>OY759263.1:21781983-21806983 GCA_963662155.1 Lamellibrachia columna | reverse complement strand
AAACGAAGAGGACAACACAAAAATAAAAAACGCTATAAAGGAAGTTAGTAAAGGGGAATGTATCATAATGGGAGATTTTAACCATGGACACATACAATGGAATTCTCTAGAGAGCACAGGGATTGAGGATCAACAATTTCTATGTTTAATCCAGGATAGCTTTCTTACTCAGCACGTACTAGAACCAACCAGGGGAGAAAATGTATTAGATATAGTTTTGTCATCACAAAAAGAATTAGTGGACAATGTAAAAATATTTGAACCATTGGGTAATAGTGACCATAATCAAATACATTTTGACATCAATGTAAAATCAGAAAGTAAAAATAAGAAAACGTACAAGAGAAACTTCCACAAAGGTAACTACAAAGATATGAGAAAATACTTAGCACAGCTAGATTGGAATAACATGCTGATGAATAAGACCGCAATTGAATGCTGGAACATTCTTAAATATGAAATTGAGAGTATCATCGATAAATTTGTTCCCTTCCGAAAACAAGGAAAACGGTGTAGAAAGAAACATTTGTCAAAAGAGGCTATTAGAAAAATAATGCTAAAACAAACTATGTGGAGGGTTTATAGGCGTACCAGAAAGGAAGAAGACTATGCAAAATACAAAGAGGCACTTAATGCAGCTACAACTGAAATCAGACAATCTAAAAGAAGCTATGAGCAAAAACTGGCATGTAACATAAAAAATGACAGCAAGAGTTTTTATGCATATGTCAGGAGTAAACAAAACGTACAAGACAAGGTTGGACCTCTAGAAGACAGTGCTGGAAATATAATATCACAGGGGTTTTTAATGGCGGAAGACCTAAATGGTTACTTCAGTTCAGTGTTTACCAAGGAAGATATTAGTTCATTACCAGTTGCTGATGCTAAATTTCAGGGGGCTAAATCTGAATATTTAGGACCGTTAGTTGTAACTCCAGAATTGGTAGCTAAGAAAATAAGGGCAATGAAGGATAACAAATCACCGGGAGTGGATGGGATTCCTCCAAAATTACTAATGGAAACAGTAGATCAAATCAGTATACCACTTGCAAGAGTATTCAACTTGTCATTAAAAGAGGGAGTTGTTCCGTTTGAATGGAAAGAAGCAAACATCATACCATTATTTAAAAAGGGTTCGAGAAATAAGTCAGAGAATTACAGACCAGTGAGTTTAACGTCAGTGATTTGTAAATTATTAGAAAGGTTAATTAAAGACCATATGGTGGACTTCCTCGTTAAGCATAAATTATTAAATTCATCTCAACATGGATTCCTTAAAGCAAGGTCATGCTTAACAAATATGTTATGTTTTTTGGAAGAAATCACCAAGTGGATAGACGTGGGATCGCCAGTAGATATTATCTACTTAGATTTTCAGAAAGCTTTTGACAAAGTGCCACATCAAAGATTGCTACTTAAATTAAAAGCCCATGGTATCGGGGATAGCATAACTGACTGGATAGAACAATGGCTGACTGACAGAAGACAACGAGTTGTAGTAGATGGAGAAGTTTCAAATTGGAAATCGGTTTTGAGTGGGGTACCTCAAGGGTCAGTACTAGGACCTATATTATTCTTAATTTATATCAATGACTTGGACGACAGTATAACAAGTAACGTACTGAAATTTGCGGATGACACAAAACTGTTTAGAAAGGTTAATACTGATGGTGATAAACAACATTTACAAAACGATCTAGACAGATTAGTGAAATGGTCTGAGAAATGGCAGATGCTGTTCAATTTTGGGAAATGTAAATGCCTACATACAGGACATGGGAACTTGAATGTAAACTATAAAATGGGAGATACTGTTCTGGGTACTACTGTAAAAGAAAAGGACTTAGGAGTTACAATAAGCGCTGATATGAAAGTTTCAGAGCAGTGTGGTATTGCAGCTTCAAAGGGTAATCAAATTCTTGGATTGATTAGAAGAAACATAACATACAAGGGAAAAAAGTTAATTATACCTCTTTATAAAGCAATAGTTAGACCTCATTTAGAATACTGTATACAAGCATGGAGACCATATCGTAAGAAGGATATAGATACGCTTGAACGCATACAAAGGAGAGCAACTAAAATGATTCCAGAACTTAGAGACCTTAGTTATGAAGAACGCCTGAAAGAATGTGGTTTAACAACTCTAGAGACAAGGAGGTTAAGAGGAGATCAGATTGAAGTTTTTAAGATATTGAATGGGTATGAAATTATTGATAGAAATATGTTTTTCTCACTCAAGAAGGATAGCAGAACTAGAGGACATGAGGTAAAATTAGTAAAGGATCAATGTAGATTGGACATCAGGAAGCACTCGTTCTCACAGAGGACAATAAATGAATGGAACAAATTGTCTACAGATTGTGTAACTGCTAGCAGCGTGAATATGTTTAAAAACAAGGTTGACACATATCTCAGGAGGGCGGGTTATAAGTAGGTGAACATTGTTGGACTCTCGATAAGCCAATGGCTTCCTTGTCCACTTGCCATCTGGGCCTTTGGCTTGGATGGCAAATCTTGTTAAATCTTGTTAAACTTAAGTAGAACGATTGAAAAACGCGATATAGCAGACAGTGGTTGCGTCTGCAGCTATACACATAGTAAGGTTCTAGGTTCAATTTAAACAAATTACATCTACAGCAATATATATATATATATATATATATATATATATATATATATATATATATATATATATATATATATATATATATATATATATGTATTTATATATGTATATATATATATATATATATATATATATATATATATATATATATATATATATATATATGTATTTATATATGTATATATATATATATATATATATATATATATATATATATATATATATATATAGATATATATGTATGTATGTATATATGTATATATATATATATATATATATATATATATAAATATATATATATATATATATATATATATTTATATTTATATATATATACATATATATATATATATATATATATATATAAATATAAATATATATATATATATATATATATATATATTTATATATATATATATATATATATATACATATATACATACATACATATATATATACATATATATATATATATATATATATATATATATATATATATACATATATATATATATACATATATAAATACATATATATATATATATATATATATATATATATATATATATATATATATATATATATATATATATATATATATATATATATATATATATATATATATATATATATATATATATATATATTGGTGGAATATAACATTGTATTCATTCTCACATAGAACGATAACTAATGTAGGCCCTTACATGCATATTTAAATATATTACTTACTCTGTAGTTATGTTTGCAGGGATAAAAACATATAGGGACATAATATTATACATCAGATTCTGTCTAAAATTATGTAATGTTATGCTGGAGATAGTTTGTTAAAATGTGTTATGGCTTATGGCTGTTTATTTGACCCCACATTAAATTATACAGTGTGCAGATACAGTGTGATCCATCACGCGTGATGCATATCCTATATCAATATATTGTAAGCAGTTGCAGGTTTAACATGTGTAACAATGGTAACCTTCAAACGTGCGGCTGTCTGGGTTCTTTCATAAATAAAGTGCGGACTCAGTTAGATCAATGTAATATACTTTTTCAATTGTGTTCTCGTCCGAGTGACTGAGTCGCGTCGTGGACGCTTCTGTCGTGGCTCGTGTGGTTGAGAGATAGAGTCCACAGGAGGTTACACATTTACCCGTTGTGCTTTTGTTTGCTTCCCCTGACATAGACACCCGTAGAAGGGACCAACGGCTTTTAATGCATTTTCCGGAGCATACAGGCAACGTCGGGAGAACGACGTTGCCTAAAGCTTCGACACAGCAGCATGGTAGATTCGAACCCCTGTCCTCTATATTGACAGTCCCAGTGTTCTGAAGTGGCGTTTTGTTTCCAGCTGTCTGTGTAAATACGTCTATGTCCAGTCGTTGTACTTTGCTACTTGTGCGGGCGCCACGAGATGTTTAACGCCGGATCGGACAGACCAGGAATAACTCGAGTCGAACGATGCAAGATGAAGGGAAAATGGGCACAATTCGGCGTCAACATATCGTTTTTGTAAACATCTGCACCGTATGTGGGCGATCCCAAGCAATGCCATCACAAGCAATGCGATCACAAGCAATGCGGTGCTCATTCCAGACATATTTGTCAATTTCAGACGTGTGTGTAAACACTTATCTTGTCAACTAGTTTGTTTGTTAAGTTAGTTTTGCGACGTTGAACCAGAAAATAGACATCGGCAATGACTAGTTTATCCTTGCGACAAAAACATTCAAAGTCTGGTATGACAGATGAATAATGTCGCGGTTCGCCGTGACAGGCGTTAGATTGAATTGCAATTACTGAAAAAAAATGTAATCAGGTGTTTCCACCCAGTGCTCTATTTTTGTCAAACTAGAGTCTTTATTACATGTATCTGTGAAATTAGTTGTAATATTTTGTTTCATGTGGTGCCGCACAAAGTGGCGGGATCATCGACACCCTAGAAATATAAACACTCTTTCGATAGTCCATAAATGTTGATATGAATTCATTAAAATTACGACCTCATCTAAACTAAGACCGTTCTCGTTTATGGTTCATGTTGAGACATACCGGCATCAAATGCGATGAAATACAAATCACAATTTGCTTGCTTGCGGATAATAATGCGAACCCCAAAACAGCAATATACTATCGCACAAGGTGTTTGATCGGAATGATACACATGGTTCGCTTTGCCTAGCAGCCGGTGGATAAATTTATCAAGACGTTGAACATTTTTGTCTTGGTGCAGTTATATGCTCAATGGTTTCAGTTTACCGCCATATACCAGTTGAAATCCTAATATGGATGTTTTCACAAAGTATCAGGGTTGCAAAATATTGCATTAACAAACCCCATATATTCTTACATCGAACTAGATATGCAGAAGGTGCATCCTTACGTGCAACCGAGAGAAACACTAACTTCTCCCGCAACTCAGACAAAGTTCAATTTCTTGTTTACTCTTTCGAAAACAGTATCAACTCGGTCCACGAGGATGTTCAAACCTGTTTCTCCTGTCTGCATGTCCACCGCCCCGCCACTGCCGACGTCGACCCGCTGGAATAGGAAGCCTCTGCTGTCCACGTGAAGAATTCACGCGCGCTAACACCAGTGACGTCGTGTCGCCTTCAATTACTGAAAATAATTTTGGCTCCTTGCACACGCACGAAGTTTCGCGTCGAGAGCCACTCTTGGTTAAGTGCGTGGACGCCTGTAAATGAGTCCGTCTTCGGATAAACCGTCCATTTCTGTCGTCAGCCACGGTGTCGACAGATGGAACGAGACATGTGCAGATGTTCCGCGTTTTGGTTCGAAGGTAAGTCTTGTTGAATGAATGCAGTTTATATATTCGACAACATTATGTAATGGAAAAGTTTATATAATTTCCACATTTTGAATATGTTTTGATGGCTGGCGGTGCACTAAATACTTTTCTAGGACGAAAAACAGGATAGTCATCTATGTAGGTTATACGCAGGTAACTGCCTCGTTGAATAAAATAATTGGTTTAAATGGTGGTTTCATTTCGATCAGATGATAACTTCCATAGACTCATCTAAAAAATATACACGTCTCCATTTCGACTGTATTGACGCGAATTGCGTATCTGCTTTAAAACATAGGCACATTGAAAATAATGTATATAACATATTTAACAATGAAAATGATATAGCTTGTCTCGTGTGTGTATGTGTGTGTGTGTGTGTGTGTGTGTGTGTGTGTGTGTGTGTGTGTGTGTGTGTGTGTGTGTGTGTGTGTGTGTGTGTGTGTGAGTGTGTGTGTGTGTGTGTGTGTGTGTGTGTGTTTGTTTGTGTGTGTGTGTGTGTGTGTGTGTGTGTGTGTGTGTGTGTGTGTGTGTGTGTGTGTGTGTGTGTGTGTGTGTGTGTGTGTGTGTGTGTATATGTATGTATGTATGTAAGTGTGCATATCTGCACGTATGCATGCATGCACGTATGTATGTTTGTATGTATGTATGCATGTATGTATGTGTGTATGTATATATATATATATATATATATACATGCACAAATACAATATATGATTTTAACATTTCGACATCTATATATATATATATATATATATATATATATATATATATATATATATATATAGTGCAATATCACGAAAACTACTGAATCGATTTTCATGACAAAGTTTGAAAAATGCAGGGTTAAGGGTAGGGTTTGGGTTAGATATATGGCTTGGATTATGGGTAGGATAGATTGAGCTAAATTATTCATGTATATTATTTAGTTTCATTTACGTTCAAAATAGGAACTACTTGTGTTTAGTATGAAATATATTAACCTGTGTATACATCAGATGTTAAAACAAAGTACATTAAAATGTCAGGAAGACACAAACAAGCGCTTTATTTCCATTGTAGTCCTTATTTGTTCGTCTTAATTAGCTTTCGAGAAGTTGTACCCCCGAAGGATATTTTCTCAATACGATTTGTCAAAAGAGTATCAAATAAGGAATCTGTTAACACCTACATTTGCTGTGTTACATAATATGTACACCTTACTGAATAGTCTCGACAGATCGGTTTATTCAACCAGTGACAAAATAGTTCATGTTTCTCTGCAGAACGTCACATTCCCCCTGCTGAGCAAGGCAACGAACAAAGCACTGAATGTCTACCTGAGTCTAGTGAACACTAACACACGAATGTCAATGTCACACGTGCGGCTATCTACAACCTCACCTACGACCTAACCATGGCCACAATTGTAAGTAGACGTTTCTCTCAAACAAACATGCGAACACAAAAGCACGTGCGTGCGTGGGTGCGTGCGTGCGTGCGTGCGTGCGAGTGTGTGTGTGTGTGTGTGTGTGTGTGCGTGCGTGCGTGCGTGCGTGCGTGCGAGTGTGTGTGTGTGTGTGTGTGTGTGTGTGTGTGTGTGTGTGTGTGTGTGTGTGTGTGTGTGTGTGTGTGTGTGTGTGTGTGTGTGTGTGCAAGTATGTATGTGTGTGCATACGTATATACATACATACATACAAACAAACAAACATACATGCCTGCCTGTCTGTCTCCTCTGCTTTTTCTCTTTGTATTGCTCTATTCTCTTTACCCTTCTCCATCCCTATCTCTCTATTCTCCCTAACCGTTTTGCTCCATTCTTACTAAGTTAATTGTGTATCCGCAGGTGTTTGTATTCGCGATCATCCTCGTGTGTTCGCTGCGCCCGCAAGTTGACGCCATACCTCGCGAATTATACTGCTACAAAATATGTCAAATGAACTTCAATACGTGCCAACAGAAGAGCTGCATGGGCAAATTTCCGGCCATAGTGCCAGACGAATGTCTCGTGAAACGCGATAATTGTATTGAGAAATGCGGCCTTTTCAGCAAAATGCTAAGGCTAGAGTCCAAGAAACCGCCTGTGAAACTACGTCTTGTAGAGTGATTGTGATATAACAAAATGTGACTGCAAATGGGAATGTGACTACAATGGTCGTTGTCGTAATGAAGGTTGTTGCTAACGCTCGTGTAGTCGTAGACCAGGTGTTTCTTAACCAGGGAAAGTATCATTCTTTATAATGTTGAATAATTTATAAAAGCAACCTGCACTGCTATTACTAAAGATATTCCTAAATTTGGTAATGTGAAATACATATGTTTTACTGTTGCATGACCAAAATTAGTTTTTACACTGACCGCCAGATGGAGTAGAGTTGGATATTGATTTCGTGTGTAAAGTGGCTGTCGGAAGCCGCAGGAAGAGTGTACGGGAAACGTGGCAGAGAAACAGCCTCGAGCGAGACAACATTGTAAAAGAACCTGTTGGTAACACAAAAATATAAAGCAACATTGGAAAGTACTTTATTATTGCATACCACGTGGAAATTACCCTAAGATGCACACTGGCGTATCCTCAGAAAAAAAATTAGACAAGTCAAAAAGATATAGACGGTTTGCAGCGCATGCCAGATGTACTAGAATATTATCCCGCGAAAACCACAAGTCAACTATAACAGTCCACGTTGCCCAACACAACCACATAATAGTATGGTACCCAGCGGCATGACCAGTACACAAGAGTCACCGTCAAGACCCGACGAATATACGAGAAGCCCTCTAAAAAACTGGAAGGATCAACTTCTTGAAACTTGACGACAGACAATTCTTCCCTCGTGGCGGTCACTCTGAATACGTCCACAGATAATATACGAAATGTCAGTAAAATAAGAACTATTTTTGGGCGTGCAGATACAAATATATGAAACGTGTGTTTGATGAATAATTTTAGATGGCTATGACGTCGTTGTAGTGTTGGAGGTGGAATCGTTAGTTATGAGGGGTGATCGTTAAGCGAAACCCCTGCTTGCTTGTCCGTCCAAATATTGCTGAGCAATAAATATCGTGACTATATATGTGTTATATTGTCCTGCTTGCCTTAGTCACGGGTTCGCAACGGAACGTACTGCCACCTCATCGTTAATGCAACCCTCCCAACAAGCGCACATACGTGCATACGTGCATACGTATGTACGTACATACATACATACATACATACATACATACATACACACACATACATACATACATACATACATACATACACACATACGTACATACGTATATACATACATACACACACTCATACACGCACATATACACATACATACATACATACATACATACATACATACATACATACATACATACATACATACATACATACATACATACATACATACATACATACATACATACATGCATATATGCCTACATACATACATACATGCATACATGCACACATGCATATATGCCTACATACATACATACATACATACATGCATACATACATACATACATACATACATACATACAAACAAACATACATACATACATACATACATACATACATGCATGCATGCATACATACATGCATACATACATACATACATACATACATACATACATACATACATACATACATACATACATACATACATACATGCATGCATCCATGCATACATACATGCATACGTACATACATACATACATACATACATACATAAACGCATGCATGCACGCACGCACGCACACATGTACACATATACACGTCTACACACGTACGTTCGTACATACCTGCAATGTCCTGCATAGGTGCATGCGTGCATACGTGCATACGTACACACGTGCATACGTGCATGCGTCAATTATTGCAAGTAAAAATGTAAGCAAATTTACCCATTCTATTATTTATTATTTATTTAATTGATGGTGAGATAAAACGTTCTAAAACAGTATACATGAATACGTGATGTTTCGTCTATGTCCTCGTCGGATTTGCTTTCACAGTTGTGATAAATGGCAGCGACTGGTCAGTGTGTCAGATTAAAACAGCTCACAAATTGTTCGCCAACACATCAAACATGAAACAGGAGCCTTGTTTGTTCTAAGCTGTTTGTTCTAAGCTGTTTGTTCTAAGCTGTAACCGGCGCAATCAAATAATGGATGTTTACATTTAATGGCGCGTAGTCAATTTTTGTGGCGCTTCGAAAACACTTGACTCTACGGAGACTATTGCTTATTTTCCCATTGAAACCAGACACTTCCACACTGTACGCAAACTTACGGTTCGGTTTGAGTACAAACTGTACACTTGCCGCCGACCTGCAGTAGCGTAGCGTTTTCGCAAAATGTTACAGTTGTGTGACAATTGAAGATAGTCCCTGTCATGTGTCGCCAAAATGTTACAGTTGTGTGACAATTGAAGATAGTCCCTGTCATGTGTCGCCAAAATGTTACAGTTGTGTGACAATTGAAGATAGTCCCTGTCATGTGTCGCCAAAATGTTACAGTTGTGTGACAATTGAAGATAGTCCCTGTCATGTGTCGCCAAAATGTTACAGTTGTGTGACAATTGAAGATAGTCCCTGTCATATGTCGCCAAAATGTTACAGTTGTGTGACAATTGAAGATAGTCCCTGTCATGTGTCGCCAAAACAGACCTGATTCTGTCTTCGTATGTCGTAGTCCGTAAATGGCCACAATCCATAGATAGGACCCGTCCGCCATTACCATTACCATAAAGGATCCCTAGGAAAATGAGTATTGCGCGTGATGAGTTATATCTTTCCCAAGCACTTCTACATCGGATGCGTTAGTAAAGTCGATGTTTTCCGTACTGCTGCATTGGGTCTTTCGTTTGATTGCGTCTGACCGCTCGCATATCACTCCACTGGCTGTGTTGCAGAAGTCTCCAACATTTCAAGGTCAGTCACCCGGCTGGGACGAAATTGAGGGGTATTGGATTTGGGTGGGTTTTTCTGAAAAACGAGGTATGTCATTTTCACGAATTTCGCACACGGGTTCAGTTAATTGACGTTTAATGTGCTGCGAAAGAAAATCGTAGGACAAATGTTCCATTCAGCACACTTTACGTACTCACTTACTCCCTCCCTGTGCCGTCAGATACACCAGGCAGAGACTCACTGACTCCCTCCCTGTGCCGTCAGATACACCAGGCAGAGACTCACTGACTCCCTCCCTGTGCCGTCAGACACACCAGGCAGAGACTTACTTATTCCCTCCCTGTGCCGTCAGACACACCAGGCAGAGACTCACTTACTCCCTCCCTGTGCCGTCAGACACACAAGGCAGAGACTCACTTACTCCCTCCCTGTGCCGTCAGACACACCAGGCAGAGACTCACTGACTCCCTCCCTGTGCCGTCAGACACACCAGGCAGACACTGACTTACTCCCTCCCTGTGCCGTCAGACACACCAGGCAGACACTGACTTACTCCCTCCCTGTGCCGTCAGACACACCAGGCAGACACTGACTTACTCCCTCCCTGTGCCGTCAGACACACCAGGCAGAGACTCACTGACTCCTTCCCTGTGCCGTCAGACACACCAGGCAGACACTGACTTACTCCCTCCCTGTGCCGTCAGACACACCAGGCAGAGACTCACTGACTCCTTCCCTGTGCCGTCAGACACACCAGGCAGACACTGACTTACTCCCTCCCTGTGCCGTCAGACACACCAGGCAGAGAGCAATCGACGCCATCCATCTGTATTTTCAGCCAATCTTTCAAGGTCTTGCGTCAAATTTTAATTTTTGGGGGTTTGGGCCTGTCTTGTGATGTTTCCTTTGGTCGTCCTCGTTTCCACTTTCCAGATGCTCTAACGCACCACGCCTGGTTTGGTGTTCTTGTTGGCGGCTTTCCAAGGACATGGCCCAAATATTTCCATCTACTTTTTAATATTGTTGACTTGATTGGGGCATGAAAGTATACAAACTTGTCTTATTCCAGTGGTTATCTTAAAAGTTTATGTTTTTCCTGTTCAATCTGTAATGAACATTGCACATTCTTATAAAGATAATGATAATGTTAATGATTTTGAAGGCATTCGTAACATTTCCCACATTATTGAGTTTTCTGTCAATGTTGTCAAGTTTTTTCTACAAGTCTACAAAGTCCATCATTAGAGGGGTCTGCCATTCATTGGATTGTTCCATAGTGCTCCTAAGAGTGAATATTTGATGTGCAAGATCTCCCTGGTCTGAAACCAACATGTTCTTCCCCGAGTCGCGCATCCACCACTTTCCTTATGTGTTGTGGTATAATGGAGCAGACAATTTTTTCTGGGACTGAAAGTAGAGTTATGTCTCTCCAATTATTACAATTTCTCAGATCTCAGATCTCTTTTTTTGGTCATTTAATTATCAAACCGGTCACTGATGTCAAGGAAGTGATACGAGAGTGGGACTTTCCATTCATTCACCGTGCCGTTGACAGCGATAGTGGTTGTTTAGAAGTGAGCTGAATGACGCGGCATTCGATTGTAATGCAAACAGTGGTAAGACTAGAATAACATGTAGGTGGTTTTAAGTTCCCTATGGAGCCAACTTCAAGCCGAGGAAACACAGCCGGCTTCGCTCGCTTCGGGAAAACTTGTTTCGACAAAGATGTGGACCAGAGAAGATGGCAGCCCTGGGTTATCCTGGTGCTAAAATCGCTTTGAAAGAATTCGGCCCGGTGAATTCGGACAGCATTCGTTGGAGACTTCGGCCCGCAACTCTGGTGACTTCGGCCTCAGAGCTCAAAGGACACAGTGATCTTGGCCCAAACGATTGTGTACCGAGCACATGAAGCATAATGTGTGTCTTCCTGTGAATACAGCACATATTCTCTCATTTATTAGTTGATTTAGTTTTCCACATTAACCCTAAATTGTTTTTTTAACTGCTTTTATAGCTTCCTTTCGCATAAAATACGCCGCTCCGTTTTACCATTTTAATACGCAGTGAGACAATCATTAGAACGTTTACAATTCGTTGTATCCTTAACATTCATATCATATAATATATAATTTATTACACAAAAAATTATAATATAATATAATATACAGTTGAATAACTTAAATAAATGAAATTACAATTATCAAAATATCTTGTTTCTATATTTCAGATTTTAGTGTGTTACCCCTCATCAGGAGAAATTCTCCCCAGAAAATATCTTCCAGAGCATGAAATTTATTCTTCAGGTCCAGTTGAAAAATAGCTTTTATTTCTGGGATATTTAATTTCACAACATCAACTTTCTTGGATGATCCTTTCGGTGACATCTTTTTGAGCTTCAGTTTTAGCGTGGCGATGCGAAGATTGTGGTCACTAGCCACATATGTTCCTCTGAATGCACGTACATCAATTAGTGATGATAAAGATTGTGGTCACTAACCACATCTGCTCCTCTGAATGCACGTACATCTATTAGAGGTTATAAAGATTGTGGTCACTAGTCACATCTACTCCTCTGAATGCACGTACATCAATTAGAGATGATAAAGATTGTGGTCACTAGTCACATCTGCTCCTCTGAATGCACGTACATCAATTAGAGATGATAAAGATTGTGGTCACTGGCCACATCTGCTCCTCTGGATGCACGTACATCAATTAGAAATGATCCAAATTTCGCCCTGAAGCAGAAGTGGTCAATTAGCTTTTTGGTGATGCCCTTCGGAGAGTTCCATATAATCTTATGGATGTTTTATGGGGGGAAATTGATCTTCCGACGACCATGTCGTTAAGCTGACACATCTCTACAAGTCGCTGTCCGTTGTTGTTAAGGGTTCCTATACTGTGTTCCCCCATGACTTTACTCACTCCCTCATTGTTGTCCTCATCTTTGTCTCCCATTACTGCAAGCAGATCGTGCTTCGGAACATCTGCAACTAGATTATTCAACGTTATGTAAAAGCGATATTTGTATGCTTCTTCGTGGTCACTTGTTGGAGCAGAGCACTGAAATATCGTAAGCTTTAAGCATGTTGTCAGGAATCTTGCTCTGATAATTCCAATTCCAGAAGTGATCTGTTTGATTCCTCTCCCACTAACACTGCAACTCCTTCATAGCCTCCATTTGTAGTTCCAGAATATAAGTGTTTTATTTTCATTTGCTGGGTATATCTTTCCCTGATTTGGCCAACGGCATTCGCCGATTCCTAAGATCCAATCTTAAGTTGCCTTTAGTAGGAAGCTCCTCGAGTTAGCCACTTCTCGCCGAGGCAAGGTTTGGTCACTAACCGTCGTAATGTCTCTAAGAGAATGATCATCTCCCAGATCCGAACTCTGTCCGTCTGGCTGTAGTTGTTGATGTCTCATGCTTTCTGTTTCTGTAACATATTTTGTTTTTTCCTGGTTGGGGCGCTGGCTCCAAACCCAACCTTTGTATCAGATTATACACACTCTAAACACAACGGGTAGATTTCTGCCATTGACATCGTACGATTCGTGTAGAATTTAAGTCTACAACATGTTTGTTGTTGACATAAAGTTACATAATATATTTGTAACTAACTCCATCTGTTTCTAAGCAATCTTTAATCGCAAGCGATTAAAGTTAGCCACCCCTATCGAGGAACAAGTCAGGAAATTACAGACCAGTGAGTTTAACACCAGTTGTATGTAAATTACTCGAAACATTAATTAGAGACGACATGGTGGAATTCCTTTAAAAAATAAATTAATAAATACATCTCAACATGGGTTCCTAAAAGCAAGGTCATGTCTAATTAATCTCTTATGTTTTTTTTTGAAGAAATTACAAAGTGGGTAGATGACGGGTCACCAGTGGATGTTGTATATTTAGATTTTCAGAAAGCTTTCGATAAAGTGCCTCATCAAAGATGGTTACTTAAACTAAAAGCCTATGGCATAGGTAATGATTTAATCAACTGGAAATCTGTTTTGAGTGGGGTACCACAGGGATCAGTATTAGGCCCTATACTGTTTTTAATATATATATATACATATATATATATATATATATATATATATATATATATATATATATATATATATATATATATATATATATATATATATATATATATATATATATATATATTGATTGGGGTACCACAGGGATCAGTATTAGGCCCTATGCTGTTTTTTAATATATATATATATATATATATATATATATATATATATATATATATATATATATATATATATATATATATATATATAAATGATTTGGAAGATGACATATCTAGCAAAGTACTAAAATTTGCAGATGATACAAAAGTATTCAGAAAGGTTACTAATGATACAGATAAACAAAGTTGACAGGATGATCTAGATAAATTAGTTAAATGGTCAGAAAAATGGCAAATGTTATTCAATTTTGGGAAGTATAAATGTATACACATAGGACATGGACCCATGGACGAAGAATATAAAATGGGGGATGCTGTACTAGGTAGAATCACACAAGAAAAGGACTTAGGAGTAACATTTAGTGTTGACATGAAAGTTTCAGAGCAATGTGGGATTACTGCATCGAAAGGAAATCCAATTCTAGGGCTAATTAGGAGAACTATAATGTATCAACGTTTATTGTTATGTTTACCCATGTATGCATCTTCGTTGTTGCAGAATAAATAACATCAAATTCGAATAACATCCACAAGAGCATAACATTATCACGCTACAACACAAATCAACATATACGCACAATCAACATGAAACATTTTTAAACGATGCATATGAGGTATACAGATATAATGTCTCGAGAAATCACCTCACGCATATCATGCTGCACAGTTCACATAAGTAAACTATGAACACTAAATGACATCAGATGAATCATTTCTACAGTATTTGAGTGGCTTACAGAACAACTTTTAAAATAATATCCTAGATGATAATACAAATAAGACTAATGAATTAAATGAATTAAAACCTATACGTCTATCCTCATATTTCGATTCGGATGCATTTGTTGCTCTATGTAAAAAGAAAAAAAATTGCTTCAGCATAATAAGCTCAAATATACAATCTATTAATGCCAAATTTAGCGAATTAGAGGCATTCGTAGAGGAATTAAAAACTGAAAATGTTCAATTTAATGTTATATGCCTACAAGAGAATCGTATATCTAAAATAGATGATTTCTCACACATACAGCTGGACGGATACAATTGCATTACACAGGGAAAAACATCCAGTAAAAAGGGAGGACTAATCATATACGTTGATTCAAAATATACATACGAAGTGATTCAAAATCTAAACAACTATGAACTTTGGGAAGGGCTTATTATCAAAGTAAGTGAAGGTGGTTTGACCAAACCAGCAATAATAGGAAATATTTATAGGCCTCCGAGGAATTTAATTGATAACTTGGAACAGTTTATAACATAATTTTCACTACTGCTATCATCCCTAGACCAAATACAACGCAACGTAATCTTTGCCGTTGATTATAACATAAACCTGCTTAAGTTAAATGAAGATGAACTGATCAGTGATTTCTTTGATCTTCTTACATCACACAGTATGTATCCCCAAATTACACTACCAACTAGATTTTCAGAAAGACACGGTACACTAATAGATAATCTTTTCTGTAAATTAACAAAAACAATTCTAGAGAGCAAAGCAGGTATACTCATAAAACAATTCTCAGATCACCAACCCTATTTTATATTTATGGACACAACACAAAACAAACAATTAAATCCTAAAACAACTAAGATACACATGGAAACTAATGAAGCCTTATTAAGAGTTAAACATGACATTCATACATCAGACATTTATAGCAAAATGGACAAGAGTCCTAATGCTGATACAAATTTCAATTATAATCTTATAGATCAAATAATAGAAACGACTAAAAATAAACACATACAAACCAAAGTTGTCAAATTCCACAAATATAGACATAAAAAATCAAACTGGATAACGAAAGGTATATTAAGATCAATTAAATATAGAGATAAATTATATAAACAACTGAAGATGTTACATCCCGATTCTACACAATATAACACGTGTTGCACTAATCTAAAAACATACAACGTAATACTTAAGAAGAACATTCGTGAAGCAAAGAGATTACACTATGCACAACTTTTCGACAAATACAAATTCAATGCAGCAAATACATGGAAAGCAATTAATGAAATTATATCAAGACACAAATCTAGTACGCAATTTCCAACATATTTTAAACAAAATAATAATACATATACTAATAAGACTGACATAGCAAATGAATTTAATCATATCTTTACGGAAACAGGCCCTAATCTGAAATGCTGAAAGCATACCATGTACAATTGCAAATAATGTTACTAAATTTCTCAAAAACAAGAATAAAAATGGTTTCAGATTTACAGAAATACAAGAGGAATCCGTATCACAAATAATCAACAACCTTCCAAATAAAAATAGCTATGGTTGTGATGGAATATCCAGCAAATTATTAAAACTTATTGAACCAGACATAGTGAAACCTTTAACATTATTAATAAATCAAGTGCTGAACACAGGACAATTTCCTGACAAACTTAAAGTAGCAAAAGTTATTCCTATATTTAAGAAAAATGATCCCACATTATTCACAAATTATAGACCAATATCCCTGTTGCCTGTTATTTAAAAAGTATTGGAAATAATTATGAATAACCAATTACTCATGTATTTTACTAATACAAAACTACTGTCTGATAATCAATACGGTTTCAGACCCCACCATTCAACTGAATATGCAGCTCTAGAAATAGTCGATAGGATCACTACACACTTGGATAACAACCAATTACCCATCAGTATATTTCTTGATTTATCAAAAGCATTCGATACACTTGACCACACAATCCTCTTTAAACAATTAGAACATTATGGGTTGGAACCATCAGCATTACAATTACTAAAGAGTTACTTAACAAACCGTGAGCAATTTGTAAAAATTGATGACATAAAATCAAATGTCTTACCTATAAACACGGGAGTCCCACAAGGCTCAATACTAGGTCCTCTGTTATTCATTATATATATTAACGATTTCTCACAAGCCAGTACTGTCTTTAAATTCATTACATAATTTTATGCCGATGATACTTCTCTAGTAAGTACGCTCGGGTCTTTAACAAATAGTACAAACAATCCAAATACTGAACATATGATAAATACAGAACTACACAACATAGCAGAATGGCTAAAATTAAATAAATTAACATTAAATATCAACAAAACTAAATATATTATTTTTTCAAATGCCAAACAAAAAGGTAATAGTACCAACACTAACAATTGATGGTGTAAACATTGAAAGAGTCCAACATTTCAACTTTTTAGGTCTAATATTAGACACACATTTAAATTGGCATAAACACATTGAGAAAATAGCAAATAAGTGTTCTAGGACAATCGGAATTATAAACAAGTTGAAGCATGTCTTACCAAAAAGTATCAGAAATATACTATATAATTCATTAATATTACCCCACATAAATTACTGCCTAATGATATGGGGCTACCAGTGTAATAGGATAACAAAATTACAGAAGAAAGCAATTAGAATAATATATGTAACCAAATATAACTCACATACGGAACCATTATTTAAAAGCCTCTCTGTTCTAAAGGTTGAAGACTTACTTAAACTACAGATACTACGATTTTATTATAAATTCATGCACAAACAATTACCAGCATACTTACAAAACTGGCCGATAAACCAGAATACACACATACATAATCATCTCACGCGTAAACACAACAAAATACACACATTTAGAACACAACACGAATTTGCAAAAAAGTGTCTGAAATATAATTTACCACATATCATCAACAATACTCCAGACATTTTAAAAGACAAGGTGACCACACACAGCTTACAGGGATATATATATATTATGCTAACAATTTTATTAAAAAAGCTATCTAAGCATATGCACCGTTGTTAACTGCTACACTTGCACGCATGGTCAATAATAAATAATTAGTCCAGCTATACGTGTTAACGTTAATTTACACAAGCGGAAATATACACTAAATTCAATGAAAACGTACCAGGGTGGCTCCTATGAGAGCGACTACTTTAGTCTTAATAGGAGACTCTCAAATCCACGTTGTACTAAATATATGCGCTTACATTCCTAATTTACACATAACTAATTTTTTTTAATGTATTAATTACTGTTACTGTAATATTATGTACAAATGGATCAATAAACAATTTTGTCTGTCTGTCTGTCTGTCTGTCTGTCTGTCTGTCTAAGGAGAAGCAGCTAATTGTACCCCTGTACAAAGCAATAGTTAGACCACATTTGGAATATTGTATTCAAGCATGGAGGCCATATCGTAAAAAGGACATAGACAAGCTAGAAAGAATATAACGAAGAGTAACTAAAATAATTCCAGAATTGAGAGACCTTAGTTACGAAAGTCGCTTATTACAATGTGATTTGACAACACTAGAGACCAGGAGACTAAGAGGAGACCAAATAGAAGTGTTTAAAATAATGAATGGTTATGAGGATGTTGACAGGAATATGTTCTTCAAACTTAAAGAAGGCAGTACAACCAGAGGACACAAAGCAGCATTAGTTAAGGAGCAGTGTAGGTTGGACATAAGAAAGTACTCTTTCTCACAGTGGGTGATAAATGAATGGAACACACTGCCAAACGATTGTGTTAATGCTAGTAGTGTGAATAGGTTTAAAAATAGAATTGACAGATATTTGATAAGGGCGGGCTACACATAGATGAAAAATTGTTGGACTCTCGATAGGCCAATGGCTTCCTTGTCCACTTGCCATCTGGAACTTGTTTTTTGGGATGGCAATCTTGTTAAATCTTGGCTACGATAGCTTTCTTGATTCTGTAAGTACCGCACCATATGGCGGACATATGTTTCGGATTTTAGTTATTTAAATATAATATACATGGTGCAGTTGTACAATACGTAAAGTGAATGTTATTAATATTCTTAGTAGAAATAAATATAACTGAATAAAACGAATAAGTTAGAATAATTCCAATACATTTGAAACTTCACTTAATTCGTCGATAGCGTAAATATTTGGTCAGTGAGCGTTGAAAATATGTTTGTGATTAGACCCCTATTGTCTAACTCATGCGAGCAGTTATACATACAGTGCTCATGAATCTGATTTTCCCTACATAAGGCACCTTCATTGTGTGGGTTTTTTCTACTGCGTTTCAATCGAAGCACAGCTTCAATAGACGGAAGTATTTCATTGGTGCAGTGATAAACACAGCGAGAATACAGACATAAATTGTTTATTTATACATATATGTGTTTGTCTTATGCCTAGCAACTTGACGGTTTACGCGTCAAATGTTTGAATAATGTCACATTCCTTTCCTTAGATAGGTATATCATGAGTAGTGCAAACAAGTAAACATGTTTCGATTAAATGACCAATTCGTAATATTGACGCCTCCACTTCGCCTAAGGTACAACATTTCTTTTCTGTTGCTTTTCTCTCACCAGTGCTCGATTGTTGTGTAAAGCAGCTTCTACCCTATTTACTTTTGATCACTCCTTCTGACATGCCCAGACAGACGAACAAACATCAGACAGGTAAGCACGAACGCACGCACGAACGCATGCACAAACACACCCTTACAAACACACCGACAGACAGACAGAAATTGTTGATTTATCCATATATAAAGTAAAATGCTAATAACAAAATAATATATAGAACCAAAACGCTAGTGTTGTTGTTATACAAAGAAAGACACAATGTAATTACAAATAT
Source organism: Lamellibrachia columna (assembly GCA_963662155.1). Classification (NCBI taxonomy): domain Eukaryota; kingdom Metazoa; phylum Annelida; class Polychaeta; order Sabellida; family Siboglinidae; genus Lamellibrachia; species Lamellibrachia columna. The sequence goes on along the minus strand of OY759263.1, from coordinate 21,786,814 downwards.
AATAAGATCATCCAATACAATTGCATTGGTGTCAACATTACCGCTTTCGGGCGGGAAATACCTCTTTTTCCCTATGGTTCCGCTTTCAAGATTTTTGATAACAAGTTGCACAATGGATTTTGGAGACCCCCATTTAACCTAATAAAGTGCAATTTTATTTTTATGTTTACCTTAACGTAACATAATTATACCACGCAAATGTTAACTGGTTCAACAGCAATACAATAACTAATATTATTGCTACATGCTAACAACAATTATTAAAGAATCTGGTCTATCTAAGTTGAAGGAAAACACTTCTTTGATTTCAAGGTTTGTGCATTGACCGTCAACAGCCGTAATGGGTAATTGGCTGTAAACTTTTACTGATACCACAATTCAACTGTTCATCAAGACTATAAATGCCCAGATACATCCTTCAAGTAGTTTATAGTGGCAAACCAACTTTGTAATGGATGTTGAACGAAACCCATTTTCTAGGCCTCTTGGAAATTGGCTCCCTGATTATCACAACAAATACATTACGTTACTAGTGTTGTATTCGTGCTGTGAGGGCCAACTGTAGCACCAGCATGTGTACGTAATATCATGACTACGGTAAAACGTTGTTAATAATTATTCGCAGGGTTCGGATACACTGAGGTATACCTCGAGTTTCTTTGAACTATAGTTAATAATAATAATAACGACAATAATGATAATAATAATGATAATACTAATAACGATAATAATAATAACGACAATAATGATAACAATAATGATAATAATAACAATAATAATGACAATAATAATAATAACGATAATAATAATGATAATAACAATAATAATAATAACGATGATAATAATGAAAATAACAATAATAACGATAATAATAATAATAATAATAATAATAATAACTACGATAATAATGATAATAACAATAATAATAATAATAACGATGATAATAATGATGATAATAATGATAATAACAATAATAATAATGATAATAACAATAATATTAATAACAATAAGAATACTAATAAGACGAAGAAACTTCCTTTGCTCCTAAATCCTTGGGAACCGAGCTCAGAGACACATTTAAGCAAAAGGGTTAATGAATCTCGAAATTCGTCAGCAATATTAAAGTTGTCCACAGAAGGACGGATACGTTAGGGAGCTAAGAAGGATAACCGTGGTTAAAAACTGAGGCTACAAGTTACGAAGAAATTGTGTACTGTTGTTGTACTGACCTGACCTAAGAGAGAAGAATTCCAAAGAGTTGGTGCCGCAACCGAGAAAGCTCTAGTTCCAAAGTTAGAACTAGATGATCGAAGCTGTCTGGGCTTTCTTGGAGGGGGGGTTGAGCTGTGAATGTAAATATGTCGGTTGCTTAGTTGAAAATGTCTTTAATAAAAAATAGTACGATGTTTAATACGAAGCCAATGGAGAGAGTTCATAAGTGGCAATAAGAGAAAAAAACGAGGAGACCGAGTAATTACGCTTGGTTTGGCGAGGGTAATTAATCGGTCTCCAACAATTGTGTTGAAATGTTGAAATTTGTTTATATCCTTAAGAGTAATGTTGTGAAAAGAGGAATTGCAATAGTCAAGTCTGCTACTGACACGAGCAGTTGCGACAGATTTTGCAACAGAAAGAAACAAATACCTACGAATAATTATTATCACGAACATGATATAAATTATTATCACGAACATGATGTAAATTATTATCACGAATATGATACAAATTATTATCACGAACATGATACAAATTATTATCACGAACATGATACAAACAGCAACGACACGTTTGAGAAATATGCTGTCTAAAATTTAAATTGTCGTCAAAGATATATTCCGTGCTGAGGCTGCTGGTGTGACAGTTTGTTTTTAGCATTTGTCTATTTCCAGGGTCTAGGTGCTCAACTGACTCAGTGCCACTTCTAATATCACTGCACTGGCTCCCTGTCTGATATCGCGTTGTTTTCAGGATCTATACCTATCAAGCACTTTCAACCAAGAAACCAGCATATTTTCATCCACTGCGCAGTCCTGCAAGACAGCCTAGACAGCTTCGATCATCAAATTACAATCTATTTTTCGTTCCCAATGTTAAGCCAAACGTCAGAACTAGAGCGTTCTCGTTTGCCGCACCAACTCTGTGGAACTCACTCCCTGCTAGCATTCAGTCTGCCGAAACTATAAGGCCTATTAACATTTTGCTGTAGCCTAAAAACTCAACTCGCTTGTCCTCCAGACTTTCGACTTTATGCTCTGTTACTATCGTCCCCGATTTCAGCTACCTGGATTTTAAATCGTGTTACGCATATCGCGAGACATACACCTATGTTAAGATGGCTGAAATTTTAAATGAGTTACATTATTTTCCATTTATCATAGTTACAAATGGACGTTGCATGCAATTGGTGAAACGCAAAATATATTATCTAAACACCAACTTACCTACGTAACAAATTTGTGCTACTAAAACACTTAACTCTGGCCTCGGCACTTCATTCAGTCCTTCGCGAGACGGGTTCCTTTATGTTCATATATAATTCATTGTCATAAGCCTATTTTGTGATTTTAAGGATCTCCTGAGTCACATTACTATTCTATTCATTTGTCATTTTATTGTATCGTGGAAGTACGTTGTGTGACTAAATACAGGCCATTAATTCGTTCATTCATTCTTTCATTCATCTGTGCCATTTTGTCATATATCATGTGCAAATATGACGATTGTATTTCAATGTGACCGATCGCGATGAGCATAAACAGTATGTGCGTGTTTGCTTAGCGTCTCAAGTTGGACCCTTGTGTGGGCGCCGATTCAACCCATACGTCGGGTACAATGCATCATCGAAGGTGCTCGTAAATTCCCCTCGTGTCGAGGCACATGGAAACTAAATGCAGCGTCGTCAACATAGTTTACAGTCTCATCGTCGGCGCCGTATCTTTCATAAACACTTACCAAGTCCAAAACATGTTTATATGTCTATAGCATCAAAGCAATTACGCAGCTGTATCCTTCTAGTAAGTTTTGTGTCTGTCTGTCTGTCTGTCTTTCCGTATGTCTGTTTCTTTGTTTGTGTGTCTCACCCCCTCTACTAACTTCTACGAACTGCATATGTTGTATATTATTATAATATTTTACTATTTCCGTTCTTTTTAACCTCATCGAATTATGCTATATACTACTGATTTTCGACATCTCTATGTTAGAAAACAATAATTGTTTTATTAGTTGTTCCCACCACCTGTTGTCCTTTTCTATGTTGCCTCCAGTATTCCCACGCAGCATCTTGTCTGTCCTTTATTCCCTAGTTCCAGCCATGATCTAACTACACGACATATGCTAATGCACCCACGTACACACACGCACGTACACACACCCACGTACACACACGCACGCACGCAACCACCTGCACTCACACGCACACTCTCTTACACACGCACACGCACACGCACTCACACACACACACACACACACACACACACACACACACACACACACACACACACACACACACACACACACACACACACACACACACACACACACTCTTTTATACATACTCACTCACGCATGCATGCACGCAAGCACGCGCAAACACGCACACACACACACGCACGCACGCACGCACGCACGCACGCACGCACGCACACACACATTTAGAGCGACATAGCGTTGACGGGATACGGGACTGGTTGCTACGTTCCCACGGGCTGACTTGACTGGACCCATCAGGAAACAACTGTCGTCTTGAAAAAATTAAATACTTGTACAAATATTGCAAATGCTGTTGCAATTCTTTTCCGTTACGTTGTGTAGTATAATTTGCAATATTCAAAACTAATACTAAACAAACACCTTTATGCAGAAAATTCTGTATCTACATCAATTTCATAAAATTAATTATCAATCTCAAATTCTCAACCCCACATTTTTGTAACGCTGTCTGTATCACAAGTATTCTCTTTCATATGTAACATTTAATTGAGTTATGATAATCTCCTCACAGTTTCTGATTCATTCCAATTAACAAGCCTGCCATTGGTAATTCAAGTGAGTTGTTAATAGTTTAAGAAACTGCATTGAATTAAGACGGTTGATTGAGTATTAATGCAAACAGATACCCAAAATTGAGTATTGCAATTGCAATATGTAATACTCTGGGTATTGCAATACGCAATACTGTGATATTACCAACTATGTGCCCGACATATAAGATATTCAAATATTTACACATTTGTGTTGCTGCCAATTTCAGACAGCATGTTGACTGCTTTGTTAATTAGATATACACGTGCCAACCGGATAATCCAGGCTCCGCGCCGCGCCGCGCCGCGTCACGAAACCTTCACATCATCCAGCGTCGATGGACACTCGTGACTGAGAGTGACGTTCCACACGTTTGTCGGTCTGCCCACGAACCAGGTACTCTTCAGTCAGCTAGCTTTCTGCTTGGCCGTCGCTTGTGAAATTTCCGTCCGCTCGTCCGCAGGTAAGATTAAATGCACTTTTTATAATAATAATAATAATAATGATAATGATAATAATGATAATAATAAAAATAATAAAAATAATATTAATAATTATTATACCCATTTTTAGAATATACCCCAGATGGTCTGCTGCAAATCTCATGGTTTCACTGATCCCATTTGTATGGGACTGTACATGCACTGGACATCTGGGAAGAACAAAAACTGCTAAACATTATAGCTGAATCACGTACCAATAGCCAATCGCAAGATTGTAACAGTTCAATGAGTCCTGACATTCATAAAGCTGGTTTGACCCATCTCCTCTACTCAATCGTATATACCCCTATTCATTTATATACCCT
>OY759263.1:21629483-21776983 GCA_963662155.1 Lamellibrachia columna | reverse complement strand
CATACATGCATGCATGCATGCATACATACATACATACATACATACATACATACATACATACATACATACATACATACATAAATACATACATACATACATACATACATGCATACATGCATATACACACGCATGCGTACATGCATACATACATACATACATACATACATACATACATACATACATACATACATACATACATACATACATACATACATACATACACGCACGCACATGCATACATACATATTCAAGCTGGATTATAGAAAGATAAGGCTGCGCTTGAGACTGTTTTTTCTCATTAAGCTGCTGTTTTCGAAACATGTGTTATCATATATTCGCGGTTTTTTCGGTTCGCATACCGTCAAAACATGTTGGTGTCTCACTAAATGTGTTTCTTTCGTTCACGAAAAGCATACATTTATGAAACGTCTGAGTTGTTGGTTTTTGCAAGAGCTAGCGTTTCTTGAGAAGTAAAACTTTACTTTACATTCTACAATACGGGAATATCTCCGAAGTTGTACCGTATTAAATTTGTTACAATAAAAATATTATAGAACATATTGAGAACACATTTGTTTATTGTTTGAGTACATAACTCATTGTGACTACGCGAGAGGGAATGAGTGAGTGGGTGCGTGTGCCTGCGTGTGTGTGTGTGTGTGTGTGTGTGTGTGTGTGTGTGTGTGTGTGTGCGTGCGTGCGTGCGTGCGTGCGTGCGTGCGTGCGTGCGTGCGTGCGTGCGTGCGTGCGTGCGTGCGTGCGTGCGTGCGTGCGTGCGTGCGTGCGTGCGTGCGTGCGTGCGTGCGTGCGTGCATACATGATTTTGGGAGTAATCGAGAGAACGAGGTTGTTATAACATATAACAGTGAGTCAACCATTCAACCACACACACGCACGCTCACACACACACGCACACAAACACAAACACAAACACATACACCTGGTGCGCACGAACGCAAACACACACGCACACACGGACACGCACGCGCACGCGCATGCACACACAAAATGAGTGTGACACAACGTGCGTATGTCTATGACTGTCCACACCCTCACACTGCCGCAGAGGCGACTTAATGAGTGACATCAGCGCCGAGTCTCATTGATTCCAGTCAATCCGGCCGAGTGACTGACGCACTCACTGACCACGTCGAAGCGACGACCTGCCCGCGCAGCAACGGCTCTCGTACGCCCGCTGGCCGGCAGTCCTTCAGAGACTGCTCGTTCCTCTCCAGCCTACAAATCACGTTCGCCCGCGGCAGCGTCTCCGCTCCTCCCCGGTCCCGCGTCGATCGTCCCGACACATGGTTCCCTCCGCAACCGGCGGCCGCTCGGGTCCCGATCCCAGCCCCGGGAGACGCGCTGGGTTAGCGCCTCCGTTTAACCTTCTGTGTCCCATCTTGTTTATCGTGTCAGTATTTGAGACGGAGTTAGACAGAACGACTGGCGGAAAGAGGTATATGATATAGGTAGATCATAATACAGGAGAGAAATATATGATATAAATAATATATGATATATATATATATATATATATATATATATATATATATATATATATATATATATATATATATATATATATATATATATATATAAAATAATAATAATAATATAAAAAACAAATACTATGCAAGGAAGGAGGAAGGAGGAGAGAAAGGAATTAACGATAAAACTGACACAGAGTCATTATGAGGTAAAATAACAACAGAAAGTAGCAATAAGGGTCAGGGAGACTCTCATTAAGGCTCACAACTGGCCGCTCTCATAGGAACCATCCAAGACACATGTGTGTATACATTGTGCTTCATATAATATACAATAATATCACAAAGAATTGCTGGAAAGACTGACATAGTCTAGGCTAGTGGAACCTTTTACAGAGATGTATGCGGATGTTTATTATCTACGCAACTCTTAGTCCTGTTAAATGTCTGCATTCGTTGAGATAATTATATCCGTGGTATCCTAACATATCGCAGACAATGTAAGACCGCGAACAGTAAATTACGACTGCATCCGCTTTAAGATTCTGAATTTTTTTTCGTTTGAGTGGCAATATTGATAAAAAAGCAAAGACAAATGGACGCTGAGCCCAAAAAGGTCAATATTTTCAGGTTTTCGGTTTGGCATTGCGCCATGGTAGAGGTGGTGGCGCAAGGGTTAATATCTGGTATAGTATACCCAACGAAACTGAGGCAATCACGGAAGCGATATTCTGCCGATTGCTCATCGGCATTTGCACGCCCTTTAGTCATTCTTAAATTGATCTTCTTCGGGAAAAACAACGCCGATATACATATAAAGACAGATGCGCAAACGACACTTTCGACATTGTAACGCACTACGATATCTTGCCGAGTTGTAGATCGACACTACCTGAAGGTTCGTGCATTTCGCTCAGGAGACAAGAATGAAACGTGTGGTCTTCGTATTTCGCTAAGACGGAAGTATGCTATTTTAATTCAATAAGTTGATTAGCATATGAGATGTCAAATGCGTCGCGACACATGGCCTTCTCGCAAGAGAAGTTACGTCATACGTCCGTAGAGGTATTATAGGACGCTGAAGGCATCCGATGTTACAGAACGCCTTGACCGACGCCTAACGCAACGCCAGCGAACAATTACGTTAGCCAGTGTCCGCGCTCAAAGATACGCATCGCCAACCTGGACAACTCGCAAGATGTAGTTGCGTCCGTGTGTGTCTTCTTGGCCATCTTCTGCAGTGTTAGTGTTGACAACTACAGACGACGCCTGTTTGCTGCGGTGAAACCTACAGGTATGGGACGACGACACGTGATTGTCCAGTTTGAACAGAATCGTGCCATCGGAGAAACTACAGAGACCATTGAAGTACGTTCGTTATATGCTTTTGAAAAGGTGTGTATATAATCAAGGACACCGGATAGTTCTAGTGTAAAGGAGATGAAACCATCCAACTATTTGATGAATAGTAATACAACAATTCAAAGAAGTTCGAAATCGGATCTTGAGCTGAGTGTATTTCTACCAAGATGACAACTGTGAAATCGTAGTTGTTGTTGTCGGTGGTGTAACTTTATAGAATATATAATATCTATATACATACGAGGGAACATGCACTGACGTACACAAAATAGGATTATGAAAACAAATTTTAGTGTCGTTCCAGAAACCGAAAACAGCAGCGATTTCATAATCCTACATCGAACAGTATGACAACAATTATTATCTACTAGAAAGTATGACAACAATTATTATCTACTAGAAAGCGACGCCGTTGTCGCGTCTATCTGAAGAATCGGATTGACGAAGGCTAACGAACAGCTGGAAAAGAGAAGATGGACAAACTCATTAAAGCCGTCTTCCAGTTGCAAGACTTCAAAATCCGCACCGACGATGATTTCGTCGATCGACTCAATCGACAATACACGCCTGGCGTTCTCGTTATCTTCGCCATCCTCATCAGCATCAAGCAATATGTCGGTGACCCGATCAACTGCTGGGTCCCGGCACAGTTCACGTCGGCCCATCTCAGCTACGCCAACACCGTGTGCTGGGTGAGGTAAGTACGACGTGTTTAGCCTTAAGTAAGCAATAGTTATAATGTGAAACATACAAAGTTAGGAAATAGCATATAACTTTGGCATTGGCATTGTCAAATCTTTATAGAATCTCTTTACAACGGCAACCTCCTTGGAAATGACGGCCATTTATGGAATTCTCTTGATGTCCATGCATGAGGGATGATTTGTTTTCACCTATGTTTAACAATATTTAACAAGGCTGCCATCCAAAGCTACAAGCTTAAGATGGCAAGTGGACTAGGACGCCATTGGCTTATCGAGAGTCCAACCATTTTTCATATACGAAAACAGCAACGTGATAGCTAAATAAACTGTTCTCCACACTTGTAATTTCAGTCATACCTTAACTCTTCGCTAACTGTCTAATTTGATGTATAATGCCAACTCGTCATTATTGCGTTCTTATTTCCGCTCTAAGCGCTGATGACCAAATATAACTATGTTATTCCACTTCCGGCCTTTATATGTTGACATTTCAGTTAGCATCAATTACTCATATTTAACGAGTATTGTTCCAAATCTTCTTTGAGACATAACATGTTTTCAGTTTATGAATTTAACATCGATGTTAGCTGTAGTTAAGTCCACCTGAACTGGGTTTAATATTCGCTTTATTCAGTCATCATTTATAAGATGAACCTGCGTGTAAAATGGTGGAATGTATTTAAGGCACATGTTTGAGCTGCGCACTGATGTTCAATCATTTCATTTGAACAATGCTACATGATGTCAAACACCAGAACCTTGACACGTGACCACGCTTGTTGTCGTCTTTATTTAAAAAGAAGATTTAACGAGATTTAACCAGACTGTCACCCCGATCATCCAGATCATCCAGATCATCCAGATCATCCAGATCATCCAGTCAAACAGATGATATGTCGACGTTGGAGTCGTTGGCTTATCGAGATACAACTATTCACCAATTCGCGATGAATATAAACGAAGTTAAACATATTCACACATTTATCGTTTACATTAATGCGCGGTCTAGTCTTTATCTATCGGTGGAAATGTTTGTACAATAGTGTTAGTAACCTTAACAATGACATAATATGTATCATAAGACCAATCGCAGTGTTTAATGCATCTTTGTAGGTTTTTTATAAAGTGTTCACACTATTATTATTATTAGTGGTTGTGCTATATCAAGATATTAAAAATATTGGTTACATTTCATAATAGTAGAACATTTATTACACTTTACTTTTTCAAAGTTGCAATTTTTGTACACCAAAATGGCAAATATTTTCATATATGTCTTAATATGAGTGTAACTGCTTTTGCACTTTATTGTATTTTGAAGTATATGACCTTTTCGTTCCTTCCGAAGAAAATGCATAACCACGGATGTTATGTGTTCGTGGATCTGATACATGTTGCATAGACGCTGATGGCCGTCTAATAACGAAAATATCATCGGCATATATTATACGATTAGCAAAACACAAAAAGGACGTGACACCACACCATGTCCTGCGTCTCGTTTCACTGCTTGATGCTCTGTTACCGTGAATTAATTACTTGTTTATCTTTGGTAACAAAATGTATTATTTTGAGAAGATAGGCAACCATGGTACGCTCAAAATGTTCATGAGAAACAACAGTGTTCAAAGTTTCAGATACATTTTTCACTATTGCAAAAATAGAAATATTTTGAACATGACGCACGTTATCCCACTATGCAGAATCGTGACTATTGAATTGAACATTGCCCTTGTGAACCTGATGCGCTAACACGTGCACTCAAATGTCTACGACGACACTCAATAGTTCCAAACCAAACAAGGCAGACGACGAAATGGTCGCCCACGATACAACATGCAATGATGTATCATAATTTTGTTGGCGTTAGAATAGCCAAATACCAGAATATTTAACATGTCTCTGCGTTATGGCCACAAAACCACTTGATATTATTGATGAGTACGCAAATAAATCAACGGACATGAAGCAAGACGTAAACCAACACTCATAACAAGGTTAGTAAACAACTTACAACAGTCCTTGACCAGATAGTTGAACAACATCCAAAAATACTGTGTAAACATTAATCTGGCAAATATGGTAGTGACTGATAGCATAGTGCAATAGGCAGAACAGAGAATGCGACAAGGTTTCTATATAAAATTGAAATGCCGGCTAACAAGAGCTTGCTGTGCTAAAATTACCAGACCATTGTTCTGAGTAAATGTCACAGCCTCGTGTTCAAGTATAATAACAACGGAATCTGGACGTTTAATCAAAACCGTTTCAGGCAAGGAAATAAATAAAAAGTTAGCCAGACTTCAAGTGTTCACAGTCGTTTGTGTCGACGACTCTGCTGACAGAGAACATAGACAAACAACAATAGCGATGAGAATGAAGTGGCTTAAATAAACATGTCACATACAGATTTCAGATAAACATCTTGCTTTACAATGTCGTTCTGAATTTCGAAATTCCTTAATCTAGCAAACCAGAATGGAGCATTATGGATAGTAAATTATTATCGTGTTTGTCTTAGAACCAATGGTTCCACAAAAACGATACTCGTACGGGGATTTTATAAATTGTAGAATTGCAAAGGGTTGAAACAACTTTATAATGATGCAGTTGAAAACAAAACAGTATATCACGCACGAACGCACGCATGCACGCACCCGATTTCAGTTATCATTTTGTGCGCAAGATACTGTATTAATTAGCTTGATCTAAAACAGTTAACAAAACCACAGTTTTTTAAAAACTGCAATTTAAATTGTACTAGAACCGCTGGTTTACCAAGCTGTATAAAAATTTATTTGAGAAATCCTATATTTGAAGATACTTATTATTATTATTTACATATATTTGTCTTAAAATGTGTGTTAGCTGTTTGGTTCGAATTGTATATATATATATATATATATATATATATATATATATATATATATATATATATATATATATATATATGTATATGTATATGTATATGTATATGTATATGTATATGTATATGTATATGTATATGTATATGTATATGTATATGTATATGTATATGTATATGTATATGTATATGTATACGTATACGTATACGTATATCTATACATATACATATACATATACATATACATATACATATACATATACATATACATATACATATACATATACATATACATATACATATACATATACATATACATATACATATACATATACATATACATATACATATACATATATATATATATATATATATATATATATATATACGCACACAACATTTTCACTCCACTGACACTAAAAATTCCTCATTATTGTTGTTTTCGCTTAACATTAGTAGTTGCATTTATAATTTTCTACATTACTATATAGTTCCCATTGTTGTGGAACTATTACCTGTTTTTACAATATACATAGTAAAATATTAAATTCACCTCAACAAGACGGTGTACAGTCGTCTAGTTTGACACATTTTGGCGGGAGAATTTTTATGCAGCAGTGGTTCGAATTTGGTGCAGTGAATTGTCAGAAAAAGTGTGGAATATTGATTAGAAATAATATTACTGTTACATATATATTATACATATACTTATAATAGACATATATTAGGAAACAGTTTTTGTTAACATTTAGTCAGAGGCAGTATTTTAGCGTAAGTTAGTCTCGGACTCCGGCAGGGAAGTCCGCGGGCGAAAATAAGGGTTTGTTTACAGTTCGAGAATTAAGGTAGCATAGTGAATTGTCAGAAAGAGTAGACTGCTGATTACAATAAGTATTACTACTACACATATATTATAAATAAACTTGTTATAGTCATATATTCAGAAACCGTTTTTGATAACATTTAGTCAGTGGCAATACTTTGACGTAGCTATTCCCGGACTCAAATTCAGCGAGTGATAATTAAAACCGTTGGTTTACAGTTCGTGAATTAAATTGGTGCATCAAACTATCGCTTACATTGTTGAATATATATGAGAAAAAGTTATAAATATATATAAGTTGCATACATCAGATAATTTCTGACATAGTTATATAAACGTTTTCGGCAACAAGGAACTAACAGCAGTGGTTTAGCGTAAGTTGGTAAACAGTGAGTCTTATTGTTTTGTTCACACAGTGTTCTGCGTATTCGCTAGGTGGCAGGCTTTTTGGGTTCATGCGAGCTTAGTAGATAGAACATGGTTAGCATGTATATCATTGTAAAATTAAATTAAAACCTAAATAATCCAGCCTAAAATATTCTTTTGAGCACAAAATAAAACAGTCACACGTAACAATCTTAACTAAATCTAAATTCTGAGATGGCGCCGAGCAAAAGGCAGGTATAGGCCACCAGGTATTTAGTGTGCGGGATTTGTAGCGACTGGGTGGACTTCGTCAAGTCCTGGTGTGAGATGTCCTGGGCTGAGGTTCAGGCGGATAGTTTTAGTTTTTACTGTAGGGGATGTGCGAAGATGACAGAACTAGAGGTGGAGAGGAACAGCTGAGACAGCTCGTTGTGGCATTGCTGGGAAGGGAAGAGGTGGGTTATGCAATTGATTCCGGTCGTGGGATAATGGATGGAAACGGGCGGGATTGAGAAGGGAGGGGAGACGACGGCAGCGACGGAGAGGGAGGGGAGGAGACGGGAATAAAAGAGACGAACACGAAGGAGACGGAAGCGAATGCGGCGGGAGGGAAGGAGACGGGAGCGAAGGAGACGGCAGGGAAACAGACGGGAGCGAGGAAGGCGGGAGGGAAGGCGATGTGGTGAGTGAAAGCGAAAGGAATGAATGCGTTAAGGGGACAGAACCGCAATATAGCCAGGAGACGGGAAAGAAAGGTGACATGTTGATGGGCGGGAGGGAGATGGACAACGTGCTGCCAGGTGACACGACTGCTGGACTGAATGCGACGGATGGGATCCGACGCAAGAGCTACTCTGAGGTAGTGATAGAGGGGTGATGAGGAGAGCGAGGGTGTTTGTGGGGGACTCGAGAGTCAGGAAGACTGACAGATCGCTAAGCAATGGGGACGATGTGGTGGTTTGCTTTCCAGGGGCAAAAATAGAGGCTATAACAGAGAAGGTGGAAAAATCATTGGGTCCGGACAAGGGAGGATATATTTTAGTACACGTAGGGACTAGTAACGCCGAGAGGGAGGGTACAACTGCCATAGTTAGGAAATACTGGCAGTTAGTCAGAATGCTGAAGCAGACACGGGTTGAGCAGGTAATTCTGTCAGGGATTTTACCAGTAATGGGAAGTATGGGTCAGGGATATCGAAATTGCCGTAGGATGGAAATTAACACACTAGTTCAGCAGCTACATAGGGAAGAGGAAATTCGCCTTGTGGGGATGTTTGGTTGGGAGGGCTGATATGTACACGAGGGACGGGCTTCATCTAAGTGGAAAGGGTGCAGCAGTGTTTGCGGATGAACTCTCAGCAGCAGTTGACAGTGGCATGGGTAACATAAACATATTTTTGGTAGCAAACATTGTTTAAATTGGAAGCGCGGGGGTCTTATTTAGAGGTGCCTTAAATCGGGACAAGAACAACAACAAGAAAGTTTATTTTACCCAGTTTACAATATATATAAAAAAATTGTGATATAAATAAAATAGACATTAATATGTTCACATGGAAACATAAAAACACAATATAACTTAACAAGGGTTCAGTGACTCTTATAAAGACAGTCGCTCTGATAGAATCCCCTCATGAAATATGATTAACTAACTTATTTATACGAAAGGTTATGACAGTGCGTGTGCGCAGAAGAGAGAGAGAGAGAGTGCATGAATATTCGAGTGTATATGTTGGAATATAGTTGCTATAGTTGCTATCTTCTCTGTAACTACTTTTATGGTATTATTGATAACATGTGGCACCTTATATCTGAGACACCTTTTGGCAAATTCATGTTTGTTCTGAATGAGTATATATCAGTTGTACTCCTAGTGTTATGATTATATTTGGGGTTAGAGACCACTAGTACGCACAAACCAGTAACAAAATGTCCGGAAAACATTTCTGAAGCTGGATATAAATGTGTGTGTTTATATGAAAGGAGCATAGCAAATAAGAAAAATTAATTAAACATTGTGGTAGAAGATATTGACCCTCACATAAATGGTATAACCGAATCATGGGCCAACAAAGACATATCAGATGCTGAATTAAGACTAGCAGGATACACATATGTTTAGGAGAGATCGAATAGGAAGAAGGGGAGGGGGAATTATTTTATATATGAAAGATTCTATTCAGGCTTACGAAATAAAACTAGAAAGGGAAGCAGATTGCGATGAAGCCTTTTGGTGCAATATAGTTACAGGAAATTCAACATTAACTATTGGATTAGTTTACCGAAGTCCAAACATAAACGAAGAGGATAACCACTGACCTATATAATATCTGGACTGGCTGCCTCTTGGGGTTTCTGCCTACTGGCCACTACAGGCAGTGAAGCCAGCGGAAGTAGTGCGACTCATGGGATACATTTGGGCAAGGACCCTCGGAAGTCTCCATTGTTATTATAATTTTGTTCACATTTTGGGCGTGGTATGGTGTTTACTCAAGCCAGAAAGCTTCATTGGCACCGGAAAGATCGTTCGTCTGTGCAATGATGCAATTCCTACCATTTTTGCATTCCATGTGCACCTATGCTTTTAGTCAGCCCACCCAGTGGCTGTTGGTATGATATGTCATTCATCTTAAGGCCTTGTAAGCTTACAATTTGTGTACAATTTAAACTTGCTTAATATCACTGACATGGTGATATAATGTGTTCTTTAACCAGATATTTGTAAAGGTATGCACTTATTTGCACATGATTAACAAAACATGCAACCCAAATAATCAGCTTCACTTTCAACAAGTTACTGTTTTTACTGCCAGTCAGTGCTAACAAATTGTTGCATTGTCATAATTTCTTTTCGATTAATTAGAACAATGTTATGCGACATTTCATTAGTATTTATAAGTACGGAAAGTAGGTTTTTTGTGGTCAAGTCTTGTCATTCGTCTGAACGTAGCCATAAAAATAGCAATAAAATGTCCTGTTCGTTTTCTGGTTGTCCACTAGGTGTATTTAAAGAAGGTGACCAGTCTGTCGAGCCACATGTTTGATACAGCAGCTGATGACAATCAAGTTCATGCCCTTGTGAAAGTCGTCTCAACATACTTCACATTAATACGGCTCCATCATCTTGGTAGCAGAATAAACGAGGAAGCCGTTGGTGACAAAGTTCGCTAGCATTTGTCCAAACTGATACTCTTCAAACATCAGTAATCATTTTAGTGTAGTCTGTTTCTATATGATGTAGTGTTTTATATACTAATAACAGTGCAAATATTGCATACTAGTTAGTGTTGTTATCTACTACAGGTGGAGTAAGTGTTAGGCCTATGTTTTTCATATAATTATGTGTCGTATTTTGTACACAATATAATGTTAAACTATTATTTTACATAATGTTATCACGTACTATAAACAATCAAACAATGTACCGGTGCATACAGATGCACAAGATATTTCACCAGTCTTCATTTGTGACACTATGTATGCTTCTATTCATTATACACTGTGTTCTTCTATGTTGGAAAATAAACATATTGTATATTGATTGTAGCAAATACTGCATTGTTTCTGTGATTTAGAACAAAGTGACAATAAAAAAATAGGTGAAGAATAACAGCAATGTGTACATTTACACAACACTAAATTCTGGTTGTCCACAGCAGCTGGGCTTAGGCAGCAGGATAGTGAGGGTCCTTGGGAATAGCCTAATGACATCCCGCGGCTTCACTACTTAGGCAGGGCAGCCAGTCCAGATATTATATAGGTCAGTGAGGATAACACAGAAATACAAAACGCTATAAAGGAAGTGAGTAAAGGGGAATGTATCATAATGGAAGATTTTAACCACGGACACATACAATGGAAATCTCTAGAGAGTTCAGCGGGTGAGGATCAACTCTTTATATTTTTAATTCTGGATAGCTTCCTTACTCAACACGTGCTAGAATCAACCAGGGGAGAAAATGTATTAGATATATTGTTTTTTCTTCACACAACGAATTAGTGGACAATGTAAAAATACATGAACCATTTGGTAACAGTGATCATAATCAAATACATTTTGATATCAAAATACCTTTATTATTCTTAATATATATATATATATATATATATCAATGACTTGGACGAAACTATAACAGGCAACGCACTGAAATATGCGGATGACACAAAGGTGTTTAGAAAGATGGTGATAAACAACATTTACAGAACGATCTAGGCAAATTAGTCAAATGGTCGGAAAAATGGCACATGTTATTAAATTTTGGGAAATGTAAATGCCTACACACAGGACACGGGAACTTGAACTTGAACTTAAAACGCGAGATACTGTTCTAGGTACTACTGTAAAAGAAAAGGACTTAGGAGTAACACTATGTGCTGATGTGAACGTTTCAGGGCAGTGTGGTATTGCAGCTTCAAAGGGTAATCAAATTAATTGGTTGATTAGGAGAAATGTAACATACAAGCTAATTATACCTCTATCTAAAGCAATAGTTAGGCCTCATTTACAATACTGTATACAAGTGTGGAGACCATAGGATATAGCTACGCTTGAAGGAATACAGAGGAGAACAGTTAAGGTTTAGAGGAGATCAGATTGAAATTTTGAATGGGTATGAAAATATTGATAGTTGACACATATCTGAGGAGGGCGGGTTACACGTAGATGAAAAATGTTGGACTCTCGATAAGCCAATGGCTTCCTTGTCCACTTGCCATCTGGGCCTTTGTTTCGGATGGCAATCTTGTTAAAGTGTATGCTTCATGTAAAATAAATTATATATAAATTGCTTGTTTCGATTAATGTAGTTTTAACAGAAGCGGAAGTGATATCGTAGCTTCGAAAATCACAGTAGTGCTAGAAGAGGTGTTTGCAAAGATAACACGTGGTTCTAGCTCTCCCACTTCAAAGATAACACGTGGTTCTAGCTCTCCCACTTCAAAGATATGTCCGTTTACGATTGATTTTGTATTTCGTACGGTAACCTGTGGCGTAACAATTATAAATAGCCTACCTACATTAGATACAATAAAATAGTCTTTGATATAAAGTAGTTTGTGATCTTGTCTGTATGTATGTCTGTTCCTCATACCTCCGTCAGTATCGGGTTGAAATTGTGTAGGCGTGCCCCCGCCCATGGGGATGGTTCATGCATTAAAACAAATTCAAAATTCCCCGGGGGTGGAGATATTACGAAGAAACATATGTGGACGTTGGACGTAGATTATTTAACCTAGAACGACAGTACGTACACTTGATCGCAACGCCATTCGCCCTTTATAAGTTGCCGAAAATGCCCCGCGGCGTGAATAGGAAACTGCACGGATTTTGCGGTATTTCGAACCTAAGTCACGAGCAGTTTCCTGTTTCACACGGTGTAATAAACATAGCATTTGTGCTGTTGTTGTGAAATTGAGGATTTATTGACATACGACCGAGTACGTGTTCACTAAAACCGGAAACTGCTCGGATTGTGCGTGATTTCGAACCTAAAAAGGGCGAATGCGTGTTTTCAACGATCGCTGTGAGTCACGTGATCTACGTCGAACGTCGACATACGAACGCTACATGAAACCGGCAGTTGCACATGATTGTTGTGTCGTGAAGGTGTCATTGCCATTGACATTGAACTACCAGAACTTGACAGGGTAGCACTAGGAGTCATAAGCTGTTGCCTTTTCCTCCGTGCAACGCCCGGCAACTGGGCTAGTTGTTCATAATCAAGTAATTAAAAACGTGACAAACAACCATTGTTTCATTTCACCAGCAACACGTACTACGTGCCGTTCAACGTCGCCATGCCCCACGTGACCGAGACACGTCACATGATCTCATACTACCAATGGGTGCCGCTGATACTCGTCAGTCAGGCCCTGCTCTATTTCCTGCCCTGTTTATTCTGGCGCTTCCTGAACCGACGAATCGGCCTCAATCTCCCCTCCATCATCGAGGCTGCGCGGGCTACACAAAAAGCCGTATTTCCGGAGACGCGAGAGAAGTCCATCCGCTATGTCGTCATGCAGGTTGGTATGTTCGTAATGCATTAACTTCTCGCGTGCACCCGCTTTCCGCATGGGTTCATTTTGATTGTGTCGTGCTGAGTGCCTTACGGTTTTGTTGTACCGAAGAAGCCTTATGACCATGCGTTTCAAATAAATTTACAACATTATTTTATTTGTGGAGCTTGTGGAGTATGAAACCTTTCCTGACTTTCGCCTCAGTGAATCATTTAGCGCAAGTTGTTTTAAGACTAGATCAGCACTGGAATAGCCTGGGATATGGGTGCCAACAAAGGCCGATGGCCTAGAATAACCCAATAACCTGTAAGTGTAAGTGTAAAGTGTCAAACCGTACATACTTTTGTCGAAACAAAATGCTAGCATTGGTTTCTTTGTCAGATGCCTTCATTTTGAGCAAATAAGACCAATATTATTCTGACTTTCGGGCGCAATTGAATATACATGAATAGATAGCGAAGCCAGGTACTCGAGGGATTAGTTCGGTCTTTCCATATATAGCACAATTAGTCGGGGAATAATCAGATGTTTCCATATACAGCACCGCTGGCCGAGGGAATAGACAGCCGTCTCCACATATAGCACAAGTAACAAAACTTTGACGTGTCCTGCAGATCGATAGCTATCTGACGTCATCGGTGCGGCGCCACCTTCCGGGCACCGCTCACATGAGCGGCAGGTGCTCGCGATTCGCGCGCGCCCTCTCGCGGAGTTGGTGCTTGGCATGCTGCAAGATGTACGGCAACTACTTAACGTGCTGCTATCTGTGCATGAAGCTCCTCTACCTCGCCAACGGTATCGGCCAGCTGTGGCTGCTAGACTTGTTCCTCGGCTTCAAGCGCAGCTACCAGCTCTACGGGATTCACGTTCTCGCTAAGTTCCTGCGCGGGGAAGATTGGTCGTCTTCGGAACGGTTCCCGCGCGTCACACTGTGTGACTTCGAGGTTTGGATAGAGCTTCTTAAATTGTTTATTTTTACGTACCCTTTCCCACTCAACCTTAAACAGTTTTATAAAATGATTATGCAATTACTGATTTTTTTGGTAATGAACATTCTAATTCATTTTCTAATGATCGTTGCGTGCGTGCTTTTTAATAAATTTACATCCTTGTTTTAATATACTAATGAAACACGAATAGTACCATCATCTACTGTAGGATCGAGAAAGCTAGCGACAATGGCTTCGTACGTTGGAAACAATATTTGTTTCGCCATTTTTATGTTCATATGTTTTCGATCTGAAACGTCTGAACATAGAAGATAAAATCCATTATCATCTTATTACGGAATATAATGTAATATTCAGTAATGTTATCGTACTTGTGCGTATATATCATTAATGCTGTATTTATTATAAGGTGTTCATAAATAACGTTATTTTTTATTAAAAGGCTGTTAGGTAGTTGAGTTATTCTCCCGACGTTTTACAATTAGCATCACCCAACAGCTTCCTCTTTGCCTTCACGATCTATCATATCATCTACGATCTATCATATTATCATAATCAACTTAATCGTAATATCATTATTATTTTATTAGTATTATTATTATTATCGTCATCAACTACAACAACAACATAAACAAATAACGACGACGACAACAACAACAACAACAACAATATCGAAGACGACACTGACGACATTAAACATAACATTATAGTTACGAACGTTGCAGATACGCCAGCAGACGAATGTACACCGATACACGGTCCAGTGCGTGCTGCCCATCAACCTCTTCAACGAGAAGATCTTCATCTTCATTTGGTTCTGGCTCCTCGCGATGGCGTCAATGTCTATCTTCAACATCATTCACTGGCTCACTCGCCAGACCATTCTCAGCACCCAGACGGCCTACGTTCGTCGGCAGGTACATATTCACCAAATAAACGTTATTTCCTTATTTTTCTCCTTTAGTCCATTGGTGGGGGCCATATCATTTAGTTTGTTCTGTCGTCTCGACGAGTCGTCTCCATCTATCGCTATCTTCTGTCGTTGTCTCCCATTCTCCTTCCATCTTAATTTCGATCTTCCTCTTCTCTTCTGCAACCCTCTTCTGTTTTCCATACTCTTTTTGTCAACCCTCCTCACTCACGTCATAAGAAGTAAAATATGCCATCCTTACTGGGCATTCGGAAATGTGTATACCATGAAATTATTTGTCATACCACGTGGCAGAGAAAGTGAGAGGATGTTGTGACAGCACAGTGTGGTTTGTTACTTTTGCAACTCCATTTTTATGTTCTTCTTAATTAAATCGTTTTAATGCTAATAAGTGCAACTTGTGGTTATATTTATCTATACCGAATTGTAATTATTTGAGTATGTTTAATTTTATTGAATTTCGCTTGAAAAACAAAACTCGTTAATATTGGTATGATAATTTTTTCGCGAAATGCATAATGCATAACGCATAACGCATGCACGCCCGCACGCACGCACGCACGCACGCACGCACGCACGCACGCACGCACGCACGCACGCACGCACTCACACACACACACACACACACACACACACACACAATGGTGGTTTGCATGATATGTTATGTTCTTGCCAGCTGTCATCAATGGACACAATCAACAAACGCGAACATCGCGCGACGCGAGAGTTCACCGAGAACTACCTGCGTCGAGACGGTCTCCTCATTGTGAGGCTGGTTGCTAACAACGCTGGTGGCCTGGTCGCTGCTGACGTTCTGCACGGACTGTGGACCAATTACGGACCAGAGAAGCGCGGGCTGACTGACCACGGCGCTGCCTCCACCAGTCGGTCTGGACGGCCGCCCCACGAAATTGTATGATGTCGTTTCCCTCACAACACAAAGGTCATACATTTCGGTTGACTGCAATGTCTTCAGCTAAATATGTTATGTCCCCGGTGTGGTTCTTTATTCCGCGACTGTGCATTGTTTCTGTTTTGTGGCACTCGTGCATTGTTTCTGTGTTATGGTACTTGTGTATTGTTTCTGTTTTGTGGTACTTGTGCATTGTTTCTGTTTTGTGGTACTCGTGCATTGTTTCTGTTTTGTGGTACTTGTGTATTGTTTCTGTTTTGTGGTACTTGTGCATTGTTTCTGTTTTGTGGTACTCGTGCATTGTTTCTGTTTTGTGGTACTTGTGCATTGTTTCTGTTTTGTGGTACTCCTGCATTGTTTCTGTTTTGTGGTACTCATGCATTGTTTCTGTTTTGTGGTACTTGTGTATTGTTTCGTTTTTGTGGTACTTGTGCATTGTTTCTGTTTTGTGGTACTTGTGTATTGTTTCTGTTTTGTGGTACTCGTGCATTGTTTCTGTTTTGTGGTGCTCGTGCATTGTTTCTGTTTTGTGGTACTTGTGCATTGTTTCTGTTCTGTGGAACTTGTGCATTGTTTCTGTTTTATGGTACTTGTGCATTGTGTCTGTCTTCTGGAACTTGTGCATTGTTTCTGTTTTGTAGAGCTTGTGCATTGTGTCTGCTTTGTGGTACTCGATTATTGTTTCTGTTCTGTAGAGCTTGTGCATTGTGTCTGCTTTGTGGTACTCGATTATTGTTTCTGTTTTGTAGAACTTGTGCATTGTGTCTGTTTTGTGGTACTCGTGCATTGTTTCTGTTTTGTAGAGCTTGTGCATTGTGTCTGTTTTGTGGTACTCGTGCATTGTTTCTGTTCTGTGGTACTTGTGCATTGTTTCTGCTTTGTGGTACTTGTGCATTGTTTCTGTTTTGTGGTACTTGTGCATTGTTTCTGTTCTGTGGAACTCGGGCATTGTTTCTGTTATGTGGTACTTGTGCATTGTTTCTGTTTTGTGGTACTTGTACATTGTTTCTGTTTTGTGGTACTTGTGCATTGTTTCTGTTCTGTGGAACTCGTGCATTGTTTGTGTTTTAGTACTTGTGCATTGTTTCTGTTCTGTGGTACTTGAGCGTTGTTTGTATTTTGTGATACATTTACAAGTTACTTCAAGTTCGATTGGTGGTATGTGTGTGTACGTGCGGGCTGCGTGGGTGGGTGAGTGAGTGAGTGAGTGCGTGCGTGCGTGCGTGCGTGCGTGCGTGCGTGCGTGCGTGCGTGTGTGCGTGCGTACGTGTGCTATTATCATTAGTGTAACATTCGGAATCGTTGCTATCCGTCATATAATATGTTCTACTGTATTATATATATATGTATTATTTTGTATTGGTTTGGGTGAAGGTAAGTGCTAAAATGTGATGCTGACGCATGGATAATAATGTTTAGTATATGTGACTACCGATAGTGCCACTGTGACTAGGGGTACTGCCACTGTGACTAGGGTGAAAATGCAGCATACCAGTATAATCAGTTAATGGCTTTCGATGGTTTATTACATATCTAAGACATAATGACTAGCTTATAAGAATCAATTTGCCCTATTTAAAATTCTAAGTAATGCGCAGATCTCCTAATGGAAGACCGTGTAAATACTGCAATGAACACAATCATATTAGTTACAAAAAATGTATTAATCACCATCAGATTCACAACGGGTGGCACTTTCCCACAACACTTTGTCTCCTCCGAGTGAAGTATTTCGCTTGATACTGCAATGTTACAAATTGTCCGTACTTAAAAAACATTGCCCAACGGCCTATGTAACAGCTAGAGCATATATTCATGAATATAACTACCAAAGGAATAATAGCATAGGGTAAGTCATGTCCACACAAACCCTTGAAAGGTAGACTATACTTGTTTATGTGATAACACACGTGACATACTTAAAACTATTGATGAACATACTGTCAAATTGCGAAATAATGTGCATTTGTTGTTTTGTATATAGTACGTATGTTACAACTTACCCGTGTTACAACTAGCCCCGGTCTCTTCTACCTGTAATGCAAAATACAGATTTATATAGAAAGATTGTTAATCAACAAAGACAACGAACAACTGCTTGTCGGGAATAGTGATAGTCTTTATTTCAAAATATATACATTGAATCGATTTTTAGATGTTCTAAAATATTGCAGGAATATTTCAGCTGTATAATTGGGTTCGCACTTCTGGTTATTTTGAATCTTTATTCGGGATGAGTGTTCACAGTAACAACACTAGCATGGAGTGGTGTCTCGCTGTCTTGAAATCTCAATCATTCAAACTAGTATGCATGCTATGTATGTCAATATTCCTAGATATGTTCTAATGAAGAAGACTTTTTTGCGGTCAAAAACTCTCCTCTCTAGCAAACTACGCATGTTTGCACGCCATGGACTCTAATTCTCAGAAGCGGGCAACATAAGGTGTTTTGTTACCGTAGAATAATTATTAGCAACTATTGCCTAATAAACGGTCAACAGTGTGGAATGTCATGTGATTTGCGCCGAGCTGGCTGCATGCAAACAGTTGTCGACATTTTGCCTAATTTTTATATGTTTTATTTATTCTACCACACCGAGTTTTACTGTGTACGTTCGTCAACATATCTGGGATATACAAGGAAGTCGAATTCTGCAAAAGTCCGCCGTATGTATGTGTTTTACTGACTTTTAAAACTTTCGTTGCACTGTGGGTTCAGTCACCTGACCACACATGAACATTCCTGCTGGTCATTCAGGCCGCAGTTGACCCATGTTGCGTAACCATGCCGCCGTACAGGTACACTGCCTGTCAGCTTCTTGAACTTTCCAATGCGTCACGCCTGAATACCGATGCATTAATGACAGCGATTGAACTCGGCATTGCTGCAAAGTTACCAACGAGACGCGGCTGCCTAGGTGATGTTCGGAAACAACGAATCATTCAACCAGTGATCGGACATCGGCCACCCACTCGCCAAGCAATTACAAGTAAACAAACGGGTGTTGACAGCGCGAATCTCGTTCAGCTGATCACCCCGGTCAGTGCGCTTGACAGCTGTACTACAGCTACGCTCGGGCTGTTGAATGTTAGATCGCTGCATAATAAGGCCGATTTTATCACAGGGTACGCATGCGAAAACGACATTGACATTCTGTGTCTGACGGAAACCTGGTTAACTGATAACGATATCTGCTATTGTCCCTCACGGTTACAAGTTCCAACATCTCCCGCGAAACGATCGACGCGGTGGAGGAGTTGGGGTTCTCTTCAAAGCTTCATTTCACCTTGCACTATCCAAACCGTGGCCCGCCGAATCTTTCGAATGTCTCGAAGTCCTGCTACGCGGATCGAGCGTTGCAGCAGCATTACGCATTTTTGTGGTGTACCGGCCACCATCATCTGGGCGCAAGTCTAAGCCGTTTCGCGTATTCCTAGAGGAATTCGGCGAATTACTCGAGCGCGTTTCCATAAAAAAAACTGGACTTATCATACTTGGTGATTTCAACGTTCACTACGGAAATGGTGACGACAAGGACGCACGTGACTTGGCTGCAATTCTCAACAACATTAATATGCAACAACACGTGACATCGCAAACGCACTGAGGTAACATTCTTGATCTTGTGATCTCACCGGTGACAGGCTCTGTACTAACAGACATGTCGGTAGAGTCACTGCTGACAGACCACCACGTCATTATATGCAAGCTCGTTTCAGCAAAACCTCGACCAGTGCGAAAAGAGATATTCTACCTCAATCGACAAGAAGCAGTTCACGCGCGACCTGATCGATTCGCCGCTGGTCACCTCTCCCGCCGATGACATTGACAGTTTATGTGAACAGTACTTGTCTCAACTTCTGACCATAATCGACACGCATACACCCGTTATCCGACGAACGATATATGTGCGTCCCAGGCAACCGTGGAGAACCGATGACTTGCAGAGGATGAGACAGCAGGTTAGACGAGCCGAACGCAAATGGTGCCACAACGTCTGCTTCTAGACAAACTGCACGAAATTGGCATACGTGACAACGCACACCGCTGGATACAGTCGTACCTTTTGCAGCGAACGCAAGCTGTTAAAGTTGATAACGTCACCTCAAGAAGTGTTGGTTTATGCTCTGGTGTACCGCAGGGTAGCGTGCTGGGACCCTTGTTTATTTTACAATCTATTGTCTGGGGCTCAACCATGTCTTCGAACACCGCCAACTCCGTTACCACATGTATTCTGACGATACCCAGCTGTATGTTGAATTTCCGCGTGATCAACCAGCGCATGCTACAACTGCCATTGACCGCATATCGCGATGTACCGCCGATGTAAAGTTATGGATGGTGTCCAACAACCTTCTTCTTAACGAGTGTAAAACGGAAGCCGTCGTCATTTCCGCTGCGCAGAATCGCAAACGTGTTCAACCTCCTGTTGGCCTAGTCATTGATGTCCGCAACATCGGTTTTATATTTGATAACACAATATCAATGGCGGCGCAGACACGCCGTGTCTGTCAGGTGGCATACTGTCACATTCGCGGCATCACAACTATCAGAAAATGCATTTCCACCACTGCTTGCAAAACAATCATTCATGACTAATCATGTCATGTCGCGCTTGGACTACGGCAACGCTATGCTTTATGGACTGCCCGAGACGCAGCTGCGGAAACTGCAGATGATTCAAAACTCCGCGGCACGGCTGATTACTGGAACCCGCAGACGAGATCACGTAACACCAATTTTATTCCGTTTACATTGGTTGCCTGTTCGTCAGCGAATGGAATTAAACTTCTTTTACTTGTGTTTCGCGCTGTGCATCATCTATGCCCAGTGTATCCGTCGTCGCTAGTGATTCCATATATACCCACCCGAACACTGAGATCCGCCGATCAACTTCTATTGACTATACCGCGGTACCATCTCGAGCGGTACGGTCGTCGGGCCTTTTCTGTGGCAGGGCCGACACTGTGGAACGCCCGGCCTCTCCAATTAGGCAAGCCAACTCCGTTGCGGTATTCAAGTCACTTCTAAAAACACATCTCTTTCGCGAAGCCTTTCGAACACTCTGTTGACATTTTAATCACTCGAACATTTTACTTATTTAACTTATTATTTATTTAATTTGTTTATTTAACTTATCTGATTAACTTATATGTTTATCTAATGTATCAACTTAATTGTTGTTGTTTATTTTTTCATTTATTATTTTTTATTTAATGTATTTATTTAACTTCTTTACATAACTAATTCATTTAAATCATTTACTGAATTTTTTTATTTAACTTATGTTTACCTGTCTCTTAACCACATTTTATTTTAGCTCTTCAATTTATATTTTATTATTTAGCATTATCTTGTTAGCGCCTTTGAGCAGGTTTTTAACCCGGATATAAATGTATAATAATAATAATAATAGTAATACTTTGTGAAGAGAAACAAATGCCTGCAAACATGCACATAAGGTAGGAAGACCATTTGTGGCTTTCACATTGGGATAAGTGAATAGATTCAATGTTTCCTTAATTCACTGAAATAGTTGAGTTGACATTGAACCTAATTCACTCCATTTAAGCCAACATAGAATCAACATCGTTGATGATGAACGTTTTGCCAGACACCTTTGGTCCTTATTATACTGTACCGATTCTAACTTTTCAGATAATACGAGGTGGAACTTACCCCTTACAAAGATACCAAGGGGCCATGGTCTATTTCGTAAATGCCACATATTTCTCATGTGCAGTCCCAGCAAGATTTAATTGGGCCAGTGACTCCTACTGAAGACTGTGTATTGGTACTTCATGGACCAATAGATTTTGCTAGCTGGGTGATATGTAAATGCAATTTCCGATTTGTGCACACATATACATTTCCATATTTGGTTGACACAAACTAAATAGGTCTTGCTTGCCTTCCAGGATGACAACAGCCATGGTCACGGGCGCTGGTCGAGGGTGAAACGTTTCCTGGTTGGCAAAAAACCAGCAGCACATGTCGACGATTCAAACATATTCCCCGAAGACATCTGACATCTTAGAACTTTCTCGTAATGTGTTCAAAATGCGACATTGATGTGTGGCTCTTAATGCATAAAAGCATGTTGCGAATTCTCACGTAGCCACCAACATTCGAGGGGTTTGATTGATCCGTGCTCCACCTACACATGTGTCCAGCTTGCAGCTGGACATCCGTGAAACCATCTTGTTCCGGAACTTCGATTTTACTTGGGACCGTAGCGAATCGCAAGGGTTAGAGAAAATTCTTGGACCTTCTTGGTGATAACTGCAAGGACCAATTCACTGTAGGCAAACAAATGCTACGGAATGAATGTCTTCGTTCAACACTGCATCATCCTAGAGCAGGAGATTGGAAACTGTATTAGTGAGCAAACGTGGAAGGACATCGCCGGGTCGCAAGATCTCAGCACAGTGAAATGTTATGGTTGTCGATTATATTTTCGATTACGCAAACACTATAATTATGATACCGTTGTATCATATTGTCTATGGCGACTCTGGTGCGAATACGTTAATAACAGGCATTCAGCCAGTGTTTTTTCGTTTATGTTGAAGTAGATGATGATCGACAAATTGGGAACCTAAAGCCTGACAATTGTGTCGTGGAATTCTAGTTGTTTTCTTTACAACCGTTTGAAAATTGTGACTAGTAAGCGCTAAAGTTATATGAACATTACATTCCGTTTTGATCGCTAGGTGGCCATAATATTGTCATACAGTGCGGCGCCACTTGTTGTGTTACAGCCCCTATTCAACGTAGTGCACAAGAAAACTTGCCGTAGCTTCCGACTGATATCACTCTTGCGACACAATTTAATTAATCACGTTGTTCACATCGAATACTCACTAACACCGTGGTTTGTGCTGATTGCTGTCAACTAATAGTGACATGTTTGAACCAATCGAACGGGCCATTAGAAGACTACACACGTTTCCCTCTGCTACTTGCGTTCCGTTGTCGCTACTCGGTTGCAGCGGTGAACCAATCACTTCAGAGATCGTTGGATCTATCACCTGCGCGTATGCAGAACGCCAACCAAACAGCCTGCGGGTGCTGTAGTTGTGTTGGAAGATGGCGAAATTTTTTATTCGACACAGTTGAAATGTTGGTTGGTTCTCCTCTAGCTCTAGTTTCTTTTAGGCCATTTACGCACTTGCAAGTTAGTAACTGCAATGCTGGAAAGTATGTATGTTACATATATTTCAGTGGTTACTGTTTTTGGATGACTATGTTGACACGAGATAGAAGCTGGCCACTAGTACTATTTATGTTGACGATATGTCCCCTAAG
Organism: Lamellibrachia columna; assembly: GCA_963662155.1. Classification (NCBI taxonomy): domain Eukaryota; kingdom Metazoa; phylum Annelida; class Polychaeta; order Sabellida; family Siboglinidae; genus Lamellibrachia; species Lamellibrachia columna. The sequence continues at coordinate 21,753,261 of OY759263.1, read as the reverse complement.
CGAATACACCATACGTAACTTATACCAAATGTTGTCGTGATTATGATCTATATTTCGTAAGCTCAACAATGTCGTGATGCCATTTGTATTGTCTGTGATGAAATGTTTGGTTGCATCATACTGAGGCCTATATACTCCAAGTGCCTTTTGTGTATGAGTATAAGTGAAATATGTCACTTCTGATACCGTTACTGTTTAATTAACTCGATATCTCTCTATCGGCAAGTTATTATTGTCGTCATAAAATAAGATATATTTAATTTGGAATGAAAGCAAATAATGTTCTTTCCGGTGAATTTATAAATGGATTCGCCATTGAACTGTTCGAACGTTAATCAAATGGGCCAGAAAGCAGTTCATTCCCGGTCTGTCGCCTCGGGTGAATTGCATGGTATGTATTAGTAGCTATGCGACGGGAGAACTATTGACCGTAGATTCATCTGTCCAGTAAAAAGCTGATGAGATTTCTGTGACATCCTTCGGCAATAAGTGTTTGCGAGCGTATCATATTTACAGAAAGGGTTCATAACATCATTCTATTGCAGGCCTGTTCTCGGAGTTTTGAAAGGGGCTTCTGGTGTATTCAATCAGCCACGGATTTTTTTTTTACACCTAAACAAATTATCTCAAAAAAAGGGGTTCATCCAACCCCCCCCCCCCCCGAGGACGGACATGCTTTGGATTACGTAAGCACAACATTGTAAATATGAAATTTATCCATAAATACGTGCATACTTACCCAATTGTTTTAGATGCGCTATTTCCATTCACATTTGCTTAAATTTGTTAGAAATTGGTAATACTCATACTAGCCGCATGAGTATTGCCTCATCTGCTGGTCACGTACCGTCTGGTCGAAAACCTCATAATTTATGGCGTCGCTCTAAATATTTTCTCTAACAAATATTCTTTCGTATCGTCATCTTATAGATGTGAATGTCCGCTGTGTCAATAAAAACAAAGTTTAAATCGCATTTAGACGTTAATATGTAAATGCATGGAATGTCCTACAAATAATTCAATATAGTATTTTTACATATTTACAACAATGCTACAGTTTCGCATTGGTCATCATGGTTCGATTATTTGTTTTCCAATTTAGATAGATGCCTGTTAAATTCACACAATATCAAGTCTACTAGGATATTTACACAGCATAGAATAAAAAGATATGTTTGTCAAGGTTGTAGTCTGTAGCCTTGGCAGGCAACGGTAGCGTCCTACTACGTGGCGACAGGGTTTAAACTTTGAGTTTAGAGAAAATTATATACTGCTCTAAACTAATCGATACGATATCGCAGTATGTATACATAAACCCGCAACGGCCTACGTAGACACTTGTTTAGTTGTTGCACGTTGTGAAGCAGGGCCTAGTGTAAAAATGCCTTGCTAAAAGTGCGTTGATTTGAAATACTTTAAGCCATCCTCACTACACGCTTGATCACAGATACTGCACAAAACAAACCATTATGTTCTTCAGTTGTTACACGGGTCCATAAAATCTAAACTTTACATATTTTAGGTTTGTCAATGCCTTGGGAACACTTGCACTGACATAGAGACGGGGGAGAAGCTATTTAAGAAGAATGTGTGACCGTGTAGGAATCATCGTTTTATTAGACACCCACGGTCGCTTCCAACTACTTAGCGACGTTTAATGGCGCCAGAAGTGACGAGCCACGCATTTTTCTATACCGTTTAAATAATAAAATGTGAATATAGACTTCTCAGAACATGTATGTTAGATCAAGCACACATTAGTCATGCGATATGCCCTACACAGGTCTGCCAAAATGTTACCCGCGTCCTGGCGCTGCGTCACTATCGATAGGATGGTTTGCAATCATCAAGAGGTTATGCTTTAATTGTTCGACGTATTCCAGGTTCAATAGCATGTGCCCGCCACTATTATAATAATATAAAATGTATATAATGTATATACAACGTTGTGGTACGACGTCGTGAACCAACTGTCCTAAGTCCTCTTCAGGATATTGTGATAATTTCACATAGCTCCTCAAAAAGCATTTAACACATTTTTTTAACAAACATCATAATAAAAAATATATTAAATTAGAATAATGTATATATATTATTCTAATTAGAATAATATATATATATATTATTCTAATTTAATATATTTTATTATAATGTTTGTTACTAAGCAATAAAAAATCTGTTAAATGCTATATATATATATATATATATATATATATATATATATATATATATATATATATATATATATATATATATATATATATATATATATATATATATATATTATATATATTGGTCATTCTCCAAATAGTGTATCGTTTCGATTAATAAATTTTGGCAGAGGCGTCACGGTCGGAAAATATCCTGTTGTGGCCAAGATGAATGCTCACCTGTCAGACAAAGACAAACTGAGGAGGCAGATCTGAATCGGGCAGAGGTGTGTAATTTCGGGGTTATGTTTGTCATGGTGTTATCTCAATTTTGTCACTGGTGTTATGGACAAACTATACCAGCTTCTATACATCCATGTGTTATGTATATATATATATATATATATATATATATATATATATATATATATATATATATATATATATATATATATATATATATATATATATATATATATATATATATGACATTAGTATTTTTTAGCCGTGATCGATGAATTCATGTCTGCGTATGAACCAATTATCACTAAGGCTACGGGTAAAGACTCATTGGCCCTGGCAATAAAAATTGGAGGCATAGCACGTGCAATGTGGAGTAGCACTAGTGACAAACTGCGATGAATTACCGTACTTTATTGCAAGGAATATACGTCTCCAAAGCAAACAATGTATCAAAATGACTAACAGATCAGGAAATTGAACTTTCTATATATATATATATATATATATATATATATATATATATATATATATATATATATATATATATATATATATATATATATATATATATATATATATATATATATATATATATATATATATATATATATATATATATATATATATATATATATATATATATATGATTTGGAAGAAGACATATCTAGCAAAGTACTCAAATTTGCAGATGACACAAAAGTATTCAGAAATGTTACTAATGATACTGATAAATAAAGTTTACAAGATAATCTAGATAAATTAGTTTAATGGTAAAAAAAATGGCAAATGTTATTCAATTTTGGGAAGTGTAAGTGTATACACATAGGACATGGAAACATGGACAAATAATATAAAATGGGGGATGCTGTACTAGGTAGAACCACACAAGAAAAGGACTTAGGAGTAACATTTAGTGCTGACATGAAAGTTTCATAACAATGAGGGATTGCTGCTTTGAAATTAAATCAAATTCTAGGGCTAATTAGGAGAACTATCATGTATAAGGAGAAACAGCTAATTGTACCCCTGTACAAAGCAATAGTTAGACCACATTTTGAATATTGTATTCAGGCATATCGTAAAAAGGACATAGACAAGCTAGAAAGAATACAACGTAGAGCAACTAAAATGAATCCAGAATTGAGATACCTTAGTTACGAAAGTCGCTTATTACAATGTGGTTTGACAACACTAGAGACCAGGAGACTAAGAGGAGACCAAATAGAAGGGTTTAAAATAATGAACGTTTATGAGGATGTTGATAGGAATATGTTCTTCAAACTTAAAGAACGCAGTAGAACCAGAGGACACAAAGCAGCATTAGTTAAGGAGCAGTGTAGGTTGGACATGAGTAAGTACTCTTTCTCACAGAGGGTGATACGTGATTGGAACAAACTGCCAAATGATTGTGTTAATGCTAGTAGTGGCAATATGTTTAAAAATAGAATTGACAGATATTTGATAAGGGCGGGCTATACATAAATGAGAAAATTGTTGGACTCTCGATAAGCCAATGGCTTCCTTGTCCACTTGCCATCTGGAACTTGTTGTTTGGGATGGCAATCTTGTTAAATCTTGTTAAATCATGCCAAATTACAAGTCGACACATAGACACGTAACACCAGTGACATTTTGTTGATTTCGGTACAAGCCGACGAAAGGTTTGCACTTATATACCATTAAAATGTGTTAATTTGTATGACGCCGACCTAATTTGAGGTATCGCACAATAAACAAATGCATATAGATACATGATCTAATGAAAAACAGCGAAGACATAAAAAGGACGCTATTTGGAGAATTACCCATATATGCCTACCGTTTGGTGCATATCATGTGTACAACTCCGCAATTTAGCCTCGTCGTTTCAGTTAAATTCTTCACTCGTATTCTCTCTGGCTCCATCGGCTGCGCAGGTTTCACTGGCCCACTACCACTGTCTGATGAACGAGGCTGCAAATGCATGAAAAACAAGCAACAACTATAAATTAATTTTACTTTTTAACATGTGATGTCATTCTGCGAGAAATCAACAGAATTTGAACTGAACTCTTACTTGTCTAATGAATTAGCTTGATGAAAACCCGTGATAAGATAAGCAATTAACCAAATTTGAGCGCACTAGCTCCGATAGCTTTCGAGATATTGCATTTCACAGGTTAATATAACATGAACCAATCAGCCTACATGTGTATCGTTAGAAATGGATAAAAATAACAGAAGAAGAACGTGTTTTTATTTATTATAGCTCCAAGCCATATTTAACATAGATTAGCCAAGTGAGATAATAGTATTCAGGCACACGTTCACGATACAGGAGATGAAATAGCATAACGCAATAATAGGCACAGCGCCATCTTGAATCGCCGCAACTGTGGAGGGGTTATTTGAAACATGTTCACTAGATTAGTTGACCCACGTGCACACTATGCCACGCACTTTCATGTGACACAACTGAGTGTTAGTTGTTAATTAGTTAGTTAGTTAGTTAGTTAGTTAGCTAGCTAGTTAATTATTTTATTAGTTGTGTTGCTAGTTGTTATATACGTATCATCCTTAGGCCAGTTTGTTTCTGAAAGTAAATAGTTCTATTCATCAATGACGTATTTAATTATTACACAAATTGGAACAGGGCATATCTATCAAACGATGCGATGATAATATAAATGTGTAGATCGTCATAACTGAAGTACTTCGGTGATGTAATACATGTGCTTCAACTTACTCTTTCGCCTATTTCAACCCCATATATAATTATAAGGGGTTGGCTGAAATCTTGAACAGGCCAAAGGTGCTCATTAAAGTCGTTATATGATTTCAGATATATGTCAGATATGCCTAAACATACAAATTCGCTTTGTAGCTTTGAATATGGCAATAAAGAAGTGTTTCAACTAGCCCCGGTCTCTACCAGTTCTTTTTTGTGCGCCGCACTGACAGAATCGGTGGTGTTGAATGTGTTCGCTAGATGGCAGCAGAGTAAAAGGTTGCTTCGCGTGGTGACCGGCAGGAGTTGTAACTATTACATCCGGGTCAAGTCAGTCGGATGCTGGTTCGATAGCGCTTTGGAACCTGCTTGTTTTTTGTCCTATCATGCGGTGATATAATTGCCGTTGTAAGCTGGATGATTCAGTGGCAGCGTAGCCGTAACGAGGACATAGAGCCTGCCGATTTCGGATTTGTTCGACGATCACGTGGGGGTGCATCGCGACTTCTGTGTGTTCGCTTGTTCCATCTCCAGTGCCGTCGGCAGCAACAACGTGCGCGCATCCTTCAACTTGGCCTCATCTTCGGAGGTGGTCTCACTGCTGCATCAATACTTGGAGCTGTTTGTGTCCGTTAAGTCTGACATGACGACTCGTTGAAGGAAGTGGGGAAAACTGTGTCGTCTCCCTAACGCCGTCGCGCAGTTGAACCGCCGATGGTCTCGCGAACGCCGGGTGATGTGACAGGCAAACGTAGCCGACCGGAAGTCGATGCAGGCGAAGAAGCGATACCTCCTTCTAGGTCTGTCGGTCGGCCTTCTACTGCTGCTGTGCTATGTCATATCGCCGAGCTCCCCGTCAGCCGATGTCCTTGTCCCATTGCTGGATCGCGGGGATGAGTCTCTCTTCGTGCACCTGTCCCCACAGCGGTCGTACGTGGAAGCGGAGGACAGTCGCTACGATGGGGACTTGCACATCTCTGCACGACAGAGGCGTGCAACTCGCATCAAGTCATACTCGTCTAAACAGTGCCGCATGGAGTCATGCTTTGACTTCAGTCGTTGTCAAAGCGCCAACAGTTTCAAGGTGTATGTGTATCCAGTCGATGAGGCAGAAAAAATATCACCGATATATGAAGAGATCCTCCAGGCTCTCAGAAACTCTAGATACTATACTAGTAACTCATCCGAAGCTTGCTTATTTGTTCTGCCCATCGACACGCTGGACCGTGACAAACTCAGTCAGAACTATGTCCATGATTTAGGAAGCAAAGTCACTTCCTTACAACTATGGAATGGTGGCCAGAACCACATTGTATTCAATTTGTATGCTGGGACATGGCCGGATTATGCAGAGGATGATTTGGGATTTGACATGGGAAAAGCCATATTGGCTAAAGCTAGTTTCTCCACTTCACATTATAGGCCAGGGTTTGATATATCATTTCCATTGTTTCATAAGGGGCACCCTTTCCGTGGTGGCGAAGAGGGCTATTTAAAATCGAATAATGTGCCGCCAACGAGACCATATACCTTGGTGTTCAAGGGTAAGCGATACTTAACAGGAATCGGATCAGAAACACGCAATTCACTCTATCACATCCACAACGACCAAGATATCATCTTGCTGACAACTTGTAGACACGGTCATGGATGGCAAAATGTGGCAGACGAGCGGTGCGAAAAGGATAACTTTGAATATGACAGGTAAGTGACAAATTGCAACTGTCTTACGCACATGTTTGTATAACAAATAATTTTTATGTTGTTGACATGGTGTTCCATCAAACTTTGCCTCCATGCAGTGAATGGCTGAGTAACTAAACTATCTTGGGGTGCGTCTAGTGGCTAGACAGCTTTGGATGCTACCAGTTATGACGTTGATTCATTTTTTAGATAGATTTACCTCTATATAGCTAATCATTATGTGTGCTATGTGCATTCAGTACAGAACACTTCTTACCAAACCAAAGATATCAAAGAGTTACCTTAGTTGACCCACGATTACCAGGCATCATCACTGAAGTCCACTCTAGTGACCTTTACCACTGGAACAGAATACTCTAGCCCTTTCACTACCTGCCGCTGTGTAGGCAAAACTAGGCATGTTCCATTGCACTTGGAGAAATTTATGGCAGTGTTATGAGCACATCTTCCCTATAATTGCTTTGGTCAGTTACTGGTATGTCCATGTTGAATGTGTTTATTCCATGTTGTGTGACCTGTGTCATATCTTCTAGTTGTCGGCTTTCAACTAAAAGCAAATATTTGCAAAATTGTTGATATATTGCTCTCTAACTTTAAGGAGGAGTGAGGAGTTTTTTAATTAAAGTCTTTCAATAAGACTACAGTAAATAATTTGTATTTATTCTCTATATTACTAAGCACTGTTTCACTTGTTAAAGCATAAACTTATGATTGTGACTAGTGCTGTGTACTGCACGAACCGGTAATATTCCATTCATTGTGTTACATCTTCAGTTGACAATACTTGAAGCTTCCAAAACTACGTAATTAATAATATCTGACACTACTCACTTTATTTTCTCATTTTATATTAACCAGCATTTTAAACACCACTCTCTCTTCAATCTGTTCAAGGCTCTGCTATGTATTTGTGTACTTAGCTATAAATGCTTAAGAAGGGTCGTCACAATTTTACACAGTGCCACGATTTTAGCAAATCATGATAGTTGTGCAGAAAGCTTTGTTTCTACCTACTCAATTTAGGGCTTTCTCAGATGTTGCCACATAAATGTCTGAACTTCGATGAAATCAGTGGGAATTCAGTAGTAACTCCAGGGCAGGAGTGTTAATCAAAGGCATATGTGATGTCCTGTGCCAGGCCAGCAACTTGATCTATCCAATACATTGCCATGGTGAGCAAGGTCCTACTGTGATGAATGTGGCTTATTTCATAGCCAGGTCTGAATACATTAACTGGACCAAGAAGACATGTCTGTTATAATTACCAGAGTGTGACCAGAACTGACTTGCACTTGGTTCAACTGGCTAGACTCTGCCATGTGTTCCAGACTCCTTTGTGTGCTATGACAGGGTGATAAATATTCCAGGCAGTGGGGCTTGGTGCAGACAAAACTTTTAGCATTCATTATCTAGTGGTCTATTTGTGATTTTTCTAAATTGCTCTTCCTGCTTATAAATTGTTCTATAAAAGTCACAAGTGCACAACCGAATGTAATAGTTTGCGTCAATTTTTTCCTATTTTTATAATAAATATTTGGTGAGTTGCATGTGTGTGTCAGTAATTATTCTTGAATGATGAAATTGCATGCGCCTAGTAACTTGTATCAGTTTGTTGGGTACTAGTCTTAGATATTTGTTTGGCAGTCAGTAATTTATTTGTTGATCAGTACAAGTTTGCCAGTTTTGTTGTTGTTCTGTAGCATGTTTGCCATTTATTTGATGGACGGTAACGTGATTACCAATGCCATTTATTTATCAGTCAATGGTCAGTAACAAGTTTGCCATTTATCTGGAGGGCTAGGTCTGGTCATTGCTTCAATCTGCTCTCTGAAGGTTGACCCTACTGGGAGATTGATTTATTTCACAGAACTTGGTATCTACCTAGAGGCCTGTGGACTGCTCATGTCAGATCCTGTTCAGGAGCCTGCTGCTATACCTCTCAAGCATCAATACTATCTGTCTGAGTACAGATATTGTCTTCCTCTTTTGAAATGTATCGTATGTTGCTTGTATAGGTCAGATTTGGCCACAGACAGTGTCAGGGAGAATATCAGTGTCATTGACATTGGATACGGCAGTTATGGTCTAATAACTGAGAATTGTAATGTTGCTGCTATCTATGTCAAATGTGGAAACCTTGCCGCTATGTAATTATACATGTGTTTATTAATGTAACGTTATATACAATAGGAATACTTCTATCGGGTCAAAGTCTCTAAGAACTCAAGCTTGGCAACCGTATTATAACGAAAGGGCTAGGCAGACTCAGTTTAAAGTTGTCAGTGTTCAGTAGGAGTATAAGTAAGGCTCATAAGGTGACAGTGAAATGTTATATGGGTCATTCCGTCGCAAATCAACGAATATTCAGGAAATAAAAAAAATCGATGTCTCAGAATTTGCTTAAATTTTAACCAATGAATAAGTAACTATACCTGAGCACTTCTGCAAAAGAACTTAGCATTTACATGCAAACTGTGTCTGTAACGCCCTATGGTGTGAACAGGGGGTAAGCGCCCAAAAAACGCACCCTTTATTTTTATTTGTTTTCAAGTGCTGCAAACTTAAGAAGTTCACAAACTACATATCTGTTTGCAGAATATATAGACATATTGGTGCAGATTATCTTTGCAAAATTCAAGTATGATAGGATAAAAGACAATAGGTATACTGGATAAACAAAAATGGAAAATAACAGTTTCATTTCCGAGAAGGATTTCAGCAGTCTGTATTTAATTTTTATGTCATGGTACAATGTCCAAATTGTCACCATATGTTATCAGGGATACTGACAATGAACTATTCGTTCAGTAGGCTTCTGGTTGCTATACTTTCAGAATAATTCAGTCTTAAACGTTAACTTTTTATATTTTACGAATTTCAGCACCCAGAATGAGAAAGTGGGACAAGTCGTATGACCCCTATTCATCCTTATTCCCTCACATCAAATGTGGGTTGTTTTAAATTGAAGCCAGGCATTCTTATTGCAGACATGCAATTGATGTTTAATCGTTGACGACTTTACACTCATAAATAGTAATGAATTATTATTTAAATGAACATATATGTGACTGTGGGGAAATATTATCCCTGTAGTCACATTCACCAAGTATCGGATGGAAATATATATTATTTATTGATCTAAGGGTGATTATTGCTATTTGCGTACAACAAGGGTTAACATGATGGCTTGTGTGCCACACTTGGTAGTTTGGTGGAGGTTGATAACATTGAGTTGGGCTGGGTCTACAGACTCTACACTAGGCAAGTACCTACTGGTAAAAAACAGACATGGCTCAGATGAGAAGCTGGATGGGTGTGTGTGTGTGTGTACATAATGTGTTCAACGGTTGAACATGTTCCCATAGTATATCACTTGAAACAACCGCCTAGCCAAGCACATTAATGATCACCACACCAGAGATATTGCAATATCTATTAGTGTAGGTAGAAATGTGTTTTTGCTGGGGTTATATTATCATAGCTGGATATATTTTGCAGAGTGGTTTATTTGAATGTCCTCTGTGACCCAACACTGCCATCCATCATTGTCAAGCATGAAAGGTGTGTTTTAATAGGGAAAGTGGTATTGCTTACCTCACAGGAAGAGACTGCCACCACAGTTTCATACAGGGAAAATTTATCTGCATTTAGTTTTCTTCCCAGATTAGATTTGCACTAGACTATGACCATTTCGTTCATCCAGCTGTTATTGCCTCTATGCCTGCAAAGCCAGGTGTAGCTAATGAACACTATAACCAGTGCTCAGTTTCATTTACTGTACAATACCTTTACTGTATAGATGCACAAGGATATATGGGTGAAGGTGTATATCTGTAGGGCTGTTGGGAGAAATTGTGAACTTGCCAAAGTAATATAGTAAAACTGAACACTAAGAATTGCATTCCATTCTTATGACTGTTGATAGCAATGGATTTAAGAGTTAGTTGTTCCTTATACAATTAAAAGCAATTTTTTTGTAAAGATTTGTTTTGTGTCACCATTGCAATTACCATTGGTTTCTCTTAACAACAACAACACTTGGTGGAAACCCGGAGAATATTTGTTTTTTAAATCACTAGCAAAATTTTTATCAAATAAACCATTTTGTGAAAAAAAGGTAAAGGTATGTTCTTATATAGCGCGGTATCCGGTCCATAGGACTGCTCAAAGCGCTTTACACTTCACCCCCTGGCAGACCTGTTCATTCCAAGGCCATCTCAACTTCTTTGGGAAGTATTCAGCCACGCTGCAATTGCTGCGCGAAGGCTATTCGTTCACATATCCACCACTGTCTGTATTGCCAGGTACTCATTTATACAGCTGAGTGAACTGTGGCAATGTGGGGTGATCAAACTTGCCAAAGGTGGGATTTGAAACCGGGTTCTCTCGATTGAGAGTCCGGCCTTCTAACTGGTATGCTATCGCGCCCCATGTAAACGTTTGTAGGTGTGACTTATACTTAAGTAATGCATCAACAGTTTTGTTTTTATGCTATTTAAGTTTCTGTACAGCAAGAATAAAAATGACTTGTGTTGATAATTTTTGGTAATTGCGTTCAGAATTTTTGGCATAATTTTATGAATTTGCAAAATGGACATATGAACTTAATGTTCATGACTATGTTTAGATAAGAATAAACAAATTAAATAACTTAATGCAGTTTTTTTCTCCAATCTGTAGATTTTTATTTTGTTGCTGAATTGGCAAATTTGTTTGACAAATTATTTCACCGGATGAACTTGCTTATGGCAGATGATGAATCCATGGCTTGGATGCAACATTAAGCACATATCTGGTAGTAATGGTTCTACTCAGCTGCATTCTCATCAGGAAACAGATGTGCCTGTGCTGATCATGTTCTAGTTATTACCACAAAGCTTTCTAGTTTAACTCAATGATATGCTGCTTGCATTGCATCAGCCCAGGTTCTACCTCACAGGTGCTTTCATATAAGTTCAACATTTTTGAATGGCCTACATGTGTGAATGCACAGTTCCGGAACAATAACCTCCCACAGCCTGGTCTGGTGTGGTTATTTTGGGCAGGGCTATGAGGTGTTTGCTGCATCTGTACTGTGTCAATGCAAATGCTCCAATTTCCTGTTCTTTGGTATTCAGGACACTGTCTTGTTGGTACAGAATTTGCCCTTGTGCAATCTGCAATTGTATGTTTTTTAAATGAAGATGTAAAAACCTGTTACGTTTTGTAACTTTGTAATTATAGAGGAACCTGTTAAAATTCCAACATCTGTGCATTTAAGCACTGCATTTGTAACGTTTGTAACGCTTAAGGTCAAGGAACAAATTTGTTTATTGTGTCATAATTTAGTTATTATTCAGTAATAATTGTGTTCTCATGTAACATGCACATGCTTCTGTAATATGGTTTCTGTGAAACACAATAACAAGAAAACAAACAGAACTAGTGACATTCTTTATAGAAAACGGTAACTAGCAACATCAGTGTATGTCATTTAATGAACTGTGTCAAGTGTGACTTGTGATCTTCTACATTTGATGTATGTAACTGTTAGGCACTTCAGTTTTGGAGTGATCAGTTGGTTTTGGAATGTGTTGACATTTATTTGTACACTTTGTAAATGTAAATAGGCTGCTTAAAGGTATCAAGTGCACATGTGAGAGTCTGTGTTGTTTCATGGAGCCATTTTGTTTGCTTAGCCCAGTGAACTGGGTGACCCCAGACATCAGAGGGGTCACACTACAGTAACTTAGTGGACAAAAGGGTGATCAACGGCAGAACTTATCGAGATCTGCAAGAACCTTCCAGTTAGGCGAGATCGATCGAGTCTGGTTACCACTGGCACTGAAAATAGCATTGTAGGATGTGCAGCAAAGTAATGCCCCAAAAATATAATATACTACCTATATAATAATATAATATACTACCCAGATAATAATATAATATAATATTCTACCCAGATAAAAGTGGTTACCATAAAAGAGTAATTTCTATTTCATATATTTTCATGAATCACTCACAAAGTCATTCTCACAGAGGACAATAGATGAATGGGAAAAAATCCTGTCAATGTTAAACGTGAATATGCTTAGAAACAAAATTGACATTTTTTTTCTCATTTAATGTTCTTATTATTTTTATTTTATCAATTACATTTACTGCAATATTCACTTTTGTTTAATTGTGCTGATTGGCAGTGAGTGGTACTAATTATTTCTAAATGTGGCTTAGTAGCGACTAAACTGGTTATTTATCTGGATAGTATATTATTATATTATGCTTTTTGCGGCATTACTTCATTGCACATCCTACAACGCTATTTTCTGTGGTAACCAGACTCGACGGCTCTTGCAGAACTGGACGATTCTCACAGAACTCTACGGTTTAAAAACTAAATTTTTGCATTCCTAGTGAGTGAAAGAAAACATTGTAAGTTCCCTCCTGGGGTAGACCTATAAAAAAGCCTTGCCCCATGTAAACATCTGCCATGGACACAATGATCACCTTCAGTGGACAGCCCAAGTCTTGGGTTTCATAACCAGCCATAGCTTTATAAGAGACCGGAAATAATTATCTCCATCTATTGTCACTGGCTCATAATAAAATGCTTTATGTGTGGACGGTCTCACAGCGCGCACATAATATATTATAAGGTCCAGTGTGACTCTCAGCAGGAACAGGTGCACAGTCCCTGGTCATACTCATAGAATAGTAATATTGTTATTATTAATAATAATAAAACTTCCATAGCACATAAACCCTCAGGCACCCGAGAAAGTGTGATTACCCAGGTTGAACTCAGTTCCAGAAACCCAAATGCTTAGCCTAAGAATGAGCTTAGCCTAAACTATGCATTATGTTTACTTTTAGTGAAATTGATTTTGTCATAGTAAATTCAGTAATCAGCATTCTCCTGTGGAGCTGCAATATGTTAGTGGCCCAACACTTCTTGTACAATTAATTTGCCATTACCTGTACATAGAGTTACTTGTGTGTTGACCATTCTATTTAGAGCACTTCTGTGTGGATGAAATGAATAGAGTTAATGTGGTCTGTACTAAATACTGCATTAGAACTTTCACTTGATGGCAATGGACAGTTGCTGATTGCTGGACAATTAGCATGGGCCATTAGGAAGAATTCTCTGCAACAGTTGAAAATCAGCCACTATTGGCACAGTCAACATTTAGTAGTTTCAGGTACTGGGAGGTTATTTCTGGGGGGGAATTACGTGTGTCACTTTTATTAATATCAAGTTAAAGTTAATTGATTAGTAATATGCTTTGCAAGTTGAGAGAAAATTGTAGAAAAGGAGCAAAATTCTCACAAATGACAAAATTAATTGTGGTCTTGTACATAGGACCATGGTTTAGAATGGTTGGGGGGAATGTTCTCCGATTTATAAAAAGCGATATTCAGCTTTTACCATGTCATCACTAGTTAGATGTCTGCAACGTTAGAGGTATCTTTGCATTTTCTGCAGTCCTATAAATATATTTTTATTTTGCAACTGAGCAGTGTGGGTAATAGAAATTGAGTTCTGATTCCAGAAATTACTTCTCCAGATCAACTTTCATTTTAAGTTCAACTCTGGTGACAGGTGGAATGCCTGGAATGAACCTGGTGAGAATTAGGCTATTTGTGTTGTCTCTTCAGAGGTCAAAGTTCAGGATGTTGGCATAGTAATGTGTCCATGTGAATATTCAAGGTTCCAAAGTAAATTCTCCTTGGTGTCTGAATATTGATTTTAGGTCTAGAGTGTTGAATATTGATTTTAGGTCTAGAGTGTTGTCATATAATGTGCTGACCATGGTCACACTAGCAGTGGATATCTGTTTGTGTACTGCAGATATATTTGCACATGCATAGCTGCCATAATATCTGGTTACACATGTAGTTCTAAACCAGCATCATTTACCCACATCTGTGAGTCACTATCGCTGGCAGTATTGGGGTTAGACCACAGTTAGGCTTATAGAAGTCCTACAGACGAATGAGGTGCCTAAAAAAAATTGCAGATTTCAGTGATTTTATTTGCCAAGAAGCAACTGTGTTCAGCCAGCAAGGTTGGAATATTCGAAATCTTGCACCTCTGGCAGTGAGATGTTGCAGTATGAAGTGGATTCGAAGACACAGGCATTTTAGTTGGAACATTCCCAAAACAATATAATTTGGCAAAAACGTCCAGTTTTGACGGTAGGCGCATTTGCAACACAATTAAAAAAGCTGTAGGGAGATGATTTTGATGAACCTTTCAGAATATCAATGACATGATGGCGGTGATTTTTTTCTGAATTTTTGATAGTCCAGTTTTCTTATAATCAGACAAAACATTAACATGACCACCAGTGGGAAAATGCTCTGTGGCTTATGCCCTGTTGAGTGTTCACTAGGACCCCAAAGGGGCACCTTGGTCTAGGTGGTGGAGCATCAGAAACCACCTACTGGACTCCCATCTCTCATGAGCCACTGCAGAAGTATCAATGAGGCTGCTCAAACAATTCTGCTAACTACCTCCCAAGAGGATAAGATTGAATGAATGAACTAGGACTCCTATGCATGCATGCCATGTGTAGCAGACTGTGTCCACCCCCAACAGACACCCTCTAGGGTAAACAGTACCTGTCTGTGCATGCTAGATGATATCCCATTAGGATCATGATTTCATACACCCCCCCATCTGACACAAATCACTTGCAGATGTTTATACCCTGGTAATGTCAACACCCTACTCAAGTGCCCAGAGTAGTATATATAATATATAACATATATTGGCAATTTCAGTCTCCCCAAAACTATGTTCAAAGGGGAAATAAAATATTATGTACCCTGCTGATATCACAATGTCTCATATTCTTGTTCCATTTATTAAAACCATTTATCTTCTTGTTTGTATTTTGTCATAGAGGAGATAAAGAAATGAATGGCACTTCAAAAATGATTGGTAATTTAAGATCATTCTTTTAAGGTCTGTATTGTCCGGATGATAAATGACTTGTTAATTAATATCCCCTCCCACCGGGAAAGGAATCATCTGTCTTAGCGATTATTAATTGATTATTTCCCTTTGTCATCATGTCAGCATCAAGGCCTGATCAGAGATTTTTTAATGCCATAATATTTCATAGTCTCTTAAATCAAAGTGTATTCATTCAAAATCACTATGGCTGAAAAAGGCAATTACAATGTCTTTGTTGTCAAGTATGAAAAACATTTAATTATCTATTGAAATTTCTATGTATGCACACTCATATTACCAAAAAAACATTTAATTTATCACTATCATTAAACAAATGTAAATTTAAAGCCAGAAACTGAATGGTACATTATCACTTTTATTTAAAGCAATATTTCAACCTTCATTTTAGACATAAAATAAATGTTCACCAAGTCTAACACATGCTGCACATCTGTCACTAGTATTAGATTAAATGTGTAGGGAGACTGATTTTTGTTTTTAAAATAATAAATAATTACTACTCTGCGAGCAAACTGCCTAGTGGACAATAAGACAATGAATGGGAGGCAATTTATGTTGCGGAACATCAGTTGTATATGACGAATGACACAATATGATGGCACAAATGTGCTGCAACCATCGATTCTGTCCGTTTTCCGCAATCGCAGAAAATCAGTGTCGCTATATGTGGCATCATCCCTGTTATCTTGGCAGTTACTTACTGTGATGGAAGTGACTCAATACTCTGACTGTACGAGAACAAAGCTAGATCAATTTGGATACCCCATTAGAAGTTCTTGAGTTGTGCAGTGGAGACTTCCAAGTAGATCTTGGCCATCGTCACTTGAGCATTATTCAGGCACTGTGTGTTGTGCTCATAGCAGATAGGACTATTCCATTGGAAAACTACTCAGTCCTGAAATTGCACTAAGTTGGTTGTTGTCTCTCAGTCACTGGGCAGTGTAAACATTTGTGAGCAACAAAGTGCCCAGTTTACTCAGTAATCTGAGTAGTGACATCTGTAGAAATCTAACCACTAGTCTCTATGGGTAGATTCAACTGGATTGATTTCTATTGATATGTTGGCAGCATAATAATTGATGTTAGGGATGTGTTGATGGAGAGACCAAGAATACAATATTATGTTAACTGTGTCTGATGACATGTGCAAGTTATGGAAATAGATAACTGTTTAAAACTGCTTCCTGATTTATCCTATCGCAAATCTGGTTCATCTGTGTCCAAATATGTAGTGTGTGAATAGTTTATGTAACATCTGCAATCGATTAAATACATTTTTTTCAAATCATCGAAAGAATTGACTTTGTTCATTAAATACCTCCTTTACGGGTTTGGGGCAGGGAGCCTATTGGTTCATACATAGCCCCCCTCCCCCCAATCAGTGGTTATGGCAGGGGCATTCCATGCCAAATCAATCAAAAACAGGGTGAAATTTACATGACCATCTTCAATTTTGATGAAATTTTGTGTGTTAGTTTATGTTCATAAGTCAATGTTCCCACCCAAATTTCAAGTCAATGTGACCTTTCTTTCCAGAGATAGAGGTCATCAAAGTTTGACCCGACCTTGACTACAACGACCTTCCAGGTGTTATAACTCCTCTCCTAGGTAACATACATATGTGATGTTGGTGTCATTTTAAAGCTTTGATAAATGTCTATATTTGTAGACAAAAAACACAAACAAGAATGTTAAAAACATTGTGTTTTTTTAATCTTTGACCTTGCTTAGCAAAAATCATGTAACCTCAGATTTGTTTGATTTTTTTTATGTAGAAGCATACATATATATATATATATATATATATATATATATATATATATATATATATATATATATATATATATATGCTTCGACATATAAAAAAATCTGAGGTTACATGATTTTTGCTAGGTCAGGTCAAAGGTCAAATATTAAACAAAAAACATGTTTTTCACATTTTTGTTTGTCGCATATGTAGGTTACCTAGGAGAGGAGTTATTACACCTGCAAGGTCGTGAAGTAGTCAAGGTCGGGTCAAACTTTGATGACCTCTATCTCTGGAAAGGAAGGTCAGATTGAGCTGAAACTTGGTTGGTAAGATGGACCCATGAACACAGACAAACACACCAGGTTTCATCAAAATTTAAGACGGTCATGTAAATTCTTGATTGACTTGATATGGAATGCCCCGGCAGTAATTTAGATATTTTAGATATTTGACATTTTAAATCTGGTAGGGATCAAAATAGAACAAAATCGTGATTTTTTTAGCATTTTGATCAGCATGTTGTAATGGATAGTAGGTAGGTTTGGTTTTTCGCAAACTTAATTTCAAATGAAACCAGCAAAAAATCAAATTTATTTAGCACCTTTAAGTATCTGGTACTTTCAACATTCACAACCATTATGCATTGTCCATTTATGCCAAATGTTCTAAAGTATATGCCATGTCTGTTTCTTAACACTTTCTCACAATCACATTCTACATATGCATTCTGGGAGTGTTATGTCCTGAATGATATCATGTGTTTAACATTGTGAGTTTAACATTAATTAATAGGGACTGTACACATTAATTAATATGGCCTATAGACATTTATCTTCATAAAATTTCCTAATATGCACACTGTTTGAAAGAAATAGCCAGAGAGCTACTCGTGTATATCGGATGTATGTCAATAATTATATTTGGTAATGCAAAGCCTGTCCATCCATCGGTCCGTGCTTGGTCAACTCGCTGAAATACTTGACCAATGTCTGTTTCGACACATGTGCATGAAACACATTCACATGTATCATTGAGATATATCAAATCAAAGCCATTATTCAATAAACAGATTAACCAGCACTTAACCAGCAATTAAGGCAGCACACCAGCAATTGTATCACTAATTGTGAAATTGCTATAAACAAATCACTGGCCATACAATCTGTCCTAATCCTATTTACGAAGAGCCACTGCCACTATGCAGCAGCTGTGAGACACCATAGAAAGTGAATCATATTTGGTCAACTCAGCTACTGACCAAAACAATTATGCAACGTTATCATTGGGCATGTCACTGATCCATGACGAGTATTGATTGACTTCCTTGTGTATCAATTATAGTGTATTAGACATGGTCCAGCGATACCTTATTTGTTTACTCAGTATGCAGAACTTCCATATTAATAATAATATAATAATAATAAATGGAGTGGTTCCCATATCACTTGAGTTCACTCCTCCATATCATAAGTAAACATATCCAGAGAAGTGTGGAAATCTCAACATCTGGGGTTTATGGCCCATTGGTGCTAAATCCATGTTATGTGTTCAGGTCAGAGTGACAGTAGACACCTAAGTGTGGTGGGGGGAGGGGCATATGTTGTGGTTTGTGTTAAGCCCTGGTGTCTGGCTGGAAGGACCAGACACATCTGGCAGATATCAACCACTATTTGTAATCTTCCATGGGCTGTCAGTAGCCCATTGGAAATTAATTCTGCTTGAAGCCTGTGTTACAAAGTGACCATTATTGCCATGCAGGTGTACCTGGGCCCATGAGTTGTGATGAAAGGTTTATGAATACATAGGTGGCTATTTTATAGTGGTTTTTATGCTACCCTGGTTTTGCTAATACACATCCGTGAAATTCTTGTTTCTCGAAAGCTCTGTGTTATGTAGGGGACTGGTTAAGTTAGGGTTTGTACCATGAGATTAGAACCCTTAAACCCTAAGTCTGTTAGTCTTTATTGTAAAATCATGTTAAATAGTTTGACACATCTCATCTGACGTACTGACTACCCAATTGTGTTTTAATTAACCATAATTTTTAAATATAAATTAACTGTGATCTGTTTAGTTTGAAAGTTTCTGTCTGAATATCATGTTGAACTGCAAGATTGATGTTCGTTTGCAGATAATAGCTAAATTAGATTACTAAGACACGTTTGAAAGGTCAAAGGTGTTAGAATATATCATTAGGTATAGTTTATGCTATGTCAGTTTTTTGTAACCTGATATTTACGATAAATACAGTCAGATTTGGTACCTTTATGTAACCCTTCATTGCATGTACCAGTACAGTAGGCTGCTAAATGAAATTATTCAGTCAGTAATGAGATGTAAATTGAAACCGTCATCAAAAAGGTGCTCCCTGCAAAGTTGCAAGTGTAATTTCCTGGGTGCATAATTTCTGATACGCATCAATCAACTTTCTAAATGCAACAGAAAACGTTGCTGCTTGCATGAAATTAAGCAACATCTCTAGACACAGCCTCAATTATCCAGGCTCCGCGCTGTGGCTCGTCGCACACATCTTCGTCTGGGTGCAGAGTGGGGTTTCATTGTGATAGAAATTATAATATTATTAGATAATTATGATGTCATCCAGGCATTTGATAACTCATAAAATAAGAGTTACTTTTATCCAGTGTTGTTTGATTTAAATCATTTTATTTAAATCATTGATTTAAATCACTCCAAAATAAATCATTGATTTATTATTTTTTTACTTCCGGTTTTTTTAATCGCTGATTTATATGAATTTAACACAAATAATTGTTTACAAGCATCGAGATCGACAAAGTTTTGTATGTTTTTTAATACAAAACACAAAATGCGCACACTTGGGTAGCTGTATTGACACCAGATAGCCTGATAGTCAGATATTTTATGACATTGTGTATGTTTGAGCTATTCCCTTTCTGAATGCAGTGAAGCCACACAAACTTGTCTTCCAGAGGAAGTATCTTTTCTAGTCAGAAGCCCTGAGTCCACTTAGAGCTCCTGCTAGTTGTTACCAATTCAGTATGTTGATTGTTTAATACTGGTTAGAAACCAGTAGAGTACACAGAGCCCTGGACAGGTGCTAATCCACCCTCTCAGCAAACAATAATTAGCACTGCTACAGCCACAGACACACATCATGCTTTCCTTTCCAAGACAGATTATGCAACTACAGGGGGTGAGGCCTTGTGGACATTGTCTAATGTCTTTATATAAGCAAAAATCATGTACCCTCTGTTAAGACAAGAACGCAAATCGATTTGAATAGAACACCTTTGAAAGAGTTTATAAATTTAAGCATTTATATAAATGTCTATATACCAGATTAAAAAATAAATAAATAAATAAAAAAATCCAATTTAAATTAAAAAAATCTATTTTTTTTATTTAAAAAAAAATCATGATTTTTTCAACCCTGTTTTTATCAGTTGATATGATGCAATTCGAAATAGCTTTGATTATCCAAATAACTTTGATTATCTGACTGAAAAGTTAAATCAGTCAAAAAATGCTTAGTTTAGCATCACGATGATGACGGGTTGGCTAAGGGTGCTTCACACACAATGGAGTGGTATCAGCGGGTAACAACGAGACCACGCCTCTGTGGCCAGACTCTCTTCTCGGTGGATTCACGAGGCCGAGTGAGAGTTGGTAAGTGAGCTGTAGATAAAGAAACCATTGTCTTGACTTGTCTTCTGTGGATACAGCCTGTTGAGCTGTTTTTGGGCTGTTTTTAAAACGAAACATTTATCAGTAATAAAATGTGTCTGTCATTGTATTATGGCAAAATTTTACAGTGTTTATAAATTTTAAATTAAATTATAAATTATAACAAATAGCATTTTCATGTTACACACGTGAAATGCGTAGGTTTTGCTAAATGTCAATTGCATGCAAAACACACCACTATTAATATATAAATAAATTTGCCATTAGAATAAGTAATAATATGTTAACAATTTAACATGTTAATAAATCAAAATTAAATTAATTATGAAAGGTCCATGTCATTAAAACGTTTTTTATATTACTTTTTTATAAAATTATATCCAATCCTTTTGCTGCCATTTCAAAACATGGACAATATTCACACTGTGTCTGTTCACTCAGCAGTTATGTTGTTTTACTAAATACAAATTTTTCCATAAACATGATTCCATGGGACAGATTCCCCATAGTGGGAGTAATATAAGCTCCTTAAAGTGGACTGATAATGGCCAGTGAATGACAGAAATGACCAGTGTAACTAATTGCTGGCCAAGCCTGTGTGTTTGTTTATAGAAGCCCAGCAGTGAGCCATTATATGTAGGGGTGTTCACCTGATATGACTGGGAGTCATCTCTGGGGGGCCTGCACAGATATTTGGGTTTAATAACACATAATTGTTATATTGTAGTATGAAGGTGGTTTCACAGCTGCTTCCCAGATTCTGTGGTAAACACTCTGCACCAGGGTGAATGTAACTGACAATAGGGGGTAGGCAGGGGATCCATGGGGGCCCAGGGGTAGAAATTAATTTGTTTGAATATTACCTGCAGCTATTGTATGGTTGGTTTGTCCAGCTTCAAGGCTGCTTAGGATTTGGTTGTTGATTCTATTAGCCGCTGCCTATAGGGTGGTCAATACATTCTCAGGTGTCTGCAGAGTATACAGTGGGGCTGAATGCTTCCCAGAGGAGCCGAACTGGTGTGTGAAGGAACAGGTCTGTCAGGGGTGAAGTACAAAAAGCTTTGAGCATGCGTAAGGGCTGGATACCTTACCTATGCCTTTTATTAGTACAACTAAAGGGACGTCTTACGGCTGCATATTTAACTACCCAAACAAACTCACCTGTTTCCCACCAATCTGTTGGGTAGAGCGGGTAACTGAAAATTGCCCGTTCTAATATTTATGCTTTCAGTCATGTGTGGCAAAAGTACTTGCATAATATTTTCTAGAAAATAATCTTGTTATTATCAGATTTTGTTGTACGAGTCCTCGTGCCAATCCTAAATTGCTGCACAACTAACAGAAATTAAGTTTACCTGACAGAGTACAGCAGCACTTAAATGTAGTAATTTCTTTGTTTGGAAGCTTTTTTGTGGTTTCCCCGAAATTAGGTTGCTACTTATAAATCGGGAGCACTTCCGACATGCTGGTGTCAGGACTGTCACTTCTGTTTCCTGCAATTTCGGCATAGTGTGACCTTTGATGGGGAGTTGCTGACAGGCTGACTAGCAAACTGGTGTAGTGATTGCTCACAGCTAGGCTTTGGTTTCACATCTCTGCATGACTGGCTGGGGAGGAGGTGTTTCTGGAAAATTGGCCAATACTTTCCACATCATCTGGGACCCAAGAACATGCTGCTGATTAGTATATATTTTCTGGAGTTTAACCCTAGATTGGTTTGATCCATTTGAAGCTGCCTCAAAAAACTGAATCATGCCCCGATATATTCTGCATATTTTGTGGTGTATTTTTTTTTCTTCAAATTTAAATCATTTAGTTTCAGGGGAAGCCTTAATATGATGTCCATTAAAAACATCCAGCATACCTGGTCAGTGCTGACACTTTATTGAAGTGTGTGCTGGAATATTCTGAATGTGCACTACAATTTGTTTTTATTCACAATAACACAACAAACCAGTGACCAGAGGTTTTCCTCTAGATTGCATTAGAAATCTCACAAAGTTGTGTTAAACTTAGACAGAACAAATAAACGTTTCTCATTTCTGATCTACACAACTAAGACAGAACAGGAAGTAGGACATATGTATCTATTATAAATTTCAGCTAAGGATGGATTTTTGCAAAATTTTGCCATGTACACTTGTATTTCAATTCTGACACTGAAACAGATGTTTTTTTCATTTCCTCATTTTTTTTAGCAAATATCAACTGGTTATTTATTTGGATTTTCTGCACAACTGTGTATTATTATATGTATTATATCATAATATATGTACTTAACCAGCATTGTTCTGCATCAATGATTCCTATATGACATTACATTTGAATTATTTTCTCTTCCCAGAAGCAAATTTCGTAGATGGCTGTCATCCTGATCCGCCATCCTGATCCGCCATCCGTCACAGTTCACATATCTTCCTTGGTCGGTTTCTTTTTATGTCTGGCCCAAACCTCTGGGATTCATAAGTGTAAGTTGAATGTCATAAAGTTGTGTCCCCTTTATATGGTGGCAGGTGTGGATTATGGCAGACTTTCTTTTTATGCACCAACTTGCTTGGTTAGGAATGGCAAAAATACTGCTCAGCCAACATCGTAAATGCCAAGAAAGAGTTATGAATCCGTTTTTCCCGCTTGACCTTTGCTTTCCTGCCATTAAATCATCACCAGCTGTCAAGCCTGGCTATATATATATATATACCTGACTGACATTGACTTGCCAGCATCCTTGCCTCCCAGACATGGGATGTATCTATCCTACATCTGTCTAATGAATGACACATTCCCTTGGTTTCTGGGAAAGGTACAGCAGATGTGGAGGCTGTGGGAGTCCATATCAGTCATCACAGTCAGCCAGTACACAGAATCAAGTTGTAATTCTTTAGGTTAATATCCACAGCTGGGGTCCAGCTTGCTGATGTCCCTACTAACTAAGGTCTTCTATTACTGCAAAAGTACATACCATATTCGACTTAATAATTATACAGTATGTTTTTGAGAAAACAATTGGGCCGTGGAAAAATGTCAAGGAATCAAGCATGCACCAACATTTTTTTTTCTATAGATTCTAAGGTAACTGCTTAACACTAGTGGTGTAATTTGGTGACTAGTGTAGAACAACTGAAAAGTGGTACCCACTGTTTAACACCAGATGGCACCACTTTTCAGTTGTACCACACTAGTCAAATTACAATAATTATGGACCCTGCTGATTAAAAAAGGGGTGTAAGCTAATTAGGGCATCTACCCTTAATAGGTCGAATATGGTGTATGATGGCACTTCAATTGTAAGGTTATGCTCTAGTAAGTAATTACTTTGGAACCTTGTTTGGCAATTTACAACATTTCAGGATTTGTTCACAAAAACTTATGGATTACTGAATAAAATGGATTATCAAAGATCGGATTAATAATATTTCACTGAATATATGAACTAATATGTTATGCCCGCAGTTAAACTAAAAAGAATTTAGAATAATTTTATGATTTAGGCACTATCGCATTTTTCTTTTTTCTTCCAGATATCTTATGAAATATCCCTTTCTCTTTACAGGTTATTTGGACGAGAAACGTGATCATTTTAAAGGTGATTGGCTAACTGAATCAACTTAGTATAACGGAGCATCTAAAGGAAGTGCTGTGATTTAGGGAAAGATTTCAACTTGAGGAAGACTTCATCATTGGTCAGAGGGTTAGGATAGGAAAGGGACTTCGGGGAGATGGGAGGATATGAACCGAACGATGTGGATAAAATTGGCCAACTTGTTAAAAACACATGAAGTCACAGAGAAAGACATGTTTCTTGCGTCATTGTCTCTACATTGATATAAACACAATGATTGATTGATTATGTTATCACATATGACGGCGCACATTTATTGAAAACAACGACATGCGAAAGACATGACTTCAATAACTGGAGTCAAATGCATTTTCTAGTACAATCATTCACACCTTCACAAATACCAACTGGATTATTGTGAAAACTTCCTCTGCCCTAAGCATAGAAGTACCATAGGAAAATCCCGCTGTCTTAGACACAGGAAAGGGGCCATTTATAGTGAATTGCACTGATAGTAACTCAATAAGTTGGGGGGGGCATATATTGATATAGGAGAATCTGTTATACTTTTACACTGCTATTTATTATCTGTGTCACATTTATGTTATTCTTGTCTTCCTGATCTGCTACTAATCACAGTGGTGTTAACATAGTGCCACCACACAGACAGACTCATGTTCTTTTACCTGCATAGAGAGCTCCAAGTAAAATACAAATTGTGCATAATAGAAGATTTATTTTAGCGTTTATGTATTGACAAAACAAGTACAGCTAATGTTTTTCTGTGCTGTATATCGGGGAAAAGTTCACTGCTTTAAAAGTTCGCGATTTTGCAAAGAGACATTTGGTGGAGATTTTATTTTGTGGATTTGGCATTGCTCTATTCAAATTAGCATGAACTGTGATGGATCTGTCACACAAAGAAGTGGAGCCAATTTTTTTTGCTATATTTTTTTAATGCGAAAATCCCAAATTTTAAATGCATGCAAACATTTCCCTGTGTAAAGTACTGCAGCGTTAAACTTTTTAAGTCAGTGCCATGAATATTCACTAACAGTTCACATAACAATGTCATATGTGAGTGAATATTACTTAGTTAAGCAGTATTACTGTTAGGTCAAACTTGCCGATATTTCAATTCAGTTACACATACAGGCATGGGCTGAAACTGAGGGTTTTAATGTTTTTCTATAAAAAAAAATTTATTTTCACAAATTTTTCACAAGAGTTGTGTTAATTGATAATTAAAGAATTGTGGAAGTTAAAAAAATCCTAGAATTCTAGGAAAATTGTTCAAGGTAACCATGTTATTATGGCCAACAGTAGTGTGACTAACTGTGATCTCATCTGAATCTAGTGCCAGCATACTACCATGGTTAGTTTCTTGAGGGGAATGTTAGAAGTCAGAGCAAACTGACTGGGCCAGGTGAGGTCATCAATGGTCAGCTGTCAGTAGTTAGCAGGGTCAGTCACAGGTCAGATGTGGGAGGAACACAGCATGTGGGGTCTATACATACACTTTCTGAAGTGCCAAATTGCTCCAGTAGAGACACTGGCATCTGGAGCTCAGTTTATAAACTTATGAGCACGCATGCATGCATGCATGCATGCACGCATGCATGCACGCATGTACCACAATATAGTATTATAGTATAAAACTTTGTGGCTGGTCCTCAATGACTAACCAAGTCATCAGTGGGTGGTCCTATGAGAAAGACCACCCACATAGGATAACCTCTCCTAGAAAATAACCTCACTTGGCACACCTACTGGTAATCTTAACATGTCATTAGCTACTGAGTGACCAATAGTGAGGTGTCTTGATCAATCATCTTTAAGTGAATCAGTAGTTAACGTGACATTTTGATTGACACACATTTCTAACAGTTATTGCGGTGCGTAATGCAATATATAGTCGGGAGTCATGAATATTTCATCAGCGTGGCTTCTGTGTGTCTACGTCGGTTGCAACATCATAGCAAGAACAAATTCCCTGGACGAAGGGGTCAGTTTCCGCAAATCTGTTTGTAAATTCCATCGCTGGCTACGACCTCATGTTGCTAAACATATTAGTTATGGATTACTTGAGGCGGATACATGTAGCAAACCGGGACTCAACCCAATAAATGAGATTATTGAAGTGAATTGACAGTGATATTGACTGTGTCTGGCCATCTACCTGATAAGTCTGTGAGAGGGTTCTGTCTGTGCTAGTAGGTAGACATCGTCGCCACCTCGTACGACTCATGCGGCAGACCAGGTTAAAACTAAAGCATGCGACGTTACGGTTTTCACCATGAGACAACATAATTATTCATACATGGTTATTGTCTAGTAATTTTAGTGTGTGTGTGTGTGTGTGTGTGTGTGTGTGTGTGTGGGTGGGTGGGTGGGTGGGTGGGTGGGTGGGTGGGTGGGTGGGTGGGTGGGTGGGTGGGTGGGTGGGTGGGTGGGTAATAATGATTGCATAAACAAAATATATGTTTATTGCATTTTAATAATGTTCCAAATATCCCAGTCGAGTTAGTTTTTGACCAGCATAAGGATGTTTGACTATACCTGTGCTACCGGTACTGGGAAGCTGTGCCATCTGGCTGCAAACATAGCAACTTCATATGGTGATGGAAGGTTTATATTATAAACACATACTCGTCATTATGCAGACCGATTATGCTTGCTATGCTGAGCAGATCTCTTCTTTATATCAACCACTGCTTAACACTTCTTCAATCGATATAAGTTTTAACCCATCACAAATCAGGTTTGTTGATATTCAAATTTGGAGTGTGAATAGCTAAGTAATACCTGCAGTTGATTTCATAAAAGATGAAGGTAACTTGCAAGTGTCAATAGCCTAATTTAATAAATGTATATAGTAGAATATATATACAGCCGGACCACTTGGCCATATATTACCGAATTTTGACTGGAACTGGTCAAAATTAATTTAACAAGCAAACAAATGGCAAAGTGGCTGTGCTTCTACATACTATAACATAAAACTATTCACATGGGGCTACCGGGAGATGGGATCAGATCTCGACGAGATGCTCAAGACGCAACCCGACTCATTGGAAATGTGTCTCAGGTGCATCTGCAGCGAGTCTCCTTGGTATGCTCCCGGATTTAATCTACCCTCCTTCCTTGCTAGTCAGGGTGGTGGTAGTACTACACTACCCCTGGCAGACAGACCTTTTGAAAAGTGGACTGTCAGTTTATCCTATGCAGTGTGTGGATGTAGGCTGAATGATTTGTGCTTCTCCAAACTTCAAAGAATGTTCCAATCATTACCTGTTTGACCAGGGATAAGGGGTCCAATACTAATTGAATTGAGGATGGACTTTTAAGTGGGCCAGTAGGATGTGACCTGGATGTGGGAGGGACCTCCACTGCCAGTTGATATCAGTTCCTAACTTCCTATCTCAACACTAGTGCATTGACCTAAGAGACTAGCCACTAGGCTTGTTTCACAAGATACTGAGCAAATGGGTCATTAACAATGGATCCTGGGTCAGATTCAGGATTTTTTCAAATTGTTCTAAGGGGAAATCCACATTCAGAATTATTCTGCTGCTGTGGGGGTTTTGGGTGGGATTCCAGATTGTCTTATATTGGCTGGGTGTTCCAGTTTTGTTGTTGAAAATGTCAAGTATTTTAAAAGCATCTTATAATTTGGGGCTGCAAAACATTATGTAATAACCCTAAATAGAAAAAACATTATGTAATAACCCTAAATAGAAACCCTGCACATTTATATGATGAAAATTGAATTACTGTTTCCCAAGCCTCGATGATCAAATATATTCCATCTTAATGTTGGAAAATTTTTTAATAATAAAGCTCTGTATTCTGCCTTTGTGAACAGTATTCTGTTACATGTTCTTTAACAGTCTATCAGTATTTTAAGAAAAAACAGGGTTTGTGGTGGAAATTATGGGCCCCTAGGGGAAAATAACCTCAAAAGCATTTGTGCAGTGTGACTCATTTCCTCCACTTCTTCCCTATGCTATTTACCCCACCCCTTCTCATTTGCCACTGGGTGTAACTGAACTTATATCCGTCATTGCATAATTTTCTTCTTTGCCCTGAACCTTGTGACCCTGTGTAATTTTTCCAGTCTCTTGCTCCTACTAGCAACAGCTGTTTCAACTGTTTTAGGGTCTTTGTTTTTTATCAGTAAGTTCTCCAGTCACCCCAGAGTTGAGGTGTGACAGCAGCAGGGGTTTATGTGTCTTGGCAGACAGCAGACGTAGTACCGGTTTTTTTCCAGCTAAAATCCTGAAACTAGAGCTCCATTTTCAGTCCTCATGGGAAATTTTCGTTCTGCCCCAGGGTAAATAACTGGCAGGCTGCCATTGCCATGGTGGGCTGATGAAGGTCACCTGTTGTCAGTACATTTCGTCCAATTGCAACCATGTCAGTGAAGAACCAAAGAATGGTGTAAAAAAATCCAATAATCCAAATCAAATTGTACAGGATTGACCCCACATACCCACCCACACCCTTATCTAAACACAGTAAACAGTTTGATACCCTGTACATGCATTGATTATGCAGTGAATGCCTTTCATAATCCATGTGGACCTTATTTGACCCTTTCACTCATGGGCCATTTTTTATTAGAATTTGTATATTTACAAGCCCCTAAGATAATTTTTTCAAGAGTTGATATTTTATTCTTAAATTCCTGTTTCTCCTTTGTTTAATAGTAAATGTAGGCAGTACACGTTATTGGGTGCTTGGTCATTTAATGCTGAAAGTGCATTTATAATCCAATACTTACTTACTTAGTCCTCTTCGTGCCTGGTGGCACGTAAGGCATCAACAAGAGAGCACCACTGCTGTTGGTCTGCAGCCCATTTGGTGTCCCATGTCAGGCTGCATTCTTTCATCTCCTTCTCCACTGTTCATCTCCATGTTTCTTTGGGGCGACCATGTCTCCTTTTACCATCTGCTGTCCAGCGTAAGGCTGTCTTGGGCACTGCATCTTCTCTTCATTATCTGTGTGGCCAAGGATGTTTCGTCTGTTTTGCAGTGCAGCTCTTCATTAGTGATGGTGTTGGGCCAAAATACTCCTAGGATCTTCTGTAGACACCTGTTTTGGAAGGTCTCAAGCTTGTGTGCTAGCATGGCTGTCAGTTTCCAGCACTCAGAGCTGTAGAGAAGTACACCGAGAACATTACTATTGTACATAATGCAATAGGTGGCACTATAAGTGCTGTTAATAATGGACATGGTTTGACCAATCAGAAAATGTGGGTTTTTTTTCCAAAAAGTTGTAATGTAAATGATGAATTGGATAGAGTGGTGATTTTATCGGATGGATAGCTTTCCAAAGAGGTATGCAGTATGTATTGATCTAGCTGCTCGAATATGGCGACAGACAGGCGGACATGTGTTTTTGTAATAATATCAATGAGTTCCTGGCTCCCAGCTTTCATAATAAATAATATTATTGCATGGTACCACGTGATTCACAACATCATCATGGTCAGACAAAGCTCCCATCATAATCCCCTGCTGAAAAAAATGTGTACAACATCTGTTTCATCTTGTATTGTTTCTGGTATGGTACAGCTGTTTGGTCCAATCATAGGGTAGACAGTGGAGTGATTCAGTGGTGAAAGTCCATGAAATGATGCTGGTACAGAATATCATGTTTACATTACATGCCAGAGTAATTACATGGTCAATCTGCTGCTAAGACATCAATCTTGACTTCTGTCCTGTAGGTGTTGAGATATAGAACATGATACAATTTATGTCATTATGTTCATTTGTTTTGATAACGTGTAATCATATTTATACATTCCTGATGTTGTTTAAATGTGATGAAGATGTTGAAATGTGTTCCAGATTACGTTAACAGATTGATAACCAGTCATAGTCGGACGGGATTGAAGTGTATATTCCATGAACTTGACAGAAATTAGGAAATTAAATTTAATGTTCTAAGAAAGAATGAGAAAATATAATTAGTGAACACAGCTACAGGGTGTAAAATTAATTTTGTTTTGTATTTTATCTATGTTGAACATAATATAATAATATTTTATCTATGTTGAACATAATATAATAATATTTTTTGATGTCAGACTTTTTTAAACTGACCATGGAAAAGTTTGGGTATTGATATTCTGTGTTAAGGTGCCATTAGCAAGCCAGACAGAATTGCTTCTAAGTAATTAGTGAACCAGAATTGGCCACTTGGTGAAGATGCCTGCTGAGCATAGCAAGACTTGGCAGTTACACTTCAATCACATGAAGTAGATAGCTATTCAAAAGGTATTACCGTATTTCACCAAATAATTGCCTTGATGTTAATAAAGCCCCTTTACAAAAATCAGGAGAATAGTAAATCAGATTCTAAAATAGTGTTCAAGCTTAGCCTTAATGAAGATAGGAGGTCACGTTTCTTAATATAATGTGGAAAACTACTTTTTGTTTTCTTTTTTGTCCAGAATTTGGGGGTTTTGTGAATATAAAAATTCCAATAATTCATAGAAATATAATAAATTATAGGATTAACCCCACCCACATGAACCCATATAAAAAAGAAAAATTGGAGGCACTATATTCGCATTGGCAACGCAGTGAATGGAAATCTGATTATATTACAAAATTTCAATTGGGAAAAAATCTTCCTTTCAATTTCTGTGTGATAATCCACAAGTGGACACTTGACCCACCCACATCAAATTTTTTATTATTGGAAATGTTTATATTGATAAAGCCCCTTACACTGTCAAGACCATAGTAACAATAACAAGTGGCCATGGAAGTTAATGAGTTGCCAGAATCTTCAGGTGTGTCTATGTGTCTTAGTGGTTCTCTTGCCTTGGTAGTTCTCTTGCCTTGGCAGTTCTCTTGCCTTGGCAGTTCTCTTGCTTTGGTAGTTCTCTTGCCTTGGTAGTTCTCTTGCCTTGGCAGTTCTCTTGCCTTGGTAGTTCTCTTGCCTTGGTAGTTCTCTTGCCTTGGTAGTTCTCTTGCCTCGGCAGTTCTCTGGCCTCGGCAGTTCTCTGGCCTCGGTAGTTCTCTGGCCTCGGTAGTTCTCTGGCCTTGGTAGTTCTCTTGCTTTGGTAGTTCTCTTGCCTTGGTAGTTCTCTCACCTTGGTAGTTTGTGGCACATGATGGAATATGTAAGACTAAGAGTACTCAACATTCCTTCTAAGATAATCTACTAGTTCCACCTGAACCACTTAACAGTGTTCCCCAGAAGGCCTGGGTTGTGGACAGCTAGGAACCTAGAATAGGATGCTCACATGTTGATGTAAATGGGACTAGGCTGTTTGCTCTTTGCGCTTGGCACTTGTCTCTCCCTACCCAGGTCTTCACCTGATTAAACATTTACGACCTGTGTCTTTTGATACATGCCTGGGATGTGTAATTGTGTTATTTTGATGTCTCCTGATGATCTGCTAGAGAGACAGACTTGTTATTTTTAATTTTGAGCACCTGGACGTCAAAATCCATGACATCTCCAAAATCTGGAAAATGAGGGATGTGTTCCATAAAAATTTGGGTATTAAAGTTTTGATCCCTGTTGCTGGTTGGGAGTAAATTGTAGTGATAGACACTACAGCCAGAAGCTGACCCTAGGGTAACACCCCACCATGTGGAGGAAGGCTACATCCAGAGATTGTCTCCCTTCAGTTGGTTTGGTGGCTTCTATAGGATATTACCCTCATGGAGAGGGGTTGATTTTCTCCTTTATTTATCAGTGTAATAAATTACTTGGAATTTGTGTTAGTACATCTTGAGAGCACACTCTAGATTACAATAGAACCACTGTTGAGTAATGCGATATTTTCAGTCTTTATTCTTGATCCTTTTTTGATCTGGGTGTCTCCTGGTGCATGAGGCGGAAACAAGACATCTCTGCTTCTGTTGGTCTGCACTCTGCTTAGCAGTCCGATCCCAGCTGATGTGCATTTCCCGTAATTCCCCCTCCTCAGTTCTAGGTTGTTTTTTGTCATTTTCCTTTTCCTTTGGGGGCCATATTAAGGCTGTTTTGGCAATGATATATTATTATTGTCACACTCATTTTGCGAGTTGTACATATCAGCTAGAAAACAATGGTTAGTTGTCATAAATGGCTTGACTTAAAATTAAATGCATCTGCAATATTGACTTGTGCAAAATACCCCTTCCTGCTGTGTTTACTGCATGCCGCTCTGCCACCAACAGTGGGAGCCCAGTATCATCTCTGATCTGGTCGTTCCATCTCTACATTGGCCTTCCTCTCTTCCGCTGTCCTTTGAATTCTAGGTTAACAATGTTCTCTGAACATTGCTATCACAGTGTGGTTGGCAACTTGGCATACAACAACATACCCTTAACAATAACATGTGATGGATTCATGTGAAGGTGTCCTCTCTGATCTGGCTGTTTTTAACCTTTCTGCCCTGGCAGCACCTATGACAGGCTGCAGACAGCATCTCAAAGACCTCAAGGATCTGTCTCCTGTGACTGCAGTGTCCAGGCCTAGGAAATGTTGCATGATCAAAGAGCATAAGGATGACAGGGAAGTCTGATGTCTGTTGTTCTCAAGGCACATGCCACTAGCATTTGGAACAGCAGTAAATCAACTTGGGATTTGGTGCATGACTTTTTATGTTTTGTCTTTTGTCTCAGACGTGATGTATATATCTGGCCCAGTGTTCTTACCATATAATACATAATAGATGAGAGTGTGCTGTGTTACGTATGTTATATGTGCTACCAAAAGTATGGATTAACAGCTGTGAGTGGTGATATTTTATAACAACTCTCGGCAGTAAAGAGGTTTTGTTGCGGGAGAGTGAAAAAGGTTTGTTCATACATCAAATATTGTTTCCCATAGAGTATGTGTGTGAAATGCCATAAAAATCTACATGTTGCAATGTTGTCAGAAATGAGCTGTAGTACTTGAACTGGATGAAATGTGCCTCTCTGGTGCCATTGAGATTGCATTTATGAAGTCTTGTGAATGTTGCTGTGCAAAAAACATCCCTAGCAGGAAACATTAACAGTGAAATGTGTATGGAGTGATGCTGGAGACAGTAGTAAGTTAGTATCATGGTGCGTTTCTTATTAAAACCAATCTATCACAGGCAGTTCGTGATTTGTGGTACTTCTGTTGGCATTTACTACTGGTCGAAAATGCATAGATATTACCAATACTAAGCACCGCATGATTTAAAAACATTGGTAAGCTTCTATCAGAAAGCTCAAAATGGGGTTATGCCTACAATGAAGCCAGCACTTCAGAAACAGGGTAAGCACCAAAACTGTCAGATAACAACAGATAGAGGAGTTTCTAAGCCTTGAAGATAGGACAAACTGATAACTGGAAAAAGAAAGAAAGATGTGTTTCGCTACAGGAGAGAGAACAAGCCAGTGTCTCAATTGTTACTCTGGTTACCAAAACATGGAGTGAGGAAACCATGGAAACCTGCACTGATGTCCTGAAACATGCAGAGGCTTGGAAAAAGAGGAAATTAAGACTGCAGTGGAAGATAGAAAAATATAAGGAACTCGATCAACATTACCAATAAACAAGCTACTGTCATGGCCTGCTCCGGTCTGCTCCAGTCTGTGTTAGCACATAGTAGGCAACACTGCTGTCACCCATGTCTGTCCCTGTCACATGCACACCTGGGCCTTTCAGCACAGAGACTGTCAATAGAGCAGACAGCAATGACAGGCTTAATAGCACAGACTAAAAGGTTCCTTCTCTCCTGCTGTAGCTGCTGGGTCTAGTGTCAAAAGGACACAATAGTGCTGTGAAGCAGGCCATAACTGAGAGGCCTTTAAACCAAGATACATCTGGTCTGTGTATATCTAGTTAGTGTCACAAGTCTTTGTTGACTCAACAGGGAATTATTCAATGCTGCCACCCTGGGTTGAAGCCAAGTGCTGCATTGTGTGTTTTAGAGATAAATAGCTGTCTGGCAAACAAGGTGGTTTAACAGAGATCCTGTTGCATGAATAAATGTAATTGTTTGACCTCTGTATGTACAATACACAGGGCAGCCCCTGAATAATCTGATACATTGACTGCCTCCGTACAAAACCATACCATACATTCAGTAACATTGGGTGGGTTCTCAGTTGGTTTAGCATTTTTGGAAAAATTTCCAGCAGTTTTGTTTAAGGTGATGCTTGAACTGCGTAGACAAAATGCACTCTAAAACATTCACAGTATTATGCTTACAGTGCGTTCTTATTGCCAAACTTTTCCAGCTCTGTTGTGTTGCTAGAGTTAATTTAGAGTTGCGAGAACACCAAAATTTGGCAACAGAATTTTCAGTGACTTCCACCATTCAGATTATCCCACTGTGGTAATGTGTTGATCTTGGCGTGTGTTTTGTTTAATTTTTATGGACTGTTTATTTTATTTTCAATTGTTTGGTCCAGGCGAGGCATCAAATGTATAATCTTAGCATAGTCCTGGCAACATTGAAATAAAATGAATATGGCTATTTGAAATTACTTACTGCTGAACTGTGATAAATTGTGTTGTTTGATACATTTATATTACCTATTAATTGACACCATCTAGTATAATAAGTAAAGTTAATAAACATCAGTAAAACTGGTGACAATAGTGGCGCCATCTGCCATATTTTTGGGAAGCCAGAAGCAGTAGCAGTTTTATGCGCAGAACAACCCCCCTTCAGCCCTGAGTATTAGTCATATTATTGACCATTTTATTCTGTCATTATTTTATTTTGACTAATATATTATTTACTTTCTTAGTGTTTGATACAAAAACCCAATGAATGAAACAGAAAACATGATAATAGTGTTAGGTTTTGTTAAGATATATGTATGCTAATTACTGCCAATCTGCAATAAGTGAACAAGTTGTGTTCCAGGCTGTGATGGTATGTACAAAGTATGCCTATAAACTTGTCCTGTGTCTGTCTCTAAGTGCTACCCCAGGCAGACTGCTATGTAGAGTTAGTACACCCTGGAGACAGGGGTTTATTGCCCCTTCATGCAGAGTGTTAATGGGGTTGACATCTTGCCAGACATCTGCAACACAGTCTACACAGCTTTGATCATCTCTTTTTGCTCCTAGAGTTGAAACTAATTTCTGAACTAGAGCTTTCTTGGTTGCTGCACCAATGCATTGGAATTCAATTACTGTTAGTGTTAGAACTTTTATCTTAGGTCAGCAGGAAACGTGGCATAATAACATGTCTCAGTCATCTGAAGACATAACCATGCTTTCCCTACTTAGCAACTATTGTTCATTCAATGCATACATATATATATATATATATATATATATATATATACCTCATATATATATATATATATATATATATATATATATATATATATATATATATATATATATATATTATATATGTCAGGTTTGCTATAAAAAACTTTAAAATGGCATTCAGCCATTTGATATGTACTTTCTGCTGCGACACCTCTCCTGGATTTTTGTTAACCAGACATTTTGGACAACCCTGGACAGTTGGATCGTTAAGCAGTTTTCCCCTGTTTGTGTCAGTTGTGGAATCATTGATATTTCATCAAATATACTGTAAACTTTGAGTTTTCAACATCCTAATCACCAACATGTATCTCCATAGGGAAATAAACCTTGTCCACCGAGAAAGAAAATGAGATACGGCCTCAATGGTCTGTCTTTGGTTTTACTGTCTGTTACAGTAACTTAGTATTTGTTTTTGATGCAAATGCTTGATTATATTGTTCTTGTTCACAATGTTTCAATAACAGAGTAGACAGTGTATATGCTATAATGTTGATGGCTTCCTGGCTGTTACCAGATTCAGGGTGACATACTAATAGCAGACAAATATGATTTATTAGTAAATATTGAAGGGGTAAAGATTAACAGTATCAAGTCAATAATTCCAATAAAATCAATTCCAATAAGAAAAAATCAATTCCAACTGACTTTCGAAAATCAATTCCAATTCCGGAATTGGAATTGAGGGTCAATTCCTATTCCAGAATGGAATTGACCCCATGTCTGGTATAGCTTAATGGCAACCACTACAATGCAATTAGCTTCCAGGAATAACAGGAAACTACTGATCTCCATGTCTC
Organism: Lamellibrachia columna; assembly: GCA_963662155.1. Classification (NCBI taxonomy): domain Eukaryota; kingdom Metazoa; phylum Annelida; class Polychaeta; order Sabellida; family Siboglinidae; genus Lamellibrachia; species Lamellibrachia columna. Next base: position 21,716,448 of record OY759263.1, on the reverse strand, counting down.
CATGTGGGCACCCTTTTACACCTGTAGGCCAATTAGTTAATTGCTCTATGCCATTGGCACTCAGCCACAAAGGCATTTCTCAGCTTTGTTCTGTGACAGAACGTTTTCTGTATCAGCAATGTCAGACACATCACAAAACAAGTATAGAAATGTTCAGGGCCCTGCTTTTCCCTAGGGCTCATCATAATTGGGGCTCTTTCAAGCACAGAGTGGCCTACAAGTGTGATGTAGTTGGCTGTACCTGTGTTATGTGGGAGGCCCTAATAGTGTTATGTTTGAGGCCCTAACAATGTTATGTTAGAGGCCCTACCAATGTTATATTGGAGGCCCTTCCAGTGTTATGTTGGAGGCCTTAACACTTCTGTTGGAGGCCCTAATAGTGTTGTGCAATAGGCCCTACCAGTGTTGTGTTGGATACCCTATGATATGGTGTTAGGGCCTAACACCATTATGTTGGAGATCCTACCAGTGTTATGTGTGAGGCCCTACTGTCCCCAACCAATGTTGTATGGTCATTGCACAACTATTAGGTGGGAGAGCTTAATGACCAGTCCCTACCAGCAGCAAGACCTGTTGCAGTGCTTGTCTTGCAGGACTGACCCTACTGGAGATGCCTCTGTAAAACTTCTCCCAGTGTCAGTAGTTTGCTTGAAACTAGTACTAACATATTATTGATGATCTACTGCACTTTACCTAAACCCCTTACTGTGCCTTGGTCTCAGCCGGTATACTATAAGCTATAATCCTGAGGGATTAGACAATTGTCAGTGTAAATATTACATGGGTCACTTTATACCATCTGCCATACCATTGTTTCCTCCCTAAGCACGCAGACGCAGCAGGATGAGGCAAGTCAGCATAGTGGTTATTGAAATATTGATAATCTAACTTGAAAACAAATGTCATGAAATCGTGGCGATAAAATATGCAAGCCTGAATAAATTGGTGAACCACAGGTAAGCAAGCGCAGCGAACATAATGGGAAATTATTTTTCGACAGGAAAAATAATTATTGCATGAGACTAAAGCCAACTGTTACTTGTATCAGAACAGGATAGCATCTATGTTTACCAATAATACTACCCAATCTGATTGTTTTTATTTTACAATCATGTTATATGCTGTAAAGTACAGGTATATCTATTCTGACTCGTGACCATCGAAATGTGTTTTAAATTTAATGGAAAAAATTTTTTTCTATAATTTGACAGTGATGTTGTTATGAATATCAACTTTGCCATTCATGTGTTAATAAGTAAATGTCATATTCAAGTTGAAACACTCGTCTTGAACATAAAACAGTAAAATTATATCATAAAAATTGGGCGGTCAAGATTGGGCGGTCAAGATTGGGCAGTCAAAATGATAAAATAGATAATTTTTTCTAGGTGATGTGTTTTATTTTTTATTAGTTGGTTTATGGATCTGCTGACTAAATAATTTTTTTTTTTAAAGAAAAACTTCTTTACGTTTTCATTGTGTCATATTTTAGCATGAAACATCATTCCACATACAAAAAACATTGTGTTTTTGTGCACTTTTTCGGTCCAAGTTGAATGCAATCTGCAGCTCTATTTGGACGACAGAGGGTGCCCAAAACACAATATTTAAAAAGAATATTTTCTTTTTTGTATGTGGAGTGATGTCGAATGATTGAACGAATGCACTGGCATAGAAAAAATGTGGTACAAATCTCATTTCGCAGTGTAAATAATTTTGGCCAATCTTGTTCATGATTACCATAGGCTTTTGTTACATACAGCCTGTACAAGTTTGGATTACCATTTTTGTTTTGTTGACTGACCCATTTTTGTATCGCCGACTGAGCCATTTTTGTTTCACTGACTCACCCATTTTGTATTAAAGAAAATCTGTGAACCAACTAATAAAATAAAAGACTTAATATGTCCTTGATTCTGCTCACATACTCAGACAGTAACATAGCACACACAGTTTCTACCCAGACATGGTTGCTGGTTTTTGCAACAATACATCGGAGCTAATAGCAAGAGACAGGCTGTACTCGTGAAAGATCACACACCACTCCTACAGTCAAAAACGGAACAGTCAAAGAAAAAAGTTTATTCTCACGGTGGGGGGGGGTTCTTCTGTTCAGCGGCTTTCGGCTTTGCGAATATTGTTGCTTGGGCAAGTTTTAGTAATCATCCCTTTTGAAAATGGTGTGATGTTTCATGTGCTGTGCCTAGGTTGTAATCTCAGTGTGCTCTAATGATATAGCCCAGACCAGAGCTATTGTCGCGGTGCTGTGACCTTGCACATCAGTGGTACATGAGCAACCAGGACTCCAGTTTCTCAGACATGCTAGGAATGCAGTTTAGGGAAGACACCCAACACGTGACATTTTGATTTAACTGCCAAATTGGCTTCTCGGTCGTGACTTTTTGAAAGTTTAATAGCTTTCAAAATGGCTTCTTGATCATTACATTTTGAAAAACTGTCAAAAAGGCTTCTTGATAGTGACATCTTGAATAACTGTAAAAATGGCTTCGTGATCGTGACGTTTTTAATAACTGCCAAAAGAGCTTCTTTACATTTTGAATAACTCTCAAAAGGGCTTCTTGATTGTGACATTTTTAATAACTGCCAAAAGGGCTTCTTGTTTACATTTTGAATAACTTTCAAAATGGTTTCTTGATTGTAACGTTTTTAATAACTGCCAAAAGGGCTTCTTGTTTACATTTTGAATAACTCTCAAAAGGGCTTCTTGATCATGACATTTGGAATAACTGCCAAAAGCGCTTCTTGATCTGTCATCTGTGTATACGTTTAAGTAGCTCGGATTCTGCATAGGTCAATTTGCAATTTTGAAACTGGGTTTATTCGATAATTTGAAATTATCAGGATAGAATAGAAGAGAAATGGCTGGTAACGCCACAGATGCATGTGTCAGAGTGAATTACATCCAGAATGTTTCTAATCATGAACTCTTGTCAGTCAGAGATTCAGTAGAGGCTAAATAAAGATGGAGACTATTAATAGGTGTGACCAAAATGATGTCATAGAAAGTATCAGTGTTCATTTATATCAGTGTTCATTTACTTAAACTTGCAATTGTTAGTATGTGTGAAGCTGTGAATGGGACTGTTTCAAATAACTTATAAGGTTTTTACTTTGTCTTATCACAACAACATAATACCATTGTATGTATTTAAGCATTTGCTATTGCATTTTATCATACGTTTTAAGGCAGCACAAGTATATTTATCTGTGTGCTTATTTCTCTAACTTCGTGGCTCATAGTTTTATTTCATAATGTCCCCTGTAATAAAATTGTGTTTGTTTCTGTTATATATTTTTATTAAATTATGTCTATTGCATTATTCAAGTCCTGCCATGGGTCAGACATTTGCAAACACACTGGGAGACATTTTCTGAACCACATCAGTTACCATTCTCAGGGGTTACCCTTCTCAGCACCCTCAGGTGTGATTACCATTTTGTTGGGGTTTTACCCTTTTAGTGTGACAGAAGTCCAGGAAGATGTGTACAGTGCACCAGGCCAGCTGAAACAACACCCCCTGTAGCTACCCCCAGATTCCTGAGCCATCCCTGACAATGTTGTTGACAACCAAAGCAGACTTCCAGATGTGTTTGATTGTTAAATATCCTGAAGTTCCAGACACCTGCTTGAGTATTTACCCCCTGGGGTAGAAGACTACACTGAACTGTGGGCATTGTAAAGTGAAAGGGAAGGTGGTGAATTACCTTACAAACTTCTTATAATAGTGTCACTTGTAGCATTTTAATTAGTCCACTTAAAGGTGCCTCCTGAATTCGGGTTTTTTGCTCGTCTTGCTTCAGACCCATTTTGCGAAAATGTTTACCCGTATAGTATCGACTATGCTGGCTCATTAGTAGACATTTTGTATTTAGCTTTGGTGAAATCGTTGGAACTATTACATTATTTAGCGATCAATGTCAATTCTTTAGATGATTTTAACAAAAGTATGCGCTCTTTCGTTCACTGACAGTGCACGTTACTTAAACACTGCAGATTTTTTTTATAGTAATTGCAGTGGTTTTTGGCATTAAAGTTTAATATATCAGTAGTAATGATTTTGCTTGCATCGTTGTGAATAGGAAGACATTTTGTGTTCTAAAAAGGGTGGGCTTCTATTAAGGCGAAGTCTTAGTTTAGGTGTTTTACGGTATCACATCTGGTGAGGCAATCATTAGATTTATCATTGTGGCAGGTATTTATTCTGTCAGTTACTATGTCATTTTTCACATGTTGATTGGGTGGGGGGGTGTTTATTACTTGTGGACCTCCAGGGAAGTTTCAATCAGTCTTTTTATGCTAACAAATCTAGCATCCAGTGTTCAGATTAATTGAATGCAAATTGCTGCATATTCACACTGCTGGTGGTCATGTCTGGGGGTGGGTGGGTGTGGGGGAGTGTGGGGGGTGGAGCTTTAAATGTACAGTCTGATCGTTTTAAAATCATGTTATATAGTATAAATGTGTTTTAATGAACGGTTGGTTCATTATGAACCCGAATTTTTTAATATAATTTCACCGTTTTCTGTATATGAATATCGACTGCATGATATTTGAGGCGAAACATTCAAATTAAACAGATAAGTTATACGAAAAAATGGTGGTTCGTTGAAACCAATTTGGCCAGTGAAAATGTTAGAATAGATTATGGTTTGTGCTGTGTTACATGATTCTAAGACAAAGAGATCTGACTTGGTCATGAACTGTTGTCAACACCGACATAGGACACAGGTGATTGCTTGGGTGTGCATCAGCTGTAGTTACTTTTGCAGTTTGTGATATGCTGGATCTAGCTGAAGTTAGTAGACCTGTGTGTCAGACAGAGTTGGGTAACATAGCCCAGTGGGGAAGCATTGCAACCGAGAGTGAGGGTATAAACTGTTCCATCTGTTCAAAGCCAATTCCACGTTTCCCCAGTTCCAATGTATAAATGAGTACCTGGGTATAAAGAGTGAATGAACAGCTTTTTGTACAGTAATTGTAGCCTGGCTGAATGCTTCCCATCCAGTTGGTGTAGGAATGAGCAGATCTGCCCGGGGGTGAAATGTGAAACACCTAGGTTTATTCCCAGGACAAAGATGTGCATTTTGCAGGTAGCAGTTACACTGATCATGTGATTAAGTATGTTGATCATGTGATTAAAGTACAGTGATCATGTGCTCATAGAATGGATACAAACAACACTGTGCAGGCCATTTCCAGATGTCTGGGTCAATGCATTTTCAGCAGTAGATTTATTTACCTTATAAATCCTTGTGTAAGTCAAGAAAATATCTCTGTGTAGTACATATCATTCATGTTTTATTGGACACCTTCACAGATTGTGAGCTGATGCTACCCTCAACATTGTTTCAACAACAGTTTGAAGTCAAACTCCCCCATTAGCCACTGAGTGGGGCATAATTTCCTGTTCTTTTGTACAGAATACGCATGCATGCACGCACGCATGCACGCACGTACGCAAGTGCACACACACACAAAACACCAGCACTGTCACCAAATAAAAATGACAGCCAAGCAGTTGACAAGAATAATTATCCTCCTTGGACCCTTAGATTCAGTTCTGTAGCTAGGGGCCTTGATGTATTTCTGTGGGGATTAAAAAGGCGTCAGCAGCAGACACTGTTCCTATCATGGAGTGGAAAACATCTGAGATGTAGGACACGGCTCTCTTGAAATAGCTGTAAATAGCTTGCCAATGAAAAAGTGTCTAAGCTTACATTATGCGCTGCTGAGAAATAGAGACAGAATGATTGCAGGAAGATATAACTGTGCTCCTTAGACTTGGATCGGAAAATCTGTCTCCTTTGAATTGTTCAGTCCTGCTGGAATAAAAAGAAGAGGCAGAAAAATGTGCATACGTTTTTACACTCATCATTAGACGCATCCAAATGAGTGATTGAGATATGGAACATGTGAATTTACATAATTGACGTTGATCGTTAGATCAGGTAACTTGTGGAAATGTGAACAGCCACATGTTACAATACATACAGGTGGGCAACATTTTTCGCCGAATTTTGTTTTGGCATAACCAAAATGAATTTAATGGTTTGTCGAATGATTTCATCAAAACTATATACCACATTTACACAAATGGGCTAGCATGTGGTAGATAAATTACCCTGAAATAAGACAAGTGAAAAAATTTGTGCGGAGGCAACTTTAATTGATTTGTTATCTACAGAAGACACTGAATCGTTGAAATTTTAGTACCTGCTGTTTGGGCTTGATATAAGTATAAGGTTATTTGGCCAGCAGGATAAAACTTTAATAGCCAGTGACAGGTATTATCATTCTGATCGTATCAGGTACATTCAAGTGAAGAACTTGTGTAATGATGTAGTCGGAATCCATACCCAGACTGCAATTTTTCAGTAGATTATTGTTCACTGTGGCAGGATAGGTAAAATACGCCACTTCAGGAAAGAGGTATAGAGTTATCAGTGCTGTGTCCTTGGACTGGCCTAGTGTGTCTGAATTCTAGTGTAGAGGATATAATGGTGAATGATAAGACTGTAGACATTACAGGGAGTGTCTGAATGTGAAGGATATCGTCACATGTCATCTATGTAGGGAGGGTGTCAATTTTCCAAGGCAATGGTGCAGATAATGACAGCATTTAGCTGAGAATAATGACCATTCTTAGAAGATGGCAATTTGTCAGGTTCAGGCAAGTTAAGATCAGACCAATGTATGGATATGGTAAGGTCTACTTGGGCAGGGTTAGATGGTTCCACCCCAGGGGCTGTTCTAAATAGCAGATGTGAGCTTTGAACATCCTCCCTGGACCTGTTGAAGTCAGCATTGAAAACAAACCTGTTTACTGCAGCGTATGCGTAATTAACTGCTAGTTTAGCTCATTGATGTTTACATTTACCTGAGTTTTTTATATTCTACCAAACTTATTTTATTCTATGATATTATCACACACATATTAGCCTTCGCATATATGCTTACATAATACAACACACACACAGTTGTATAACTTTAATAAAATACACAGTATAAAAGAGTAAATTACAACAAACAAAAAGAAATCAATACATTAATTGTATAACATATTTAATTACAATTCTAAAACAGTAGTTTTCTTGCAGTCAATCTACTCTGTGTCATGTGGATTTCTTTCATCTACTTGGCTTCCCTCGACCTAATTAAAAACCCAAAGGAAATAACCATATCTGCCATTAGACTGCCAACTTGAAAGGCAGTCCATTTCAGTGTCTATTCAATATCATGCACATGCAACACCATATAGATCGATTAATACATTGATGTCGTATTAAACAGATGGATGGGCAGTGATGTAATTTATGGGTGAATTGATCAGTCATTAAAATGCCAATATTATATTTATTAATTTTTTTTATTTATAGATAGATGAGATACGTACATCTACAAAAAATTAATTAGATTGAGGAAAAGAAAACCTTTCAGTATTGTGTGGATGTATATAAATAGCTTACATAGCCGCTCCAGCCAACATTGTATCTTGCAAACTGTCAAGTATTCTTCAATGAAATACCCTGAATGTGTTCCAACTAGAACAGGTCACTCGATACCATTCAAGGGCCTTGCTGGCAGAAATCTGGTGATATTAATAAGTTAAACCAGACTAAGAAATTACATTTCAATTCCGTTGTTGTTTCATGTGAGTCGGGTTAGATGAAATTTTGCAGAACAACTAATCTAGGACGGAATGTGCTGAAGTGGTTGTGTAGATTGCAGGTTTTTCTTGACCAGATGGTATTCGCATGTGACAGCCTGTATGTCAGACACAGAGTGGCACCTCTTTTGTCACAAATGTATATATATATATATATATATATATATACATATATATATATATATAAGAAATTGTGCATGCATGGATTCATGTGTTATGTGCGCATGTGTGTGTGCATGCCTGTGTGCATTGGGGTGGTGTTGGTTGAGTGTGTGTGCGCGTGCACAGCGCACGTATGTGCCTGCGTGCGTGAATATGCATGTACAGGTGTATGTTTATAATTATTGTTGTACACACCGTGCTTCGGTTTATGGCCTGGCCCCATTGTTCATGTGATGGCCCATGGGTCATGCACTGGCTCCGTGGTTCATGGCCTGGCCCCATTGTTCATGTGATGGCCCATGGGTCATGCACTGGCTCCGTGGTTCATGGCTTGGCCCCATTGTTCATGTGATGGCCCATGGTTCACTGGACCAATGGCTAATGCCTTCAAGGTGCTGCCCCACACACTCACATGCCATCACATACCTATATCTTGAAAACAGTTACAGAAATAGAAGACTCAAATAGACAGTAAGATCATGGGATGAATGCAGTGCTCAAGATTGAGTGGTCTCCCAGGCATGTCTTAGGGATGGCAAGAAACCACCTACTGGGAAGGAAGGGAACAGGAGGAGGGAGGCCACTGGTTGAGTCTGGTTCTGACTCTACTGGAAGTCTTATTCCTCCCAGCAAGGGACATCCGATGTGACACAGTTAATCTAGCTCATCCATGCCCCTAATAGGGTTTGTCAGGCCAAGAAAACATTTCTTATTTTCTCCACCTTTTATGTACCAGCCTGGGCATTATGATCTATCCTGAGAACTGAATACTACTTCCCATTTCACCCTCTGGCAGGCCTGTTCATTTTAGCACCTGGTCGACCTGTGGAGGCTGAGGAAAACATTCAGGCATGTTGTAATTGGTGCCTGAAAGCTCATCATTCGTGTGCGTACATCTCGGTTTATTGTTCTGCGGCTGAGTGTACTGGTTGAACAGCAGAAATAAATGTATAGCATGGTACATTGAGATTAGAAAATGGGGGAAATGAGGCAACAGCACCGGTGTTTGCAACTCACAATGTGGCATTGTTGACAGATTTGTTTTAAATCTTGCAAACAATTTTGTGCAGGCGTTGCCATGAAGGGCTAGCAGCCAAACAGCATCATTATCAAGATTCTACAATATAAAATTATTTTTATTTAACTTTTCAGTTTGACAGTTGTGTCAATGTAAATCACATTTTAAAGTTGATTCGAGTTGCATCATATAAACTGATAAAAGTTCACTCTTATTTGATGAGTTAGTCAGATCCCCGGATGAGAGCCTAATTAATCTAGTTACGTTTGCACCAAGAATCCGGGTGCAACCGTAATTTCTGTCACAATGAAAAATATGGTTTAGATCCAAGCTGTGGTGCATGGCACCACGTCCTGGTCCTGTGTAATTGACGTTACTACACATAGTGATTGTGTCCACGGGATTTTGTCCTACATTCAAACTACACAGCAATGGGATTAGTTGGGGAAATGGTGGTTTACCCAGCAAGTACCTGGCAATAGATCCTCTCACAAACCGTTTGCTCACATGCTTATCCATCTTTAAGTGGCCATCAAGTTCAGACCCCACTACAGATTGTGTTTCTGGGTGTAACATTAGCATCCCCAATTTGCATGGGGAGCATATTAATCATGTTGATCAAGTGTGCATGATGTTACTAGCACAAACACTTGGGCCTTAACTTCACCTTAAAATGTTTATCATCTGACATGGGATGATGATGATGATGATGATGATGATGCAAGTTTACCCTGGGCATGGTGTCCACAGGAAAGCAATATAGAGCAACATAGAACTGTAACAGTCATTAGCATGTGATTTGAATGCTAGTCCAGGTTTTGGCTGGCGTAAGACTTTTCAGTTAGTAGAATATGCTGAATACTGGAAACTTAGCTCTTTTATTTTTTAACCCTAACGCTAACCCTAACCCACATTTACAGATGTTCTTTAACATAAAAATGGGAATAGTGACCCAAATATGCAGCCTTACTTTATTTAAATAAATTATCATCATTAAAGCAGCGTTCGCAATAATGCCATTTTGGGCAACATTACTCAGTTTTTCAAGTTTCACTGCGGCCGTTAGACTCAATTTTACCGTGTAAAGTTGCCTCTGGGCCTGAGTTGGGCAGGTTATTGTTCTGTGGTTACCAAAGTTAATGCAAATTGAGTTGTTAACTTGGTGAATGAACAGTGATAAAAATATGAAGAGCTATTCTCGGTTAGGCTCCCGCTGAAAATGGGAGACTTACAACATGATGTTAGACTTCATGTTAAAGTCTCATTAATCACGGGCTTGTCTTGTCACAATAAACAAATGCTTCATGTTAAAATAGGACACGATAAAAAGGTAAACAAGTTTTTTGTCTTCTAAACATGAGAGAATATCGGGTTGGTGGATCTGTAAGCCAACTAATAAAAAATAAAAGGCCTAACTTTGAATAAAATCAAGATTGCGTACAGCATCCGACCAATAGTACTGATCCTTGTTGGATTCCTTCTGTCCTCTGTATCTTTGTTGATGTGTTGCAGTTGCTTGGTCTGACTGGTAGTGAGTCTTGTGATTATTGGGCTAATCAATCACAGTAGGTTTGTTAAGGGTCATTGATAAGTTTTCACCAACTTCTTGATAAGACTGGTTTTTGCAAAGTGGAATGCCTGTTTCATGCTTCACCAGGCAGGAAATACACCAGTCTCCAGAGTAGCTCTCTGACAAGAGAAGGCATAGAGTTATTGAGTAGCCATGTAAACAGTGGATCCATCAAACCATGCTTGGTCGGAGATTTGTCCTCAAGGTCTCAACTGCTTTGAAAGTGTCAAATGTCTGCCAGAAGCTGGAATGCATTTCAACATGTTATGTCTCATTGTTGTTTCACGCCACAAGTTCTTGTCAGATGTTATCTGTGTTTTGGTAAAATGTTATCAAGACATCCAGGCTGTGTTCCTGTACGGACATGTTAATGTGTTCAGTGTCTTTTAAGGCCTTCAATATGGGCAATTTACCCATCTGAAATCCTGCTCTGACAATATGAGATTTACTTAGTTATTAGTTTTAAGGTAAACTAACTGACTCTTTTAAAAAACGTTAAAAAAACAAATGTTGGTGTATGCTTATAAGAACGGATTTGTACCATACGCATAATATGTTGTATATGGTACCTTAAAATTGAAAACGTAAAAGAATTGAGGTATTTTAATTATGCAAAACCCCACACTAGCTCCATATCAATCAACCAATGAAAATGCTGGTACACTGCCTCTACAAGTGTTGTATTCATTAGGCCCATTCCACTGTGCTAAGTCAACTAACATAGAGAGGTGTAGTGAGTTGTAAGATAATGTTGTTGACATTGCCACCGACTAGGTTGGTGCAGGAGTTCATGTAGAGAAACATTCTGTGTTAGAACAAATCAAAGGCGGGAACCACATTAGCTGGAAAACAGCTGTCTACGCCATAACACGCCCAGTGTTTTTAGGGTTCAACTCATATGGACTATGCAAAATGTCATAAGGGCAAAACCTGCGTTTCCACTTAATTTTGTTCTGCCTGCAACGATACACACTTATGGTGCGTTACTTATGAAATACAGGTACTAGTGTAATGGGCAGGCTTGGCTGAGCAATAGTGGGGTGTTATGTCTGAGTCATAACAGGGTTATCATTAGGCAAGGTGGTTGGGTGATAGTGGGTTGTAATGTTAGGGTGGCTAAAGGTTGTAAGACAATAGGCATAGTGGTTGGGTGATGTTTGGGTGGCAAAAGGGTTGTTAGACAATAGATATGGTGGTTGGCTGATACTGATAATAGGGTATAATGTCAGCATCACAATAGGGTATTTAGGGAATATGATAGTATGTGGCTACACATTTGGCTGGGGCACAGTAGCGGATAGAGCATTGGGCTCTCAATTGAGAGAACCCTGGTTCGAATCCTCTTGCTGCCATTTCAAAGCTTTGGCAATTTTGTTCATCCCACATTGCCATAGTTCACTCAGCTGTATAAATGAGTACCTGGCTACAGACAGAAGTGGATATCTGAATTAATAGTCTTCGTGCAGTAATTGCAGTGTGGCTGAATGCTTCCCAGATAAGTCAAGTTGGTGTTGGAATGAACAGGTCTGCCAGAGGTTGAAGTATAGTGCGCTTTGAGCAGTCCCAAGGACTGGATACTGGGCTATATGAGAATATACCTTTTACAACAACAGTATGTGTGGATGCTGGATATTAATTCAAATTATGAGATCAACTCAAACATCTGTCTTAGCCCACCGAGGGGTAATAGTGATTGGTCAATATAATCGCCAATAACTACAATATATTGATCAGTTAACTTGGATACACCCAGTTGCATGATTTTCCACTGATTCTATATCGTTGCACCCTCTGGGAAATCAGACGTGGTTATCTGTATCTTTGAAGGTCAAGTATTGTGGTTTCCTGACTCCTGTTATTATTGCCCCCCCCCCCATTCCAGTTTGGAGGCTCCAGGCTATCTTCAGCCTGACAATAGGAGGGCCTTCCTGTGACAGCCAGCACATGGTTTATGGTGCCTTTGTTCTCAGTCTAGATCCTATCTCGCCAGTGTATCAGTTTCTGACAGACCAACGTGCTGTCTGGATGCAGTGGCCAGACCAGTGAGCCAGATAGAACAGTAGATCATTGTGTCAGCCAAGTGTTCTGTGATCCAAACCGTGGGGACACTCATGTGGTTCACAAAAAGTAGACCTGGTTGGCATCACCAGACCACACAAAGCTGATACATCTGGAACTGATGATTATAATTATGTGAGATAGATGCCACAGTGAAGTCTTACTCAAGTTCCAGTGCTCTTGTGTTTTCCTAAAAAGCTTTTTTCTTTTGCTACAGTTAACAAGTTTTTTTCAGGCTAGTAGCAATGACTGGCAGAGTTCAGAGTGTGTTCCCAAGTTTGTTTTAATTAATAGGAAACATTTTAAGGTTTTTTTTTGTAATCTGTAGCTTCAAATGTTATGTTTTGCAGTACTTTGTTTTTACAAAACTAAAAGTGGTACAAAACGTTTATTTTACAAAATTAAAACTCCTACATAATTTTATGTAGGAAACAACTGTAAATTGTCACACTGGATTAAACCCATTAGAATATATATTCAACATTTGTGGGAGTACAGTTCAGTTGAAATTTGAAGAAAAAAACACTTAAAAACCTGCTTTAGTATTTGGAATATGTGCCCTTTCAGCCCACATATCTCTCTTCCTCATCTTCCCACTTTTCCCCAGTAGATCAGTTTGACTCACTGTCACCCCAGTGCCACTGTTGTCACATGTCCACCCACTGACAGTGACATTTAATGACACTGACTTCTGGCAGTGCCACAATGAGTCATTGTCAACTGACAACAAAGTGAAATTGATTGCAACATCAGGTTTTTTTTAGAATTACCATTGCACAATCAAAAATACAATTATCATTGCAGCTGCAGCTGCATGATTTTGTTTATGAATATAATTTTCATGTTTAGTTTGTCATTCTGCCCAAAAAAATACCATGTTTACTGGGAAAAAATTTATTGACCCTACTGGGAATAGCATCACAGCTGTTCTCTGGGAGCTAGTAGGAAAGATATGCAGTGAATTTATGTGTGAAATATTGATGTAATTAGTAAAATATTCCCACGGTTTTAACTTATCAAATCGTGTTGGCAAATAGCAATAATTAACGGTAATTACTGGGTATTATATTATATATTACTATATATTATTATTAGTATGATTACAACTTATTGTGTAATCAGTTACACAGTCAGACCTGCATTTGATTACAACAGTAATATAACAAGTAACAGTTCTGTGCATAACATTTCTTGCCATGGACCCAGCATGCTACAGAGTTTGGTCTGATAGAACTGTCAGCTGTCATAGAGGAACCAGAATCCCCTGTGTGGGCTTTGAGAAATGGGCCCCAGTTGATAAACAGGCCTGGACCTTGGTCATGGAGCCAGCAACATCATAATAATTGTAAAGATTACTGATCTTCCTCCTTCTTGGCCTGGTTGGAGTCCAGGGACCCACAGAAAGCCCAGCTCTTGCTGCTGCTGATATCTCCCTCCCAGGAGGAGGCCACATATGGAGGAGACAGATACTGGCAATAACAGTAAATGGTAATCCTTCCTGATGATATGTGCAGAAGAATATTCCCTTATCTGACATCTCAGTTCTGCTTATAGGTTTTCAGCAGACTTCTGTCTACTCTGGCAGGGGTTTGTCTATATTGACAGACATTTATCTGCTCTGACAGACATTTGTCTATTCTTGCATCAGTTTTGTCTACTCTCACAGATGTCTACTCTGGCAGATTTTTGTCTACTCAGACAGACGTTTGTCTATATTCGCATCAGTTTTGTCTACTTTCACATACATTTGTATACTCTAGCAAATGTTTGTCTACTCTAGCAGACCTTTGTCTACTCTAACAGACCTTTGTCTACTCTGGCAGACATTTGTCTACTCTGGCAGACGTGTATCTACTCTCACAGACATTTGACTATACTCGCATAAGTTTTGTTTACTCTGATGTTTGTTTACTCTCACAGACATTTATCTATACTCACATCAGTTTTGTCTACTCTCACAGATGTTTGTCTACTCTGGCAGATGTCTGTCTACTCTTGCAGACATTGCTCTATTCTGGCAGACGTCTTCTACTCTGGCAGATATTTGTCTATTCTGGTAGACGTTTGTCTACTCCGGCAGATGTTTGTGTACTCTAGCAGACATGTGTCTACTCTCACAGATGTCTGTCTACTCTGGCAGATGTTTGTCTATGCTGGCACACGTTTGTCTACACTGGCAGACATCTACTCTGGTAGACGTTTGTCTACTCTGGCAGAAGTCTGTCTACGCTGACAGATGTTTGTCTCCTCTGACAGACGTCTCTCTATTCTGGCAAATGTTGTCTACTCTGGCAGACGTCTACTCTCACAGACATCTGTCTACTCTGGTAGACGTTTATCTACTCTGGTAAATGTCTCTGGCAGACGTGTGTTAACTCTCATAGATGTTTGTCTACTCTGACAGACATTTGTCTACTCTGGCATATGTCTATCTACTGTGGTAGACATTTGTATACCCCGGGAGATGTTTGTCTACTCTCGCAGACATCTGTCTACTTTTGCTGACGTTTGTCTATACTCGCCAACGTTTGTCTATTCTGGCAGACATCTGTCTACTCCTGCAGATGTCTGTCTACTCTCGCAGATGTTTGTCTACTCTAGCAGACGTTTGTCTGTGAGGAGTAATTTAGTCTTTCTTGCATTGAACATCTCTGTAACCAGAACATCCACAGATCATTCTGTTGTGACATCATTATTAATATTATTCCATTTAACAAGGGACTTATTACAGCCATGTACTGAAACACAGCTTAATTAATAATGCATGCCGACTGTAACATGGTCGATATGATGTATCTTTTCATTTCGCACAATGTCAAGGCATTTCTTGGATGGCATCGATCTCCCACTGATGTCGCCTTCCAAGTTCCCACTTATGGTTCCCTTCCCAGGCTGATTCTTCCCATAGGGATGATCATTCTCAGCAGGTGGACATCTGAGTCACAAACCCACCCTTCCCAGGTCCAACTGAGCTCAGATTCATCTGGTGGGCATCCTTTTTATGTAATGTGTCCCATGCAGTAGATAAGAGGAGATGACACAAGAGTCAGCCTGTCCCTGGCATGCCACTAAGACAGTTTATTTGCTAACAAGACTAAGGAGCTTTGTAAATGTAAAAAAATCTAATGATAAAAAAAGTGCATGGATGGGTCAAGGGTCCACATTGATTATCACAAAAAGTGAACAGGGTATTTTTAGAGTCCCCCACCCTGGTTAAAATTTTGCGATAATCAGCCTTCCATTGTACATTGCTTCCTTTTTTGGATGGGTGAGTGGGTGGGTGGGTGGGTGGGTGGGTGGGTCAATCCTATCAGAATAATTTTTAAGGTATTGGTTTGTTTTATTTACAAACTCCTAAGCAGCTGGATGCTCTGTGCATAGTAGATTTTAGTTTTTGCTACATCTGGCCATAGACAACAAGCAGTGGCATTTACACATTACACATTTACACTTTACACATTACACATTTACACATTACACATTTACACATGAATTTAGTGTTATTTCTGTCATCCAGTTGTTCTTGGTGCAGTCGTTTTTGCACCATTTTATGTGCACAATTTACAGTTAACATCGTTGCACTTGTGATGTTGCGGGTTCACGACGGGTGTTTTACCCTCTGGATAGGACTGTGTACTTTCTCTGGCGGAGACAGGAACTCTGGGACAACTGTTTTTTACTACCTCATCTGACGCAGACATATTTTCTCCAGGCTTCTTGTATGCCACTAAGCACGTCAACAATGACACCATCTTCTTCATCTTCCCATGACTCTGACAGCCAATCACTGAACTTCTACCATCGATGGTCCTCTACATCAGCTTGTAGTAAGGTCCAGTCCACAAGTTAGGTCCAATGTTTGTAACTGTCCCACTGCTTGGAGTCTATACTTTTGTTCTTGAAATTTTGCTTCAATACATCTTTGTGCCAATACTATCTGTAGAATCTTTTGAATGATTGGTTAGGCTGCTCAGCTCCAGCTGGGGAAAATATTGTTATAATAAATTTGACTAAGATATGAATTAGATATGTGAAATTGACTGGGACTTTCAAAGCTCCACCAAAGTATAGTTTTGTAGGGGGTTATCTCAAAACATATTTTCCCCCAAAAAGCATTGTTATTCTATCCCAGTGCTTAAGGGTGCTGAAGATTTTCAACTTATTACTGATTTGGTGTTTATTTTATTGCGTAACTGAACAGTTGCTTTTTCTATCAAATTGATGATGATTTGGAAAATATTTAACCATATCGTTTTATCTCACCATTGATAAAAGACATGAATAACATGAGTGTGGTGGACACCATATTTGAACCTGCAACCTTCAGAACCAGTGCATCAGTCTCTGAAGCCAATATGGCAGGCTTCAATTCTATTCTGATGTTGCAAAAATTGGTGACTTGTCATGTCCAGCTAAACAAGTCGTCCATCAGCTTTCTGGACTTATCCCCAATCTGTCATCTCATTTAAAAGGCTGAAAGTGATGATTTATCGATGGTTCCATTAATCTCCCATATGAAGGGGAAATCTTCCTAAATCTGTCATCTAATTTAGGATGCAGACCGTGATCAGCATTAGATTGTCTGTTTATTCCCTCTATGAATGGAAGCTCATGCCAAATCTGTCTTACCATTTCCCAGGCTGAGAGTGTTGAAAGTCCCTCTTCAATGCATTTTCTCTCTTGTCTCATTTCAGACTCATTTTGCAAAAAAATCATATCTATCTAGTATCAACTAACACATTGTTATTTAGTTTTGGTGAAATCATTGGGCAAACAGTTCGATTTTTTTTTGCCCGCTCTGGTCAATATTCTGTAGAAAAAAGGACAAAAGTGTACTATGACATACAACTACAATGTGGAATTCACACTTTTGTTAGTTACCCGATCTAGTGATCAAAGTCAGTTCTTTCGATGACTAACAAAAATGTGCAGTATTTTATCAAACCAACTGTTCATGTGACTGTTCAAAACCATTCACGTGCTATGGATTTGAATATCGACGAACCTGATTCGCGATGAGTTAAATCAATCGAGGATGGGGTTTAACCCAATGCATGAGTTCTACAGCTATGCTACGTGACCAAGTCCAGTGACTCCAGACTAGCTGGCCCGGAATGTCAGGTCCGCATTAAATCTGACAAAGTTCAGTGCATTATTGACAACACCAAAATTCTGGGAAATACTAGCCGCTTTTTTAACTAGGCACTGGGTTAGGCTGGGCAAATTTTTGGCGATAACAGGTTGATGTCTGAAGCAACATGATCCTAGGTACAAGTGAACTCCCTGACATATACAATCTACAGTGTTATGCATTTGTACTGACGATATCCCCAGATGAAACTGGGTGGTATTGGTGAACATTTCCTGCGGACACAGAAAAATTACAAAAATGTAGTGACATGTCGCTGACACTAGGAATGCCCACTGTGTGTCGCAGCTGTCAGTAAGAATGCTGTGCTATATTTGTGAGCCTCAACCCTATTCTCTATGATGCGTATTTTGATACCCCAAGACCTGTGCGATATGTTGGGCTTTCTCATTGCATCACCAACTCTCAATTTCAAACCCTGTCTGTGTTAAGTCAGCAGGAAATATAATAACCTGTTGCCATCATCTTAAGACTAATCTTTTCATTTTAGCCTCGGTAGCACATTCCATCTGTTGGGTTCCCATCCGTTGACAACAGATTTTGAGATTTTTTAACCCTTTTGACTTTGCTCTGAGTTTGGGTTCCCGGGGATTCTGGTGCAACAGAAGAAATCTTGTAGAGTTGTGAATGTGTTGATTTATAGAATGTTTGTCACATTTGTATTCTTCATTTCAGACATGACTACAAGGTGTTACTTCACAACTCCACCTTCTGTCTGGTTCCGCGCGGACGGCGTCTCGGCTCATTCAGGTAAGATCGTAATTTTATTAATAATAATAATAGTAAATTTCTTATATAGCACCCCATCTGAATAATTCGTCTGGGATGCTGCACTGTAGAAACCATCATTGTGATAAAAATCACAAAAGGTTTACGTCAAACAATTTTCATTATCGCAATAATTATTTCCAATAAAACACAGTGTTGTTTGTGTAAATAGTGGCATATAAACACATAAATAAAAGCTGAAAATAATTAAGATCACATGTTTCACTGATTGCAACATTTCCGGAATTACTATCTCATTGCTGTTCTTGCTATATATATATATATATATATATATATATATATATATATATATATATATATATATATATATATATATATATATATATATCATAGTTTCCTGATTCAAAGTGTAGTTATTTTCAGAATTAATGTATCACATTGAACAAGAGAATCTGAATGTTAGATCCGATAGCATCAATGATTGTGGCCTTCCAAATAAAATTCAACCATTTTGAAACATGGATAGATATGTGCTGCCACCTAGTGACCATGCCACTTACTTGAATAGGACCACAATAAAAGCTCCATGTCTGTCTCTGGAAGCCCTGTCTGGCTCTGTAAATATGGATATATTTTGGCAGTTATATGTCCCCATTTGGGATGCCCACTGTCAGTAAAATATTTCATGAAAATAACTTTCGTAAAAATAATTATACATTATCTTATATGCAAAAGTAATACGGAATTAATATGCATGTTTGTAGTAAAAATCATTAAAAAAAATTGTGACTGTTATATAGCATAAATTAATAAAATAAATGAACCATATATATATATATATATATATATAATACATTATATATGTGTGTGTGTGTGTGTGTATATATATATATGAACGAATAGTAATTGCAGCATGGCTGAATGCTTTCCAGATAAGTCACCATGGCATTGGATTGAACAGGTCTACCAAGGGGTGAAGGGTACAGCACTTTGAGCGGTCCAAAGGACTGGATACAGCACTATTTAAAAACGTGCTTTTTTACTCTTCAGGTATCTGGAGACTCTACAGGCTGGCTGTATCCCTGTGCTCCTCAGCAATGGTTGGGTTCTTCCCTTCGCTGAGGTCATTGACTGGAGCAAGGCTGCAATCTGGGGTGATGAAAGATTGCTCCTACAGGTAAACCGCCTTCTTCCCACCTCCCTGGACCCCCCCCCCCCCCCCCCCCCGAAGCAAGGGTAGACATCATCATATTTTACATCGAAGTCTGACTTTGCCCTCACTGCATTAACTGTATAATTTTGATACAAAAAAGTTTAAACTTGTGTCATTGAACTGATAATGTTTGTTTTCTACAACATGATGTCGAAACACTTGATGTCCCATTTTGCGCCATTTATTATCCGCCATTTAGTGCCCCATTTCTGCTGCCCAATGTATGTGTATTTTGAAAGTATGCCCTTTATTAAGTCCTGTCTTTTTCATAATTTGTAAATGTAATAATTCTCTCAACTCGGTCCTGCTATGTTCAGCCTTCACTGGCACTCTTGATCTGTTCGGCTACATCCTCATTTAGTATGTGGTAATAGCATAGCAGTCAATCTCTGCTTTTAATGTCTAGCTGGCATAAAATATTTATTTTGCCATTTTGTAGTTATTGGTTGGCGCTACAGTTGTTCCTGGTTTGGGAAAAGGCAGGTGTATGTTCATTAATTTTGTTTACACACTTATTGATAAGACATTTATAAGGATTTGAAAGGTATTTACCGGTGACGGTGGTGTCCGTTTGAGTTACTGATTGGTGTTGTTGATCACTTGATGGTTATCATACTGACATACCTTAAGGTGTCTTAAGGCCAATATTTGCTCTAGATTAGGTGCTGAGACCTTCTCTCGAGGGTTGTTTATCTGTTGGTGTGTTTTGGTTGTTTATGTTCCGGTCTAATTTCTGTGTTGTTTGTTGGTAGTTGTATAGCGGGGGTTTTTATTAACAGAAGATATTTATCTTTCTGTAGCAAGGTTTTATTTCTCTTGCTTTGTTGCACAAGGATTCAAAATCTGTACCATATGAACTGTGAATAAGATGCGTTAACTTGTTGATATTTTAACTACAAACTTTACTGACAGACGCCATTGTAACTAAACAATAGAAGACATACTGACATATATATCCCATCCGTGCCATTCAGCACTTGTATTCTCGCTGACTATCAGCACTAATCCCTTGACCTGCGCCAAGTAAAAATGCACAGCTACTTAGGGATGGTGTAATAAAAAAGTACAAAACAAGTAGTTTTTTGTATTGCTAATCGAATGACCATCACTTGTTTGTACTGAAGCATAATCACGATACAATCGATTGACCATAGCTGCGATAAATTCGTCAGATGTGCAAAACCACCGTACTGGTACGCTCAAGAATGACAATTCATGTATTTAATATGTGCTCTAGATGAACAATAAGGACAATAAATTGGGCAGCTTAATCCGATTTAACTGACGTGTGACATGGTTTACCGTTACCAAGGCACTGTCCACCATGCTGCCTGGTTCTGATATCTACAATAGCGTCAACGTGCATTAACACCAGTTTCACCCATTCGGAGTGATTGAACTTTTCTCTTGAAACGTGATGTCGCACCCACCACCACTAGCCACCAATACGTAATGCTATACAGTTTTTGGACTTCTGAACTTCTGTGACTGCCCCTTACTAACAAAAAGCAATCTGCATCCACTGATTGGAGCCAGACTTGGCAGCTAATTAGTGGCCGCCGAAGTGGAACTGGCTTTTTCATCATGTATAGATAATTTTTTTTCTTTCTTGTTTTTCCTGTCTGCCACATGGTAATTGTATTTGTTTTTCCCTGTACAACAAATGATGGTTTTTATCTGTGTTGTGATGCCAGGTGTCTGCCAAGGGTAGATCTGTCTTGGGTTAGACATGGGGAAGTCCGATGATGCATGGCTTGTGTGCCAGTCAGGCAGTTTGTAATCCATAGGCAGCTTTATGAATGTTCCCTTGTCCAAGTGAGACTTAAATTCACACCCAGCTATATGGTTATAAGCACATTGCATCTAAAGGAAGTTGGTTTAATTAATTAAAATTAAATGTGCTTTAGTCACATTTCAGACTCATTTTGCAAAAAATCTAACCTAACTAGTATCGACTATGACATGCTACCTCATTTTTGCAGATTTGTCCTATTAAAATAATTTTTGATCAAATCCCATCAACAAAAGTGGTGCATCTTTCTCTCCTCTCCTTCACCCTCTCCCTCTCTCTCTCTCTCTCTCTCTCTCTACTACTGTTTTATAAGCTCTATTGTTTTATAAACCCTACTGTTTTATTAACCCTACTGTTTTATAAACCCTACTGTTTTATAAACCCTACTGTTTTATAAACTCAGTTTTATAAATGCTACTGTTTTATAAACAAAAAGAAATGGGAACCCTGTTTTAGCAATGTAAAACCTCAGTAAACCACTAGAGTATAAAAAAAACTACAGACATACCATAGTTGGCAATTTGTGGTTTCTTTATCCCCTGAAAAGCTTGTGAATATCATCTGGGGCTCTTATTTTCTGCATAAGTGATGCTCAGGACATTCCATAGTGTGGGGTGTAATGACTTCCCTACCAGAAAGCATCTGTGGTTTGTTAGTGTGTGAGCAAAGTCCATCTGTATTACAGCTTATCCTTACAGTCTGGTGTCTCTATTGGAGCATCTGTCATTACTGTCATCCTACATGACAGATGTAACAGTTCTCTCTACAGGTCACTCCACTTGACCACTCATGCCACAGTCTAGTCAGACCTTGACCAGACTGACAGGAGGGACACAATATCATGAATGTGTTATTTTTACCAATCAGAGGGTGTAGAGAGTATTTTTGTGAGTACCGAATCATGGGTGGGTCTTTAATTTCTGATGAATTATTAAATGGAACATTTATGGACTAACACTTTTGTTATTGTACAGTGGACGCTGCTTAACAGAATTACGGATAAGAGAGTGAGTCGCTTAGTAGAATCTAATGTATTGGTTGGGATGGAATCATTTCTTATTCCTGCTGTTAAAGTGTACTGCTTAAGAGAATCAGCTCCTTAAGAGAATCAGTTTCTGTTAAGTCGAGGCCACTGCATTGACAAACATGATGCTGTGTTTCCTGTCAGCCTGTTTATACAAACCTGTTGTTTCTACTGCCCAGTGAAGATCTTCTAACAAGCTGTACAAAGTGTATGATAATGTTAACAATATGTGATGTTATTTGATGCTGTTGCTATTAAATGTAATAGATCATAATGTCCTGTTGAACTGGGAAAAAATATGTATAATGGGGAATGATTAATGAAGTAACCCAGTGAACGAACCTGAGCTGTAAGAGAAGCTTCAACTGCTGAGACAATTCTGGTAACCACTTTGTATAGAAGTATGAAGAATTTATTAAAAGGGATATTTTGTTGATTTGTTTGTATTTAGTTATGTTGCTAACACCGTTGGTGGTTATATGGCTTACCTGCTAGGTGCAGAGAGATTGGTAAGACTAGAGATTAGTCACATTCTTCTTTGTTCTTTGAGTTGTACTAATATCACCTGTGTATATATACTTAATGTTCTGACTGATCCACAGCCACATACTTAATGTTCTGACTGATCCACAGCCACATACTTAATGTTCTGACTGATCCACAACCACATACTTAATGTTCTGACTGATCCACAGCCACATACTTAATGTTCTGACTGACCCACAGCCACATACTTAATGTTCTGACTGACCCACAGCCACATACTTAATGTTCTGACTGACCCACAGCCACATACTTAATGTTCTGACTGATTCACAACCACATACTTAATGTTCTGACTGATCCACAACCACATACTTAATGTTCTGACTGACCCACAACCACATACTTAATGTTCTGACTGATCCACAGCCACATACTTAATGTTCTGACTGACCCACAACCACATACTTAATGTTCTGACTGATCCACAGCCACATACTTAATGTTCTGACTGACCCACAGCCACATACTTAATGTTCTGACTGACCCACAGCCACATACTTAATGTTCTGACTGACCCACAGCCACATACTTAATGTTCTGACTGATCCACAACCACATACTTAATGTTCTGACTGATCCACAACCACATACTTAATGTTCTGACTGACCCACAACCACATACTTAATGTTCTGACTGATCCACAACACATACTTAATGTTCTGACTGATCCACAACCACATACTTAATGTTCTGACTGATCCACAACCACATACTTAATGTTCTGACTGATCCACAACCACATACTAAATGTTCTGACTGATCCACAAACACATACTTAATGTTCTGACTGATCCACAACCACATACTTAACGTTCTGACTGATCCACAGCCACATACTTAACGTTCTGACTGATCCACAACCACATACTTAACGTTCTGACTGACCCACAGCCACATACTTAACGTTCTGACTGATCCACAACCACATACTTAATGTTCTGACTGATCCACAACCACATACTTAACGTTCTGACTGATCCATAGCCTAATACTTAACGTTCTGACTGATCCACAACCACATACTTAACGTTCTGACTGACCCACAACCACATACTTAACGTTCTGACTGATCCACAGCCACATACTTAACGTTCTGACTGATCCACAACCACATACTTAACGTTCTGACTGACCCACAGCCACATACTTAACGTTCTGACTGATCCACAACCACATACTTAATGTTCTGACTGATCCACAACCATATACTTAATGTTCTGACTGATCCACAACCACATACTAATGTTACTTGCTATTTAGAGTTGCTAATAATTATACAGCATAAAATTTTACATTCTGTCGTTGGCCTCATGATATGGCTGCATAGAAGTAAAACCAACTTTAGTCTTATTAGTTATTAGTTTGAAAGTTATAATGATGATTGTGAAGACAACCAAATGTTTTTGCAGGTTTTCTATGTAGTACCAAAAAACATTCACAGTGCATTAGAATTTTGTTTATCCTAGTTTTATTCACAATTGGGTCATGGTTAACCAGCCGTAGACGTTGAAGTATTTTGTGTATGGTGTGCTTGCAGGTTCCGTCGCTAGTTCGTTCCATCAGCCACGGGGAGATCTTGTCGCTACGGCAACACACGCAGTTCCTATGGAATGCGTACTTCTCATCCGTCGAGAAGATTGTCGATACAACACTCGAGGTTGCTTTTTTCTTTTCTAAGAACACAACCGTTGAACAAGTGTCTGTTATTTGGGCGTATTCAAAGGCCAGGTTTTTTAATATTTGATGTGAGCCAGAATACAAAAGTGTTCAATTATCTAACATCTCTCCACTTGAGTATATACACTGCGTAGACAGTTGGCAGTTGTTCTGTGCATCTTTTAATTCCATATTCGTTCCTATTAGAAACAGGCTTCAATCAGGTAGTGAAAGTTTTTGAATCAGGAAATAAGAAACGCAATGCATTCCTTATCATTCATTTTAATATATATAATATTTGTTGATTTATGATATACATTACTTACAATTGTGTAATTAATTATGTGAAGCACTTCATTGTATATAATTATTTATAAGAATGATATATTATAATTATCAGTAATTTTGGACCAATCCCATACACCACTTGCATTTTTACTTCTGAAAACAGCGCTGACAAATTCTATTAAAGCACACAGTTTTGTTTGGATTCTAATTCAACAATGTTAATCGGAGTCAAATATATATTAGCTAACGTCAATGTTGCTATCTGCAAAGTCTATCGGCAGTGTTGACTTGGAGTTCAAATCTAATCTTCAATAAATGGCATCCACAGCTGCCATATGTAGGTGGGATCCAAACTGATGTCTGAACTCGTAACCAGAAACGTTGTGTTCTAGACGGCCAAATTATGATAGATATGATCTGGCAAAATTAAAAAAACAGCACACCAGCTGGAAAAATATATGAAATAATGCCCAAAAAACACTCAAAACAAACACTATATGTATTTAAAGATGTTATATCGGAACTCAGTAAAGAAAATAGGAAACAGCACTACCCAAGTATAAAACACCACTTGTATTTTGGCATGACGTTTTGGAACACACGAGATTGACTGCGGTTTAATTTGGTCGTCACTAGGCTTAAACGTGTGCAGTGTGACTGTAGATGGTGGAAACATGAAGGAAGTTTATAAATACTTATTTTGAAGTATGTAAAAACCCTGCTGTTGAGTGTATTCTTCGAAGCGAAAACTATGTTCCATCTGCCTTGCTTGTGTGTGTTTAATCGATGAGATGCGTTTGCATCCATGCATGTGTAATAGTTTAATGATCGTCACCACTAGATGCCACCTCAGGTTGGAAAAAACTAGCGCTCTCTTTGTGTGTTTTCTGGAATTGCATGAATAAAGGAATCCTGTTCAGAACTTTGTTGTAGACCTTTGTAAATGTAAATACCCTGTTATATATAGATGCCCTTCATCAAGTATAAGGTAGATGTAATGTAGTTACCTTTAGAACCATCATCTTTGCTTCGGTTTGAGGATTTGAATCATGATTGTTATTGTACTTGATTACACTATAGGTGGAAATTGTTAGAAAATGATGTCAAAGGCGAAGCTTTCATAATTTTGTTCCCCCCACGTTGCTTCAGTTCGCTCGGCTGTATAAATGAGTACCTGGCAATAGACTGTGGCGGATGTATGCGAACGAATTGTCGTGAGTCAGTCAGTACAGCATGGCTGTATTCTTCCCAAATATGCTGAGTTGGAGCTGGAATGAACAGGTCTGCCATTGGAGAAGAGCAAAGCATGTTGAACAGTCCCAAGGACTGGATACTGCGCTCGCTATATAAGATTACAATTTGCTATTTTGCACGCGGCCCTGCTTGTAATTAATCTGTGGGTTTTGGTTGTAGGTTATGAAGGAGCGAATCTTCCGCTTGGCTGCGAGACCCACCTTCGTATGGAACTCAGTTCCTGGGTCTCTTATCATACTGCCTGAGTACTCATCCGATCTCAAACGCTACCCATTCTACTGGCGCCACCTAGCAGTGACCCCGCCAGAGAAGTTCACTGCGGTCATGTACACAAAGTCAAAGACTGTGATATCATCGTTGTCATCATCATCGCCGTCGTCATCTGCTTTGTATAGGCTTATTAGTAATATATGCAAATCAACTTTTTTATTTAGGGTGAGTCAGTGTTTGGTTGCACCAAGTTCTGAAGATTTGTTCATAATATGAAAAAAGACTAGTATTAATGCCTTCATATACAAACATTTATCTGCTTCCACTGTTTTCTATTGAATAAACTGTTCAGGTAATGTTTGGTGTTGGAAATAATTTGAAAACAAAAGACAACATTTTAGCAGATGTTTCCTTTAGCGTCATACATCGGTGTATTTTCCCTAAGATATAATTTATTTTCTGATCCCTTTATGACGAAAGAGGGTGCAAAAAACACGTTCCGCTGCAGTACCGTATTTTACCTAATAAGATTACAGTGTACTTGAAAAAAAATTCAAGGAATCAGTTCTTATAAACTTACGCCAACATTCTTTTCTCTAGACAATAAGGTATCTGTTTGTCACTAGTGGTATCATTTGGTGTCTAGTGTGTAACAATTGAAAAGTGGTGCCAATTGTTTAACACCAGATGGCGACACTTTTTCAATTGTTCCACACTGGTCAAATTACAATAATTATGGATCCTGCTGATAAACACAGGAGGCGTACGCTAATTAGGGCATGTATGGTTAATAGGTCGAATACGGTATGTGTATGCCTGTGTATGTGTTGTCCGTGATGGTTAGAGCAGGAAGGATGTGTGTGTTGATAGATGTGTATCCAATGGTCTCTTTAAATCAAAGCTTCATATTGGGGGTTGAGGTTAAATGACATCGGTTTCGAGTAATATTGAGCATCAATGTTTAAGGGGGTATGTCCATTTCACCTATCTAATTGGGCAGTAAGGGAACTGGGAATCAGTCTCATAATTAGCCATAAAACCACAGTAGGCTAGATGGGAGCAGGCGAGATGGGAGCAGGCTGGATGGGAGGAGGCGAGATGGGAGCAAGCGAGATGGGAGCAGGCTGGATGGGAGGAGGCGAGATGGGAGCAGGCTGGATGGGAGGAGGCGAGATGGGAGCAGCGGAGATGGGAGCGGGTGAGATGGGAGCAGGCTGGATGGGAGTAGGTGAGATGGGAGCAGGCGAGATTGGAGCAGGCTGGATGGGAGTAGGTGAGATGGGAGCAGGTGAGAGCAGGTGAGATGGGAGCAGGCTGGAGATGAGAGTAGGCGAGATGGGAGTAGGCTGGATGCGATTAGATGAGATGGGAACATGCGAGATGGGAGCAGGTGAGATGGGAGTAGGTGAGATGGGAGCAGGCGAGATGGGAACAGGTGAGATGGGAGTAGGTGAGATGGGAGTAGGTGAGATGGGAGCAGGTGAGATGGGAACAGGTGAGATGGGAGTAGGTGAGATGGGAGCAGGTGAGATGGGAGTAGGTGAGATGGGAGTAGGCTGGATGCGATTAGGTGAGATGGGAGCAGGCGAGATGGGAGCAGGTGAGATGGGAGTAGGTGAGATGAGAGCAGGTGAGATGGGAGTAGGTGAGATGGGAGTAGGTGAGATGGGAGCAGGTGAGATGGGAGTAGGTGAGATGGGAGTAGGCTGGATGCGATTAGGTGAGATGGGAACAGGCGAGATGGGAGCAGGTGAGATGGGAACAGGTGAGATGGGAGTAGGTGAGATGGGAGCAGGTGAGATGGGAACAGGTGAGATGGGAGTAGGTGAGATGGGAGTAGGTGAGATGGGAGCAGGTGAGATGGGAGTAGGTGAGATGGGAGTAGGCTGGATGCGATTAGGTGAGATGGGAGCAGGTGAGATGGGAGTAGGTGAGATGGGAGCAGGTGAGATAGGAACAGGTGAGATGGGAGTAGGTGAGATGGGAGTAGGCTGGATGCGATTAGGTGAGATGGGAACAGGCGAGATGGGAGCAGGTGAGATGGGAGCAGGCTGGAGATGAGAGCAGGTGAGATGGGAGTAGGCTGGAGATGGGAGTAGGTGAGATGGGCATCAATTGTTTTGTGATCGTCCCTCAGGGCAGCAGAGTGAGAGATTTGGTGGGTATAGTTCTAGTTGCCTGCACATTCTTAATGCTGTGTTGGTCATGTTTCAGATTATTGTACTGTGTCACTGTAGTAACGGAAGTATCCCGCGAGATGTTCACTGGCCCGTCCCCTCGCACATCGCTGTCATTGTCAAGACTGTCACGGTAGGAACGACATGACAAGTGGGGTTGGGTGTTGCCAAACTTTTTTGTATCGTTAAATTACTCAAACCTGAACGATGAACAATTAATAACAATAAAGATTAGTTTCTGGATTTGGTTCAGTAAAAATTCGTAATTACTGATTGAGTTAACTTTTGACAAGTTGCAAATGCAAAAATATATAGTATATACTACTATGTCGAAGGCGTATTGCGATATGAAACGTGCAGAAAACATAATAACTGGGGACCATGGATCGGTCCACCGTGCAGTTTCGAAACTTAGGCAATTTCGTTCACTCCATGTTACCTATGTCTTTTTGGAAGAGACACTGAAGCATTTGGTGTCTAGGGGATGTAAAATATCCCACACACATGGCAAATATGTAACCTGTTATGGACTCGCTATCTCTAACACTCTACGACAATGTCCGTCGTTCTGATAATGACTTTTGTTCACGATTAAGCGTAATGATTCTGTTTTGTTGCGCCTCTGAGCTCACGTTCCTGAGGATATAGGCGCCATAGAAGTTAATTATTATTATTATTATATGAATGAAAGAACGATGGAATAACCTGCAGCCATGTAGTTGGGTATTCCAATAAGCTATGGCAAGGGTTCACAAACTAGGGGAGTAGGTACCCCTAATGGTGCTATAATGTTGTTCAAGGGGTCCTCTACAAACATACACAAATTATGTTGGATAAAGGTGTTGGTAGTGAATGACTTGATTATCAGCCAGAGGGTGGCCTTGAGCTGTGAAAGGTTGGGAACCTATGTTATAAAAAGGCTGAAGGTTTTCACTATAATAAAGTCCCAGTTTTTTTCATAATCGAAAATGAATAGCAACTAATTGAAGCCACAAAGGGAAACAGAAATCGTGTTTTCGGCCGATGCACGTGTTTATGTGACTGGGTCAGTGCACACTACACAACATTTGTTGCCACGATTCAGTTTCGGAATCGGTTCAACCACTGTTGTGCCGACCAAATCAACACTCTAGTCGAGTTTTGTTGATTTGTGAACCAATGTACAGTGCACGACTGATCCGTTTGTAGTTGAATAAACACCTCACAACAAATGTTTAGCAATGTACATCTGGCATAAGAGTTACTAAAAACTCTAGTAAGGTATGGATAACCAGTAAATAGTAGCATACCGGTTAGAATGCCGGACTCTCAATCGAGAGAACCCGGTTTCAAATCCCACTGCGGTCGCTTCGAACCTTTGGCAAGTTTGATCACCCCACGTTGCAACAGTTCACTATAGACAGAGGTGGATATATGAACGAATAGTCTTCGCGCAGTAAATGCAGTCTGCCTGAATGCTTCCCAGAGAAGTTGAAATGGCCTTGGAATGAACAGGTCTGCCAGGGGGTAAAGTGTAAAGCGCTTTGAGCAGTCCTAAGGACTGGATACTGGCGCTATATAAGAACATACCTTTTTTTAACCATTTCCAACTACAATCAAGAATATCACGCCAGTGGTTTACTAGGAAAAACTTGTTGAATACACAGCACTTTATTTTCATGGCCACACCATACTGCGTGGCAGACTGGCAATACTCACTCGCCAAATTAAAACTTTTTGTAAACACCTAATCCCACACTTGCCAGATAGGATATGGCCATATTGTTTGCGTCCAAACTCAACTTATGTAACATATTTTGGCCTTTGTTTACGAAACAACATCACATTCTTGAGATCTTGTTACTTGCATATAAAAATGTCGCCCTTAAAACCACATCCTCAACTGATTTAGCCTATTGAAATCCGGTTTGTTGCGAATCATGGGCGTGACTTCCATCCTCTCGTTGATCACATGACAAAGTTACAAAATTTCACCAAGGGTAAAATTTTTGAGCTTTCAGCATTTCCATTTTCACTTCAATTAATGTTTGGCCAGCCATTAAGTAATGTAATAGTTTATCGGATGATATCATAAAAACTACATACAAGTTTCACATCAGTTGAGGATGGAGTTTATAAAATGTCTAAGGATGAGACTGTCTTCATCTGGAGAGTTTTGGCATCAGTCTCCCAGGCGTCTGTCATTATCTTGTCTCTCTCCACTGATACTTCATAACTCGCTGGCACCTGTCTGGCTGGGGCGATAGCCTTTTTGCTTTGTCTAGCAGAGTGGGGGCAACTCCATTAATCAACCAGTCCATCAGGCTTGTTATCTAATCTGCCAGTGCCTATTGCATAACAGGCTTGTTTGGTTCTTTCTCCAGCCCTAGCCTAGCAGCATGCTGGGCTGTGTTCTTTCTGGAGGTGTTGCTGGGTAGCTATCACCCCTGGACCCCTAAAATACGGGTCATTCCCACCACTATCATGTTACTATAAACTGCTCCGTATCATTTTATTTTATTTTCCATTAATTGGGTCAAATTTTTAAACTGCAAAAATTAAATGTTATGTATTCTATTACTAATGTATATTTATTTTATTATTTATTAATTATTATTTAATTGCTATACTGTGCTGTATTTATTTTTAAATAATCAGTATTATTGGTAGTTTTAGAACATGGACTGGATACTGCAAAGTTTATTACTTTAAGTTACCTTTATCTGTATGGATTAGGCCTGTGTATAATTGTCTATAATATTGTCCATAATATTGATGTTTGTCATTCTAGAGCATTGATTCTCGATTCTACCCTTATGAAGAGATCGAGACAGACGCCGTCCTGGGGCTCGATGATGACACAATGCTCACGACAGACGAGGTAACTGTCATGTGTCAAATCTTACGGTTCACCCATAATTCTTACAGATTTTCTGTAATTTGATAGTCTTATGAGCATAGGAGTGATTTGAGCGTAGAGATGATTCGAGCATAGGAGACATTACATATGGTCTTGTGCAGTTTTTAACAAGGGTTACTGACATGTTAACACGCAATCAACAAAGGGGATATAACTATATGCTAACGTATTAATAAACAGTCCTTTAGCACCACAGAATGGTTATCAGTGTGCTGCCCTCAGACAAAACACTACTAATTTAACAAGCCAAGTTACACAAAGGCAGGGTTGACATGAAGGCAGGGTTGCCCAAACCAGTGTGACTGACACTGAGTATATTACACAAATCTGACCCAAGAGTCATTTGAAGAGGAGAGTGTAGAAGGGAGGCTGAGGGTAGTTGTGAACCAAATGATTCTGAGTGTGCTGATGAAAGGGGCCTGGATTCTACAGACCATGTAAACGTTAAATTGATTCGTCCATGGATGGTTCTGAGTCAAAGCATGTGTGGGTGTTTCTTCCCTGGGGCCCGACGATGATTATATATATCATGGATCTGTCCCATGGTTGTCCAGCATATTTACCTACCTGTCCTTTTCGGGATCATGGGCCTTCACTTCGCCACTTAGGCCCTTTACTTAGGCTGCAGTGCTCTTTAGCCACCGGTTTCACTTCTGTCCATGTCTTCCACCCCATTTTATTCAGGATACCTATATTTTACATAACATTCAGCGATCTTATTTTCAGGATCCTTGAATCCAGTCTCCACGTGTTGCTTCCTTTCACCAGATCTCGCATCCTTACAATATCACTGATGTTACAAGTGTATTGAATAATCTTAATTTAGTTGTTAATGCTTATATATTTGAGATCCATATTTGTTTGGGGTTCATGAAATAGGTTCTTGCTTTTTTATTCTGTGGATATATCATAGAGAAATGAGAGACATTAGTTATGAAGAATGTGGTTTAACAACCCATGAGACAAGGAGCTTAAGAGGAGATCAAATTGAAGTTTTTTAGGATATTGAATGGGTATAAAAATATTGATATACATTTAACAAGATTTACCATCCAAGCCAAAGGCCCAGATGGCAAGTGGACAAGGAAGCCATTGGCTTATCGAGAGTCCAACAATGTTCACCTACTTATAGCCCGCCCTCCTGATATATGTGTCAACCTTGTTTTTAAACATATTCACGCTGCTAGCAGTTACACAATCTGTAGACAGTTTGTTCCATTCATTTATTGTCCTCTGTGAGAACGAGTGCTTCCTGATGTCCAATCTACATTGATCCTTTACTAATTTTACCTCATGTCCTCTAGTTCTGCTATCCTTCTTGAGTGAGAAAAACATATTTCTATCAATATTTTCATACCCATTCAATATCTTAAAAACTTCAATCTGATCTCCTCTTAACCTCCTTGTCTCTAGAGTTGTTAAACCACATTCTTTCAGGCGTTCTTCATAACTAAGGTCTCTAAGTTCTGGAATCATTTTAGTTGCTCTCCTTTGTATGCGTTCAAGCGTATCTATATCCTTCTTACGATATGGTCTCCATGCTTGTATACAGTATTCTAAATGAGGTCTAACTATTGCTTTATAAAGAGGTATAATTAACTTTTTTCCCTTATATGTTATGTTTCTTCTAATCAATCCAAGAATTTGATTACCCTTTGAAGCTGCAATACCACACTGCTCTGAAACTTTCATATCAGCGCTTATTGTAACTCCTAAGTCCTTTTCTTTTACAGTAGTACCAAGAACAGTAGCTCCCATTTTATAGTTTACATTCAAGTTCCCATGTCCTGTATGTAGGCATTTACATTTCCCAAAATTGAACAGCATCTGCCATTTCTCAGACCATTTCACTAATCTGTCTAGATCGTTTTGTAAATGTTGTTTATCACCATCAGTATTAACCTTTCTAAACAGTTTTGTGTCGTCCGCAAATTTCAGTACGTTACTTGTTATACTCTCGTCCAAGTCATTGATATAAATTAAGAATAATATAGGTCCTAATACTGATCCTTGAGGTACCCCACTCAAAACCGATTTCCAATTTGAAACTTCGCCATCTACTACAACTCGTTGTCTTCTGTCAGTCAGCCATTGTTCTATCCAGTCAGTTATGCTATCCCCGATACCATGGGCTTTTAATTTAAGTAGCAATCTTTGATGTGGCACTTTGTCAAAAGCTTTCTGAAAATCTAAGTAGATAATATCTACTGGCGATCCCATGTCTATCCACTTAGTGATTTCTTCCAAAAAACATAACATATTTGTTAAGCATGACCTCGCTTTAAGGAATCCATGTTGAGATGAATTTAATAATTTATGCTTAACGAGGAAGTTCACCATATGGTCTTTAATTAACCTTTCTAATAATTTACAAATCATTGACGTTAAACTCACTGGTCTGTAATTCTCTGACTTATTTCTCGAACCCTTTTTAAATAATGGTATGATGTTTGCTTCTTTCCATTCAAACGGAACAACTCCCTCTTTTAATGACAAGTTGAATACTCTTGCAAGTGGTATACTGATTTGATCTACTGTTTCCATTAGTAATTTTGGAGGAATCCCATCCACTCCCGGTGATTTGTTATCCTTCATTGCCTTTATTTTCCTAGCTACCAATTCTGGAGTTACAACTAACGGTCCTAAATAGTCAGATTTAGCCCCCTGAAATTTAGCATCAGCAACTGGTAATGAACTAATATCTTCTTTTGTAAACACTGAACTGAAGTAACCATTTAGGTCTTCCGCCATTAAAAACCCCTGTGATATTATATTTCCAGCACTGTCTTCTAGAGGTCCAACCTTGTCTTGTACGTTTTGTTTACTCCTGACATATGCATAAAAACTCTTGCTGTCAGTTTTTATGTTACATGCCAGTTTTTGCTCATAGCTTCTTTTAGATTGTCTGATTTCAGTTGTAGCTGCATTAAGTGCCTCTTTGTATTTTGCATAGTCTTCTTCCTTTCTGGTACGCCTATAAACCCTCCACATAGTTTGTTTTAGCATTATTTTTCTAATTGCCTCTTTTGACAAGTGTTTCTTTCTACACCGTTTTCCTTGTTTTCGGAAGGGAACAAATTTATCAATGATACTCTCAATTTCATATTTTAGAATATTCCAACATTCAATTGCAGTCTTATCCATCAGCATGTTATTCCAATCTAGCTGTGCTAAGTATTTTCTCATATCTTTGTAGTTACCTTTGTGGAAGTTTCTCTTGTACGTTTTCTTATTTTTACTTTCTGATTTTACATTGATGTCAAAATGTATTTGATTATGGTCACTATTACCCAATGGTTCAAATATTTTTACATTGTCCACTAATTCTTGTTGTGATGACAAAACTATATCTAATACATTTTCTCCCCTGGTTGGTTCTAGTACGTGCTGAGTAAGAAAGCTATCCTGGATTAAACATAGAAATTGTTGATCCTCAATCCCTGTGCTCTCTAGAGAATTCCATTGTATGTGTCCATGGTTAAAATCTCCCATTATGATACATTCCCCTTTACTAACTTCCTTTATAGCGTTTTTTATTTTTGTGTTGTCCTCTTCGTTTATGTTTGGACTTCGGTAAACTAATCCAATAGTTAATTTTGAATTTCCTGAAACAATTTTGCACCAAACAGCTTCATCGCAATCTGCTTCCCTTTCTAGTTTTATTTCATAAGCCTGAATAGATTCTTTAACATATAAAATAACTCCCCCGCCCCTTCTTCCTATTCGATCTTTCCTAAACATTACGTATCCTGTCAGTCCTAATTCAGCATCTGTTATATCTATGTTAGCCCATGATTCAGTTATACCAATTATGTGAGGGTCAATATCTTCTACCATAATGTTTAATTCGTTTTTCTTATTTACTATGCTCCTTGCATTTAAACATACGCATCTATAACCTTTTTCAGAGATGATTTTCGGATGATTTGATATTGGTTTATCTGTGCTAGTGGCCTCTTGTTCTGCTTGAGACACCTCTAGGTAACCCCCCTGCACTTCTAGTTTAAAGAATGTTTACTTCCAAAAATATTTGTCATTGTACCCAAGTCGCTATCTACTGCTGCTGAAAGTTTGTCCGCGAATACTGCCGCCCCCTTTCCACTTAAATGAAGCCCATCCTTCATGTACATATCAGCCCTCCCAACAAAACTTCCCCATAAATCCACAAATCCAACTTCCTCTTCCCTACACAGCCTCTGGACTAACATGTTAATTGCCATCCCCCGACAATTTCGATATTTATGACCCCTCCTGCCCATTACAGGTAAAATCCCTGACAGTATTACCTGCTCAACCCACGTCTGTTTTAGTGTTCTGACCAACTGCCTATATTTCCTAACTATGGCAGTTGTACCCTCCCTCTCTACGTTATTTGTCCCTACATGTACTAAAACAGATCCACCCTTACCCGAGCCTACGATGTTTTTTACCCTCTCAGTTATCGCCTCTATTTTGGCTCCAGGCAAGCAGACCACCACATCATCTCCCTTGTTTAAGACTCTGTCGGTCTTCCTAACTATCGAATCCCCTACAAACACCCTCGCTCTCTTCCTCACCCCCTCTATCACTGCTGCAGAATAACTCTTCCTTTCGATCCCCTCCATCACATTCTGTCCTGACCCCTTCCCTTCCGTCTCCCCCACTCCCTTCTCCTTCCCTCCTGTCTCCCCTACTCCCCTCTCCTTCACTCCGGTTGTTTTCCCTCCCGTCTCCCCCACTCCCTTCTCCTTCCCTCCTGTCTCCGCTACTCCCCTCTCCTTCACTCCGGTTGTCTTCCCTCCCGTCTCCCCCACTCCCTTCTCCTTCCCTCCTGTCTCCGCTACTCCCCTCTCCTTCACCCCGGTTGTCTTCCCTCCCGTCTCCCCCACTCCCTTCTCCTTCCCTCCTGTCTCCCCTACTCCCCTCTCCTTCACCCCGGTTGTCTTCCCTCCCGTTCCTTTCCTTCCCGTCTCCTTACGTCCTGTCTCCCTATGACCTGTCACCTTCCCTCCTCTCAGCTTCCTCCCAGGCTGAGGTGAGCTCTCCCTAGCATCTCTTGTGTCTTTCCCCACTTTATCGTCTACTGTTCCCTCACCGGAACTACCGGCACAACTCCCCTGTTCCCTTCCCACCATTGCCACAACGAGCAGCCTCAGCTCTTCCAACTCCACCTCTAGTTCCTTCATCCTTGCGCATCCCCTACACTCAAAACTAAAACTATCTGCCTGGACCTCAGCCCAGGACTTCTCGCACCCAGACTTGACGAAATCTACCCAGTTACTACAACTACCACAAATTAAGTGCCTTGTGGCCTTTAACTGCCGTTTGCACGGCGCCATCATACAATTTAGTTTTAATTAGTTTGCTACGTTAGCCTTGAATAAGGCTGTTTTTGTGATCAAAAGAACACTTTAGGCTAAAAATCCTGCCACCTAGCGAATACGGAGAACACTGTGTAACAAAACAACGAAGTCAGTGTGTACTAATTTACGCTAAAATCCTGCTGTTAATTCCTTTTTACCGAAAACGTTGACTACCACTATGTCAGATATTACCTTATGTATGTAATTTAAGTAAATAAATCACTTTATCTTATATATATATTAGCTAATGTAAACGATAGCTCGATGCACGGGTTGAATGACCTGTAAACAAACTCCCTTTTATCACTCGTTGAGTTTGAATCCGGGAAAAAAAAATACTACCTCTGTTAACAACAACGGTTTCTTAATATATGTCTACAAGAAGTTGGTGAACAATATATGTATAATACTAATACTTATTCTAACCAATATTCACTGTTACTGACTATTCACTATGTTATCTAAATTTTCGAATTGTAAACACCCCTATTAACGCTCGCTGAATTCTCTGACAGAATCCGAAACTAACTTACTCTAAAATACTCCCTCTGACTAATAATTAACAAAACCTGTTTCCTAATATATGTCTACAATACGTTTGTGTATAATATATATGCAATAGTAATACTTATTCTATTTGATATTCCACGTATTTCTGTAAATGATCTACACCAAATTCAAGTCGCTGCACCAAGTCCAAGTCCAAATGTCAATAGTAGAACTAGGGGACACAAGGTAACATTAGTAAAGGATCAGTATAGATTGGATATTAGGAAGTACTCATTCTTACAGAGGACAATAAATTAATGGAACAAATTATCTACACATTGTATAAATGCTAGAAGTGTGAATATGTTTAAAAACAAAGTTGACACATCTCAGGAGGGCGGATTACACATAGATAAAAAAACTGTTGGACTCGATAAGCAAATGACTTTCTTGTCCACTTGCCATCTGGGCTTTGCCTTGGCAATCTTATTAAATCATCACCCCTTCCTTTTTGTTCCCAGCATATTTATGTTGTCTTTATTTGCCAGGTTGATTTTGCGTTCCATGCCTGGAAGAACTTTCCTGATCGCCTTGTCGGCTATCCACCCAGAACACACTACTGGGATGACTCGCGGCTGCAGTGGAGCTATGTGTCAAAGGTCACCAACGATTACTCCATGGTGCTGCCCAGTGCTGCCTTTTACCATCGGTGAGTAGCATCGAAATTGTACCTGATTTACCACCGGAACTCGTGTGACAAACTCCAAACATAAAACTGATGCAGTTTGTTGTTCATGGGGGTATTCTGGGGGGGTGAGAGGACGTCCAACCTGTTTTTGTACACTAAACATTTAAAATGGTGTATGTTTGCTTGAATGTTGCAAATGCAGTATTGAAGAAAAACTGTATCTAATGGTAATAAAAATATCTGTAATGAAAAAATATAGAAATTTCTTTAAGCATAATTTATATTCTGTAATGAATCCAACACTGGTTATATTAAATTAGTGTGTTTTATTTACACACATATTGTTTTTAAAAGGTATTGTCATGTTAAAATTACTGCACATCTTGTCTTGTTTGTGCCCTTCTACAATTATTTTCTTTTCCATTTCTAAAAAACACTGAATGCAAATAGCTGTTTAATTACTATACAGTATTTGTACAAAACCAAACATAAAAGTTTGCTTCCATAAAGTCTAGCTACTGAGATCCTACGAGTAACATTCCTGTACAAGTGAAATACATTTACCATTAACCCATTAGACCCCACAACGGCCGCGGCCGGCCGCTCTGTGCAGTCCTCGAACGGCCGCCGCCGGCCGCATACAGGACTCTATTAAAAAAAATCCTGGCGAATAACTACTGAACTAAATGCTACCAAATTTTGCCACACCCTAGCGGATATATTTAGCAACAACAACAGCTCGTTATGTACATGTGTTGCCCTTTCGGAAATCTTGATTTTCATCAGTTTTGTACACGCTATCTCGAAAAATTTTATTTCTATATTTGTCATGATAAAATATGGTGTAACCTGAAAGATAACCGTCAGAATTTGATAATGTTTTCAGTGGTGCAAAGCTAACACATATAGCTACATTTTCTTCGCTGAGTTTCATAGGGTTATAGCATGGGATCATTGTCAAATGTCAGTCGCAACTTTCAAAGTTTTAACAAATGTACTATTTTGTCTTTGCAAATTGTGATCAAATGTCAACATTTTATTAATATATCCTATTTCTATGTATACATGCATGTGGAGAAATTACTACTTTTCAAAATAAACACAACTTGTAATTGTCAATATCGAATAGTTTTTTTCTACAGATTTTTGAACAAAAGAAGGTAAAATCGCTCGAAATTTGTCAGAAATCCTGGGAACATGGTGGCATGTTTTAATAAAATCCTGGGGCCTAATGGGTTAATGAATATATCTGGATGGGGATAATTACTCTGCAAAGTCCTTCTAGGATATTGCATCGAGG
The DNA here is from genome assembly GCA_963662155.1 of Lamellibrachia columna. NCBI lineage: Eukaryota > Metazoa > Annelida > Polychaeta > Sabellida > Siboglinidae > Lamellibrachia > Lamellibrachia columna. The sequence goes on along the minus strand of OY759263.1, from coordinate 21,677,195 downwards.
ATTTATTTAAGAGAGTCCATCACAGTGAGTCCATCACAGTGTTTTCCATTTCCCTGCGTGGGATCTTTTACTTCCCCTGGCATAGACACCAGATAGAAGGGACCAACAGCTCTTACTGTCTCTTCCGAAAGACACAAGAAAAGTGGGGTTAATGAAATTGCTCAAGCTTCGAAACGGTGGTGGTGGAATCCAACCACCATCCTCTCGATCGACAGGCGGGTGCCCTAACCATTAGACCACCGCTCCCCACTGTGTATATAAATTCGCACCTCCAAGCAACGCACAATTATCACTGGTTTATAGCTATATAGGGGCCATCTCAAACCTCCATGTGTCACATGATATAAAATAAGTTTCATGGGAATGTCTGCAGTTGTGTCATTTAGCATCTTACATCAATTTAGACTTCCAAAAACTTCGTACATTTTCCAGTCACAATTCTTAAGGATGCTGACTTCGAGTGCAGGAAGTTTAGCATTACGAAGACCGAAGTGCAGGCGAATACAGTTGCCAAAGTTACACACAGTAGATGTCAATTAAAGTTTCATGTGGGGGGGGGGGGTGTCCAAGGTTAAATGACATGTTTTATGTTGTCTTGTACATGGATGTTATTATGTGGCATCTTACCAGAACCGAATATATTGTTGTTGTTTGGACATACAAACTGGTTGTATTAACCCTGTTTCTCTCCCTTTCCAAGTTGGTGATGTTAACCCTCTCTCTCTCTCTCTCGCCAGGTACTATGGCTACATGTATACACATGTGCTGGCCGAGTCTCTGCACAGCACCGTCACAGAGCTGCAGAATGGCGAGGACATTCTCATGAACTTTCTCGTGAGTCACGCCACTGGACGCCCACCAATCAAAGTTGGTCAGCGACGCCAGTACAAAGAGTCGATGGTCACCACAGTGCCATCCGATCTAGCTGGCGCAAAAACGCCCGAGTGGCTCAGTTTGCAACATTTCCGGCAGAGGCAGCACTGCATGAATGTGTTCGTAGCGGCGTTCGGATACATGCCTCTGGTGCGGTCGAGTATGCGGTTGGACCCACTGTTGTTCAAGGACCCTGTGTCAATTGTTCGCAAGAAATACAGACAGATCGAGCATGTATGATATAGATTGGCATACATGGGTATGTCCATGTGGTGTCGTGTGCTTCTGGCATCACTAGTTGTTTCCGTTGACATCACGCAGCCTGCGTGGTTCGGCTTGATCCTGCAAGGCGACATCACCTATTGGATCTGTCAGATGCCATTAAATATGACGCAACGTATATCCAATGTATATAACTCTAGTTGCACATTTAAAATCACACCAGACGTTACCCTTGATGAAAAGGACGATGCTTTATTAAGTTAATACATTTGTGCAGCATGACATATACGATGCCCTACAAACGAGTGTCCATCGCGACACTGATATGTATAGCTACTAGGCTGAAAATTAAATGTTTTAGCATGCGAACATAATTTTTAGGTATTTCATATCGCGTGAAGATCGGATGATAATGCACACAGTATTTTTGTAATTGTACAAATATATGCTCATATTTTGCACAGTTGTGCGTGTGTAGTTGCTATTAGAGAGACTATTTAGTGGAACGTGTTGAGTATAGGGTTGATGATATTATTGTTTTTGGTTTGGTGTGGCGTCCACACAAGTATTAGTTCAGTCCCGGTATTATTTGTCAGACTAATTTATCAAACTCACGCGACACAGGCTGAATAACTGTAAACATGTATCACAGAACACAATATATATATTATATATATATATATATATATATATAGTGTATGCCTGTATATACTGCCAGTCACTCTAAAGTTAGTTACCTGAGGGAGAAGCCTATAGTTATTGAATTGGCAAAGCCAACCGTCAGTCACTCTAACGTAATTTATTAGAGAAAAAAGATCGCCACTTGTCAGTGTATTCCTATATTTGTATATGTGTGTACATATAATATATGCATGTACATATATAATGTTTATATGCATAAATTTAATATATATATTTATACATAATATATATGTATGCATACATTATATATACACACACACACTACCTTATGTAGAGCCAGACAGCATTGTGTGTCAGCCTAGAAGAGCATAGGGTTTTACGTTTGGTCATCATTCTGAGACGCATCGATGAGAGATTTTTGCATGTGCCATGTCATTAAAGCTGCACACTAACTTTAAATTTGTCCAAGATTGTTTTTAGCAGTCATGCATTTGCATTAACACAAACTTAATGGTGTTTTGGCCTTTTCTCATCTCGTACTTGCTCCAAAGTTGTATCATAAATACCAATGCATTCTTAATTCCTGACAATCTAGCCATGTTTTGCCTTACAATGGGATGCACAGGCCATTGTTAGTAGAGTCTGTACTGTAGACTCCACTTAATACAATCACAGATTAGCTGTTTAGTAGAACGAGATATATTGGTTGGGACAGAATCATTCCCTAGTCCCACTGTATCAAAATGTGCTGGTTAAGTGCATCAGCTGCTCAATAGAATCAAATAATTCTGGCCTGAAGTGATTCTGTTAAGCAGTGTTTATTGTATAGTGTAGCTGGATGTAATTGTTACATCACATTGATCATTGCCAACAAGGCAGACATTGAAAGCCTTTCAAATGTTATATTGCTGGTTGCAAGTGAACTTATCTAACTGTACAACTATATTTCAAGAGTGATTTTTTACATTACTTTTAAATCATATGGAATTTTTCTGGCCCAATTAGGGTCGGGTGCAACTTTAATGGGTTATCCATCAAGCCTCCAGATAGGAAGAAACCTTGCCCAGGTTAAGGAGTTGGTGTCTACAAGATATTACCATGAAATTGTATCTATATAGCTTTACCTGTTTTCTACGAGATAATGAAGTAATAACTCTAATCAAAGATACCACGAATTTATCAAAAAAGATGATTCATTATTATTTGCTCAAAGGCTTAGCCAGTGATAAAATATAATAGCATATTTATTTGCCATGTTAAAAACTATTCTGCATACCAGGTGTACAACATATATTCAAAATTGGTTGTATTTATACTATATTATTTACACTGAGTAAATGTTTTAACTGATGCCATACATTATTAAAAATGATGACGTGTAAATTAATTTACCAGTCTCTTGTGTACGTACACCTGTATTTATTGTATACATCTGATCGTGTTGTCAGTCTCGGGAGACTTACGATTGATATCAATCTCATACATACTGGGAGTATTGTTGCAGAATAGCACAATGTAAAACAAACAGATATACACAATAAAAAAAATTGTGAACGAAAAACGAGTTGTAACTGTAGTTGTAATTTTAGTTTCTAGTGGCTTTTCTCGGTCAACATATTCTTCTCAGCCTTTCAGCTACTATGTTATGAATAGAAGTGGAGGTAAACTGTTAATTTCAGAACACACGCACACACACGCGCACACACACATACATGCACACACACACAAATTAAAAGTAAATAAATGTGCATTTTGTTTAAAATATACCACTGTATCCACAAAATGCGTTATATGCAAAATCACACAACCTGAGTTTAGAGTACTTTTATGCTGTCATCAAGTTGATGGCTGTGGAGGCAATGCGTTATAGACTGATGGAACATCAGTTTTCCTATGTATCACTGTGGCATCGTGGACTATTAGCCGTTCCTATGAGTAAGCTATTGCTGAGTAATTGACACTCCGCATCTCGGACTACTTGCGCGCCCCTTCCGCATAGCGTGATCTAGCAAGGAGTTGATGAATAATGTTGTATCCGCTTTAAGCCCTAATTATGGGAACGTTCAATAAAGTGCGTGATATAAAGACGCTGTTTCGACATAGCATAAGATGCAACAATCACTTAATGGAAAGCATGAGTTATCTCGATACACAAATAGGATATAACGTGTTTTGCATATAAACACTTCATATTTTAATCTACCTGCAGTCATGAAAAAATAAAGGTTTTCAACAATTAGATAGTCAATTGTTGCAACAACAAAAAGAACATTATACCAGCTTCGTTCAACATAACAAAAAACACAATGCAAACAACAGGACACACACATCAGTCGACCTGAAATTTCAATATTTTCAGCCACAATTGTGCATATGCTGGCCCAGCTATGCGACTGTTTAGAGTACATTTCAAAACAATCGAGGAACAATTTAATTATTTCTTTAATTAAGATACATCTAGTCTAGAGATATAGCACGAATCATGAAATATTATAGATATACTATAATACCATGATGCACTTCTCTGACTGGACTAACAAGGTGCAGAAAGCACCACAGTAAAACAACATCATCAGAGCATTTAAAAAATAAAACTATAACGTTTTCATGCACCGATTCTTTTGAGTCGGTCACAATGGCAAGATGACTTCGTTTAATCAGATTATTAAACAAGATTGCAATCGAAACAAAAACCCAAGTGGCAAGTGAATTAGGTAGTCATTGGCAACCATTTTGCATCTCTTTATCTTCTTATCTCTCCTTTGCATCATTTTGCAAGACACTTGTCAATTTTGTTGGTACACAATCAGTAAATATGTTTTTGGTGAGAATTAATACTTTCTGATACCCAATCTTCACTAATATTACATGTCCTTTACTTCAACTTTCATTGAATTACATCAGTCCATCCATGGTTTTGAGAACACCCCTAAACGTGTTCCACCATGTTGCTGTCTTCACAAGTGGGAGTGACGCCCAGCTGGTGTGACCTTCCAGCTGACTTCTCCCCCCTCTTTGTTGACCTCTGAAAACAAATCCAGTCACCCTATGATTGCCTTGACTTTAGCTGCTGCTGAAATGTGTTTTAATGTAATAACGTTAACGAAAACAAGGGGAATTTGACTTACCAAATATGACAAGTTCATAGTTGCCAACCCTTCCGTTTTCCCCATATTTTTTCTGTTTTCTAAGTCTGAGTATGGAAATCCGTATGTACCGACCATTTTCCGTTTTCTAAAAAATTCTGCTTAATAATTTTTATTTAGTAATTTTTTTCTCTGATCTGTATTCTACAAGGCAGACATACCCTCCGCGAGGTCAGTACTGCGTTGTCGATCGTATACATGGATGAAAATGTCAACAAATTGACAAAAAATTTACGCAAAACAGCGGTTCTTTGTGTGGTACTAGACATATTTTGCGTTTGTGCAAACATCACGGCTGGGCGACCGCTACGCATTTAGCATGGTATGTAGCTGTGATATCAACATTTCCCATGGAGGACTGAACTATATAACGCAGTATGCGAAGTCTTCAAAACATGCGCAGAATTCAAAAGCTGAGGAATCGTTCAGCGCATGTTCAACCACCCATTCTCCTAAAGTGGCGACACCTAGGGGAAACGTATGTGACCTGTTTTAGTGTAACAAAAAAGTGCAGAGATGCCATCACACGAATTTGCTACCCTTAGACCGAAAATATATTGAATGTGGAATGTGGTGCCTGGTGGCGTCCACTTCCAGTTGCGCATGTGCAACATGGCCTCTGCATGACTTCCGAGGTGGTGCTAGTAGCACCCCTGGCGACTAATGAATTTACTAATTTCTTAAAACAACCCCCCCCACAAAATATTCTGTTTTTTGGGGTTTCTAAAGGTTAGCAGCTATGCAAGTGGAATCCAGCATCAATTCAACTCCCTCCTAAATTCAACTCCCTCCTCAATTCAACTCCCTCCTAAATTCAACTCCCTCCTTAATTCAACTCCCTCCTCAATTCAACTCCCTCATCAATTCAACTCCCTCCTCAATTCAACTCCCTCCTAAAGTCAACTCCCTCCTAAATTCAACTCCCTCCTAAATTCAACTCCCTCCTCAATTCAACTCCCTTCTCAATTCAACATGGAAAAGTCCATTTTTACACACATTACTTACCCACTTTTTTCTCCTTGAGTAGTTTTCCCAGATGCAGGGTAACATTTTGAGCAGCTGCGATGAACAAGTATTCGGGTACGCCCTGCAACCAATACCATGAAAACAAACTAGAGGAAAATTAATGTTTGAATATCTGAGAAATAACTACACTTTACTGCACAAATGTTTGGCATTTTCTTTGATTTAATTGTTTGCTCCAGCTGGAGTTAACACCAATACCAGGGATCAAAACATGTTACGGAGTGCATTAACACATTAATATAAAAAGTGACATAAATCGTGATAAATGAATTTAGTTTGTTATAAATATAAATGGCATTTTCCATCAACAATCAAGTTCATCACGATGAGGAAATTACCCAATTTTCAATCAACTTCTGATTAAAACATTTTTAATAATAATTAATAATAATTTATTATGCTTTTTCAATGAAATGACTTTTTCAATGAATAAAAGTACAATAGAAAGTACAATATAGTACATATAGCACATGCACTGTGGTTTTTACATCAGTGTTGTAAAATGTATCTTTGCATGAATAGCTGCATGCAACGGGAAATTTGCATTGTGTTATAATAGAACTGTCCAAACACTACTAAGTCAATTATCAACAGCAGCATTTCATAAACTCAGCCTGTCCTCATCAGAACCCACCTACTGGTCAATCCTTTACTTCCAAAAAATGTACCAGATGGACAGGTTACGACTATACCTTGTAGACACGCTTCACTACATCCAAGGCAGTCAGGTAAGTGCTGGCATTTTCCAGCAGTGTCTCCAGTATCTGAGCCTCTCTCTGGTTGCGGTGACTGATGTAGTCATTGACGTGCGTAACTGGATCATGGATGACTGGGCCATGGGCTGGGTGGATGACTGAAGGATTTAGGGCTAGAATGGCATCTAGGGACTTCATGTAGTCGTACAGATCCTCAAACACCTGGCCAGTGGAAGATAATCAGAGTTTGGAGAAGACCGCGTTTAGAGTAGTTTAACACAGGAATTGTTTGATGCAAGAGTAGTGTTATTGTACAAGTTAATCGGCACAAGAGTAGCTTCACACAAGTGTAACTTCACATACAAGTAGCTTCAGACATAATTAGCTTCATACAAGAGTAGCTTCGTACAAGATAGCTTCACACAAGTGTAGCATCACATGTAAGTAGCTTCAGACATAATAAACTTCACACAAAAGTAGCTTCATGCAAGAGTAGCTTCACACAAGAGTAGCTGCACACAAGACTAGCTCTACACAACTGTAGCTTCACATAAGAGTAGCTTCACAAAAGACTAGCTATACACAAATGTAGTTTCACGCAAGAGTAGCTTCACGCAAGACTAGCTCTACACAAGTGTAGCTTTACACAAGAGTAGCTTGACACAAGACTAACTATACACAAGTGTAGCTTGACACAAGAGTAGCTTGACACAAGAGTTGCTTCACACAAGAGTAGGTTCACACAAGACTAGCTCTACACAAGTGCAGCTTGACACAAGACTAGCTTCACACAAGAGTAGCTTCATACAAGACTAGTTCTACACAAGACCAGCTCTACACAAGTGTAGCTTCACACAAGAGTAGCTTCACACAAGACTAGCTATACACAAGTGTAACTTCACACAAGCTTCATACACAAGTAGCTTCATACACGAGTTGACTGACTGTCTGACATAAAGAAAGTTGTTTTAACAAGAGTAGTTTTGATACAGGAGTACTCTGATGCAAGAAAAGCATGTTACAAGAACAGATAGATACAGTTTTTGCAAGAGTTGCTAACAAAAGAATATTATGACTGAGGAACAGCCGACACAAGAATGGTTTGATACAAACATGATTGGATGTATAACAGTACCTGTGAACGAATACTACTGACCACATCCTAAACTTAAAACAACACCTACAACTACAAGGTACATGGCTAGCTATGTAGTTCATTCAAGGTCCCTAACCCTAGAATCGCATACTTACACAAGTGCCTTCCCCCAACACACAGTCACCCGAGAAGAGGGCGTTCTCTTCCTCCAACATTAACACCAGGTGGTCGTCCGTGTGCCCTGGTGTGTGTATCGCCCTACACCAATAGTACATTGTTTTAGATATAAATCAGCCACTGCATTTTGAGACTATTCACTTTCCCAGGTGCCCGTAAAACTGGGGATGAGAATCATCAATATCATCAGCATCATCTTTGACTTTGATCATGACTTAGAGAGAGAGCATCAAGTTTGGGAGCTCCATTTCATGACATCATTAGAATTCATCATGCCAAGTGAATTCACCGGGAACCTGAATACACCACGCCTTAAGAATGAGCAATACAACTGTCAATCCCAGAATTCTCAGTGTCCGACTACGATTTCATTCCAAGTTTTTTTCTCTAGTAACTAAATTCAAAATTTCCAAGTGTAGCTCAACTCGCATTAACTGTTCCCAAAGTTTACCCCAGTGCTGAATTCTAAGTTCCATCGCAAAACAAAATATCACACAATTTGCATGAAAGAACAGCGTTTAAAACTGACTGAAACAAACAAGCAGAATTTTTTATGGTACCGAATCTTGCAGGTTATCCCAAATGTGTAGACACCCCATTCTTACTTGAGGGTGGCGCCATCTGTCAGGAACCTGTGTCCATCTTCCACGAATGTGTATTTGATGTCATCACCTAATTCTACGTCCACATCACTCCTTCTCTGTAGTTTACTCACTTTGATGTTACCGCAGCGACCACCTGGTGGACAAATACGTAACTATGCATATTTCCTTAACACAATACTGTGCTACTCAAAAGTAAAAAATTATGCAGTTTTCAGTGATGGATGTTTTTGTAATTGTCATTTCAAGGATCCAGTTAAAATGGTCATTCTCCAAGTCATAATTATATATCTTTTTGGTAATTTTTTATTTATCATATATGGAATATATACACCAAACCTATGCCAATATTTAAAAAAAATGTCTGTCTAGTCTACAAAAGCTTATTTATTTGTCTATTAAAAATTCGAGTAAGACTCCCACGTTGTTGATAACTTATTGATAATTTTATGGGACACCCTCTTAAGTTCTCTAATATACACTAGTTAATGTCAATTAGTCAAACATTGCTATAACATACGTTCTGATTCATGTACTACAAACACTGTATTTGACCTAACAAGCACACAGGATGCTTGAAAAACAAATGGGACCATGGAAAAATGACAACGAATCTGTTCTTATAAATGTGCACCAAAATTGGTTTCTCTAGACAATAAGGTAACTCCTTGAATGGACAGATGATCCGGTTTCTTTGTTATTAATATTAAGCATAATTACCTCTCAAGAAACTTGATGTTTGTTCTGAATATTTCGACTGCATCTTACAGTCTTCTTCAGCAGACTGAAGTTACGGATGTGTCACATGACCAATGTCATGTGACACAAGCTGGAGTAGGACTGGTGGGAGCTCCTGGTCGACGTCTCGGTTCAGCGTAGGTTTCTTTCTGTGAATGTTAATCGCCTCCTTTATTTTTCTCCTGTGCCAGTTCTCCTCGTGGTCTAGAATATTAACGTCCTTCATAATCTGTCACTTCCTCATTCTCCTGTTGTTCTGTCTGTAGATACGCTCTCGATAGCGCATCAGCTAGCACAAGGTCTTTGCCTTTTCTATATACGAGATGAATGTCATGACTCTGTAATCTCATCAGCATTCGTTGTAGTCTTGCTGGTGCTGCTGATAACGGCTTCTTTGTGATTGATATGAGAGGCTGGTGGTCTGTCTCGACTGTCACTTGTTTTGCACAAATGTAGTTTTTTAATTTTGTGCACGCAAAGACTACGGCTAACAGCTCTTTCTCTATCTGCGCATATCTTGTTTCCGTCTCAGTCAACGCTCTTGACGCGTAGGCGACTGGTCTGCCATGTTGTAGACAGGCAGCCCCTAATCCATGCTGTGAAGCATCACATGTCAGAGTGACATCCTTGTTGACATCGAAATACGCAAGAATAGTTGCGTGTGCTATACTTTGTTTCACATCGTCATAAACTTTCTGCTGTGGAACATCCCAGACCCACTCATTGTCTTTGTGCAGAAGCTCGTTGAGAGCAGCAGCTTTCTCACTTAGATCAGGGACAAACTTTGATAGGTATTTAACCATTCCCATGAATCGTAGCAAGTCTGTTGTGTTTTCTGGTTCTGGCATCTCTGTGATCGCCTGCACTTTTCTCGGATCTGGTTTGAGTCCATCCTTAGATAGTACATGTCCAATGTATGGGATTTCTTGCAGTTTGTACTTGCATTTTCACGGTGCTAGCTTCAAATTGATCTCGCGCAGCCGTTTTAGCACTTTCTCAAGATTAGTGTCGTGTTCAATTTCAGATGCTCCACTCACTAGTATGTCATCCATGATCACTGCACAGGGTATCCAGCTAACAAATGTTCAATTCCTCGCTGATACACTTCCGATGCTGAACTTATCACCATTGGCATGCGCAAATAGCGAAATCTTCCGAATGGCGTTCCAAAGGTTGTCAGGTATGATGAATCGTTCTCCAATGGGATGTGGTAGAATGCTTGCTTTGCATCCATGACTGTGAAGTACTTTGCATTCGGAATGTTCTCGACTACCTCTTCGATCGTTCGCATCGGGTAGTGTGGTCGCTTGATTGCTCGATTTAGATCTCCTGGATCCATGCAAATGCGAATGTCATTTGTATCTTTCTTCTTTACCACTACCAATGCTGACACCCAATCGGTTGGTTCGTTCACTGGTGTGATTATACCTTTCTCGACCATCACTTCCAGCTCACTCTTCAGTTTCTGTTTCAAAGCTACTGGCACTGACCTCACAGGCCGTATGACTGGTGTAATGCTCGGATCGATTGTTATTTTGTATTTGACTGGCAACTTTCCAAGTGTGTTGTCAAATAGGTCGCTGTATTCTTGTAGAATACCTGGTGGCAGTTTGTGTTCTGCTATCTGTTCAGCATGTGAAAGTTCATGCACATCAGCGCTTAGAGTGATTAGTTCTAGCCTGATACTGTCTTTCAGTCCAAGTAGTGTTGTTACATTCTTGTCGACTACATGAAAGTCTATGACATACTCTTGTTTTCCCTGATGACATAGTAGTCTTGCTACTCCAACAGATTTCAGTGCATTTCCACCAAACCCCACCAGTGTTATTCTTCTCGATGTGTCTAAACGATTGTTACTATGCAGCTGATTAAGTCGTCGAAGACTCATCACGTTGCATTTTGCTCCAGTGTCTACTTTGACATCTATCTTCGCATTGTTTATACACAACGTTGTGTGTATGTCTCCTTTTGTCAAACCATCTACTGTTTCGATAGTGAACGTTTCTTCGTTTACTTCTGCGACAGTTTTCTTGAAATGTCGATTTAGTGGTTCTGTTTTCGGTTTCGACCTACACACAGATGCGAAATGGTTCCACCTTCGGCAGTTGTGACATTGTTTTTGATAAGCGCGACACTGCTCCCTGGCCTTGCCATGACAATGTCCACATTTGTCACACATTTGTTTTGAATGTGTTGTTGATTGTCGATTCTGCCATTTCTTCTCTGCAAACCGATGCTGCTTCACTGTATCCACCTCCACTTTTGGTGGTTGCATTGCTTTTGCATCCTGTTCAGACAGCTCGTGTATCTGACAAAATCTGCATTGCTTTCGCTAGTGTGAGGTCACTCTCCCATCGTTGATAATGCCCGTCACAATCCTGTCTCTGATCAAACTGTCCGCCAGTTCTCCGTATTGACAGCTGATTGATCTTATCTTTAGATCGCTCAAAAACGTCTGAATTGACTCGCCTGGTTGTTGTACACGACAGTTGAACCTGTGTCGTTCCAGTATGATGTTGGTTCACGGATTGCAGATGTCTCTGAACTTTCTTTTTAGACATTCCGGGTCTTCACGTGACTCCGTCGGCTCGTACGTGAATGAACGCTCTCGTTCAATAGCTTCTGCACCAGCCAAGTTCAATAAAACATATGCTTTCACTTTGTCTGGTTTATCGTCATATGCAGCAAGAACAAATACGTTATATTCTTGTTCGAAAATGCGCCAGTTTTTGGCTGCATTGCCATCGAAACACAACGGTGAAGGTTTTCGAAGCCCTACATCATCCATTTTGTCGTCTGAGTTTAACAACACGTTTAATTGCCGGGCTCGTCTCGTGCCAGTCCCGCACCGTCCGGTGGTAAACATAATATATCCAGAGCTGCACCCTAGCGGATAAGTATGACTTAACATTTGTTACAGGTCACTGTTGGTACACCCAAAAGACAGAACAGCAAAGGCAGCAAAGTGTGGGGTACTATATGACATACAATGCCCATAATGTGACCAACACTATATAGGAGAAACAGCCAGAACACTTGGCACAAGAATCAAAGAACATCTATCTTATCGCCAACCCCTATCAGCTATAAGTGAACACAAACTGAACACAGGCCATCAGTGCTCTATGAAGGACGTTAATATTCTAGACCATGAGGAGAACTGGCACAGGAGAAAAATAAAGGAGGCGATTAACATCCACAGAAAGAAACCTACGCTGAACCGAGACGTCAGCCAGGAGCTCCCACCAGTCCTACTCCAGCTTGTGTCACATGACATTGGTCATGTGACACATCCGTAACTTTAGTCTGCTGAAGAAGACTGCGAGATGCAATCAAAATATTCAGAACAAACATCAAGTTTCTTGAGAGGTGATTATGCTTAATAAAAATAAGGTAACTGTTTAACACTAGTGGTGTCGTTTGGTGACTAGTGTATAACAACTGAAAATGGTGCCAACTAATACCAGATGGCGACACTTTTCATTTGTTCCACACTAGTCAAATTACAATAATTATGGATCCTGCTGATTAAAAAAGAGGGTGTATACTAATTTGGGCATGTATGCTTAATAGGTTGAATACTGTACTTAATTTCTATACATTATCTGCAAGAAAAGGACTTTTCAAAAATACCTTCAACTCGAGGAGTTCTGAGAAATGCTGAATGCCTCTGGTCATCGATAATTAGCATGTATCACACTTACCGTCAATGACATCATGACAGATCTCCTGCACTCCCCCAATGTGGTCGGCATGGTGGTGGGTGAGAATGATCTCCTGAATGGTAGTGTTGTGATTCTGTAGAACTGTCTTGAGGTTCGTCAAGTATTCAGGATAACCCTTCTCGCCTGTGTCTATCAGGATCCGCCTGTGGAATAGGATCAAATATTCTATACAACATGATTTTCATAATTGCTCATCGGTCTGGCTAAATCGATTGATGATTGATTATATAATAATCGGTGTGTTGGCGGCCATTGTAGGAAGTAGTTTGCTGCATTTTTATGCCAAAACGGAATGGGGAAGCTGCAAAATCAGAATAGCCAATCATAGATGGTTCCTTTCTTCCATTGACCAGATAAGTCATGGAACGGAATAAATGCCCAGGTAATTAATGGAATGGGAAAAAAATTCAATACAGCATTTTTATTTATATAATCAGAAGTGATTATCGATCACACAAGACTGTAATCGATTAATTGATTGGAAGCATGAACCAATCGTCAAAAAAATGCATTAATCAGAACAACACTAATTTGTACATTATTTCCTATAGCTGGTGGACACAAAAGATTTATGCGTCTTTTAGAACAAATTTACAAACTTATATTGCTAGGAAAACATTTTTTGTTGCTGTTCAGTAAATTCTGGACATGGCTTTAGAGTTGCAAAACAATAACAGTACAAAATCAATCTTATTTATTAAAACAGCACATCAATGGTGCTTTTGTATGTGCAAATGAAATCTAATGGCTATCTAAATGTGGCCCAAATTCATATTTTTTATTAATAATGATGAAATTTGATTTCCTTTATTATGTGGGATGTTGTAGTGTAGCGGTTAGAATGTTGTAGTGTAGCGGTTAGAATGTTGTAGTGTAGCGGTTAGAATGTTGTAGTGTAGCGGTTAGAATGTTGTAGTGTAGCGGTTAGAATGTTGTAGTGTAGCGGTTAGAATGTTGTAGTGTAGCGGTTAGAATGTTGTAGTGTAGCGGTTAGAATGTTGTAGTGTAGCGGTTAGAATGTTGTAGTGTAGCGGTTAGAATGTTGTAGTGTAGCGGTTAGAATGTTGTAGTGTAGCGGTTAGAATGCCTCTGAATCAAGAGAACCCAAGTTTGAATCCTCTTGTTGCCGTTTGAAAGCTTTGGCAATTACTTTCCCCCATGTTGCCACAGTTCACTCAGCTATATAAATGAGCACCTGGCTATAGGCAGAGGTGAATGCTTCCCAGAGAAGCTGAGATGACGTTTGGGGGTGAAGTGTAAAGCGCTTTGAACAGTCCCAAGGACTGGATACTGCACTATATAAGAATGTACCTTTAATTAATCTACATAGAAATGTATCACGAATGCATATTTGCAGTAAACAATCCATCACAGATAGGTTCATGATGAGCATGCCTATTTTCCTGTAACAGGGTGTAACGGCGAACAGAATTCAACGGCTGCTCCATATGGCAATGATTTTGCTATTCAACCACTGATTGCAAACAGGTGTCAACACTGACCAATCACTGCTGGTTGAATGGCAAAGCATTGCTGCCAGTGACCATTCCATGTCCTTCCATGTAAAAATGCATCTTAATTTACATATAGTTGCTTCTCATTTGGTGAAACGTTGCATTAGAAGGGTAGCCCGAGGATATCTTCAGCTCAGTTGCATTTATTGCACTTAATGTCTACTGAATGGCTCATCATGTGATGACTGATATATATAATGTGTGACCTCAGTTGTATATCTACCTATATGTATGTATGTATGTATGTATATATATTACTATTATATATATATATATATATATATATATATATATATATATATATATATATATATATATATATATATATATATTATATATATATATATATATATGAAGTAGTACTACGTAGTAGTAGTAAAACTACTACTAGTAATACTAATACTATACCTATAGTAGCTATACGGCTATACCCTATAGGCAGTATAGCCTATGCTATAGTAGTATTGGGCCTGTATATTAGCCGGAACGAGCCGGAACGAGGCCGGAACGAGCCCGGAACGAGATTGAATTGCTAAATGCGTGGATTACGTGATCTGTATAATGATTTCACTTGAATGTGTAGTTAGATAACGTAATAATGCAACTTTTCACCAAGTGGGAAATAATTACACGTACATTAAGATATGTTTTGGGCTCCCGGAACGATGACTTATTGACGATCGGCGGCCATATTTTGGCTGTTCCGTCTATTGAACATAACCTAGTGGGCGGCCTTACATTAGTGGGTTACTATTCATACACCATCTACTGCATTAATACTGGTGATCACTGATTGGGATGTGCACTGGTATCTGAAATAATTTATATCTAAATAAAATGGAGTAAATCTGAAATGATACAGTTTAACTACACCCTTCTATACAACATCATTATGTATATTATGTCTATGACTATGTATTATAATTTACTTTATAATATGTATTATAGGTAACTATATTATATTACACTTCTTCTGTTAACCCTTTTCCAATACGCTATTGGTCAATGAAACTTTCATTCCACGTATTGAATATTGGTGTTATATTACATTATTATGTAACGCAATTTTTTTTGTAGAAAATTAAATATTTATAAAAATATTTTATACTACATGGCACTGTTTTTTATTCTTCAGTGTTACACAATGAACACTACAACTAAATTCTTTTTTAGGAGCGGCCTTTTGTTGTCGTGCTTAATGCAATTTATGAATGAATTTAAAAGAATAAATTATGGAATAATTACTTATGTTAGATTCTGAATTTGATACACAATTTATATTGGGCCTATCTCATGTTGTGTACCTAAGGTGCCCGTGTACCTATGCATAGTTGTTATTTATCATTAAGGAAATTTACTTCACACCATGTTCTTTGTAAATGTGCTATGTAATGGTCAGATTACTGAATCATTGTTTGACTTGTGAATCCACTTTCACCAAATTTTCTTTGTAACTGTGCACACTAGTACTTTCATTTCTTACTTATTGTTTAATGGACCCCTTGTTTATTCAGGGTTCAGTACCTACTGCAATTACAACTCAGGCAATCAACAGCCATTTGATCAATTGCTTCAGCAGTGGACATTTCAGCAGTTTTCCACAAAAAGATAAGAAGACTCCCAAGGAAATCCTTCCTACCACACATGTGATCCCGATTCTATGGGACTGTGGTCTTCCCAACTTGTACGCTGACATGATTGGCTGTGATCTCTGTGATGCCTGGCATCACAAGGTCTGTGTTGGTTTCGAGAATACAGCTCTTCAGTGTTGGTTATGTATACACAATATGTATGATATGTAAATATGCAGATATATGATTATGTAAATAGACAGATATGCACATATGCATATATGTACATTTGTAAATATACGTGTTATCTCTAACTGTACTAATCATTAGCTGAATCATCTACAAACTTAATATTCTTTCTTACTGTACACGGTGGTGTTGCGATAATCAAATACTAAGACGCTGGAATCTACAACAGCACTGCTGCCAGCAGGCATCTATGTTATTTGATAATGCTATTCATTTTATCTTTCCAGTTATGTTATCTTACTATTGTACAGGGTTTCATCAACTGCAAATATTATCTTCTTTCTCTCTGATCATCATTCTTTTCCAATGTTTTTTATATGACTGTCATTTCCATCAACTAAACTGTTCACTCTAACTGTTGTGTATGTGTGGCTGTGTGTGGCTGTGTGTGGCTGTGTGTGATGTGATTTATGTTTTGCACGGTTGGAAAAGTTACTGCCAGGATTTTGTGTTGAGAGGTGGTCAGAGATGTTCGACAAACAAACAAGCAGTTCATTAAATGCGTGTAGTTCATTTTTAATAGTTATTTTAGTACACAGTTTGTCTGTATTAGAAAAGTGTGTTATATTAGTGTGTTCCATGTAGGGTATTTTTTGGTTAGTATGTATTTAAGTTTGGAATTAGTACGTGTTGGTGATTTGTATGTAGACCATGTTTTGTTTAGTGTTTAGACGAGTATGTTATTAGTGTGTTCCGTGTAGGATACTAGCTGGTGTATTAACTAATATGTTATATTTGTTGGTGCTACGCAGCTAAATTGGTATGCCAATGCAGCTAAATCGGGGCACATGGTCATGTTTTGTATTAGTAACCAAGTATACTATATACTGTGATCCATTGTTTTTTTATGACACTACAAGGGTATGGAAGATGTAGTAGGTGGCGCTGCTATGTCTAGAAAAATTCCATGTAAACCCAATGACGGTGCTACAACATGGCGAGTGCAGGTCGCCATCAAATAAGCATGTGCCTTCCCACTGCCCTGGATCATGGATGTATGATTTTATATTGTTTTAAAATTGTCATTATTGTTGTACGAATTAATACATGTATGCATGCTTTATAAAAAATAAACATCCCGATTTCTTTTTACATTCTTGCTTTGTGTCGTTTTTATAAGTTAGGTTGTGTTTAAATAGTCACATTTAAATTGTTTTTAATTTAAACTGGTAACTTATGCAGTCATTACATATTATTCAGGAAATGTCAAATATACAAGGAAATTACTAAAATATAATAATGGCTATAGATGACCACACACACCCATACTATCAATCAACCCTCCCCCTCCCCCCCCCCCCCAACGTAGCAACCATTACATGCAGGCCGAGATCACCATGAGTAACCCACTAATGTCAGTGGTGATCTTCAATAGACGGAACAGCCAAAACATGGCCGCCGATCGTCAATAAGTCATCGTTCCGGGAGCCCAAAACATATCTTAATGTACGTGTAATTATTTCCCATTTGGTGAAAAGTTGCATTATTACGTTATCTAACTACACATTCAAGTGAAATCATTATACAGATCACGTAATCCACGCATTTAGCAATTCAATCTCGTTCCGGGCTCGTTCCGGCTCGTTCCGGCTAATATACAGGCCCAGTAGTATTTGCGCACCTAGCACCCGTTCCAACAAGATATGTATTGGTGCCTTGTAAAGTCATCGGGCCAGGATTGCATCCCAATATTCGTATAATTCTCGACGACATTTGTTCAACGCGAGGAATGAATGCGGTTGCCATTGCAGAAAAGAATGCGAGTACGTCGCAAATTGTTAAACTACATGCTTACAAAAACCTCAAGTTCTCAACTTCGCTCAGCCGTCAGTGTTAGATCATGTGATATACACGTGATCGTGAAGAGGTATTTATCTGGTGGCCCGTATTTATCTTCACGCGGACATAATGTTTCGCTGTGTGACTTCTATTGCACCAGTGACGTTTTCGTTGCTGCTAAGATATGTAGAAAACCACCTTTCAGTGGGTCTACGAATCCAGGCCCGAACCCCCTTTCTCAAACACACGATTCCCAAATATAATATATACACCCGTTCTTGCTTCCGCTTTTTATGTTGCCCGTGCCGTGGTCACGTGAGAAAAGGTTGTGAAATCTAGGATGTGAAAGGTGAGCTGAGGTGACACCAAACGACGATTTAGGGTCATGTGTTGTCGTTAATCGGTGATTTTGGATAACTGCGACACGTGTCTTCAGTAGTATGTTAATTAACTGTGTAAATTATCTTTAGCATTGCATTCTACCTTTCCTTCTTAAAAACCCCAAATATCGCTCGTTTCAATGGCTTCCAGTAATTTTCGTACCCTACTAGTTGGTTTGGTATCGCACCCTTGGGTCTTGTTGGTTTGGTACCCTAGTTGTTTCGTACCTTAGGCTTGGTCGTTTCGTACCCTAATAGGGTAAAACAAAATCCTCTTAGGCCTTACTGCCCTTAGGCCTTATGCCGTTATGGCGTTGCAATGCCAATGTTTTTGTCTCACCTAATCAAGCCGTGTCTTGTTAAAATAAAAAAAATACAGATATCTCATAACATAAGCCGGGCCGGTTATTTTACTTGCCTTGCCCTTGGTATACCTGCTTGTTCAGTATCATTCAGCCGGTGGCTTCTCACAAGGTGGTCCAATCTTAGTCATCCATTAGTTTACCATGTTGTAGTGGCTAGTGCAACAGGTTACATAAAAAAAAAAAATTACCCCAAGGCAAAGGGGGCTGTTACCCCCTCCAAAATATGCCACTAGATTTGTGAAGTAGTGTTATGTCATGCATGACTACTTGTATATAATAAGCCAATGGCTTCATTGCCTGTTTGTGTCTGGGGCAGTGCTTTGTATGGCATGGGCAGTTTTGTTAAATTTTAACTTCAATGATGTTTATTTCTTAGGCGCCACCAAATATTGAATGGGGGGTTTTGCTTTGTACGGCATGGGTAGTCTTGTTAAATTTTAACTTCAATGATGTTTATTTCTTAGGCGCCACCAAATATTGAATGGGCCCAATTTAATAGTTTGTCTGATGATTTCATCAAAACTACTATTCATACAAACAAGCCACCTTGTCATAGTCAATACTGGATAGGTTAGATTTTTCACAAAACGAAGCTATAGTGACAAACTGTAATTGAAGAGGTACCTGCAATATACTGGTAGATCAGAGTCATTGGGCTACTGAAGTTAGAGAATAAAAAGGGAAAACACGTATTTCAGGGAAGTACTATTGCAATAAATTTTTGTCATGCACATGTGCATTGTGACTTGAACACAGATACATTGAACTAATATGCGAGTAATTTTTCACTGCATGTTAGAACCCAACTTAAGTAGGAAAATCACTAATTTTTTATTTTTCATAACTTCAGTTTGATTTATTTCCTACCAATGGGTAATTTCAAATGGACGTAAAATGAATACCGTTTCAGTTAATTAATTTCTGCTTTTTGTGTGCAGGGCTCGCAATTAACAAGTAGCTACCAGTGTAGACTGTGTAGGACAAGTATATAATCCTGGATACTTGTTGACACTCAAAATAAATCAAGTTTAATGGAATCTATAATTTTGTTTGATGTCGCATGTATCACTGCTTTCTTTCCGCCATGCGACTACTGCCAATGTAATCACCAGGTGGCGCATGTAGTATTTTAGAAACTAGTTTACTCAATATGACAGCAATGCTGTTCCTTTGAAAATATGTATGCACTGTCACCGTTCCTTATTTAAATGCCCCCATACATAGCAACACTTCTGACTTATATGCCCGTTTTATGTTTAAAATTTTTAACATTATCGCTACACAGGAATGTATAATATTTTAATCTAATGTCAGAAACAGATTGCGATTGTAACAAACACCAGTGCAACGGCCTAATGCCACTCAGCTTTGGCATGATGGCAAAAGTTATGCGTACATGTATTTATATTATTAAGCATGTTTTTTTATATATATTAACGCGACGTAGTACAATCATATCACCACTATACATTAACACAAGAATGCTGATAGCTACAGCAGCAACCCTAAGCCCTACACTCGCAAGTATGTGTAATTTTTCAGTTTAGTTGCATTCATAGTATACATAGGTCATAATGAAAAGCACTTTAATTAACGGTTAATTTAATCTGTTTTATTAATGCAATACTTTTTAGTCGTTTATTTTGTTACATGTTGTTGCCAGTTGCTTACTGGACCACTAGCAGTGTTTGTTCCTAGCAGATTATTATAGTTCTTGCTAAATATGCACTGTTGTTGTTTGTAAACATGACAACAATTGTTTCTAAGTGTTCATTGTAACTCAGTTATTTCCATTCCGTCAGAATTTGTAGAATTACATTTTAACACAATAAAAGTTGGCAAACGTTATCTTTTTCTTAGAATTATTTACATTTTTCCTTCTACACTCAGAAAATACACTAAGACATATTTGTTAGAAATATCCTAGCTATTATATACATCCAGGTGTATGTTATATCATGCCGTAGTAATTTAATGCATTTGTAGTTTTCAGGGGGCACAAGTATAGTTTACATCATTTTATTTAAATCATTGATTTAAATCACTCCAAAAAAACAAAAAACAATCAACAAAGTTTTGTATGTTTTTTAATACAAAGCACAATGTGTGCACACTTGTGTAGTTATATTGTCGCCAGATAGCCCGATAGTCAAATATTTTATGACATTGTGAAGCCACACAAACTTGTCTTCCAGAGGAAGTATCTTTTCAAATCAGAAGCCCTTGTTAAAGTCCACTTAGAGCTTATGCTAGTTGTTACCAATTCAGTATGTTGACTCAAGTGAGACAGTCTTGGTGACAATTGTTTAATACTGTACCAGTTTGCAGTCTGGTTGGAGACCCATAGAATACACAGAGCCCTGGACAGGTGCTAATCCACCCTCACAGCAAATAATAATTAACACTACTACAGCCACAGACACACAGTATGCTTTCCTTTCCAAGACAGATTATGCAACTACAGGGGCTGAGGCCTTGTGGACATTGCCCAATGTCTTTATATGAGCAAAAATCATGTACCCTCTGTTCAGACAAGTACCCAAATCGATTTGAATTGAACACGTTTGAAAGAGTTTATAAATATAAATGTCTATGTACCAGATTTCAAAAAAAATTTAACCAAATTTTTAAATCTGATTTAAATAAACAAAAATCAGATTTTTTTTATTTAACAAAAAATCATGATTTTTTCAACCCTGCCTACAGGACAAGTGCTTTCTAGGAGTTAGTGTAGAGCCCTGGTATGTTACACAGAAATTAATACACATTCAGAAAATAGTGAAATCTCAACTTATAATTTTTTCGACTTAGGCTGGGTTTTCTCATACAGTGTTGATGTTGATGTAGACCAGTGATTGTGTCACATATATTGAATGTTGAATCTTTCAGGTGCACAATCAGTAATGGCCGTGGTGGCACTTCAGCTCGGGAGATTGGGCTTCAGACAAGCTCAGGTCGTACAGAACTTTCTTGCTCAGTCACTGATTGACAAGCATGCTAAGTGTCGACCTATGGTTCACCCAGATGAACAGACAAGGCAGGAACAAGACACTGACATAAATGCTCAACTGGATATTGGCGGGCTGGATGGGGTCAGAGGGAAAAATGTTGTCCTCTTTGTCGAACATGATCCTGTGTACACGGTTGGGATCCGAAGAACAGCATACACGGACGATGACAGAGACAGGCTCATGTCGCTAGGAGCTGATTACATCGAGACGAATCGAGGTGGACTTGTCACCTTTCATGGTCCTGGTCAGCTGGTTGCCTATCCCATAATCCACCTGAAGGATTTCCAACTCGGCTTGAGACATTACATTGGCAACTTGGAGAGGACAATTATTGAGACTTGTAGAGCGTTTGGTGTGCAAGCTGGAACCACTTCAGACACTGGAGTGTGGATTGATGATAAGAAAATAGCTGCAATTGGTAGGTATGCTTAGACTACTAATAGGATGTGTGTGTGTGCGTGCGTGCGTGCGTGCGTGCGTGCGTGCGTGCGTGCGTGCGTGCGTGCGTGCGCATGTGTGTGTATATGTACAAGGGCATGTATGTATGTTTGTTTGCATATTATATATATATATATATATATATTGTTATGTTTATCCATAAAACATTCACTTTGCAGTAACGGTAAAAAATATATTGCCTTAGCTAATTTCTGGTTTGGGTTTCCTGGAAGAAGTACTAGTAGGTTTCTGCCGAGACGTTCAGGTAAGGCCGGAAGAAAGGGCTTTCTAGATGATTTAATCTACCTTGTTGCAGGCATACACGGCAGTCGCTACGTCACAACCCATGGAATTGCCCTCAACTGCAACATAGAATTGAGTTGGTTCCGCCACATCATACCCTGTGGACTTGAGGGTAAAGGGGTGACATCGCTGAGTGATCAACTAGGGTATGATGTGTCCATTTCTGAGACAACACCCACATTCCTAGAAGCATTCTCCCGTGTCTTCAACTGCACAGTCAGCTCACGTTGAACCATTGGGTCATTTCAGAGCAGAATGAAAAGGTTTACTTGCCGCACTAAGGTTAGTAGGTGTTTACTGAATGTGGCCATTGACTGATTGTAAAGTATGTCATTCTGGTTTATGTAGTTCTAGTCGTAGTAACAATGCTGAGGTGTGTTCTGCAGCATTGGGTATTCTTAAACTTCAAAAGTAACTGTTGGACAGTTGTTCCATTTATTCGTTGCTAATTTAACATTTTGATAATTATCAGGCAGTGTGGATGGTTTCCTGGATGTGTGATTTACATCTGTTTATATCTCTGCAGACGTTCTGCTGTTTCCATTGAGCCGGTGCTGTGTGAAAGAATAAAAGTTTGACCACTGGTGAATGGATTCCCCCAATGTCGCAGTGCAGCAAAAGGTGAGATAATTTGTTTATTATCATTGAGATAAACTACTATTAAACAGCATCATAAAAACTTGATTGCAATACTTAACAAAAATTATTACAAATACATTGCTTAAAAAAATCAATTACATTTGTCAGATCCATATATAAATGTGACCTTACAACCAACGGACATTCCATTGTATTTTCATTGAATGTCTGGCCCAAACAATTGTGGCAGCCATGATTGTTAGCTTGTCAGACCTGGTGCTAGACAAAATGTCATGTGGTGAATCTAACAATTATGGCACTTAAGAATTAAACTAGTTAAACACCAA
Source organism: Lamellibrachia columna (assembly GCA_963662155.1). Classification (NCBI taxonomy): domain Eukaryota; kingdom Metazoa; phylum Annelida; class Polychaeta; order Sabellida; family Siboglinidae; genus Lamellibrachia; species Lamellibrachia columna. Next base: position 21,653,717 of record OY759263.1, on the reverse strand, counting down.
CCAACTTGTAATTTAGCTTTTATTATGCCATGTTATTATCGTTGGCCAAATTGTAATTGAACCTAACTAACACAGCAAGAATGAATTCACTTAAAACCCTGTATAAAAATGAGCAGTGACGATACATGTAATCATTTTATGACTACTACTATTTGAATGCAACCTATGAACTAAAGCAGTTGACCCTTTATGGAGCACTGTGATTGTAATTGTAAAGTGTTGTAACTTTATTGATTTATTGCAATTGCGTTTTTATGCTGCAGTGTAATTGTAATTGACCAGTGACCAGTGTAATTTAACTCAGCCCTGTTTTTGACTAAATGTTTTGTGTAAACTTGCATTCAGTGAAAATCTTATAACAAATGCCTAGTGTTGATACATTAACAAGAAGATTTAACAAGATTTGCTATCCAAGCCAAAGGCCCAGATGTCAAGTGGACAAGGAAGCCATTGGCTTGTCGAGAGTCCAACAATATTCATCTACATCTAACCCACCCTCCTAATATATGCGTCAACCTTGTTTTTAAACATATTCACTCTGCTAGCAGTTATCCAAGTCATTGATATATGTTAAGAATAATAAAGGTCCTTATACTGATCCTTGTGGTACCCCATTAGAAACTGGTTTCCAGTTAGAAACTTCTCCATCTACTATAACACACTGTTTTCTGTCAGTCAGCCATTGTTCTATCAAGTCAGTTATGCTATTCCCGATACCATAGGCTTTTAATTTAAGTAGCAATCTTTGATGTGGCACTTTGTCAAAAGCTTTCTAAAAATCTAAGTAGATAATATCTACTGGCGATCCCTCATCCATCCACCTTGATTTCTTCCAAAAAACATAACATATTTGTTAAGCATGACCTCGCTTTTAGGAATCCATGTTGAGGTGAATTTAATAATTTATGCTTAACAAGGAAGTCCACCATGTGGTGATATTTGACACTTATGTACTAATGCATAGGCCATGCTGACAGTCGTTTTCCTTCTTCACTCAGGTATTAATTGAAATCACAGAAATCGTGCAGGGAGATACTGCTGATCGATGATGGTGCTCACCCAAACAGGGCAGCACTATAAGTTAGTTTACCTGCAGATGGCAGCACTATGTTGGTTCGCCTCCAGGGGACAGCACTGAAGATCAGCTCCACCAGATTTGTCATCAGAGGGCTATAGTAACAGTATAATTTTATGCCAGGATTTATCAAGGGTTTGAAACAACAACTGAAAGAAACTATTTGTAAGAGTTATTTCTCCAACTCTCAAATGAATAATATGTTTGCTGCCATGATTTGTTGAAATTGTTATAATCTGTTACCATATTTAAATGACACCAGTGGGGATAGGTCAAAAGAGTCACAGAGGCCTGAGATGTATACTATGTGTGTTATTTTTTTGCTGAAACATTCCATGATGTGATCCACTTTGAGCTAGACACTGGCAACCTTTGTGCATGCAAGACAGTTAGCGTTACTCATCATATCACCACTGCCACAACATTATTATCAGAATAGAGCGTTAGAGAATGATATAAATGATTGGTTGGCTGGGCAATGCGGTTGCTGTTTATGACTTGTGAGTGGTGCCACTGTTGGGGAGTGTGACGTCACATGGATGACCTGTGACGTCACAGGGATGACCTGTGATGTCACATGGATGACCTGCCATCACAGGAATGACCAAACAAACCTAATGTTTTTAGTAACTCGGTGGATGATGTCTACAATATAAGATGTCTTAGTTTTGTTAATATTAAAAATAGTGACGTGGTATTTGTATCATTTGTAATCAGTTTACAAATGCAAGAAGTATTAACAACACAGCTGTGACCAGGGTTCGCACAGATCCCGGAATGTTCTTGAACATTTAGATGCTTTTTGAATTCTTGAAAAAGTGCTGTTCCCCCTAATGTTCTTGAATGCTCTTGAATTTTTACTTTATGCTTTCTGTATGAACCCTGTGACATCAAGTATGACAATTGTATTAATACAATTTTATTACAATAAAAAATGTATTGCAATAAAATTATATTCTCACTTCCAAACACAAACTCGACTTCTCTTCGTTCAGCCATGCCATTTTCACAATCAACTACTCATTCATTCATTCATTCATATATATATATGAATGAGTATATATATAATATATATATAATGTATATATATACATATATATAATATGAGAACAACCCACCATTCCTATTCACTAGGTGGCGTGCAATTATCTTCTCAACTGTTTACTTCATCTCTTCTCAATGGCTTAATTTGTGTTTCCAATATTGGAACCATGTGAGAACGTTGTAACAAATCTGACTCGCTTAATAATAGTAAAATTGATCATTGGATATAAATTATGTTGTAAACAGCGGAACTATGTGACGACTTTATTAATATTCTACAACTTCGACTAGGTTCATATTTGTAAAATTTACCACTGGTTATTAATTATGGTATAATTTGTCATTGTAATAACAGCGCTGAGCAACGTCTGAATATATCATTGAGGACTCGACTCGTGAGGTAATTCAAGCATCATGATATTGCCGGCTGAGAAGTTAGTGGCACTCTAGCTATGACAACTTCTGATGTCCTGTATATTGGAGTAGATTTTAGCTACGTTATTACCTTCTTGAATAATAAGTCCAGATTGACATTTCATTATAAATGCTAAAAATGTAAAATGGTAAAAAATCGTTTGGAGAAGAAACAGCAAAAGCGGACCAGGTAAAAAAACCTTTTGGGGATTTATTGATTGAAATTATAACCAATTTCCATGGAATTACCGTCGAACCCATGCAAAGCGCCCATATTGGCTGGAATACATCCGCGTCGCATCTACTGAGTGTTGTGCCGTACAGTTCATTGCATTCCCCTTTGGTTTTTTTACCGAACGTGTCCTAGAAATGTCATGAGATCTCGCTGGATTTTGCATTACATACGCCGCTAGTTGGTTAGTGTAACCGTCTAACCAAATTTTTTTCGAAGACCAATTAAGTAAACAAGTTGTTGAGGCGTTTTGGTGCATAAAATAATATTGACCACTAGACGACAGTACTGTTACAACACTTCGGCAACAATGATGTCAACATCTGCCATATTTCACATTATCGGACGAAAATGCAAGCAGCTATTCGTAATCATTTTCACAGAAAAGTTAACGAACGGCCCCGTGGTGTTTATGCATGTAATGCGTTAATTGTTTCTTATCATACGGAGGAGAAGGGAGTGGGGGAGATGGGAGGGAAAACAACCGGAGTGAAGGAGAGGGAAGTGGGAGAGACAAGAGCAAAGGAGTGGGAAGTGGGGGAGACAGGAGCGAAGGAGACAGGAGGGAAGGGGTCAGGACAGAATGTGATGGAGGGGATCGAACGGAAGAGTTATTCTGCAGCAGTGATAGAGGGGGTGAGGAAGAGAGCGAGGGTGTTTGTGGGGGATTCGATAGTTAGGAAGACCGACAGAGTCTTAAACAAGGGAGATGATGTGGTGGTCTGCTTGCCTGGAGCCAAAATAAAGGCGATATCTGAGAGGGTAAAAAACATCGTAGGCTCGGGTAAGGGTGGATCTGTTTTAGTACACGTAGGGACAAATAACGTAGAGAGGGAGGGTACAACTGCCATAGTTAGGAAATATAGGCAGTTGATCAGAACACTAAAACAGACGCGAGTTGAGCAGGTAATACTGTCAGGGATTTTACCTGTAATGGGCAGGAGGGGTCACAAATATCTAAATTGTCGGGGGATGGCAATTAACATGTTAGTCCAGAAGTTATGTAGGGAAGAGGAAGTTGGATTTGTGGATTTATGGGGAAGTTTTGTTGGGAGGGCTGATATGTACATGAAGGATGGGCTTCATTTAAGTGGAAAGGGGGCGGCAGTATTCGTGGACAAACTTTCAGCAGCAGTAGATAGTGACTTGGGTACAATGACAAATATTTTTGGAAGTAAACATTCTTTAAACTAGAAGTGCAGGGGGGTTACCTAGAGGTGTCTCAAGCAGAGCAAGAGGCCACTAGCACAGATAAACCAATATCAAATCATCCGAAAAACATCTCTGAAATAGGTTATAGATGCGTATGTTTAAATGCAAGGAGCATAGTAAATAAGAAAAACGAATTAAACATTATGGTAGAAGATATCACATAATTGGTATAACTGAATCATGGGCCAACATAGATATAACAGATGCTGAATTAGGACTGACAGGATATGTAATGTTTAGGAAAGATCGAATAGGAAGAAGGGGTGGGGGAGTTATTTTATATGTTAAAGAATCTATTCAGGCTTATGAAATAAAACTAGAAAGGGAAGCAGATTGTGATGAAGCTGTTTGGTGCAAAATTGTTTCAGGAAATTCAAAATTAACTATTGGATTAGTTTACCGAAGTCCAAACATAAACGAAGAGGACAACACAAAAATAAAAAACGCTATAAAGGAAGTTAGTAAAGGGGAATGTATCATAATGGGAGATTTTAACCATGGACATATACAATGGAATTCTCTAGAGAGCACAGGGATTGAGGACCAACAATTTCTATTTTTAATCCAGGATAGCTTTCTTACTCAGCACGTACTAGAACCAACCAGGGGAGAAAATGTATTAGATATAGTTTTGTCATCACAAAAAGAATTAGTGGACAATGTAAAAATATTTGAACCATTGGGTAATAGTGACCATAATCAAATACATTTTGACATCAATGTAAAATCAGAAAGTAAAAATAAGAAAACGTACAAGAGAAACTTCCACAAAGGTAACTACAAAGATATGAGAAAATACTTAGCAAAGCTAGATTGGAATAACATGCTGATGAATAGGACCGCAATTGAATGTTGGAATATTCTAAAATATGAAATTGAGAGTATCATCGATAAATTTGTTCCCTTCCAAAAACAAGGAAAACGGTGTAGAAAGAAACACTTGTCAAAAGAGGCTATTAGAAAAATAATGCTAAAACAAACTATGTGGAGGGTTTATAGGCGTACCAGAAAGGACGAAGACTATGCAAAATACAAAGAGGCACTTAATGCAGCTACAACTGAAATCAGACAATCTAAAAGAAGCTATGAGCAAAAACTAGCATGTAACATAAAAAATTACAGCAAGAGTTTTTATGCATATGTCAGGAGTAAACAAAACGTACAAGACAAGGATGGACCTCTAGAAGACAGTGCTGGAAATATAATATCACAGGGGTTTTTAATGGCGGAAGACCTAAATGGTTACTTCAGTTCAGTGCTTACCAAAGAAGATATTAGTTCATTACCAGTTGCTGATGCTAAATTTCAGGGAGCTAAATCTGACTATTTAGGTCCGTTAGTTGTAACTCCAGAATTGGTAGCTAAGAAAATAAAGGCAATGAAGGATAACAAATCACGGGGAGTGGATGGGATTCCTCCAAAATTACTAATGGAAACAGTAGAACAAATCAGTATACCACTTGCAAGAGTATTCAACTTATCATTAAAAGAGGGAGTTGTTCCGTTTGAATGGAAAGAAGCAAACATCATACCATTATTTAAAAAGGGTTCGAGAAATAAGTCAGAGAATTACAGACCAGTGAGTTTAACGTCAGTGATTTGTAAATTATTAGAAAGGTTAATTAAAGACCATATGGTGGAATTCCTCGTTAAGCATAAATTATTAAATTCATCTCAACATGGATTCCTTAAAGCGAGGTCATGCTTATCAAATATGTTGTTTTTTGGAAGAAATCACTAAGTGGATAGACGTGGGATCGCCAGTAGATATTATCTACTTAGATTTTCAGAAAGCTTTTGACAAAGTGCCACATCAAAGATTACTACTTAAATTAAAAGCCCATGGTATCGGGGATAGCATAACTGACTGGATAGAACAATGGCTGACTGACAGAAGACAACGAGTTGTAGTAGATGGAGAAGTTTCAAATTGGAAATCGGTTTTGAGTGGGGTACCTCAAGGATCAGTATTAGGACCTATATTATTCTTAATTTATATCAATGACTTGGACGACAGTATAACAAGTAACGTACTGAAATTTGCGGATGACACAAAACTGTTTAGAAAGGTTAATACTGATGGTGATAAACAACATTTACAAAACGATTTAGACAGATTAGTGAAATGGTCTGAGAAATGGCAGAAGTTGTTCAATTTTGGGAAATGTAAATGCCTACATACAGGACATGGGAAATTGAATGTAAACTATAAAATGGGAGATACTGTTCTGGGTACTACTATAAAAGAAAAGGACTTAGGAGTTACAATAAGCGCTGATATGAAAGTTTCAGAGCAGTGTGGTATTGCAGCTTCAAAGGGTAATCAAATTCTTGGATTGGTTAGAAGAAACATAACATACAAGGGAAAAAAGTTAATTATACCTCTTTATAAAGCAATAGTTAGACCTCATTTAGAATACTGTATACAAGCATGGAGACCATATCGTAAGAAGGATATAAATACGCTTGAACGCATACAAAGGAGAGCAACTAAAATGATTCCAGAACTGAGAGACCTTAGTTATGAAGAACGCCTGAAAGAATGTGGTTTAACAACTCTAGAGACAAGGAGGTTAAGAGGAGATCAGATTTAAGTTTTTAAGATATTGAATGGGTATGAAAATATTGATAGAAATATGTTTTTCTCACTCAAGAAGGATAGCAGAACTAGAGGACATGAGGTAAAATTAGTAAAGGATCAATGTAGATTGGACATCAGGAAGCACTCGTTCTCACAGAGGACAATAAATGAATGGAACAAATTGTCTACAGATTGTGTAACTGCTAGCAGCGTGAATATGTTTAAAAACAAGGTTGACACATATCTCAGGAGGGCGGGCTATAAGTAGATGAACATTGTTGGACTCTCGATAAGCCAATGGCTTCCTTGTCCACTTGCCATCTGGGCCTTTGGCTTGGATGGCAAATCTTGTTAAATCTTGTTAAAATACTGTGAGGCTTTTCGAACACACCAGGTGGATTTGAATGTGGGTGTGATTTTTTTAAACGATTTTTCGTCATTCGATAATCTTTAGTTTCGAGTTTTACGAAAGGGAATACGAAACGTCGTAGTTAACCAGTGGTACATGTTGTACGAAACGTCGTAGTTAACCAGTGGTACATGTTGTACGAAACGTCGTAGTTAACTAGTGGTACATGTTGTACATTCCATTTAACACACGGTTCTGTGATGTTCTGTTGCGAGTCCTTCGAGAAAAAAATATATTCACTAGTTTTCCCCACTCATTCCTTAGGGGCTCGTCTTAGATATGAATATTAGAACCAACTATTGTGTTAGCGATGTATGTTTATGAAGCTCAACAGCACATTAACAGATCCCATACAATACGAATATTAGCTCCAACTACGTTACTACATTGTGTTCACGATATCTCTACATAAAGCATCTACATAAACTACCACGCGTTTGCTAATGATTTTATAATATTTATCTGAAGCGACAATTTTTGCCCACGCTAACTTCAGTCTGTTCCAGACATCTTCATCACACATGCTTGATTAGAGACGCTAGGTAACCGAAAACGTTCAACTTGGTTAAGATCTTTCCGTGTGACGTCCGTATTCCTGATATCTTCTTTGACCTCCCAGACACTCATCATCAATCAGCGCATACTGCCAACTAGGCCTAGAGGAAGAACAGGGTCGAAAAAGAAACCGATAGGCCTACAACGAACTAGGATAAACGTTTTGTCTTTAAAATCATGTTCGTGTTACAAATGAACGGGGCATTAGTGAAATCATCACAACGTATCGATTGTACCGATTGTCACGAATATGGGGATCACTTGGTAACCGCTTGGCAAAGAGTAGCGTGCGGTATAACGCCTGGTAATGGGGCATAACGCCCACTCATTGGCTAGCTACACAGCTAGAAAATAAGAATTTCGAGATAGCCAGACGGAGCAATATACAGTTGGCGAGGCGTACGGTTATTGGAACTTACGTGAAAAGGGAACCAATCCCATGCAGACATCATTATTGACCGGTACCGCCCATTAATCCGATTGTTGCAGCCCTGAAATCAGAAGGTAAATTGACGTGAAGAGATACAACACGATACGATAAGGACACTTCTATTGCACTAAAATCCTCGGGAATGTTCAGCAGCGCGCCAAAACAACAGGGTTAGGCAGTTTCTAATCACTTAGCAGTTCCAGTCGTGAACAGCTGGATCGGTACGCTGAGGTTTTTTTTAGATGATGGTGAAATGTTATTATATTTCCTACCTGATTTTAACAGGGATTGAGGTCCACAGAGTTGCTGCGGCGAGTGAGAAAGCCCCAGTTCCGATGTTTGTCTTAACACTGGGAAAGAAAAGTAGATTATAACTAGATGGTTGAAGCTGCGCGTGGTGTCTTGCAGGAGTGAACAGTGAATGTTAATATGCTGGTTACTTGGATGAAATTGATGCATAATAGGTAATGGTACAGATTGACAGTAATGCAGTATCGTGGTGCTACAAGTGGGGCCGAGTGACAAAAACGTGAAGACCGAGTACGTTGCCAAATAGATTTTGCTCACGTTGAACTGTCATGATGCCATGGAGAGCAATATTGTGAAAAAGGAAATTGCAATAGTCAAGTCTACTTCTTAAAAGCAGTTGCAATAGTTTTGGCGACGGAAAGAGACATATGTAGGGCCGGGTGAGTACGCCGAAGGTCACGAATGTGATAAAAACAGCAACGGCACGTTTGGGAAATATGCTGTCTAAAATGTTAATTGTTATGAAAGGTAACACCTAAAGTCTGTGCTGTTGATATCTTAGAAACTGCAATTTGATCTCTTAACCTCCCAGTCTCACGTTCTTTTTGGCGTTCTTCATAACAAAGATATATCAGTTCTGGAATAATTTTAGTTGCTTTCCTCTATATTCGTTCTGGCGTATCTATATCCTTACGACATGGTCTCCAAGCTCGTACATAATACATGCATTTTAAATTAGGTATAACTATTGCTTTATACAGAGGTATGATTAGCTCTTTTACCTTATATGTCTCCTAATCAACCCATTGCTCTGAAACTTTCATGTCTGCATTTATTTTTACTCCTGAGTCATTTTCTTTTATGGTAGTGCTTAGAACAGTAGCTCTCATTTTATAGTTTACATCCGAATTCCCGTGTCCTGTGCGTAGACATTTGCATTTCCAAAAAATTAATAATATTCTGCCATTTTTTCAGACCATTTTACTAATTTGTCTAGATCGTTTTATAAATGTTGTTTATTTCCATAATTGTTAACCTTTGTAAACGCTATTGTGTCTTCCACAAATTTCTGTATTTTGCTTGTTATGCTATCGTCAAAGTCCTTGATATGTATTAAGAACAATAAAGGTCATAATGATGCCCGATACAAAACTGATTTACTACAACACGCTGTCAGTTAGCCGTTCTTCTATCCAGTTGATTATGCCATCCCCGATACCACAGGCTTTTAATTTAAATTGTTGCATTTAGTTTATCCACCTGTTACTGGTAATTAACTATTATCTTCTCTGGTAAACACTGAACCGAAATACCATTTTGGTGTTGTTGAGGTATTCACTCTGGCAAATATTAATTTTAGAGTACCGACATCATCGTTCTTCCTGTCTAGATCGAGTTCACATATCGCGCAGCACCTGTACGGGATCGGTAGGTCTGCCTCCTGTCGCACAATAAATAGTGTTTCAGACAGCAACATTGTTCCAAGACAGACTAGAAATGACATCAAATGCTTTCCATAATTCAGTACGTGAACACATTGTTGCATGGAGCTGTTGGCATAATCTTGTGTGCCGTTCACTCCGCAACATCCGTACACAAACTGATACAATAAATACGAACAATTCACTAATGCAATCGCCTACTGTGAAACGAAATTAATGAAACCTTGAAACCTTATTTGTTTGGAAACCATTATACAACAAAAGCCCAATAAGATCAAACAAGTTGGGGGGTATAGTAACAGCTACGCCAGCAACACAGTAAGCAACATACTGACTGATTAATCAGTCAACACAGCGGTCTATCACATTTCAGCTCAATTTCGACAATATTCAATATTTTACCCACAAGAAGTAAAACTTGGCCAGAATGTTCCTTTATAAATGATATTTATCTACAATTATTATTATGAATTATGACAAGGCAACAAAAGTTGGGGGGTCAGGTGTAAATTTGTAAAATATCATTCACATTAACAGCCACGTCGGCGACAAAATTAGCAAAATACTGTGCTCTCATCATAGTCATACTCATAACACAAGATTTAGTTATCATTAGTTATTGCAATTTTATATGTTCATATAATATAAAATATAGTATGTAATATAGGCATTAAAAATGGAAAAAAATATAATTATATGTAATTTATTAAGACACGGAAATCCACATTTCAACTCAGTTTCGACAATATTCAATATTTAAGCAACACGAAATAATGTCACTTCAGGGAAACTCGGCCAATATGTTAATTTATTATTTATATCCATGAAAAGGTCAAATTGTACCCACAAAGAGTAATGTCATTTCAATAAAAATTGGCCGAAATGTTAATTTGCTATTCGTCTCCATTATATACATAGAAAACAAATAACGAAAATAACAAAATAGGGTTTGCTTTAAAACCACACGAACTCCGGACTACATTTTCTATACAGATTTTACCACGTTCCCCAACAGTGGCGCCACTAAACGTATCGCCACTCTCACAACTTGATCATCAATTCAAAATGAACAGTTCCGGAGTGGTATAAAGAAATGTTTTTTTTTGCCTTTTGGGTTCTCTGCCACCTTAATACATGGAATAGCGATCATTAGACAGAATAATAACGAAATCGGATGCTACATGATGTTGTTTGAGACACGACGCCAAAGGCATTGAGATGATAAACAATAAAATGGCAATGAACCCACCACTTCAGTTGCAACTTGCAACTCTGTCGTAAGGGGATGCAGATCGATCCAGACCTATGCTCATCCGTTTAGCGACCGAACGGGTGCGATATTCAGTGTACCGCGCCAGAGTCAACTTAGATGAACACAACAGGAATTGCGCAGCCACACTAACAGCTATTCATCAACGAAGACCTCACGTCCAGACGTTCAATTAACCCTTGCTTTCGAAACAAGAAAGATGAAGAAAACAAATAAAATCAACGATTGCTGGACGTACCAAGGACAAGTAACCATTAAAAATAGAAACAATGTCACAAAGAAGGTGACATCAATTTGAAGGTACACTGAATGCCATAACTCGGCGACATGTGAGTTACAAGGTACATCTACAAATCCTACTATTACTCATTTAAAATACATACTTTCGAATGAAAAAAATACCTAAATTAGAGTAGTTTATTTGGACAATGACATGCTGAGATATCTATGTTAATTGGAAATGTTAGTCCACAACTTACTGCGCGTTTCTTGTTGTTGCTTGCTTTGTTATTGTTGCTATCAAAATATTTTTGTTACATTGCGTGCGTTAATATACATTTTTATATTTCATAAATGGTTAGTACCATAATATTAAGCAATATTTTTTTCATTTTAAATGATTACTTTCAAATGAAATAGTACATTAATTTCATTAGTTCTATTAGGACAACGACGTGTTGAGATATTACGTTATTTTAAAATATATATCATTAGTAGGTGGCGCCATATGGCGAATGGTGGCGCCACACGGCAGACAATGACGGCACTACTGAGCCCCAAGTGCCTAGTAATCGAACTATTTTTGTTTATGCGTACGCCACCTGGCGGATAATGACGGCACTGCTGAGCGCCACCTGTTGACAATGTTTGATACTAGTTGCACCCTTGACTGATAGTACATGAACTAATTTTAGTAAAACAACGCCTCTAACACCTAGTAACCGAACTAATTTACGTGTTAAAACGTCAATTATTGCCCATTGCACATTTACTGTTGCGAATGCGCAACCACCCGATTCCTGAAGAGGCGAAATCTAGGGTATAGCGTATGTGGCCTATTTCAACGAAAGCGTAGCAAAAAGACAGCATCACACAAAATTGCTACCCTTAAGAGAACAAAAAGAAAAGGTGTGTTACAATACAGTAGAGTCTTCTATAGTAGAGTCTTCTAGAACGAACGGAAAGAACCTTCTAGAAGTATTGGGCCTAGTCTAATGATGCGCCTCTAGTCAGTAGAGTATGAACCAATCAATGAAAAGTGTCTAAGAACCTTCGAGAATACCTTTGCACTCATTGACCTGGTGTTTTTCTAATGAGTAGATCCATTTTGTACTTGTGGCTGGCACGCAAGAAACAGCAGTTTGATACTATTTTTAGACAGTGTTGCGACAATGTTGCAACCTTTTACGTGCTGGTTCTTTAACCAGCACGTATGCTTGGTCAAACATTAATTGAAGTGGAAATGGAAAAGCTGAAAACTCACGAATTTCAACCTTGGTGAAATTTCGTAACTTTTTTTGTCATGTGATCGAGCCAGAGGATGAAAGTCACGACAATGATCGGCATTGGTCTCCTTCCACGTTCCACCAGTATCTCTGACACGACTTGGGGTCATGTTGGGTTGAAGACTCACATGTGTGCAGTGATATAACTATGACCAATGTCTTCCTGATGTCACCAAGTGTACACGACGCAAATTCAGCATCAGACATTGCGTTATATTGGTGTTGCTACGGAGGAAGCAGAAGCAGGGACTGCCAATAGCAGCCAATCGTCATCCATCTACTATAAAGGACCGCCCTGTAAGTTTTATTGAACCATATCTAAACGGATTTTACAATATGTTCCGACATACCTATCGTAAAAAAACTTCTTAAATTAGCAATGCAATATTTCTTAGTAAACGGTCAAACGTGAAATATTAACCCCACTTGGTAGCTATTTGTTTAGAAACAAATCATTTGTTTAGAAACAAGTTATTTTACAAACCAAAAAGTTATATTTTCAAGTTGTCTTTAACAAAATATGTACCACTCACCCACACACCCTCCCACCCACACACCCACCCACCCCGACTGTAAGCGGTGAATGCTCGCCACGCCGACGCCGTGTGCATGTAGAACGGTAGATCAAGAGATTGGCGTGTATGCGTACACAGGTGCGTATGTCGGGAAGGTTCAGTAATATGTAATATGAGCCACTTTTTTCACATTGATATTCTGGAGTAAAGTTGACATAAAAGTTCTCATGATAGACTATTGCGCATTATTGCACATGTGGGTTGTTTACGTTTACAATGAGGACGAGGAGAACATTTTCACCAAATGGCCAAAATTACATTACGCGTTGGAAATATGAGCATGGTCCGTGGATACTATGGGCATGAGTGATCATATTACCCAAAATGGTCATAGACACACCAGAGTCATTGCCTAACCCAATACAAGTCATTACTGAACATGGGTACTTGTACTCATGCACGCGCACATGCACGCACGCACACACGCATTGACACACCCACCCTACAAGCAACACACACACGAATCATTACTCAACATGGGCACACACACACACACACACACACACACACACACACACACACACACACACACACACACACACACACACACACACACACACACACACACACACACACACACACACACACACACACACACACACACACACACACACACACACACACACACACACACACACACACACACACACACACACACACACACACACACACACACACACACACACACACACACTCACACACACACACACACACACACACACACACACACACACACACACACAAACACACACACACACACACACACACACACACACACACACACACACACACACACAAACAAACACAGGAGGCATTGCCCACACACACACAAACACAAACACATACACTCATATAACCCAGAAGGTAATCCAATTCTCTTTTCGCCTCCAAGTTGGTAAATTTACACATGCTTATACAATCGCCTGTGACACAGGCTGACAGAATAATGAAGTTTGGTATGCAAAAAAAACCCAGCGCAGACGGTAGCGCAGTGGGACAGATGATTAATTGCATTTTAGCACGAAATTGTGAGTACGGCGCCTGTTTTATTTACGTCCTATCACGCTACAGTCGATGCTTTCACATCTTGGTTTATGCGTGATATGATATCATTAACAAACTATAATAAAAAGTATTAAATATTATGATTATGAATTATTATTGTAATTCCACGCCTGTCGGAGCGCGCTACAGCAGAGATATACTGCACTTAAAACGCTGTACGGGATAAGTACAAAAACATAGACCAACGAGAGGACTGTGGATTCCGGTCGCCTTAGCAACGAACGGGCTAGCGCTGTTATGATCGACGTAACAACCTACATAGTTGTAAGAACTGAATGTGGCATGTATAGTTTATATTTGTTTTGGTACACTTGCATTGAATAACTAATCTTAGTTAATTGTGGTTCACTTTCATTTGTTAACTGTATATACGAGCGTCACAACAGCATGACATTAGCCCTGTATTTTTTTTTTACAAAATGAAATATAAAATTCTTACTTGAGTATAATAACCATATATTTTATTTTAACAATTATAATTAGTTGATTTCTATACTGTCTAAGTACCATTTTATAACTATTAAAATGTGTCTATCCAGTTAAGTGTTGAGGTCATACTATAAAAACCAGCACATAGCCGATCTGTGGAAATATGTGGTGCGTCCAGAGAATTATGGACCAACAAGTCTAACATAAGTGATATGTAAATTATAATAAAGGCTACTTAAAGACAATATTGTGGACTTCCTTGTTAGGCATATTAAATCCAACTCAACATGGATTCCTAAAAGTCATGCTTAACAAATATGTTACGTTTCTTTGGATGAATTCGCGAAGTAGATAGATAAATGTTGCAACAACTATCGGACAAATAAATTAAAATACTTAAATTATCATATGAGTGTACCACATGTTACAAACCAACAATTGTGGAAAATAATATTGTAAGACAATTCATTCTTTATCATTTCATAAATTGTACAATAGCATACAGTGTAAGGCCTACTGTGAACACTGACACACTTCACCGGCATGGATTTATGAAACAGCGAACTGCATTGTGAATATGGCTACACTCACCATAACCGTGGACCGCGTGTTGCGATGTGATTGACAGCTGCATAGCGGCTACTAAACAATGCCGGCTGACTCCAATAGTTCTGCGAGCGCGCACCCTATTGTGGTGGTACTCCAACATGTTTGTAAAATACCATACTTAATTTGCTTTCTTTTCTAATTGTAATTAAGCTTATATTAAACTACAAGTACAATTGGGCTAGACAACTAATCGTGACTGTGAGGCATGTTATATATTAATATAAAATGTTTTAATATACTTTTGTAGTGCATTATTGAATAGCTAGTAAATGATAGTTCAGTGTTAAAATAATTCCAAATTATAGCACATTTGAAAAGTACTATTACCCTTGCGTATTTCTAAAGTTGCCATAGATATATGTATTTTTGTAGATTGTTTTGTATTGTAACTGTGAACATCTTTATTAAATTTAAACATACTGTCAAAAATGGAAGGTAGAATACCACAGTCCCCATACGTATTAATCTTGATGAAATGCAGTATTTATTACCACATGAGAGACTTTTGCTACTCATACATCATTGGACATAAATGGATACTCCCCATCCCTTTTTGTGGATCTTGAAAGATGAATATATATTTCTGTAGTCAGTCAACTCATTAATCAGAATTTTCATGTTTTAACCATCTTTCGATTAACCCAACGAGAGGAAGCTTGATACCAATCAGTGATAAGTAATTACTTAATTTACTAAGAATTTTTTTCTGACTTCTAGTATTTAAAACAGGAGGAAACCCACAAGTATAATCATTACTAGATATACTGATTTAATTAATATCAGTGCCAAGGTAGTATTGTGTAACTGAACTGTTTCCTGCTATAGCATTTTATAATCTGCATCCAAATCCCTAGTAGCAGTAGCATGACTTTCAAAATCAATTTCTTCACCTCCAGGTGTTCATGTAAAACTGGGTGATTGACTCGTATACATCCCTAGTAAATATAGACTTAACTATTATAATGGTACACCTGTTGCTGTTATGTACAGTGCTTATTACTCAATAAAAATATGTGTACGTCCGATGGTGTTTGTAATTATACGATTAAACAAATACAATGTATAATCTTCATAATCATTAATTTAACTTATTAAATAAATACAATGTATAATCTTTATTATTATTAAACACAATGTATAATCTTTTATTCTGGTTTGGTCCTTTCGATTAAGATATATACATATAATGACCCAGTTAGTTCCATTATTAGTCACCAGGTACACAATCTATTATATTATACTTAACTACATGTGATACCTTATTATATTTCTTCAACTAACCAATCGCATGAAAACCACACACCTATCGTAATACGACACACGCACGCACGGTCACACTACATGTAACGGTCGCACTTATGGTCGTGTCATATCAGTTGTAGACACGCTGTTTAGTAAGCGCTGTTTAGCTAAGTAAGTATCACTCTTACTTGCATGTTAACGCTTTTTATCTATGTAAGTATCAGTTTAAATTTTAGATTTGACTTAATTAAGTTGACCGTGTATGCCACGGGAAGAACAGCTAAACGCGTTGCTTAGTGAATGTGCTACATCCTTAACAAAAAAAACGTTACGTTTGTGACAAAAAGCGTTAGCAAAAACTGGTATATCACGTAGTTAAAGAAACCGATACAAAAAAATGTCACACAGTTAAAGAAAATGGTTGTTTTGTTACTTCATTATTTCGTTACTTCGTGCAGTCATATATTTTTAACAAGATCCCCAACAACAAGTTCCAGATGGCAAGTGGACAAGGAAGCCATTGGCTTATCGAGAGTCCAACAATTTTCACATCTATGTGTAGCCCGCCCTTATCAGATATCTGTAAATTCTGTTTTTAAACATATTCACAGTATTAGCATTAACACAATCATTTGGCAGTTTGTTCCATTCATTTATCACCTTCTGTGAGAAAGAGTACTTTCTCATGTCCAACCTACACTGCTCCTTAACTAATGCTGCTTTGTGTCCTCTGGTTCTACTGCCTTCTTTAAGTTTGAAGAACATATTCCTATCAACATCCTCATAACCGTTCACTATTTTAAACACTTCTATTTGGTCTCCTCTTTTTCTCTTGGTCTCTAGTTTTGTCAAACCACATGTGTAATAAACAGCTTTCGTAACTAAGGTCTCTCAATTCTTGAATAATTTTAGTTGCTCTTCGTTTTATTCTTTCTAGCTTGTCTATGTCCTTTTTACGATACGGCCTCCATGCTTGGATACAATATTCCAAATGTGGTCTAACTATTGCTTTGTGCAGGGGTACAATTAGCTGTTTCTCCTTATACGTGATAGTTCTCCTAATTAGCCCTAGAACTTGATTTCCTCTCGAAGCAGCAATCCGACATTGCTCTGAAACTTTCATGTCAACACTAAATTTTACTCCTAAGTCCTTTTCTTGTGTGGTTCTACCTAGTACAACTTTAACTAATTTATCTACATCGTCCTGTAAACTTTGTTTTTCTGTGACATTAGTAACCTTTCTGAATACTTTTGTGTCATCTGCAAATTTCAGTACTTTGCTAAAATGGGCGGTAATGTCTGAAGCTACGACGGTCAACTTTGGATGGGGTGCACTGACCAGTAAAGAATGAAGATTCTAGTGAATGGTGGTGACTATTCAGGACAGTACACGAAGATGTTAGTGGACGGAAGTTAAGATAGGGAACAGACAGGCGGACATACATAGCTAAACGCGTTACAACATAGCTAAACGCATTGTATACTTGGCAAATAGCGTTACATGCGCAGTTAATATTGGCCTGTGATGGTTAGTCAGGTGACAATGAACACTGTAAGTGTCAGGTAGGCTGTTGCAATGACATAGACATCTTGAATCTGTGGATTGCATCTTGTATTAACTCGGGTTAGTCAATAGAATAACGAGATGGACAACACACAGTGTGTTAATTTGGTTTATTCAACAGTGCTTCCTTTTTCATTACACTAAAAATAATTTCAAGTTGAGATGCCTAAGTTGACACACACATGTTTAAGTTAACATGCAGGTGTGACTTTGATGACATATTGACATAAACCGTTATCTGTAGGCACGCATATGAACCGCGCCAGATATGGAACTTAGATGAAACTGGTTTAACAACCGTTCAGAAACGTGGCAAAGTGTTGACCCAAAAGGGACCGAAACAGGTTGGTCGCGGAACCCTTTTCACCCTTTGTTGCCGCATAAATGTTGTTGGTCGTGCTTTGCCCCGCCTATATATTTCCACGTGTAAACTTCCGCGATCTCAAGATAAACGGGGCTCCAAATGGAAGTCTGGGTCTTGCCACTCAGTCTGGATGGATGATATCTATATTGTTCCTTAAGGTACTAGAGCACTCCATTGAGCACATGGATGCATATTTAACGAAACGTTGAGTTCTAGTCATGGATAACAATGAAAGCCACATTTCTGTAGAGGTGGTGGAAATGGCGAGAAAAGGGGTTGTCTATTGTCAAGTCCCCCACACTGCAGTAATCGAATTCAGCCCTTAGATGTAGGAGTATATGAGCCCTTTAAACAGTACTTCAACACGGCAAGCTATTCTTGGATGCTCTCACATCCAACTAAGACAGTCACCATTTATGATGTTGCAGAACTGAGTGGGCAAGCGTGCTCACACTGCAACATAACTTCATCATTTAAAGCAACCGGCATCTATCCCACGAACAGGACTATATTCCCCGCCGATACGTTCCTGTCGGCGGCTGTCACTGACAGAGGCGTTAATGTGAATACACCTGCGACAGAACCAGCACCATCGATCATTCAAGGATCACCAGCGGCATCTACTAATCAAGGATCACTAGCAGCATCAACCCGTAAAGGATCACCTGAGTCATCTGAGAGGCACACGCCTGAGGACCTATGGCCATACCAGAACGAAGCTCCTCGAAAAGCAACTGCAACAAAATGGAGAAAAAGAAAATTGGCCATCATCGACACTCCCGAGAAGGAAGAGTTACTAAACAGAAGAAAGATAAACATTGTCACAAAGCCAAAGAGGGCGAAGAAATCATGTCTACCTTTCGCACAGAACAAACTGTGTTCACATTTACACCAATCGAAGAAGAAAAACAAACAGAAACCATAATAAATTAAATTAAAGCCAAAGAAAAGTTCTGAATATGACAACATTTATCAAATTTTATTAAAAGCGTCTATAAACGCCTTAGCTAAGCCCCTTACCCGCATAATTAATCAATCACTGATAACAGGAAGATTTCCATTATGAATTGAAAACAGCGAAGATTATTCCTATTTTCAAGAAGGACGTTAAACACGATTTGAATAATTATATACCTGTACCACTGTTACCCTCTATATCTAAAGTATTTGAAAAAAACAGTCTATGCGCAAATATTTCAGTATTTTACTATTAATACACCTTTACACGTAAATCAATACGGATTCAGAGCAGGGTTTTCAAATGAACTAGCACTGTCTGAAATGGTAGATCGAATTTATTTAGATCTTGATGACAACTACCTACAGCAATATTCATAGATTTGTCAAAGGCATTTGACACTGTTGATCGTGTAATTATTATTAGCAAGCTTGAACCACATAACTAACTCAAAATCAAATCAAATTATGGAATAACAGCTTGGGGTTTCAATGTAGGACCATCAATAAATAAACTGCAAAAGAAGGCAACTAGAGTCTTATGAAATAGTAAGTATAATTAATATTTAAGAATCTTGAACTATTAAAGGCAGACGATATTTATAAACTATCTAGTTAATTTTTTTTCTATAAATATAAAAACGGAAAAATCGCAGATTAATTCAAGAACATGTTTCTAACGCAGGAAAATACAATAATGAGACCCAGAAGGACCAGATGGGCGCCTCAACGTGTCCGTAACATGACAAATAACCTCCCAAATAATGAGATCCAGAAGGACCAGATGGGCGCCTCAACGTGTCCGTAACACGGCAAATAACCTCCCAAATATTGAGATGCAGAAGGACCAGACGGGCGCCTCAACGTTTCAGTAACATGGCAAATAACCTCCCAAATAATCAGATCCAGAAGAACCATATGGGCGCCTCAACGTATCAGTAACATGGCAAATAACCTCCCAAATAAAGATACTAATTCCAAGCACTGTCGCCTTTGTATCAGACACGAAATTCCTAAAATAAAAAAAATCTCCCAACTAATGTACTTGATAAAATAAACAGCCATTCATGCCAAGGCTAAACATACCTGTAATAAAATTTTTGCACTAGACATTGTAATATGATAAATGTTTGTATTATATATTATGTGTGACAACTACTGTTAATGTGTCATGACATATTGCCATATATTGCATTGTATGACGTTTAAAAATGTGTTAATTATATTCAGTAAAAATTTAGTAATAATTATGTTACCCAATGTTAGTTAATGTAAGTTAGTTTTGTTCGGTTAGTAATCATTGGCTGTGGTACAGTTAGTGTGAGATAGAGCGAGTAGTTTTGATATCGGCATTTCTACTTATTTAGTACTTCGTACCTGGTTTCTTGAATTCCACACCTTTTCTCTACTGTCATTGGTTTACACTTTATTTTAAATATTTATTGATTTCAATATATATATATATATATATATATATATATATATATATATATATATATATATATATATATATATATATATATATGTATATATATATATATATATATATATATATATATATATATATATATATATATATGTAATAATAATAATAGTACATACATAGTCTCTCTCTCTCTCTCTCTCTCTCTCTCTCTCTCTCTCTCTCTCTCTCTCTCTCTCTCTCTCTCTCTCTCTCTCTCTCTCTCTCTCTCTCTCTCTCTCTCTCTCTCTCTCTCTCTCTCTCTCTCTCTCTCTCTCTCTCTCTCTCTCTCTCTCTCTCTCTCTGTCTCTCTCTCTCTCTCTCTCTCTCTCTCTCTCTCTCTCTCTCTCTCGTGCAACGGTAATGTATTACGTTCACTATGTAACGCTTGTAGTGCTTAACTTTATTTATAAAATGTATATTCATAACCACGAGCGAGTCCCATTGCACAGACTAATTCCTCCGACTGAGTCTATTGTTCACTGCCGCACTGACTGGTTTTTATTTATATGTGGTAATATTATATCACAGCGCGTGTTATTTATTGATTCTCCTTTGCCACAGTCAAAGTGTCACTATGCTGTAGGTCTTCCTTCTTCGTGACCCGCCATCTATTCCCCCCGAGGATTGGTCAGCTGAAATACGTCGACTCACCTTGCAACAACAACAACCCGTCTTCCCAGCGGCAGGCATCGACAACATGTTGCGTCATCTTTGACCATCTTCATAGCGGCATGCGTCGTCATCAGTATTATTATTCCTTGTCATTTACTGTTTGCTACAATTAATATTATTATTCCTTGTGATTTGTGTCTTAGTTCAATACATACCAACAATCACGTACGTTAGCTTATATACTTATTTTTTTCTACAATTATTATTCCTTGTGATTTAATAGTCTTAGGTCAATATATACCAACAATCATGCACTTTAGCATTTGTGTGGAACAGTGTGCACAAAAGAGTACGCCTGAGCACACCTAGAACTCAATTACTTAATTGATCAATGTGAGTCTTGAAAGCATAAACTAACTCACTGTGATCATGTGTGATTGGGAGGTCGATACTGTTTTTGAAGGAACATACATCAAAATGTAATGTTTGTAATAGCTTTCAGAGGAATTATTTAAATAATTGTAAAAATCCCAGTTTTGTCCAAGCATGAGACAATTAACTTGGACATTTAATTACATTTAATTACTTTTAAATCAATTAATATTATTGATATAATATACACTATTTATTCACACAATATACCGTTTACATACAAGTCTTGGACGCTGCTCAATGCACAGTTCTCTAGGAGATAATCCAGAGCAGCCCTCTCCAAACCACATTAAAAAATGTTAGTCAAGTGTCAATATCCCTGTGACATGCTCCCCATCCTTAATTGCGTGAAATTCTGATTATTAGTGATAAATAATATTGCCATATGTCTAGATTTCTAGACGTAAAGAAAATGCCAGAACACCGAGCAGCATGGATGCAGGCAATCAGGAGGAAAGACTGAACACCAACAAGCAACAGTTATCTTTGTAGTGAATACCTTGAGGAGAAGTGCTTTGTGGGTCATCCCAACAAGATTGGAAGACGACTCTATGATTGGGCAGTTCCCTCCATTTTCAACTTCCCTTCCCACCTGCATCCGAAACAACAACAGAAAGCGAGAAAGGCCAGAAAGTGCCCTGCTGAGACATCTGTAGGCAGTAATGCGGTGGAACTTCATGATGTTCTAAGTCCTACCAAAGTGGCTCGCAGATTAAGTACAAAACATTGTTACGCATCACAAGACCAGCCATTATCTTCAACGTTAGTTGAGAATATACAGAGGATCGATACGTATTGCAATATATTGTGGTTGTTTTGGTTACGATATAAGATGGCCTAATCTGTTGTGTTATATTTTATTATAACATGCCTGACTGATATTTATATTAAAAAGTAATTGGAATGGAAATAGACCATCTGTCTGCCCTGACAAGACAAACCATTTGGTCATACCTTACAGTGACGATGTAGACATGCACGAAGACACACCAAGATTATTGCACACATGAACACGCCATCGTCCCGACATGCAATGACAAAACTAATCTTGTTTAACGGCACATAATCTATTTCTTCTGTTGTTAGTTGTATTTAATGTGTAGGTAGTTTGTCTTATTACTAATAATTCAGTGGTTTATATCTAAATGTTACCCTAAAGACAGGGGTCACTTATGGTCAGTGAGAGCTGGGCCAGGCATGATTCTACACTTAATGACAGCTCTGTTTTGGTTCATAAATTATATGCTCTACCTTATTAAGCAATGCTTTCAATTTATAATTGTATCATTCTGTGTAATAGATAACTATCCATCTTTTTATTTCAGGGTATTTACTTTACCAGTTGTAATTACTTAATGGTGACTTTGATTACTAATGTATTTGAAGATGGAGAAATAGTTTTCATTAGACCTTAGGGAACAATTTCCAACAGGGCTTAATGAGATGTTGACCACTTGCAGTCATTAGCTAATACATGTGTAGAACACTTCAGAAAGTTCAGTTTCGATCATGTTTAGTGGTGCTACGGTTATAGTTAATATGCTAATATATTTGATAAACAAGGTGCGTGGATATATTGTGCATGTAATAAGGTATTAGGTAACTGTAGCCAGGATCAGGTTGGTGCCCTCTCTCCCTTTGAAGTTCTTGATTAACTGCTCTAAGAGGTGGCTGTGAGAGGGTCGATATTGACTATTCCCTAGCACAGACCCTAGATAGATGTGAATTGAGCAGTATACAAGATTTGTTTGCAAGCAACAGTGCATTGACAGCTAGGCTAGTCACGCAATGACAGCTAGGCTAGTCACGCAATGACAGCCAGGCTAGTCACGCAATGACAGCTAGGCTAGTCACGCAATGCCTCGGGCAATACACATGTGAAATAGACAACATTGTTGACTGTTGAGTTTATGCTATTAGGAGTTTATACATATAGAGCACTAGTTTTACATTAATACATACATGTATGCTAGGGAATGTTTTGATAAACATTAATATTATTATATATTAATACTGAATAAGATAACATGTATTTTACAGATAATATTGTGAACAGCACCAATGTGTTGGAACTATGGTACTTAATAGATATCTATATATCATCTTATCTTACACTGGACGCCACGATATGCAAATAGCTTACTTGTTCTGTTTGTATTTGTACAGGCTCACTCCTTGGTGTGGTACTGAAGTTAGATCAGGAGTGTGAATTGTGCAATGACTGAAAAACTTGGTTTTGTATAATTTTAGTAAAAAGTTTAGTTTATCAGTTTAGTTAGTAAGCTGTAATAAATACAATTGTATCTTACAAACCTGTCTTACAGTGATCTGTTCTTAATTTAGGCATAAGCCTGCCACCCGCAGCCTACATATAATTACATTTTTTAACAGTCACATTAGTGAGACATGTATTTTAACCATTGTACATTTATTACACTCAATAACTGAAGTTATTTAGTAGATGTTGGTATGATATATGACGAAGACTGGGTGCTTTACAGT
>OY759263.1:21459483-21624483 GCA_963662155.1 Lamellibrachia columna | reverse complement strand
GAATTGAACATATCGGCCAGAATAATATAAAGTGTACCAGAGCAAGAAATGCTGTCTTCCATATTTAGCCATCTATCAGAGGATCAATATTGACGCTATTACAAGAATAGGCTGATATATTACCGCTTTAAAAATACTATGCTGTCATTGGTTAGGCAATTATGCAAATTTCATAGACATACGCGTCATACAACGGAGATGAAAAATAAGGTCATCGTGATCCCTGTCAATTTAAATAGGTGATAATAAGTGGGGTGACATTATTTTCAATATACCTACAAGAATATGTTACAAATCTAAACACATTAAAGATAGTGCTCATTATTAAAAAAACGTTATTCATTTCCAAACGTGCTTGGTACACTCATATGATTTTGGCCCATATGAGTTCATGCTAATTGACATACTTGTCATGTCATTTGTATCTTAATTTTTTAAGAAATATTACTAACTACTGGTACTAAAAATACGTTAATAAAAGAATAGAACATATTTTGGAATGGGTTTATTTATAAAATGTTTGTTTTATTGGACACCAAGTTATAATGAAATGTAATCTATTATTCATCATTCACCCTATATGTTAGCAGTGTCTAATAGTTGTCAAAATGTATGCAAATAAACTTAGCATACAATGGTGAGATAGTGCAAGATGATCAAGTTTAAAACTGCTTCCTCAACTGATTTAGCCTATCGCAAATCCGGTTCATTGGTGTCCAAATAATATACTGTGTGAATAGTTTATGTAACATATACAGTCGATTTAATTAAAAATGGCTAGATCTGGTAAGGATAAAAATATTGGATATCCAAAATGATAAACACTGTGAAGGTCAGTACTGATCATGGGCGTGACCTCCATCATCTCGCAGATCACGTGACAAAGTCACCAAGGAAGAAAAATCCTGATTTTTTAGCATTTCGATTTTCACTTCAGTTAACTAATTTAATAGTTTGTCTGATGATTTCACAAAATAAACTACATACAAAAGTTACACAAACGAGTTAGCATGTTGCAATGGACACTAGGTATGTTTGTTTTTTTTCGCAAAATTCATTTGAAATGAGACTAGCAAAAAAATCGAACTGATTAAACACCTTTAAAAGCAATGTGAACCCCAAGGGGTGGAATGTCTCCATCCCAACTGCGAACATAAGAATGCCACCAACTGTGATTGTACATTCATAATCTGAAATAAAGGTTTATGAATGTTTTAACGTATATAACCTCAAAATATGATCATTGGTGACACTTCCATAAAGGATCACACATATTATTTATTTTAAAAAGGTATCCATTGCAAAAACTATTTAAATTTGTTGATAAAACAGTTTCTAGCAGCACATCTTATTAGCTGTTTAACGTCACAACCAGTTTAGTTGTTTAGTCGCTACTAAGCCACACTTACAAATAATCAGTATTACAGATTGCCAATCAGCGAAATTAAACAAAAGCGAATACTGCACATAATTGATAAAATTAACATAAAAATAACCAGAATCTATCGATCTCGCAGAACTCGACGGTTCTTGCAGAACTCGACGGTTCCTGTAGAACTCGACCGCTACGGCGTCTCATACCTGTGGAACACGTGTGCGTGTGTCACGAAAAAATTCCATGTATGCTTTCAAAGCTTCTTGTTTTGTAACTGGATCCGTCTGAACCAAAGGTCCATTTTCCCCAGCGGCACTGCTAGCTGGCTGTCGCAAATTGACTCGTTAAATTAACCGCTGCAAGTGTTTTGCTTCTGCAGATCCCGTCCATTAGCGACTCCGCTGTGTGCGTGTGTGCCTGTGTGCGCGTGCGCGTGTGTGTGTGCGTGTGCGTATGTGTGTGTTAACTCTCAGTAATAACAACATAGCCACAGTTTTCATGCGCAGCACACAAATGTGTAACCCATTCCCTGGAAATGTTCTATAAACTGTAATTCGATAAATAGTTACACAAACTCTGTTTAATGACATCGTTAAATGACATCGTTCAAACAGATGCATCAACGGTTCTGTTAGCAGAGCACAGTGCTTATTTGAATCTGTTCAGTGTCGTTATAAACATACGCTTTCACCAGCTTACTCCAGTATTACTGAGTACTGGGGCTTTCCGTTCAAAACCAAGGTTTCCATCGTTTTATCACGCAAGAGCTTCCGCTCCACGAATGGATAATGCGATGCTAATCTTCTGCAGTCGGAAGAGTACACCCGTTTTGCGAACTTCTCGTTCCTATGATCCCATCCGTGTGATTTACAAACAAAATGTTTGTACTTCAGCACGATGAATTCTCTCGTATTTCGTGGAGCCGGAAACCACCGCCATGCAAGGGGGCGCTGCGTCAGCGGGAAAAAGTCAGTTCGCTTCATTTTCCAATTCGGTGCGTTTCTGTAGGTTGACACTTGCCTGGCGTCCTGCGTATAAAACGATATGTCAATATACGGCCAGCGCCAAGACGTTCTCCCCGCTTTAGGATCATTCAACGAGTAGAGCTTCACGGTGAATGCGTGCGCGTTGGTGGACTCCAAAAGCTGGATATGTCTGTAGTGTCCGGATCCGTTGGCGTTGAACAGAACCTTAATCTTCGGTAGGTCGTCGATGTTCATGAAGATGTCGAGATCGTCGTCCCACGGCAGTATGTCGTGCATGACGTATGATCCGAGCAGCGTGCCGTATGCCAACATGTAGGTGATGTTGAACTCTCGCAGGATGCCGTCGACTCTCGATAGAAGCTCAATGCAGTGGTCATGTTCTGGCCGCGAGAGACGTCGAGGGAGCAGTCTGTGAGAACGCCACGGCAGTGCGTCGCTCGCCTGCTTCAGGCTAGAGGTGTCTCCTGCGCGAATGGGTCCGCCCGACGGGCGTTCCACATGTCTGAGGAGAATAACCAACGCCAAAATCACTAGCAGTGACCACAAAACTATCATCTTTTTACTTGTCATCGTCACATCTCGTACCTACAGCAGATGATAATATGTCTTATTGCGAGATGTCTCCACCGCTGGTTTTCTCCTGAAACTGGTATCTTCGATATGTGGATTTGCTATGTGGATGAGAAACTAGACAATTGGTAAATGCTAAGATAAAGGTATAGACGAGTAGAATACCAGAAACATAAACAAATAAAGAATAGGGCCTACAAAGCAGCTATTCATAAACACTGTACATGACACATAAACACTGTACATGACACATAAACACTGTACATGACACATCAGAACATTCTACAAGAGGCAGGATCGAAAAGATTATTATTTGTCGTAGATTGAAAAGTTATCACTGCATGAATAGGCAAACACCATAAAGCTACATACACCGAAAGACATCAACAGTAGTTTGAAACTGCTTCGACAATTCATTTAGCCATCGCGAATGAGGTTCGGTGTTGATCAAATCTATGATAACAATTGTAAAGTTTCATGTAAAGTTTCAGTCTGCTGGAGACTCTACGTACAGTTGAATAATGACACAGTGTGCACGGTATATATATTTTAGCTGTTAATTTAGCATTTGTTTATTATTGTGTTTACCACAAAGACGTCAATGTTTACTAACTGCATCTTATCTTAAAACAACAAGTTTATCCACGTTATCAATGTCAATATAATGTCTGCAATTTAATTAAATAAAGGCTCAAATATTATTTTACAAGTGAATTACATGTGCGATTTCTACTTCAACCTTCAACAGAACAATCCATGACTGCAGGTGTGTAAGATATAGCTCTAGCAGCCGGTGTCCAGGATCTACTCTGGATACACCCGTTTTCTCGGTCCTATGATCCCATTCGTGTAACATGTGACAAACAAACTGTAGATCGCAGACGAAAGGATCTGCTATCTTGACACCCATTCTCGAAACACGCCTGGTGTATCATAAGCGACGCTGCCGGGAAGAGTAAGACCACATAGACAAACGAGGCGTGGGCGAGAAGGTGGGATGCCACACTTTGCAGACTAAGGGAATTTATCCAGGTCCCATCGAAGAAACCAGTTGGACATAGTCCGGCAGACAAGTCCGAAATTTAGGCTGGACCGGGTTTTGTGGTCTATAGTTTGTTTTTATGCTGATTTAACACGACTAGGTTGTATACTGTCAGAGTGACACCTTGTCACCCTTGGGCAATTTTTTTTATTTGCATAAATCCAATATGGCCGCCTCCATATCAGTATTTTGATGATATATCCAAATATGTTTGGAATTTCACAATTATTCTAAATAGATTAAGTGTCTGAACAATCGTGCCATCAAAGAGTTAAACAAATATTATAATCGGGCATTTTTGTTAATTTGCATAAATCCGATATGGCCGTCACCGTATCAGTGTTTTGATCATATATCCAATTATTGTTGGAATTTCACAATTATTCTAAATGCCATTTAGTTGTTGGGGGCTCGAGGCTTCGATGCCTGTAACAAATGATAGGTATTTTTTAATTGCACAAATCCAAGATGGCCGCCACTATATCAGTGCAATAGACAATCAAACGGGTCAGAAAGCATGACATGCATGTACCAATTGAGTATGAGTTAACCATTCAAATATTCAATGGGCCCAAGAAGCCAGAACTGCCACGATAGCCATATTCAAGCCAGTGCTGTCTCTAAAGGTACTCGTCCATAAATCTATAGCAACAAGGAGGGCAGACGAGACAGACTTAGTTTTTCTGCAAGATGTACTTAAGAAACATTGATGTCCTGAATTCAATGGGTACAACACACCAGTCGTGACCAAGGCCAATCTTCCAAACCAAAAACTAAAGCTGCATACATGCGCCTAATTGACATGAATCCCTCTGACCCGGACACTATGATGACGGCATTGACACGAGCACAGCAACTCACACACGAAACGGGCCAAGAGTTTGTGGTGTTCACTTTTTACTTACAGCTTTATCGAGTGGCACTCCATGTGATCTGGGTATATCCAGATCGGCTCCCCAATGTCATCATGCGACTAGGAGGTATGCACTCGTTGGTGAGCTTTGTGGGTTCAGTTGCTACTTTGATGGTAGAAAGTGGGCTAGCTGAAGTTATGAGTGCAGTATTTGGTGGAGTACCGAAGATGTTGACTGGTAAAAGATTTCCTCAGAATGTGAGAGCCATGCGCATGGTTGCAGAAGAGATACTAAGACAAGTAATGCAAAGTACCCCAGTTTCATGCAAAGAAGAGTTCATGAAAGTGCTGGAAGATCTGGCTGGTAGGTGCACAACCACAAAGCTCTGGGTCGATATGCTAACCAAGCCAATATTCATTACGATGATGTTCATTAGGGCAGAGAGAGAAGGAGACTGGCTGCTCTATCTTGAAGCCTTCAGCTTGATGATGCCGTACTTGTTCGCAGCAGGTCATGTTCATTATGCACAGTATGACTTATTCTAACTCCGATCCATGCAATCCCTCTCTGTCAATGTGCTTAGATATGTCATGAAGGGTGAGCATGCGACACGTACTTGGCGTCTGGAATGGAATCTAGAGTGACATGTGCATAGCAACTACTTTCATGAGATATGGCCACGGTCACGCTGGTATCATCGGTTTCACACTGAAGCCTGAAACACTGAAAACGAGGGCATTGAGTCTTCACATATGCAGCCATCTTGAGTCAAACCTTGTTGATGGTGAGAAGATGTACGTTCAAAAAAGGCACAAAGAGGAAAGTAACACAACCATTGCAAATGATGCACATGATAGAGAGGGACTACGAAACAAACTTGATATATGCATCGATCCTCTTGACCGATGGAAACACCCTGATGATATAGTGAACATTGTGAGTGGAAGATTGGGCCCGTTATCAGTCAATGTACACAACGCTATTGAAATCGGAAGAGTTCAAATGCGGGTGATAAGACTTCAGGCCAGTTCCCGTGACGTGGACATCAACGATGTTCTCTCACATGAATTGGCACCCATTCCCACGTCAATGTTCACAGAGGATGAGGAAACGAGGATTTCAAAAGCCAAATAAGTCCTAAAGAAATAATTTCAAGTTGAAGTGTCAGCAAGACATGCATCAAATACAGACGTCACAGTCATCGATGGTTGAGCCCTGCTCTGGGTGGTTCATTGGCCAACAGGCGGGACAGTGAAGGAGGAGTTTGTGAACAATTTCAGAGGCCACATCGAAAGGCAACAGCGTAAAAGAGATGTATACTTTGCACAATTGTGAAATTCCAACTATAATTGGATATATCATCAAAATACTGATATGGAGGCGGCCATATCGGATTTGCAAATAAAAAAGTACCAGTCATTTGTTACAGGCATCGATCGAACCCCCAACAACTAAATGGTATTTAGAATAATTGTGAAATTCCAATAATAATTGTATATATGATCAACACACTGATACGGTGGCGGCCATATTTTGGATTTATTCAAATTAACAAAAATGCCCGATCATAAATTGTTTTCCACTCTTTGATGGCACGAGTGTCCAGCCACTTAATCTATTTAAAATGATTGTGAAATTCCAACTATACTGATTGTGGAGGCGGCCATATTGGATTTATGCAAATAAAAAAAAAATTCCAAGGGTGACAAGGTGACACCCGGCATTTTCTGAAAGTGTACACCCTAGTCTTCCTAAATCAGCAGGAAAAAACTATAGACCCCAAATCCACGTTTCACCCACTTCTGCCGAACTCAGCCGACACTCACTGGTGCGCCTCAATCGATAAAGAACATGATATGCCAGGGTCAAACACAACATGAACCAGATGTGGCTGGCACCAACAGCTTCTGTTTCGCTTTAAATTATTATTACACTACATATTTGAACACCGCAGAAACTCATTCGCGAATTTCCGATGCAGCTTTGTTCTACTGTTGATGTGTTTCGGTGTTCGTAGCTTTTGCTTATTCATACAATGAAAATGTTTAAATCTAACATTCTCATTACATGTCGTACAGATAATAACATATATTTAATGTATTTCCAATAATTGTCTTTTCAATTCTGCCTTTTGTAGAACGTTCTTATGTATAATGTCCGGTGTTTGTGATCAGCTGCGTTGTAGGCCATATTCTTCTGACGAGCCACGCATATGTTGCTGCTTTTCTACTTGACTATGCCATTACCTTAACATGTGTCATTATCTAAACATATACCAATTGCCCAGTTTTTCGTACACATAACAGAATCAGATCAAACTTACAATATATATGTATATATATATATATATATATATATATATATATATATATATATATATATATATATATATATATATATATATATATATATATATATATATATATATATATACATATATATATATACATATATATATATATATATATATATATATATATATATATATATATATATATATATATATATATATATATATATATATATATATATATATATATATATATATATATATATATATATATATATAATATATTTATATATATATGTGTGTGTAATGTGTGGCCATGGGTGGGGGTGGCACTTCTCTCTATGGAGTAGTGCCTGTGGCACGTAGCCCCTCACCTTTGATGTATTATGGTGATTACCAATTTGATTGGTTGTGTGCATACACTGTTGTTTTATTAGGTACATCAATAACTGGTTATAATCGACTTGTATGTACAATGATTTTGTTTACTGGTGTACATGTGATGCATACAACCTGGCATTAAAATATGCCCTTTACCAACCTTTACTTATGTATCCACCTGTCCCTTATTCCTACATCAAACGAGCTGCGGCCATACTTAGAACTAGACCAGCTACTTACTACGCATTCGACACCACAAGAAACAAACATATATATATATATATATATATATATATATATATATATATATATATATATATATATATATATATATATATATATATATATATATATATATATATATATATATATATATATATATATATATATATATATATATATATATATATATATATGTATATATATATATATATATATATATATATATATATATATATATATAGCCGTATCGTTTTACGGTGGCGTAACATTTGCCTTAATTTTGTCTATGCCTGCGTTTTCGATAGATCCAATAGTTTTTCGATAGATCCAATAGTTCTGCTGTTACACGTAGTAAATTCCGGCGGGCAACCATGAAAGTTACCACCGCCGGTAAATACAATTCCATTCGTGTGAGTGTGAGTGTGTGTGTGTGTGTGCTTGCGTGCGTGCGTGCGTGCGTGCGTGCGTGCGTGCGTGCGTGTGTGTGTGTGTGTGTGTGTGTGTGTGTGTGTGTGTGTGTGTGTGTGTGTGTGTGTGTGGTACATTAAAAACTATGGTATGTAGTTAATAAAATACTGTTTCGGTGCCTACCTTGAGACTAGCGGAGTAGCAACGGGTTAACTTTTCCACTCGGGAATCCACACACCAGACCGTCAGAGCTAGAATCGTGCGAACAGTGATATATGATATGTTAACGTGAAAACATAATCGCATAACAGAATAGCTGCGCGGACATGCATGTTATCTCATTACAAAGACGCCATACCTGCTCGCTGCCACGTGATTAGGAACGAGCTTTCACAATGGAGTCCAAAGGTGCATTGTTTTTAAAGTCTCCGTGATTTTGAGAAAAACAAAATTGGTTACACAATTAAAATGCTCCTATCGTGTATTCGGGGATTGCACAAGTGGGGGACTGTCATGTAGACTGTTTTTTTTTATTCCCCGTGATTTGGAAAAGCAATATTTATTACATAATTCCATGCGGGGATTGTCCTATGGACTGCAGTAACAACATGCAGTCATATAGGGGTATTTAAACAGCACTACTATTGTCAGTATTGATATTACATTTTTATCAAGGATTGAATGGACTGCAATTCCATTGCTGCCGAAAAACGTGCATTGTTTAATTCAGTTCTTATTGTCTCAGTTCACTATGCAAATTGATTTATCTGATAATATCAGTATCATGCACGCAAAGAATCCTTACTGGATATCTGATACTGAAATCGAGTTGTTTGAAATGCAAAGCACTTCCACTGTCCACTGCTTAGTAATGCATGATAAGACATAACGTAATACATACTATTATTAATATTGTCATATATAGAATTGCACCTTCATCTTTGTACAGATGAAAATAACGTATACAACAATGCATACATTGACAAATTGTTATTTATGAATAATCTTTTTCCACTGCACGTGTCACAGTATTTTTTATATTGTGTTGACGCAAGTTGAAAGTCGCCCAACCCCAAAAGGAAACGTCCCTACTACGTGTAGCATGAAATACGCAATGGTTGCGTATTCGTAGACATGTTTTCTTTTGGACACAGTAGTTGGAGATAATTAATTTTAGTTTGCCTTTTCCTATGTCGACAGCGTAGATCGAGTTGAGAGTTCAGTTGTGATTTGTGGCGCAGATGAACAGACACCTGTCATGACATGTCACTGGCATTGCCCAAATTCAGTTCATATTGTCTATTGTGGAAAGATCGTGGGCGACAGCGTTAAATAACACGGTGGGGTTACCAAGGATTGGGACACGCTGGCGACTTGCTTCGCTGTTCTGATTGAATACTAGGTTTTTTCGTTTTGCAGCACTATTTTCACGATAACAATTAGTTTAATGTATTCCCATTAAGCAAACAGGCGAAATAACTTTTTTTTTCCTAGTATATCACGCGGAGGCGTAACTTCGGTGGTGTGGCAATATAAACAGCTAAGTAATTATACGGTTCAATTTCAAAACTAATGTTAGCATTTTAGCCATGGATTTAGTTTAGAAAATGTAAGAAGATTTAACAAGATTGCCATCCAAGACAAAGGCCCAGATGGCAAGTGGACAAGGAAACCATTGGCTTATTGAGTCCAACAATTGTTCATCTATGTGTAACCCACCCTCCTGATATATGTATCAACCTTGTTATTAAATATATTCACGCTGCTAGTATTTATACAATCTGTAGATAATTTATTCCATTAATTTATTGTCCTCTGCTAGAACGAGTACTTCCTGATGTCCAATCTAATTTATAATCTAAAATCTATTTAATTAACCTTTCTAATAATTTATAAATCACTGACGTGCGGGCCACCGCGCACCAGGATCGCCTCGGTACGTTGGTGCTACTTCATGTACACATGAACACAAAACTCGACTTCCAATAACAAGCAATTATTGACAAGTACAGCAGGAATCACCCAATAACTTATCTTGGTTTGTTAATTTAATTACTATGATGATAACATTATTCAGCGTGGTTCACAAATCATCCAACTAAACATACTTTCACCATGTAATGCCCGAGAATAAATAAATTCAATATATTAAATATAATAAATACATTCCTCGGATCCCTTGCGTAGATGTCTGTGTCCCATCGTTGAATAAATCATAGAACCGTCCATTATCCCTTCAGCCATCACCGCCCATTTTCCCCCTCCATTTCCCCTACATTGGCCGTCGTCAGTCAGCCCCTACAAGCATCTCCATCCACGTCCATCTGTTGGTTATTCAGCCATCACCGGTCCTGCCGCACCTATATTCACGAAGCAAGTCGAGGAGCCGTCTATGTGACCGCCACGTCAGTGCATCGCACGCCTGCTTCAGTCAGTCGGTGTCTCCTGCGCGAATGTGTCTGCCTGGCGGGCGTGCCACATGTCTGAGGAGAATAACCGTTTTACTTGTCATCTTATTCAATTGTTCGTCACATCTCGTACCTACAGCAGATGATAATATGTTTTATTGCGAGATGTCTCCACCGCTGGTTTTCTCCTGAAACTGGTATCTTTGATATGTGGATTTGCTATGTGGAAGAGAAACTAAACAGTTGATAAATGTCAAGATAAAGGTCTATACGAGTAGAACACCAGCAACATAAACATGATTCATCATAACAATAGGGCCTACAAAGCAGCTGTTCATAAGAACTGTACATGACACATAAGACCATTCTACAAAAGGCAGGATTGGAAAGACAATTATTATTTGTCGTAGACTGAAAAGTTATCTTTGCATGAATAAGCAAACGCCATATTTTGTTATGATTTTTATAGATGTTCATATTATTGACTGGTGCCCAATCCACCATGTGGCGCCACCGTTATATGCATCAGATTTAATTTTGCCGGTAGCCCCCATTAACAAGGCTCCGCGAGGTGTCGCCGTTTCTCGCTCTTACAACCGCCTCGTGGCAAACATCACGTCCCATTGTGACAGAACCCGGATGTTTAAATATGGTCAAATATTAGTCCGTGGGCCAGGTATAACCCCCCACCCCCTAGGGAATTTTCAATCACACGTCATAATTACTTTTCATAGTTGAAAGCAGGGAATCATAATTGATGAATTTGTTTATCATTTAAAAGGATATACTTTTTACGTATTTTGGAGTACAACTCATTCGCACGAGTGGGTGTGTATATATATATATATATATATATATATATATATATATATATATATATATATATATATATATATATATATGTATGTACGTATGTATGTATGTATGTATGTATGTATGTATGTATGTACGTACGTACGTACGTACGTGCGTATATATATAATAATCAATCATAAACATACTTTTCTTTTGCATTAAATACTACTTACAATAAGTTGTTTCGGTCAACATGCTGGAAGCATTGGTCAACAGACAGTTGGCTAGTGCAGTTGAGTTGTCTTCAAAATCATCATCTCTATCATCGTACATGATGTCAAATAGGCTGGCCACACGTATGTTCTCTTCATCGTCGTCATTGTCAGTGTCAAGGGCATTCTCAGACAGACATCTTTGTATGATAGTTTAACATACATACAGCAAACAAACTTGTCCAGCTCGGTCTGACTACCTTCAGGAGCGCCGTCTGTCTCACCAAGTGTCCCGAAATCATCTACAAACACGGGATGCTTTACCATAGTCTTTCGGAAAAACAGAAAACGCATGCTATGCAAGCATTGCTGAACACATCAGTTGACCGTGTTTACGGATGAGGCGTTTCATATCCATCAGTCGTCTTTTGTTTTCAAAGCCAGTTTCAAAGTATACGTTCTGCTCTATTCGGTTACCATAATACAGAACACATCGGTATCGGCCAATCAGACGGTGAGGTCAGATGTACTTGATGTAGCTACACGGAAACAGTGTAACATGATTCGTGTGTCGGCGTCTTCCTGAGACGAGGATAGTGCTGGGACGGGAGAACTTTCTACTGTGATGCCATCAGCTGAGGTCAATGAGATACAGCTGTCCCCACAGACAAAGAATTTAAGATCTGACTACCCTGGAATTGTGCAGCATACTTTGTCTTTTGCCATTCTGACAGCACAAGCCTGGTCAAATTTGTCTTGTTGACATTGTTTGATAGGAGTGATTTCCATTCTTTTGGCAGTTTTGTTGAGGGGCATTTAACGAGGTATGCATTCGAAGTTCCTCGTTGTCTTCTTTCAGCTGACTTGATTGAGTTGTCCTTGTAGGTGTCGGTCACAAAGTCCACCCTCTTCACCTTGGGCAGCACGCTGAACAGTTTCAGACAACTCTCCAAATGTCTGAGGCAGTGCAGTGAGTGCCTGCAGTAGGGCGTTCCCTTCAACGACGTATGCATCCAAGTCTTCAAGCTGGTGCATCAGTTTGGCCTTGTCTGTCTTTACTGGAAGCCCATCCGGTGTAGCTAAAGTGGAACCAATTGGATATTGCAGTACCTTCTGTAGACTAAGGTTGCTGTCTCCAGAGAGAATTAGCAGCTGCCCAAAGAGATTCCGTTGTGCTGATATTTGGACTATCTTCGAGGACTTTAGTTTCTTGGTCTTTTCAAGAGAACCAACCGTATTTAATGACTGCCTGTGGGAGAGATGCATCGAATTTGGGCAACAAGCCCCTTCTGGATAAAGGTTTTGAATGCTGCTTTGCCAACTGCTTCACCATTCAAGATATCATTCGCAACTTCAGCTTGGGCTCGTGCGCCAGAAGAAATACAAAACAGATCTTCCTTGACCTCAACTTCAAATGGAATTATTAAATTGTGGAATCAGTGTCTGAAGATCTTTCTCGCCACGTCTGATCTCTGATGGCCGTAGGCCTTTGTGTGTCTTGTCTTCAGAACATGTCATACCTGCCATCCCCAATGTGGTTTCTACGTAGCCTGCTCTGGCATGTATGGTCATACACCATCGGTAGTAGGCTGGATAGTTTCTGCTGAATCCAATGATGCCTCCCCTGGTCTCCGCATGGCGATTGATCGTCTGTTCAATAGTCAAGTCAACTGGATTTATTGATGCTTGCGTATCTGATCTGGACACACTGAACCCGCAGTGTATGCTGTTACTTCCTAAAAAAACATTGTGGCGTAAACTGTAGGGGTTCCCCTGTCTGGCCTATGGACTAAACTGTTGAGTAATTTCTCAGGCATGATGTCATAATGATGTCATTCTTGCACAATTATATGTTAACTGTAACACTGTTGGAACGAGTGTTCAAATACCTTTCCAATGATACCACATTTGCTATAGTCAGCAGATATGTGTTGATAAAATGAACTACTATCTACCCCTACCCCTGTCCTTACTTTCAAGCTTTGCTATTGACATTGGTTGTATTAAACCACCACAAAATACACGATTGCAGCAATTCCAGGTAGCAAACAACTGAATTTCAAATGTGCATGTCATAGCCTCCTTAAAAAACATTGTGGAGTAAATTCACTAGGGGGTAAGGTTTCCCCATCTGGTCCATGGACTAAATATAATTATCAAGCAAGTCTTGTTTATTCCCTAAGCTTTCCGAAAGAATTTTCATAACGAAATAAGACGCACATGTGTCTATTAACAACGCCGGATTAATTATAGTGTCTTCTTATTTCGTATACTTCCACTTCCACTATACATCGTATAGCTGGCCATGTCACTGCTGCTTCGTTGACTGCCAGGAAGTCCTCGTTGCATGCAGGCCGGCATGCTGAGCATTCCAGTGGGTGGTCGGCAGTCTGAGGGGTATCACCGAAGGCACACGTGGCGATATCTCTGTATCCAAGTTGGTGCATTTTAGCGTTGAATCTGCCAGCACCAGGTCGAATTAGGTTTAGCTTACATCAGGGGAGACTCTCCAACTTGTACCAAGGAGGGTGATTAGATGGCGTGTTGATGAAGCGGTTGAGTCGGTTGTCTTCGTCTTCCCAAGTTGTCATGAGATGGTCATGAGCCCAGGCACGGCCACTGCCAGTCTCACATTGTTCGAGTAATTCACTTGCCTCTCTTGTGAAAGGTCTTCTTGATTTAAGCCTCTGTTTAATGCGCTGCTCAGTGTATTCATGCAGTATGTGTTGTTCATCCCGTTCAGCACTCAGGGCAAGATCAAGTGTTGCTTTCTGTCGTCATATTTCAGGAGGGAGTACGCCAGTCAATGCTGGCAGCATCTGTGTGGGGGTGTACATCACACATCTCAGTGGGGGTGTACATCACACATCTCAGTGGGGGTGTACATCACACATCTCAGTGGGGGTGTACATCACACATCTCAGTGAGGGTGTACATCACACATCTCAGTGAGGGTGTACATCACACATCTCAATGGGAGTGTACATCACACATCTCAGTGGGGGTGTATATCACACATCTCAGTGGGGGTGTACATCACACATCTCAGTGGGGGTGTACATCACACATCTCAGTGGGGGTGTACATCACACATCTCAGTGGGGGTGTACATTACACATCTCAGTGGGGGTGTACATCACACATCTCAGTGAGGGTGTACATCACACATCTCAGTGGGAGTGTACATCACACATCTCAGTAGGGGTGTACATCACACATCTCAGTGGGGGTGTACATCACACATCTCAGTGGGAGTGTACATCACACATCTCAGTGGGGGTGTACATCACACATCTCAGTGGGGGTGTACATCACACATCTCAGTGGGAGTGTACATCACACATCTCAGTGGGGGTGTACATCACACATCTCAGTGGGAGTGTACATTACACATCTCAGTGGAAGTGTACATCACACATCTCAGTGGGAGTGTACATCACACATCTCAGTGGGGGTGTACATCACACATCTCAGTGGGGGTGTACATCACACATCTCAGTGGGAGTGTACATCACACATCTCAGTGGGGTGTACATCACACATTTCAGTGGGAGTGTACATTACACATCTTAGTGGGGTGTACATTAGACATCTCAGTGGGAGTGTACATCACACATCTCAGTGGGGGTGTACATCACACATCTCAGTGGGAGTTTACATCACACATCTCAGTGGGGGTGTACATCACACATCTCAGTGGGGGTGTACATCACACATCTCAGTGGGAGTGTACATCACACATCTCAGTGGGGGTGTACATCACACATCTCAGTGGGAGTGTACATTACACATCTCAGTGGAAGTGTACATCACACATCTCAGTGGGAGTGTACATCACACATCTCAGTGGGGGTGTACATCACACATCTTAGTGGGAGTGTACATCACACATCTCAGTGGGAGTGTACATCACACATCTCAGTGGGGTGTACATCACACATCTCAGTGGGAGTGTACATCACACATCTCAGTGGGGGTGTACATCACACATTTCAGTGGGAGTGTACATTACACATCTTAGTGGGGTGTACATTAGACATCTCAGTGGGGGTGTACATCAGACATCTCAGTGGGGGTGTACATCACACATCTCAGTGGGGGTGTACATCACACATCTCAGTGGGAGTGTACATCACACATCTCAGTGGGGGTGTACATCACACATCTCAGTGGGGGTGTACATCAGACATCTCAGTGGGAGTGTACATCACACATCTCAGTGTGAGTGTACATTACACATCTCAGTGGGAGTGTACATCACACATCTCAGTGGGGTGTACATCACACATCTCAGTGGGGGTGTACATCAGACATTTCAGTGGGAGTGTACATCACACATCTCAGTGGGGGTGTACATCACACATTTCAGTGGGAGTGTACATCACACATCTCAGTGAGGGTGTACATCACACATCTCAGTGGGGTGTACATCACACATCTCAGTGGGGGTGTACATCAGACATTTCAGTGGGAGTGTACATCACACATCTCAGTGGGAGTGTACATCACACATCTCAGTGGGAGTGTACATCACACATCTCAGTGAGGGTGTACATCACACATCTCAGTGAGGGTGTACATCACACATCTCAGTGAGGGTGTACATCACACATCTCAGTGGGAGTGTACTTCACATGGTTCGCATTGATGAATTTAGGGCAGTGTCTACTTCGTCTACCCGGGTTGGGCAACAGTATTCTGCAAGTGGGAATAAAAGCGCGATAGTTGAAGTTCTGAGAGAGTAAAGTCGGCTCCCAAGATGTTCCTGTCAGACGCCTTATTGCCCCAACACGAGAGTACACTTTCTTAGCAGCTTTCACTGGGTGTTCTTTATACGTGAGGCATCTGCCATGGGCTACCCCAAGGTAGACAGGGTTGATGGTGAAAGGAAGGATGTTACACTTCAGTGAGACATTCAGTTTCTTATATGACATGGTAGTATGAAGGTGAAATAGGGATGCAGTTGTTTTGGCTTAGCTTTGTCGTAGTCTCCATTGATGTAGGTAGGAGGCTGTCTTGTGCATGTCCTCTGTTAGAGATGCTTCTATGTCTGGAGTAGATTTTAGGGACACTGACAGAGCAAGGTCATCAGCATACGCATATTTTGTGGCTGTGGTGGGTGGCATATCTGACACATAGATGTTGAAGAGGGTTGGCGCAAAGACAGATCCCTGCCTGGCACCGTTTCTAAGGCGTTTTAGCCGGCTCCTCTCTCCCCCACTCGTGGACAGGACAAGTGTTCTATTGGAGATGATCCCTCCTGTCTGGAATCAGCTTACAGCCTAGCCCCTTTAGCCACACCATATCAAATGCAGCGGTCAGGTCAACTAAAACGACTCCAGTTTTTTCCCGCTTTTGGAAAGAATCTTCAATGTCCTGAGTGAGGTGGACAACCTGATCGGCGGTGCACTTGTTTATCCAAAAACCAGCTCGTTCCGGTGGTAGTTGTTGATCAACAATGTATGTAATCCTGTTGAGAATCAATCTCTCCAAGAGTTTGTAGACAATAGAAAGCAACGATATCGGTCTGTAGCTGGCAGGGTTGTCAGCAGGCTTGCCAGGTTTTGGCTTCTGCGTGCTTACAGCGGCCTTTACCTCATCATCACTGACAGCTTGTGTCAGGTGGAGGTCAGCGGTTGGCCTGCGCTTCATGGCAGTTGTCTGGTGCCTTATCTCTTTGGATAATCTTTTTTCAGGATTACCATACTTGCTATTAGAGGTGAGCGTTGATGAAATGGCGTTAGCTCCAACGGGACAGAGTTGTTTACCTTTCTTCTGTGAGTCTCTTGATGGTGGCTCTTCATCGTGTTGACATAGTTTTCAGTTGCTGTGTTGTTTCGCTTTTCTCATCATTGTCATTGGTTGTGATTAGGGAAGGACGGTGTTGAGAGAGTGGAAAGTTCCCCGGTGTGTTGATAACTGGTTGTCATGTTAGACCAGCAGTCCATGTCAGATCAGGGTTAGTCTCACTGTACCATCTGCCTGAGCGGAATGTTCTCATTTCTTTCGGATCGTGGAGGAGGGCTAAGTTGTTGATTCAGATAAAGTTATTCCATCCTGATTGCTGCCTGCATAACCCCAGTCAGTGTGGTGGTTGTTCCAATCACCAGAGTAAATTGCCGGTGTCGGTCATAAACCTCTCTTACAATTAAATACGCGCACTTAATTATTTAAAGGCATGCCTTTAATGTTATATACGCGTACTTAATTAATTAAATGCATGCCTTTAATTAATTAAAGGCATGCTTTTAACGTGACAACCACGTTTTTTACTTTACATATGCGTATTTAAATAATAAAGGCATGCCTTTAATTAAATAAGTACGCATATGTAACATTAAAAGTATGCCTTTAAATAATTAAGTATGCGTATTTAACTGTAAGGAATCAGAACCAGCGAAACTAAATTATGTTAATTCACTTCGCTGGTTCTGATTGGTTCAATTATATACACGTATTTAATTAATTAAAAGCATGCCTTTAACATTACATACGCGCG
Source organism: Lamellibrachia columna (assembly GCA_963662155.1). Lineage (NCBI taxonomy): Eukaryota > Metazoa > Annelida > Polychaeta > Sabellida > Siboglinidae > Lamellibrachia > Lamellibrachia columna. The sequence continues at coordinate 21,606,441 of OY759263.1, read as the reverse complement.
TTTAATTAATTAAAGGCATGCTTTTAATGTTACAACCACGCCTTTAACCGTACATACATGTATTTAAATAATTAAAGGTATGCCTTTAGTTAATTAAAGGCATGCCTTTAAATAAATAAAGGTGAGTCTGATCTTCTGTCAGAACTAACACTTTCGGAAGCATGTCAAACCGTAACACATTTAATGTATGAATATCACGGACCGTTATTATCTCTCCTGAGTGATTATTATTATTTTATCAAAACTATTTAGTTTGACCTATTTGATGCGTCTTGAAGACTATTGCATTTAATAGCAGGCCTATTATGTTTGTAAATCATTAGTCAGAAGCACTTCGCTATTTATCAGAGCCAGAGACACAGACATCATTGTTTTGTTGACATAATTTTCAAAGATTTAAATCACTCCAACCTTTTTAATAGTTCATTTAGACTTGATAATATATGATACTTAAAACACAAAGAAAAGGTATATTCCTACATACATCTCACCATTAGCTTTGCGTTTTCTAGCACTAAATCATAAAATCATTCGAGTTTAGCCCTATGTCACTTTGAATGTGACATATTTATTAAGCTCAAATTATTTTTTTATTCTCAAATTTACAACCGATAAAACTAACGGATCGATACTAGTGTGTTTTCCATACATACAAGACTGTGTCACGTCATAGCAAAGATAAACCATGGATCACATATGGCTTCAGGCACCTGATCAGACAGCGTCAACGTGCTCGTATGTCTGGTGACATGGAACAGGCCAGAAGACTGAGGAACTTAGTGAATCGCACAGCGCCAAAATCGCACCACCAGTTTTACCAATAAAAAATCGCTCGAGGAATCATCGACACGTGACTGGTGGAAACACATGAAGCCTCTGTTGGGAACATCATCTGGCAGCCGCAATGTGATGCAGGGACTGGTCAATAAATACACTGATGGGGATTTGGACAGCTTGGCCAACTCTATGATTGGAGTCTTTGTGTCATTGTGTGGAGACACTATGATTGAAGTCCTTTCACCCAATCTTTGACGCCGACGAACCATTGCCAGCTGAGTTCATTATCAACGTGACAGATACGGAGGTGGCACTTGAAAAGGTCAAGGTTAACAAAGCCACTGTACCGGACAACATTCCGCCATGGGCATTGAAAGACTTTTCGCACCTTCTCGCGGCACTGGTCAGAGCTATCTCTAACAGCTCACTCATGGAAGGAGTACTACCCAAGCTATGGAAGACAGCAACAGTCATTCCGTTGTCAAAGAAACATCCACAAGACACAGTGGAAAATGACATTAGACCTATATCGCTAACTCCAATTCTTGCAAAGGTGTTTGAGTCACTTGTGCTGAAGTGGGTCGATAGTTGTGTTAAACCTCAGATTGATGATAGGCAGTTCAGGGGTATGGCAGGGACTTGTATACTGATGTTCTGGTTGAAATACTCCACAAGTGGTATGAAGCGACTGATGTAACGGGCAATTTTGCGAGAGTTTTATTTCTGGACTACAGGAAAGCATTTGGTCAAAATGGAATTACCACCACATCTAGTCCGATGGATGGCAGCGTTTCTCCTAGACCGTGAGCGGAGAGTTAAGATCGGGGACGCTGTATCAAGACCAGGCTACCCTAATGGAAGCGTTCCCCGGGGAACTTTGTCTGGACCAAAACACTTTTTAGTCCATATCAATGATTTACGAACACCTTGCCCTATCTACAAATATGTAGATGACAGCACTATATTTGAAATATGCAACAAGAGCAGAGTATCTGTCATACAGGATTCAACTAACATTGTTGCACAGAGGCATAGCGATAATGATATGCGCATTAATAATGTAATGTAAAGATAGAACGTATGTTGAATCTCTGCCGTATATTGATATAAATGGGACTGATATTGAAAGAGTTACTCAAGCAAAATTTATCGGTGTAACTATATCATCTGATTTAAGTTAGAATGCACATGTAGATGAAATATTTGCAAAGACAAGGGGGAGGGTGTATATGATCTATCACTTGAAACGTGCTGGAATCAATCAAATCGATTTGGTTAGCATTTATGTATATGTGATCACACCAGTAGTTGAATATGCTTGTCCGGTATGGCACACGAACTTGCCTAAATATTTTTCGGACAATATCGAAATAATGCAAAAACGGTGTCTCAAAACTGTATTTCCTGGTTTTATGTACGAAGATATTCTGCAGATGGTAAACATACCAACGCTGCACGACAGGCGCAATGCGATATGTAAAGCGTATTTCGGTAGAATGAGGCGTGGTGACCACAAACTGAATAAGCTACTACCGGACACTCGAATGGTTTCATATGCTCTAAGATCATTTAACGAGCTACCCGTTCCAATGGCTAACACAAATCGCTACAAAAAATCGTTAATATCATGTCAAAACTGTCAAAACACTTAAATGGTTTATGGGGTATGTTTTGTAATACAATTATAATATCTAAAGTAATGTATTTATTTTAATTTTAATGTAATTCAATTATGTTGAATATGATGAACTGTATTAATGTAATTATAATGATACAGTCAGTTTTAATATAAAGTGCCTCCTACTGAGTGGGTTGCGTTCACGGTTCGTTTTAGTGAATGTATATAAATGTAATTTTAATTTAATTGCATTACTGTTATTACGTACAAAATGTGCAATAATTATTTTAACGTAATTTCCAGTGTTTTATAACAGAATTATACATGCGTGGCTTTGTGTATTTTATCGTGACTGTATGTACAATCCAACTGAAAAATTGCCAGTAATAAACTGATTCTGATTCTGAACAATGCTATAGTTGCGGGGGAGAGTAGCTAGCCACACAAAGAAAATTGTCACATATGTGGAAAGACAAACCACTCTACCAAATTCTGCAGATCTGCAATTGCTGGGAAGTAGCACAAGCAGTAGTTCAAGAAAAGTGTGGGCAAGCCGAAATACAAGAATTCGTGGAAATTGGTTCGTCAGATGGACCACACTCAGTCTGACGAGGGAGAGGATATGTAACTTTGGCCCCTGTACCAGAAAGAAGTGAACAAATGGACCACACTCAGTCTGACGAGGGAGATGATAAGTACCTTTGGTCCCTGTACCAGAAGGAAGTGAACAGATAGGCCACACTCAGTCTGACGAGGGTGAGGATATGTACCTTTGGTCCTTGTACTAGACGGAAGTGCACAACGTTAATAAACCACTGGTAACTATCACAATCGACGATTCACCAGTCAGAGTCACAGTCGACACCGGATCATCGGTCAACTTGCTAGACGAGAAAACGTTTCAAAGCTTAAAGCAACTCACAAAAGAACACAACCCTGTGATCCCTTATGCTGGGAAGCAGATGAACATTCTTGGAAAATTTGATGCGGAGATCGAAGGAAATCAGATGCAGTTAGGAGCACAGTGTATGTGACGGGCGATAGAAAAGGCAATATCCTGATACATCCATGCAACTTGGGTATATCCCCTAATTCAGCTAAATAAACGAAGTGGGCGAAACACCACCAGTGAAAACAACTGATCGTTACTCGAAACTCTGTGAAGAGTACAATGACACATTTGAAGGCATTGGCAAACTGAGAGGTGTACAAATTAAGCTGCACGTCGACGAGACTGTTCAGCCAGTCCAGGATCGACATCGAATAATTCCCTACCACATCAGAGAGAAAGTCCAGGAAGTGTTGGACAAACTGGAGCAACTGGACATCCTAGAGGAAGTGGTGGACACTCCGACCCCATGGGTGAGCCTGATAGTTGCTCAACCCAAACCGAAGAAACCAAGCGAATTTCGCATATGTGTCGATATGAGAGAAGCCAACAAAGCCATCAGACGCGAACGCCATGTGACACCGACAATTGATGACATCATATTTGAACTGAATGGGTCATCCTACTTCGCAAAACTCGACTTGAACAAAGGATACCATCAAGTAGAGCTGACGACTGAGTCAAGGCACATCACCACTTTCAGCGCGAACTAAAAACTGTGGCAGTATAAAAGACTAATGTTCGGACTGCGTTCAGCTGCCGAAGTGTTCCAAAATGCTATCCAAATAACGCTACAAGGAATTCAGAAAGCAATCAGCATCAGCGACGACATGCTGGTGCATGGTTGCACTCAGGCTGAATACGATGATAACCTGCGTCAAGTATTTGAACGAGTGAATGCAAACATCCTCAAACAGAAAAGGAAAAGTGTGTCTTCAACAAGATAAACCTATCGGTCTTTTGGCATATCTGGAGCCCAGAAGGTGTATCAGCGAATCCCAAGAAGATGGATGCCACCAGAAAGATGAAAACGGCAGAGTATGCAGAGGAAGTGAGGTCGTTTCTAGGAATGGCTGGCTACGTCTCTCGCATGATCCCAAACTTTGCGACAATCACTGAACCTTTGAGGAGACTAACGAGGTCCAAGGTTCCTTGGGAGTAGGGGAAAGAAAAAGAAACTCCACGGTTTTCTTCAATCAGATCATGGCATACTACGACCACACACCGAGTTGGTAGTAGATGCATCCCCGGTGGGATTGGAGAGTAATTGAAAGCCTGTTGAAGGGCCGTTGGAATGAACACCCTGGGAAAGTGGACATTGATACACTAAAGGCACAGGAGAAACTTCAATGTGAGCTGACGGTCACAATTGGTGGACTTCTTCTCCCGGGAACGAAGCTGATAATCCCGAAGAAACTTCAGGACAGAGTTGTAGAATTGACGTATCAGGGTCACCAAGGAGTAGTGAAAATAAAACGTCTGATCAGAGAAAAGGTGTGGTTCCTTGGGATAGATGCAAAAAGAAGGTGAGGAGCTGCCTTGTCTGTCAAGCCAGCACACACCCGCCGAAATCATACATGGAAATTCAGAAAATGTAAAAGCTACCGGAATGACCATGGCAAAACAATGCAATTGACTTCTGTGGTATATTCCTATCAGGCGACTACCTGCTGGTCGCAATAGATGAGTACAGTCGGTTCCCAGAAATAGAGATCACGAAATCAACATCAGCCTACTCCACGATCCCAAAGCTCGACAAGATGTTCAGCACTCATGACATCCTTGAAGAAGTAAAGTCGGACAACGGACCACTGTTCTAAAGCAATGACTTCAAACGCTTTGCTGAGCACCCAGGCTTCAAACACATGAAGACAACACTTGAATGGCCACAAGCCAACAGCGAAGCTGAGAGATTCGTGCGAACCCTTGAAAAGGCTGTTCGGTGTGCAATGATCGAAGGAAAATAGTGGAAGCAGGAGATACCGATTCCTACGCAACTACCGAGCAACGCCTCGCAGCTCGACAGGAGAACCACCTGTCATGGCAGCGTTTATCATAAGTATTACGACAACTCTACCTGAAATCAAGACGTCATTGTTTGACAAAACCATGAGGGAAACAGACGCTGCAGCAGCGTTTCGAATAATGCAGTATGCAGACCGAAGAACAAATGCCAAACCGTCAAACCTCCAACCAGGAGACACAGTTTTGGTAGCGCAACGACGAATCAACAAGAACTCGACACCCTACAAGCCCACAACTTATGAAGTTGTAGCGAGAAAAGGAAATATGATCACAGCCAAGAATGACGACCACACCATCACACGCAATATCTCAAGATTCAAGCCCGTGGTAATCAAAATGGAACCGTCCATCTTGCCAACGGAAAACGATTCGCTGGATGAGAACCCCTCGGGCGGCAACATATCAACGAATACGTCACTTGATGAGTCAACCACTCCGAGCCCTGTGGATTCACCCAGATACCAGTCTAGGTCCACTAGAAACCAGAAACCAGTTTGGTTGAAAGAAGTAATGTGTCACAAGCCTTGGATCGCCTACAGCAATAATAATGCTGTGAGACGTTTGACACCATAATTAAGCCATTTCTGGAGGTTTGTGCTGGCAACCTCTGCCTCCAGTGTGAGGATTGTGTTTACAATTAGTAGTTAGTGCAATTGTGCTATTAGTTTTAGTGTATATTTTGCTCTTCAATACATCATGTGCATTATTTGTCGTATGTGGCAAAGTATGTATAAGATTGTGTTTACCAAATTTGTGTTGTAACCTGACTGTGTGTATGTTGTATAGCCCACGTGTGTTGAAGTTGTGAATGCTACTGTTTTGATCAAATAATAAGTGTTGAAGGTAGACAGGTAGTTTATTATGTGTGAATTTGTAATTCTATTTTTTATCATTTAAGACTTTTAAACAATAGTTCAGTGTGAACATTTTATTTTCTTACACTTATAATGTAGACGGCTTTCTTTTGCATTTTTTTGCCCCAGTCCTTCATGCCATTATTCAAATCAGTGCGTTGTACAACATAATCTTTATACTTACTTACTTACTTTGACCTGCTTGCTCGCTAGGAGCATAGGCTATATACCATGGTCCTCCACTCTTGTCTGTTTGTGACCATTTTCTCCATTTCTCTCCCGGTGTGTCCTATCTTCTTTCTTTCGTTTTCCGTGTCTCTCGGCCAAGTGTTTCTCGGCCTTCCTCTTTTTCTCTTCCCATGGGGGTTCCGTGTAAGTTCTGGTCGTGTGATGTTTGTTTCTGGTTTACTCCGTGTGTGTCCTATCCACCTACATTTTCTCTTCTTTATTTCGTTTTCTACATGCCCAGTTGTTTGGTCCTTTCCCACAGCGTAGTGTTGGATACCTTGTCTGACCATTTAGGTGTATTCTGCGCAGGCGTTTGTTGATGAAGGTCTGTATTCTTTTTAGTGTTTTCTGTATAATTCGCCGTGTCTCTGAGCCGTATATATTTAGGATAAGAGGTAATAATCTTTTCAGTATACTGAGAATTCCTAAAGTCATTGAACACTTATTTGACATTTTGTCAATATGGCTTTCCCAGTTTAATTGTTCATTAAAAATTAATCCAAGAAAATTCTATTCATGAACTCTATCAATATATATATTATCTATTTTTAGTAACGGTGGATTTACACATCTTCTTCTAGCCCTTTTGAAAACATATATTTAGTTTTGTTTAGGGTAAGAAGTAATTTGTTTTGTTTCACTGATTTTATGCAGTTCTATGTTGATAGAGAATTCTACATTTGTTGATAGAGAATTCTACATTTATATATATATATATATATATATATATATATATATATATATATATATATATATATATATATATATATATATATATATATATATATATATATATATATATATATATATATATATATATATATATATATATATATATATATATATATATATATATATATATATATATATATATATATATATATATATATATGTATACGTATACATATGTATATATATAATAAACAACAGGGGGCTTAAAATCGAGCCTTAGGTACACCTGTTGAAATATTCAGCATACTTGATTTGACATCCTCTATTTCCACATACTGTTTTCGATATGTTAAATAATTTCTAACTAAACCTAACGCTACACCTTTTACGCCATAATGCTAATTTGCCTAGTAATATTGTATGGTCTAAGGTGTCGAATGCATTTGAAAGGTCTACGAAGATATTTATAGGTATTTCATTATTATCCACTTGTGTCATTATTATATCAGTTAATTTAAGAGCAGCAAATTCTGGGAAAATATCTGTAGTTAATATTTGGTTCGTAATTAGTGTTAATGATTTTATTAGAGCAAGTTTAAGTAATTGGACTAATCGTGAAGAAATACCGTTAAAACCACAACTTGTTTTTGGCTGAATATTATCTATTATTTTGAAGATTGTTTCATCATCAATTTGGTCAAAGTTAAATAAATTGTTATGTTGCGCTTTAAGGTAATACATGAACGTTTTATTTGTGAGATTGTGTATTTATGCGGCTAGATTTGAACTAATATTAGTAAAACAATTATTAAATGTGTTTTCGATGACTGTCTTATATGTTATGATTTCTTCATTGCATATAAATGATTTAGGGAAAGTTTTATTTGTGTGTGTTCCAAAAAGAATATTATTTATAGTATTCCATGTTTTTTAATGTCAGTATTGAATTTGTTAAGACAAAATGCATAATGAATTTGGTTTGCTGTGCGAATGCGATTTTAAGGATGTCACTATAAGTTGTTAAGTTAATTAGAATTGCAGGGTATTCAGGTGCGTCTGACTGTGTCATCTTGAGTTTCTTATATAGTTTGTCTCTGTAACGAATGGATTTGAGCAAACCTAGCGTAATCTATGTTGACTTCTTGTGCTTATAGTTTTTGAACTTGACTATTTTGTAAGGCTGTGTCTGTTTTTAGCGAGTTTGATTACTTCATGTGGTATGTTGTAATTCGAGTTTGGATCGGCAGAATACATGTCATGAATTGCGTAATCTAAGAAGGGCTTATCTCTAAAACGCAAATTGGATACAACGCGTTTTCGGATATTATATATAAAAGAAGAACCAAGCACCAGGAGCTTCATTTCCACCCGGAACCCCCGGCCCCACCCAATTCTCCGAGATTTGTAGATTTCCAATCGGGGCCATGAGTTACCTCAGGATCCACGATCGACCATCAAATCAATCAAATCAAGTTTATTTAGACACCGCATATCTCTAAAAAAATAGAATCAGGGGTGTTTACAATAAATAAAATAAATTAATTAAATAATTAATCAAATAATTATTACATTAGTGAATATAAGTATTACAATACAGGCATTACATGAGATAACACATATATACATATGCATACATGTACATATATACATACACATACATACACATGCATACATATATATATATATATATATATATATATATATATATATATATATATATATATATATATATATATATATATATATATATACATATATATATATATATATATATATATATATATATATATATATATATATATATATATATATATATATATATATATATATATATATATATATATATATATATATATATATATATATATAGGCCGATGTCATCATCGTTAATCGGAACTGCTAATGACAAATAAACACAATATATCGCTTAACAAAGTGCAGATGGAAATAGTATTTTTCTCAAAACGTACACGTAGGGCGTTTTGGGGAAAAGCACCTATTATGATTATATAGCTAATGAGTTGTCCGGTTGTATTGGATGTACTTTAAATGTTTTATACAATATGATCCTAAATGGCTAATCAATTATACATTAAACTTATTTGATATCTTTTGTTTCACTGTTCTGGTTGTTGCTTTCCCTGATTTGATTATACATTTCTAAATTGACTAAATTACCACCTGACGTAAATAATTCAGAACCTTCAGGGACGACGAACCTTCATCGACGACCGCAGCTACGCAGCTGGCGCGGTATTGATTTTGTTGCGTGTAACTGGAGACGATGCGAGGCGAACCGTCGACAAACGACGACTTCTGTCTGTGGCCACGCTCTACTACTTTGTTGAAGTCACCCAGCAGGTGGACGCGGTCAACAAAAGGTCGAGCACTGTTCTCTCGATATCATCGGCTTACGAAACCAACTCTGACCCTTCTAGGCAAATATGATACACTTTAGTACACATTAGATGTCGTTCAGAACCTTGACACAATTTTTTCTCAACAATAGGCAATTTCCATGTGTTTTTTTTGTATTTCCTAATACATTACCATGGGAAAGAACAAAGTGTTAATTTACTTTTATTTCGTCAACAAAACGCTATGCATCACGTTTGCCAGCAGGAAAAACAAACTTATACAATAAAAACACAATATCGCGATTTAACCTGCTTACTCCAGTATTACTGAGTACTGGGGCTTTCCATTCAGAACCAAGGTTTCCATCGTTTTATCACGCAAGAGCTTCCGCTCCACGAATGGATAATGCGATGCTAATCTTCTGCAATCGGCAGAGTACACCCGTTTTGCGAACTTCTCGTTCCTATGATCCCATCCGTGTGACTTACAAACAAAATGTTTGTACTTGAGCACGATGAATTCTCTCGTGTTTCGTGGAGCCGGAAACCACCGCCATGCAAGGGGGCGCTGCGTCAGCGGGAAAAAGTCAGCTCGCTTCATTTTCCAATTCGGTGCGTTTCTGTAGGTTGACACTTGCCTGGCGTCCTCCGTATAAAACGATATGTCAATATACGGCCAGCGCCAAGACGTTTTCCCCGCTTTAGGATCATTCAACAAGTAGAGCTTCACGGTGAACGCGTGCGCGTTGGTGGACTCCAAAAGCTGGATCTGTCTGTAGTGTCCGGATCCGTTGGCGTTGAACAGAAGCTTAATCTTCGGTAGGTCGTCGATGTTCATGAAGATGTCGAGATCGTCGTCCCACGGCAGTATGTCGTGCATGACGTATGATCCGAGCAGCGTGCCGTATGCCAACATGTAGGTGATGTTGAACTCTCGCAGGATGCCGTCGACTCTCGATAGAAGCTCAGTGCAGTGGTCGTGTTCTGGCCGCGAGAGACGTCGAGGGAGCAGTCTGTGTGAACGCCACGGCAGTGCGTCGCTCGCCTGCTTCAGGCGATCGGTGTTTCCTGCGCGAATGGGTTTGTTCGTCACCTTTTCCGTTGTAGAAGCGAGTAGTGGAGAGTTCTTGTCCGACAGTCGCGTCATCTGTCGGCGGAGGACTGGCGGGTGCGAGGTCCTGAACCAGCCGACGATCAACAGCGATGTGGCGAGCAGGGACCACACACACAGAATTGTCTTATGTAGACTTGGCATCATATTCATATGTTTGTATCACTTTCCGTATCTAAAACAGGAATACAACAACAGCTTAAACATTGGACATCCAAAAAAAACGACTTCCTTATGTCGCCTACCAATAAATTAATTGCACGGAGGGTCACCATGGCTATCTTCAGGAGATAAGTCATCTGCAGAAGACGCCGCCGCCGCCGCCGCCGCCGCCGCCGCCGCCGCCGCCGCCGCCGCCGCCGCCGCCGCCGCCGCAGCAGCAGCAGCAGCAGCAGCAGCAGCAGCAGCAGCAGCAGCAGCAGCAGCAGCAGCAGCAGCAGCAGCAGCAGCAGCAGCAGCAGCAGCAGCAGCAGCAGCAGCAGCAGCAGCAGCAGCAGCAGCACCAGCCTCTAGTGTAGTGTTGCGACACACCAGGGGAGCGTTTCACAAAGATAATGAGCGCATGCAGAAACCCATCATAAAACAGAATCCGTCGTTAATTAAAATCTTAGGAGCAAAATGCTCTTTAGATCAATCATAGGTGAAAAAGAGCAATATTTCCGTCATAAGCTCCACGGTGTGCACAATTCAGCAAAATAGATAGAAAAGTTGTCAAAAAGTAACTGATAATATCATCGATAATTTTTCAACCACATTTGACTTAGCAGCTCACTGGGTGAAAAGCAAAAATGCAATATTATAAAACAGACAGCGTTCAATAACAGTTTTGACAGTTTTCAATAATAAAGCTCGCAGAGAGCGCCAACAACCTCAACCAAAGTTATGTTGTTGAGTACAGCAGTATGAAGGTTAGTCGTGTGCGTTTTAGTTAGATATGGCTTAAAATGTACTCAAAATTTAATAGCGAACGTTTTCCGAATAACATTGACCTTCGCGATGCTGTAAAAACGCGCGCACGATTTGTTAGTGTCAGTGCTATAAAACATTGGGTTACTGTAGCACTCGGTTTTGTCGATCTGGAAAAGGCATTCGACACCATGCCGAGAGAACTTACATTTGCAGTCATGAGATGGATGGAGGTTGGAGAGGCAGAGGTCAGAATGGTTGAGGAAATGTACAAGGAGACAACAGCAGTGGTGAGAGCTGAAAGAGAAACATCGGAACAATTTGGGGTGGGAGAATTACTTAGACAAGGAAGTGCATTGAGTCCTCTGCTTTTCATTATGGTGATGAACCTGATCAGTGGAAAGGTATCTGAACAGAACTTAAGATACTATATGCAGATGACCTAGCAGTGGTGGCTGATAACAAAGAGGATTTACAGAAAACATTGCAAGAATGTAACAACTTTAGAAAACATGGCCTCCGAATGAATCTGGAGAAGACAGAAGTAATGGGGATAGGCGAACAAGAGGTGGATTTACATGTAGTTGTTGACGGAAAGACCATTAAACAAGTGAACAGTTTTGTATACATGGGCGGCACAGTGTGTGAGGATGGAGGAAGTAGTAAGGAAATACAGTGTGTGAGGATGGAGGAAGTAGTAAGGAAATACAGAGGAGAATGCAAGCAGGAGCAGCAGCGTGGAGGAGAGTAGAAGGCATTATGTGGGACAGAAAACTGAAGAAACAACTAAAAGGAAAAGTGTTGGAAGCCTGCATGGTACCTGCCTGTATATATGGGTTGGGAACACTGGCACTGACAGAGAGACAGGAGGAGAAGATGCAGATAGCAGAAAACAACTGGGTCCGAAGAATATGCAAAGTAACCCAAGAAGATAGAAGGAAGATGAAGGAATTGAGAGAAGAGATTGGCATGAAAAAACACCTAAAAGATGAAAGTAGCCGGAAACAGAATGAGATGGGCAGGACATGTGCAAAGAATGGGTGAAGACAGACGGTGGGGCCCGGGGGATTACTACCCCAATTTTTGTTATTGAATTGTAAATAGTATTGCTGATACTATGCTTGTGCAATTTGTATTTGTGTATCGTTTTCCCTTGTATTTCATAATTATGCTGGAACCTTATTGAGCAGCAACAAGGGTTTTTTGGTCAATTTATTCTTGCAAACCAGTCTTGACTGTTTGCTAACATTATTTATACTAAGTAGTGACATGTACCAGCTATTGTAATGCACTTCCCGGCTGTGCACACTGGTATAGTCGCAGTATGTTTAAGTTAGTGTGCACAGTGGCAATCCTTGTCCTGTCATAGTCAATGAAAATAAATTGGACAGATTGCCCATTTTTCACCCTACATGGTAGTTGTGTTTCTCACACAAACAGATAAAGGGCTGCACTGGCACACAAAATATCATGTGTGTGATTGGAAATGAAGAAGTTATTCAAGAAAATACGGACACATCGTAAAAGAAATGTTCTATTTGTCCCAAGGACATGATTTTATTCAGTATGGATTCAATCGAAGCAAACGCAGCCATTTACAGTTTTAACTGAAAATGATGAATGTGAATTAGCCATCAGTAGTATCTGCTGCATTAGTTCTAGACTCCGGTTGAATTACCGGCCGTGACGCTTTCACAGAACAATTAATTGTTAATGGCCGTGAACACATGGTTTTACTTTGGCCTCGTAACCAGGAAATAGGAGCCTACTTGGATTTGACCCCGGGCAGGCAGCCAACTCAGCCGTTTCGTAAAAGTGGGTAGGGGAAAGCAGTGTCAGTTGAGCCACTGGGTTAGTTGAGTCACCCATGTTTCCTGGAAAATTACAGCAGCGACAGTGACCAATTTATTATTAAAACACGATTCACGCATAATTACGTTATTAAGTTACGTTTGTCATAACGGTCAGAACATGCGAGCTAATAGTATGTTTTTTATGTTTTTCGAAACGTTTTGTAGTTGTGCTTAATGTCTGCTGGTGTGTAAACTATCAACGCGCGTGACCAGACTTTATTGTTTGTACGCTTACAAATGGTTTAACTATGCACAAAGAAGATCATTTACATCACTTCGAGCAATAATGAGAAGTTAATTAAATAACCTTAATTGTCGAAACGGGGTTAGTTGAGCCACCCAAGGCCTAATGGAGGTTTAGTTGAGCAGCGGCTAAGGAACGAAGACGAGTTGTCTTTACCCCAAAATACATCAAGGAATTCATTTTTCCGTCTCACGTGGAGTGGTGGTTTATATATAATCCACCAATGGTGCGAATGAACCCAGCTCGTTAATACTACTGTGATTTATTCAGAGACATGAGGTGTAAGGGGAGAAGGAGACGAAGAAGCAGGAGACGAAGAACAACAAGAAGAAAGAGCAGTATGTTACTAAACATTACGGGTGCCTACATCGGAATCGCTTAAAACGCAATACTACCCCGCAAGGCGTGTCAGTATACAATATTTAGGGAATAATATACTGGTTGATGGTGGCACGAGAGTGTTACCAGCCAGATAACCTGCTATATGGCTGGTGACATTCGGGTGACATCAACAAACTGTATGTTATTCCCGTTATTATTATAACGGCGAATTAACATTTGGGCATACTTTTGCACTTCCTACATTTGTAAATATGCTGCTGGACAGGTTTCACGAAGTATTCGTACCGTACGAACGAACTGGTGCGGACGTTTGATGCAGATTACGTAAATCACAACAATCACGGAAAACACGCAGAACACTCGAACAATCGCGTACCTGGTAGTGTTCGAAATGATTCAAACGTCAGATGGGTTCTCAGAACGACGCATACCATTGAGCGTAGTTGAAGATTAGTTAAAATCACTCTCGCATTCAAGTTTATAATATCATTTTGACTCCAACTGTATACCGGGTTGAATCCGCATTCAGTACAAGTGTCGAACCAATAGTAATCAAGCCATTTACCGCAATGTATCCACCCGTGAACGACGTGAACCGACCTGAACTGCCAGAATTAAGAGGAAATGCAAGAGGAAAGGTCATTATGATGATGCATTGATAGCATCGACTATGCACAGGGCGGAAGAAATTAGATGTGCCTTGGGAGTTTGATCAGGTGGCTTGACTGGTGAAGGCCAGCGAGACGGGAATAGTAAAACACATTCCGTCTGTTTATTGATTTATGATTTTTACGGTTATTGATTTATCGTTTTCGCACTCGGCATCGGCTGGGTGTTAGCAGGCAATTCCACCACTGGTTTATCAATAATTGCAACGAATCGATGTGTATATGTTGTAAACTGGCTAATTTTTCTTAGCAACACGTTTTATATGTATATTATTTATAAACAACCGAGCTGATGTGAATACTAATACTAATACTAACACATGCAGTATCGTAATGTTCCGATAAACAGTCGTCATTTGAACAGAACGACGACGTCGACCGACCAGCGGAGAGAACATTATGATTAGTTATTTTCGATAGCCAATTTTATAAAATTTCTGACGGAAAATATACTACTGAAATAAAGATTGAGGCATTTTAAATTTAGAGATTAAGATAGAAAAGTCCAAAGAATTCAGATAATATAATTATGCGAAACCACCATCTACGTATCAGTTAACCAATGAAAATCGTTGTACTTTCCTATTAAAAGAAAATGCTATACACATTTCAATATGGATTTGGTCATTGACGTATCTAGGATATCGCAAAGAGAGAGGCTACAGTGGAGCCAAGCTTAGTCATCCATGAGTTTACCGTGCTGCCATATAGTGGCTCATTAAAAATGTACGCCACAGGTGGATCATGACCCAATGCCCCCCCCCAATACGTCACTGGATTTGGTAGACTGTTGTACAAACCTTCCTTCATGATTGGAACACAAGGTGGATCTTATACAAGTATTCACACACGGTGGATCTATGCAAGCTTGGGAATATTACGAGTATATATGTGTGTGTGCCTGTGTGTATGTGTGTGTGTGTGTGGCTTGGACAACAACAACATAATTTAAACAGGAGCATACGTATCGAGATAATGCCGAATTCATATACGATTAAAGGTAGAGCGAGACATTATTTTTTTCAAATAATTACTCAACATTCGCTATCTTACTTTCATGCTGTGACAAGTTGACATTAGAAACCCGCAAGCCTGAATCTGATAGAGTAGTTGCTCATCGCTCTTGTTCTAAATGTGTGTCCTCTCTTTTTCTTCGCATCCTTGATGCCTAGTTACTGTCCAAGGGCTAAGCTAACATGATAGCATAGGCGTTGTAACGTAGGGGTAGCAGGGGCCCTGTCCATCAATACGGGTATGTACGGGTATATATTAAGTAGGCCCCCTCACAGGAACCAACTTGGCCTACCCCGTCCCTCAATATTTAACATCTCCCGACACTTATGCCAAGATACATATATATATATATATATATATATATATATATATATATATATATATATATATATATATATATATATATATATATATATATATATATATATATATATATATATATATATATATATATATATATATATACATATACGCAAACCGGTGCACCCCGGAGTTTGTACGCAAATCAAGCAACTGTTTTCTGATATCACACAAGTCCGCAATTATTGATATCGTGGTTTGCTGGATTGCGACCAGCAACGTTGTATGAATTTCCGTACACAGATGGCATATAGCTCCGGATTGGTTAAAATCATAGTTTCCTGGATAGAACGAATGACAGAGGTGGCCAAATTAAGTCAATAACCTGAACGTGTAATAATGTTGGCGTTTTATGTATATAGTTTATAGATGTATTATAATTGTAACGTTTTATATTTAGCTTATGCAATTTTGTGCAAAGCGCCGGAGTGCATTTTACTTTAAGTGAATTCAGGCAAATTCCTATTATTATTGTGCTTACCTGGTGTATTCAAGCAAATTCATATTAATATTGTTGTACTTACCAGCTTACACCTGCGCCTACTGGCCAGCACTGTGGTGGCGTCAGCGTGTGATGACAAATCTCACTGTAGAAGACACAGTGGACGTGCGTAACTGTAGGAGTCACAAACCTCAATGTGAATGCTCGACCGCTTAGCAACCACATGCCGACCAGTGGTGACATGTCAACGTAGTAACGCATAATTAACCGATAGCACTCATCTCTGCAGGTGTCCTGCACCAGCAGCACTGTCCAAGCCGCTTTAATTATACATGGCGGAAACACAAAATAGTCAGTGATTTGTTGAGGTTGAACACGGATGGTGTGTCAAGGTTGATCCACGTGTGAACTTGGGAGTGGTCCATATATATATATATATATATATATATATATATATATATATATATATATATATATATATATATATATATATATATATATATATATATATATATATATATATATATATATATATATATATATATATATTGCTACATGAATTGGAAGAAAGAAAGAGAAGAAAGGCTTATATGTTGTTGTCGGTTACAAAGGACACAGCTCGTTCATAGTTTTATTGAAATTGTTTGAAATTGTTCGTGTGAAAAGGGTATATTTGTAACAATGTTATTTCGAGAGTGAGATGATGCACTTTCCACTTGTATTGCTTCTTTGAGCAGTAAATCATTCAAAGAACGCACTAAGAATAATACCGGTGGCTTTGTAAACGCATACATTATATAATAGGGTGCCTCAGTCAACGGTTCCACATTCAGAATTATAGCTTGAAGACCAACAAGAGACTGATAGAATTGCATTCCCAAAAGTGTCTGAACGGGCAACTGCGGCAGATTTGAGGGGGTGTTTATTACGCTCTGCACATTTTTAAAGATCTTTGCATTGCTGCAAGCGTGAAACTACAAATTCTTCCTTAGTGACGATGCGATGGACAAAGCTTCGTGTCATGCCAACCTGTGTAGTGTGCAGAAAAATGTCATGCCAATCAAAACAACTAAATCGGAACTTGTACAGTTCACAGGCATCTATTTGCGAATGGGTTTATTCCAGATGCCCAATGTCAGCTCCTACTGGAAGGAAGAATGCCCAGCAGTGGATATACAGTGGATGTACTTCACTTCAGTTCCCAACACCAATATCATCATGTTCTATTCCATTCGAGGCTAATCTCACTGCTGATTCCTGAGAGTTTTGAGTTGGTGGTGGTTCCTCAGTTGCCATCGTTTCATCACTGTCTTCCTTTGCTGTTTCAACTCAATCTTCCTTTGCCGTTTCATCGCCGTCTTCATTTGCGGTTTCATTTGCGTCTTTCTTTGCTGTTTTGTCAAGGATCACTACTACTGGTTACTTTCTTGTCTTCCTCTTGACCCACCCAGGGCAGGTAGGATGGAAGTTGCCCAAAGACCAGCAGCTGGTATTGAAACAGGATGTCTCGCGGACGTATAATTTGATCGTCGACTGGCGTCACAGCGTGAGTTTTCATTGTGCCTTGGACTCTGACAGCTTCGATGGTTTCTAACTCTGACGACGCTTCCTTCGCCTCCTCTTTCGTGACCAACATATACGTCACAGCTGATTCCGTCTGGGAAGTACCCCATGCATAGAAATATTGTGCCTTCGTGATAAGTTTCCCTTTCTTCATCGCCAGATCATCTGCGCGTTTTACAGCCCCACCTACCCCATCGAATGGGCCTTTTCCATGGCCACTTTCGAAGTAATGCCATGGCACCGATATTTTGAATATGGCCTTGTGCAATGTCTCCAGGTTGACGATTGCGCTGTTCCTGTATATCGGAGAATCAGCTAGGTAATGCATATGCTGGATACAGTTCAGGTTTTATTTGATCCACTCAACAATGACCTTCACGAATAAGAAGACAGTCGCAACATTGTGAGCCATCTCATCGGATACCACTACAAGGCTTTCGTGCTGCAGATCTCCATTTGCTGTCTTCTCGTGGATGACTGCAGGGTGCACCGTTACCCAGTGTTCGAAATGGGGGTCTGGGGGTCAAGGACCCTCCATAAGTCACGAGGGACCTCCCATAAGAAAGAAAAATTTTGAACTTGGGGGTCCCACATTTTATCGCTGTACCGGTGTAATTACCCTTCCGCTGTTGCACCTGTTGCTGCGTGTGAAGCTACTCTGGTTTGTATATGCTAGAACTCGACGGTTTTCGAGAACTCGATCGATCTCGCAGCAAGAACTCGACGGTTTTCGCAGAATTCGACATCATCCTGGTGGTAGTCTAGTTGAATCATTCAGCTCACTCTATTGTTATTAAGTTAATCTCTGTTAAAAACATTTTAAATAATTCCACTTATATCATTGACGACTGTGTGCTCTGTGGTTAAGGGCGCCATATGTTGCGTGTCTGCAATAATGCCACCAATGAGTGTCTAGTTGAGGCACAGTTTACCTGGGCATTTTACTTCTCAGAATTACAGAGCATTGTGTTTGCAAGCGCATTGCTCCAGTAACAAACCACAATTAACAATTTAGTCATTTAGCATTCGCTCTTATCCAGAGTGACTTATAACAAGTGCATTCAACCTAAGTTGGTAAATAAATACAAGTCGCTATGATAGCAATCAAGTCTTTTCATAAAAATAGGCGCTAGTAGCCATTACGTTGCCTGAAAACAAGATTTGTTAAGAAAAAATGTTTTTCGGGGGGGTGACCAATATTTTTAGGGGACCCCCCCCAAGAGTCAGTGGTCATTTCGAACTCTGCCGTTATCTGCTCCTTCCATTAATAAGCGCTGCTTACTTCTTCAAAGAAGTGACACACGTACTTATCTGCAATGTCTACCTGCACGGTACACTGTGTCTGCGTCAGCGCCTTCTTGAGAATGGCGAGGTTCTCGTATTGCGAGTGAACTCTGTCTGGTGGTTCTTGAATGCCCCCATGCTTTCAACGAAATCCTGCTTGAACTTCGACTTCGTAACATTCTCTTCCACACGTACAGTCTTCTTGATGTTAGTCTCTTTGTATGGTCGTTCAACTTGCTTCCATATTTGGAAGGTAAAGCCCGCAGCACACTAGTCGGGGGACAAATAATCTTCAATTGTCGGCTAGTGTGCTGCGAATTCCAACAAGATCGGGACTTGTCGGATAATATCTGACAGTGCTAGATTTCAGGACGTCCTGGCGGGCCTTGTCGGCTAGTGTGCTGCAGACTCCGACAAACTGTCGGGGCTCGCGCGATTAGCTACCAATAGGAGGCGAGATTGCAGTCACGCGCACAAACGTCATTGTAAACATGGCGGCCCCCGGTGCCACGGCCACGATGACAAATGGGATCATGCCTCTTCCTGGTGTGTTACACACGAATGTAAGGCAGAGTAATTTTAGATCTGTGTAATTTAAAAAAAATCATATCATCTGACATAACTGCATTTGAGCAGGCACATTGGCAAGTTTGCTGGTAGAACATGTTGACAGTGTAACAGTGGATTTTTAGATGATTTCAATACGATTTTGTTTGTTTGCTTTTCTGCGTCTCCGTATCCCCCGTAGCATAATCAAGATGAACAAAGTTAACTTCTGTCTTCTTCTCTGTATCGCCGCCACGTGTTGTGTGAGCACCGCCATGTTTGCTTAATTCCAAATTCGCCACCAGAGGCGTGCTAGTCGCGACAACATATCGGCGACAAAATATCGGCTACTGTGCTGCAAGCTGATGGCCCGACAAATTTAACCCCGGTGTAAAATCTGCAGTCCCCCTACGAAAAATCGGCTAGTGTGCTGCGGGCTTAACGGTATCATTCGGCAGAGCATCTATCTTCACAGCAAGAGACTCTTTTGTCTCAGCATTGATTAATTGGTTCGGGCTCTGTGTGACCCTTTGTGATCGCAGTACACTTAGACGCAAAGCAAAATTCTGGTGACATTTGCACAAGCATACCTTTCGAGAATGAGGCAGGAAGTACATTTTCGGTCGACAACGTTGGAACAACGCCAAACTTACTTTCTTGTTGGGGTTTTAAAAATTGTACCTGTTGTGGAGTGCACGTATGTTGTCGTTGAGAATGTATTTCTGTATGCGCTTGCCGTCAACTTTCACAATATCTCGCTTACCAGGTACGCAGGTCGAGTTGCGCTCCTGCTTGTAGAACAATCCAATCATGCGACGATGAATTGCAGCCGATAGTTTCCTCTTCGTCTGTGCCCTTTCATCTGCCATCTTACGCACCTTCCGGTTCACCTTGAGCGTGTCAGCCAGAAGCCTGGCAGAACAGGTCTGGCTGACCGACTTGACTGCTTTCCTGCATGCCACCTCTTCAGAAGATTTGAGATGCTTATTCAAATTGTTATGAAGAATAAGGGTCTTGCGTATTCGTGTCACCTTGCTTGGAATAAGTTCGTCATCACGCAGCAGCGTCAGCATTCTTAGCAGGTGTTGAAACATGCATTGCAATCACTGAAGGTGCCGGGTTTGTCTGCGTTGGTTTTGTTTGGAAGCTCTAGCCTGTTGCTTGTGCAGCTGCCACACCTTGCGCTGCATGGCTTGCAAATTTTTTCGCAGTTTTACGTTCCTACGTTTCATGATGGCGACAGCCCTGCTTATTCTTATGCGGCTCTTTCTTTGTCCAGCAGCTTGAAACGAGAGTTTAACTTTCAATCTGAAATCGCATTGACACATAACAATGACTCAAACGAATGGATCGCAAAAGCAGATATCTATAATACATAACATTCACTCTACATGCACGAATAGAGAAAACAGTACTTAGGCACCATATACATGACAAATTACATAGACTATGCAAACAATCTCAAAAGGGCTCTAGAGATCACGTTAGGGGTACCTAAATGTTACAAGCTGTCATCCATGCCAGGGTTTATATATAACCTTTACCGTTCACAACCAGCCCGGATGACACTCTCTGTTGTGATCTTTTACTGTGTAGTGAGCTATTTAGCGAAGATGGTGTTAAAATATCGCGATTGTGCATCGTATACATAATCGGCTGTAACTCTACTAATCATAGAGCTACATAACTAAATTTGGTATCATAATATCTGGAATAAGGAAGACTATGACAAGGATAAGTCATTATATCAATATTATGGCAATATTCGACAAAAAAATATAAAATGTATCAATATTTTATTTTGGTTTCTGGACCAAAGGTGTACAATAGTTTGTATAACTTCTTACGTACGTGGTACATGCCAGTTAGTTTTAGTACAAAATAATGCCAGTTCATTTCCAAACAATATATCACCACATGATTCGGTAAATAATGTAATAACATTCAGTGACAACCCAAAATACAACGTTCGAGATCTACCGCGTGAGTTACGTTCGTTCTGGTCATACCGAGATGAACTTGGTATTGAGGATGGCGTCATTTTCAAGTGAAAACAAGTGTTGATTCCAGAATGCATGCGTCGCGATATCCTTCAGCAGCTGCACCAAGGTCATCAAGGTCATCAAGGCATCGAAAAGACAAGAATTGTGGCACGTGAATCTGTCTATTGGCAAAAAATTAATGAAGACATCGAGAAACTAACGAAACGTTGTGTAGCCTGTCAGGAGCTACAAGACCAGAACAGCAAAGAACCGATGATTATGACCGAAGTCCCGTCTGAAGCATGGAAAGTCCTAGGAACAGACCTCTTCGATGTCAAAGGAAGGACATTTATCATCCTATCAGACTACTATTCGAAGTACCCGTTTGTAAAAGAGTTGCAAGCGCCAGTTACTTCCGCCGCGGTCACAGATGTGATTGAGGATGCATGCGCAATGTTTGGTCGCCCCGATCAAATTAGATCAGATAACGGCCCACAATATGCAGGACAACATTTCCAGAACTTTTGCAGATGATGGGGCATTCAGCATGTGACGTCTTCACCTCGTTATGCACAATCAAATGGCTTCTCAGAAAGGCAGGTCAGGTGGATCAAGTCAATCATACAAAAATGCATCAAGACGTCCGAAAGCATTCCGCAAGCATTGCTTCATGTCAGAGCGACACCAATCGATGCAAAACTACCATCACCTGCTCAAATTATAATGCGGTGACAAATTACAACTTGTCTCCCCTCGCACCTGTACGATCTCCCGGACGAAAGTATAAAGGCGAGATTTGAAGAGCGCAGCGAGGCCATGAAAAGGCACTATGACCGCAATGCGAGGGAAGATGATCTACGGCCCTTGCATCCAGGGCATAATGTCAGAGTACAAGCCATCGAAGACGTGGTATCAAGGCACTGTAACGCAAACGTGTGAAGAACCGCGGTCATACATCATCACGACAGCAGGTGGCAGCAAGGTACGTCGCAACCGACGTCACTTGCGCGAAACCATTGAGACGACTGGAAACATACCTGATGGTGCCCTCCGCGATAACATGCTGCCACGCAGTGATACAGCTACTTCAACAGCAGGCAGAAGAGACGACAGCTCCGCAGAGAATGAGGAGGGAGAAGAAGGAGTCCTGTGTGAAGAATCAAAGTCGCAAGAAGAAACTCGTACGACGAGACCAGGTCGTGTAGTGAAGATGCCCGTCAGGTATCAAGAGTTAGACCACCTGCCAGCTAGAGGGCAGAATAACCCCTTCAGGTTATTGAGGCGCGGTCGTCTACCCGTATCCTCAGTATAGCCTAAGATTATTATTAAGAATAGTTAGAAGTTAGCCGGACAACTTGTTATTACTTAGACCACCTACCAGCCAGAGGGCAGAATAAACCCTTTGGGTGGTCGAGGTGCGGTCGTCTACCCGTATCCTCATTGTAACAATAGCCAGTTAGACTTTAGTCAGATTACCGGAGCCTGTTAACCAAGACACTTTTGTACAGTGTAGGCTAATATTGACTCCATGCTCGAGGCATGACAGGTGAATGGACATTCTATAATGCTTTATACCGTCCACGAACATGCTATGAATCGCTTGTCATGCCTGTCTAGTTAAGTAGTTCTGTTTACTGTTGTTAGATGTTCATATTAATGTTAGCGTTCGTTCTTAGCTTTACTATAACGAGGGGGGTATAGTGATATTGTAATGCATATGCTATAAGCGGCTGGAAGGTCATCGTTGTGCTAGGGGTCTCAGGTTGGTTGGCTAAAGTAGCTTTGATAACCATGTGCTAGTCATGAGCCTAAAGTAATAAAATCCTTGTTTACATACAACCATGTCTCCCCACATAATACTTCAATTATTGGTATTAAACGCGCTGTCTACGGTGATATACACTGTTACGCACGGTGTGGCGTCCTGTGCAATATATCTCGGTATCGCACTGTTATAAATAACGCGCCGAACAATTAAACTATACAACATTTTGAAGCAACCCGTGCATAAACCCATTATCGTTCACTAAGTGTATAATATCGAATAGGTGTGTAATAAAGTAACATATTTGTGTGAGTCGGTCGGTGCAAACCCTTGAACGCCCATGTGCACTGCCACAAAACAACATGTCCGATTCAATCTGTGCGAATGATGAAATATCAACTGATGAACGTTTGCCAGCGCTTTGGTGTCTCCATCTGGCGAATAGTGTCAACAAGTACTAGAGCACACTCCCCAACAGTGGCGCCACTCAGAGCATGTTTATCACCATTGCTACAACTAGTCTCGCTTATTCGACTCTCGGTCGCCTTCGTAAACTCGCCGAACACGTGGCTTCAATACAAACACAATTGTTTGAATTGAGAGATTTAATGGCAAAAATTAGGGGTTACCAAATGAAAGAAAGATGTACAGTATCCAGCAGCGGATCCAGGGGGTTCTTAGAGTTCTCAAGACCCCCTTAGGCCGTGGATGGGGGTATTAGACCCACCCTGTGCCCGTGGCAACTATTAAGGTAAAGCACAACGTATATAGGCCTACATGTTGGAACTAATGTCAATGTAAAGACTTAAGTATTAACAGCCGGCTAATATTAACCTTTTTAAGTAGAATGACACATGTGTCGCCCCCCCCCCCCCGGTTCGTAAGTAGAAAGACGCATGAGCCCAGGGTTTTTAAGGTTCAGCTCACACGGGCAGTGCAACATTTCACACGGCCACGGGCAGACATGTTTTTACTTTTATCAGGCGCATTTACTTACTTACTTACTTACTTAATCCTCTTCGTGCGGAAGTGCACATAAGGCCGACACCAGAACACGCCACTGCAGTCTATCCCTTGATGTTTTCTCGAGCTTCCCCCAGGTCAGGTTATATTCTTTAATTTCTCGCTCCACCGTTCTTCTCCAGGTTTCTTTCGGTCTTCCTCTCACCCGTTTTCCATCTGGTGTCCATCTGAGAGCAGTTGGGACTACTGATGTCTGCGGCATTCTCTAGACGTGGCCAATCCACTGCCATCTGCGTCGTTTTATCTCCAATGTGATAAGCTGGGTTGATGTTCTTCTGTGGAGTTCTACATTTAAGATGGCGTTAGGCCAGAATATCTTGAGTATTTTGCGAAGGCATCTGTTCTGAAGGACTTCAAAGCCTGTAGTTGATAGTCTTTGTCATTTTCCAGGATTCTAATCCATAAAGGAGGATTCTAAGAACATTGCTCTTGAAAAGGCGTATTTTCGTTTTCTGACAAATGTTCCCAGATTTTCAGATGTTTCATAGTCTTGCGCCTATTTCTCTTTCAGAACTGTCATTTTGGATCATAGGTACGTGAACTCCGCCACCTCTTCAATGTTTTCTCCTTGTAGTTTTATTGGTTCGTTTGTCCTGCTATTCATCCTCATGTGCTTGGTCTTTGTTATGCTAGCTTTGAGTCCAATCGTTTGTTCGGTAATAGAAACCTCTTCTGTCTATGACTGCATGTCTGAGAGGCGATGGGATGTTAGGCAGATGTCATCTGCAAAGTCCAGATCCTCTAGCTGAGTTGTCAGCATCCATCTAATCCCTCTCCTGCCTGCACTTTCTACTTTTTGCATGCTCAGCAGACAGATGGATCCAGCGAGAGGATGCAGCCTTGCTTCACACCTGTTTTTATTTCAAATGTATCTGTCAGACTGTTGCTGCATATCACTTGCGCTGAAAAATCTGTATACAGCATTTCGATGATCGGGATACTTATAACAGCTCCCACAAAAAGTGGCCCCCACAAAATCAATTATAATCCTTCCGATTAGCCCCTTTGAATATGTCTTCGCTTCCCTTGAATAGGGCTTCGAGTTCTGTTCAGTGTGTTCGATAACTGTGCCACAGTCATGAATGTGAACCACCTCAAAGTGATTTAAGGCGAACAGGACGGGGGAAACGTCAGAAAATACGGACGTAAAGTAGGTAACAGAACTACATCAATAACGCCATCTAGCGTATTAGTTCTATGTTAATGTCGTTATATGCTGTAATTCTTGCTTGTCGCTGTTTGCTGTAATTTCTTATTTGTTACAATTCGCTGTATTTTCTTGTATGTATGTTTGTATGTTGTCGTCAACAACAATCTATGAATGCTTATGCTCAAACATAGTTTACTATACATTAATACACGGGGATACCTCCATGGTCAGTGCTAACTTCGTCTTTTACGCACACGGTAAGGGCCCCCCACAAAATGTTTCTACCAGACCCCCCCGCGTTGTTAATGCGATAAAGGTTAACCGGAGGTGCACGGGGAGAACAGACAGCCAATGTTTTAAATTGAAAGCCGCGTCTGTGGATATCTATCACGTTGAGCTACGCTTTTGTCAATGCCCACACATTGCCATGACTTTTATGCGGCGCGCGCGCGCTTAGCGGGAACTGGGTTCACGGGGGCGTCCGTGCCGTACGAAGGAACTTCGGACGTTTGACGTTGATTACGTAATTCGGAACAATCGTAGACAATACACGTATCGTTGCGCACAATTGTACGTGACTGCTAACTTCCGTTCATACGAAGGTTCCCACCCGTCGGGGGTCGCGAGTATGATATGACGGAACAAACAAACAAACGCAACCACACTATGTTTTTATTGAATAGATCGTTAGATCGTACAACGTGCGAACATGTGAATAGCCTTATATCGACTGGGCCATGTCGAAAATAACTTATCAGTTTGTCAGTTTATTTCATTAAAACTAAATAACGTATTTGCACAAACGACCTCCCATGTCGTAGTGGATGGTAAATAGGTTCGATTTTTCGCAAAATGTGTCTGAAACGAGACGAAGGCAAACATCGTGTTGAGGAGGAACCGTTACATGCATGGGTTGTTGTTCACGTAGCCGCATGTTGCATCGTGGCCTACTTCTGTGTAGTGCTTCAGTTGGAACTGTTGGGACTGCCGAGTACGAAATAAACAAGATTAATTTCATTATCGGTATTGCCGCTTCGCTGTTGCCCGAATACGTCCGTTGATGATAGGCTGACCACAATAACACCCACGCCTTGCTCTTGCACGGACTTTGTCAAGCGGATGGGATAATGCCCCCGACTGACGTCAATATATCGTCACAAACAGTGGACAGGACGGCGACAAAACGGCAACACATATCGACCAGCCACCTTGTGTAGTCATGCGTGAAACGCCTGCGTACGACTTATTTGTTTCCTTCTTCGTCTCCTTCCGTTACAGCTGAAAAGTCTGCATTGCCACATAATATATAAATATGTGTTATTTGAGTGTTGTCGTACTGGTAGTGAGCTGTTCGTAGGCATTATTTCACATAGGCCAAACTCTGGGCAGCGAGCTCAATTTGGCCCGTGCCTGCGAGGCAATCGCCAAAAAATAAAAAAATAAAAATATTTGTTGATTTCATTTTCAAATATGTTCATGTGAACAAAAGCAAAAAATACTCAATGTGCGGCTATTGTTAGGCTGGTTTATCCAAGTTACATTCAGCCTTGAGCCGATCCGACCGACCGATCTGTGGATTTTACATCACTCTCACAGTACTGAGCTCTCCACGCTCCAGTGCCATGTCTCCATGTAGACTGTCGATAAAAAATTTAGGCTGGTTTGCCTACCACATGCTGCTTTCTACAGGACTGTCCTTGGTGCCATATCATCTTTGCGTCTTTAGTATTAGAAACATATCTAAACTGAGTCAGAAAGCCGTGCAGGATCGTCGATCAATTCCGACCAATTATGTAAACATGATATTGCTCATAGCTAGATTGTAAAAAAATTACCCCCCGAAAGGATCTTCAATAGCATATCGACCATGCGGGTAGACATTTTGCGCATCACTAGCAAACAATTTATGCTCCGAAAGTGACCTTTATTAGTTTTGATTTTCATTACTGTACTGACTTCTTAATTAATTGTTCGGCCACAAAATTTGGCTTGAATGCATAATTCCGCAATTTCTGTCTAAAGATCATCACTGGCGAGCTGCACTGAAACGTGGGAAGTTTGTCCGAAAATTGTGTAAGATGCAGCCATCTGCCGCACGTTATATAATATGTTTCCTAAAGATACGTCGCAATTTTATCCAACCCCTGCAGTTCGTTCAATCACAAACATGTCTCGCGGATTCTCCAAAGTAGGCAATAAAAAAACACATTCTTATTCTATAGTTCGTGACCAAGCGTCCCTTGGATAGACCCTACGCAGCGTTGGGCGTTGACGGCAACGCTTGAACTGTGCTTGTTGCTACAACTAAAAACCAAGAATGTTTTACCAATCGAGTGTTGGAACGGACAGACCCACACAAAATTGTTCCAGTTGCGCCCCTTAATCAGTAAAACTGGTATTAATGCACGTCGACGCTATTGTGGATATCAGAACCGGGCAGCTAAAAAATTGCGACGTATGTTTAGGAAAAATATTATATAACGTGCGGAAGGCAATGTCACGGCCATAGATGCGACAGTGCCATCAACAGAGGCGGGGTGCCAACCTTTCCTGAAATTGCTGTTATATGACGAGGGGACCGAGAAGGCATCGAAAGCTTCACCGAGCAACAATTCGTGATTATGAACTTCCTTTGATAGATCTTGTGTGATGTGACTACTTGACATGGATTAATTTCAATGTTAATTTGCTAATTTAATTAACTCAATTAAGTTAATTTAATTTAATTAATTAACTTTACCAAAAGGGGTTAATTTAATTTAAGCAATTAAGCAGTGAGGACATCGACCTTGTGTGATGTGACTTCTTGCGTCATGGTATGGATTAATTTCAATTTTAATTTGCTAATTTAATTAACTCAATTAAGTTAAGTTAATTAAATCAATTAACTTTTCCATACAGGCTAATTTAATTTAATTAATTAACTTTACCAAAAGGGGTTAATTTAATTTAATTTAATTGACAATTTCCCAATTAACTCTCAGTTAAGTGCTCATTTAACAGTCGATATTACTGAATGGGTCACAGCTATGCTACTTGTGTTTTCAGAAGGCCTGCAGTCACTACTCCAGCCACTAACCTGAAAGATATCAGGTTTAAGCATGTGTGACTGGGAAGGAGAACATCACAGAGCACAAATGCACTTTACCAACTGGGGTGGACTGGTCATTCAAGCACCTGTGAATTGGAGAGAAGGCTTAGACAATAGAATGTCCTCTGGTAGGGTGATAAGTTGATAGCTAATGGTTGCTTCTGCAAATTTCTGTTTAAAGTCAACATTTGGGGCTGGTAACTGTCAAGTGGACCTATGACGCCATTAGACCTATGCATCTATATGTTTTTTTTCGTGTATATATATAAATGTTAATGGGGAGATGTAGAGAAAGGTAATATAGCTTCAGTCTTTTTACAGTGCTAACTAAAATCAAAAGCATGCCAGTTCTAGTGATTCATAAAATAATAGTGTATACATATTTAAATGTGTAAAGGGGAAACCTAATAATTTAGTATAAAATACTATATAGATTTCAATTTGGTGCATAGAAATCATGTATGTCGTTGCTCAGTTTTGTAATGCGGTGGCTGAAGGAGGAAACACCTGCACATCTACAGCCACAACGCTTCAATCCGTTTAGAATTTTTTTTTTAAACAAATCAACAACTTTTAAAATGTTATCAAATGCCCCATGAAGACATGCCTTGTGATTTTATGATTCTTTTAAGTAGCAAAAAATGTCTACCAACACATGATTTAATTGTTAATTAAATGTTTATTAAAAGTGCTGTACATGATGACGTTTTTCGGGTGAAGTGTAATGTTGCACCGTAACGTTTTCATTCAAAGTCAGATTTACACATGCATTTCAATAAAAACCAGACAAATGCAAATTATATATTACAATTAATAGATAACGAACGCAACTATAATGTAATGTAATGTAATGTAATGTAATGTAATGTAATGTAATATAATATAATATAATATAATATAATATAATATAATATTATTTCATTTGTGTACGGACGTAAGTTTCTAACGAGTGTTGTGGTTCACAGTTGTGCTTAAGCTCGAATAATATAAATGTTCAAGCGTATTCTACACTTTTTTCTTAATCAAGCTATTCGCAAAACATATATCACAACATATATAACAACCCCAACATATGTACATATACAGGACACGTTAGTGCACATAGCTTTGGCCATCATACGCTCTGATGTCCGTTGCACACGACCTGAGCTAATAAAAAATGACGTCGATGACGATGATATTGTCACATACAAATCAAAGTATTGTCACGTACAAATCAAAGTATTGTCACATACAAATCAATACTTATATAAAGAGCTAAAGATATACACAGTCCATGTTGGTCGATTGATTCATGCTTCGTTAACAACCACGCTGACCGACAGAAAGAAATCCCAATTTAGCTCTTGTCCGATGCAATTTTCTTGTGCGTCGCTAGTGCAGACAAGCGAAGCAGCAAGGAACGCCCGGCAAAACCGAATATGTCAAATTTATTCACCCGCAATAATTGGACGCCAACACGTGGAACAGTACACATGCTTTAATATGTACCAGTTATTCCGCCGAGATGCAGCGCTCACATGAAGTCATTAGGGCATTTGTCTACTTTAATGGCGGTTGTGCAACCAGCCCTGAAGTCGTCCAATGTTCAAGCGTTCATCGTATCGTAACTTAGAATACCGTAGCTAATGCTACAGTGGCACTGTTATTGCGGCATTAACATCGGAAGTCTTAAAACGAAAAAGTCATGGTTTTGGATGTATGTATCTATAATAATTAATGAAATATTTATTTCGTGGGCCGCGCCATACTGTTAAATAACCCTCCGTCACGATTGCCTGTAGTGTGGCAATATTCGCTTACCAAATGAATATATGTTTGTAGAACGTGCTACGTTTTCTGGAACGTGCTGCGAAAATGAGTGACCACGATATTATTAAATTATAATTCCCATGCAGGGTTAGTGCTTGAGTATCTATTCCTATATGTTCTCCAAGGTCTTACTCGCAAGATATGTTCAACAGGTACCATTGCATTAAACTGCTAACTCGTAATAGTAATAACCCGCTGTTTTTAATGTATATATCAATTCAATCTTACACACAATGTAGTGTGCAGAAGTACCAATGGATTTCACTCGTGGTGGAAGAAAATATGGCCGGAAACGATGTTTTTGGTCAATACTGGGGAAGACCCTTTCTATGAATATCTTGACATATCGGTGTGACTGAGGCTAGACATATCGTACAGCAGCCTCTGATAAATAATCACCAAGAAAATCACCAGTATTAAGCTGCTGTCTGTACCCTGGAAACTAAGTCAGGTCAACGAAGTTAACAACATAACCAAGTACCGTAAGGTTATTTTACCTACTCCACTAATCCGTCGGCAGTATCATTTTGATTTCACAGCAACATCCTGTGTTAAAATAAGCATTTCAGATAAATTCAACATATTTCAACTGTAACAAATATTACGCAATGCCGTGGCTTATCGTTCAGTTCCGGTAACTTCATAGCATCTTATGGTGATATTTTCAATAGACGCCTCGATCATCCATCGAATGCACTTGGTTTTGTTCAATGTGTCTTTGCTCTACATCAAATTATTCGTACTGTCGATCTTCCGCCTCGGTTGTACTTTCTTCCCGTTGTCCCTCCCGGGTTCAGCCTCGTGGCTCCACCGTGATGGCTTTGGACGGACGAAGCCGACGTTGTGCGAGCGCTTTCCCCAGCGGAAGATGTAGGAGCCGACGGTGTCGTCATCCATTGCGTTGGCCGTATGGTCCGCTTCGTCTAGATCGAACTGCGGCGCAAACAGCGATTCGTAGTCCGGATCATACGACTGCCGCTTTGCGAAGCAGCGACATACCCCGTTGGCTACGCCATGCTCGCACGCCCATGCGCAGTCCAGCCGGAAGCCTTCGACAGGGGGCGACACAAGGTAGACGAACATTACCGCGGCAACAAATCTTAACACTGCGAGCATGGTGTCGTTCCTCACGCTGTAAGACAGAGAAACACGGTATATAGCCAAGGAGAGTTGGTGGTTTACAAGTTATACATTAGTTAGCAAACGAACCATATTCAACTGCATTTGTATACCTACATGTCAATGGTGACACTGTGCACGTTGACGTGCGCGTGTATGCGATGACTGGTCTTGTCAATCGATTCTAGTTATACAACATAATTGATGTGTGTATTTGATTTAAATTATTCATTGCTTATTTAATCCTGTCACCGGATAATATGCCTTGGAAACGTGTTGTTCAACATGTTCTGTTATCCTTAGACACATGGTACACTAACATACGTATTCTTTCTTGTATTAACTGCGCATAGACAGGATAATGCATTTACATTTGCGACATGTCGATGTTGAGGCTCGAGGAATGTCACTTAAATAGAGGGATTCGTGAACAGGTGGACATTGAGCTGCAGGAGGTGGCGGAACTGAACATGATAGGCAGCGGAGAATGATAGATGAGAAGGAAGGACTAGAAAGAGATGGACATTGAGCCTGACTAGCAACCACACAGCACATGAATCTAAGGCGATGGGTAGTAAAACAAGAAGTCAGACACCAGGGGATGTGTGAACAAGACTGACTAAATGAGACCGAGAGTACAATAACTAATAGGCAACTTACACACGCCCTGTCCCGTCAGCACACAAGGCAGAGGGCAATCGACGCCATCCATTTCTATCTGCAGCCATTCACTCTAGGTCCTGTGTCTTTACTTTCTTTATTAAGCAAGTAAGTAGGTAAAATAACATTAAACAGACGTTCTTACGCGGAAGTGAAGATACAGAGCAATACGACTGGGATGATTGACGGTCTTACAGTCAAATGAAGAGACAGAGGATGTTCACGTGTGATTTGGTGATAAGGCACATATAAGACATAAACAATTCGCATGGGGAAGTGCTTGTCTGTGCCTAGTTGCCAGAGATAGAAGATGGAATTTGGGTGTGGGTATTGGACCACAGCTGCCTTTGGCTTTGGGAAAAGAAAATTTTCGGATATGACATATTGTGTCACTACATCGTAGCATGGCAAACTAATGGCTTGCCCCCTCTGTTCCCTCTGAGATCCTATACATGCAACAGATGATGTAATGTGCTCTTGGTCAATTATTGTATACGTAGATATAGAATATGGTAATCGAGAACACATTGGAAGACGCAATTTTGTTGAAACATGGTCAACTATTAACAAATCAATATACCAAGACAAAGCTCTATGCAATCGTAGAACAATACAGATGCACATAACAAGGAGACAAGCGTGTCAACCGTGCCGACATGAGGACAACTCGTTAGTGCCACCATTTGTAAGGTCAACGACCAGTTGTTATACAACTGTCAAAGAGTACAGTCGAATAAACCGTTATGTCTGCTAGGTCAGATGCACACTCAATCAGCAAACCGGCAGTGCACGCAATGTGCAATGACAAAAAGCTACCCGTGCAGATTAATGACATTCAGAAGTCCACCGGGGGAGGTCTAATGAACGATCCTTCTGCACGTGTGTCACCTATATTGCGTGCAGAGTTACTGAGATGCGGAAGGAAGATGCTGCAGATGTATTGGCCTGAGACTATCGCCAGCACCAGACTCTATCAAACACCAAAACGTGAAAACTTGCATCATCCTGAAAAGGAGAACATGGAAATTGCTTGGATGTGTTCAGAATTACCAATGACCTACCAGCGAAAACAGCGTATGCTTGGAAGGGAAGATGAAAAAGCACTTGGCACAAACTGTGGAAGGAGAAATGAAGGCTGCTGGGCTGACACGGGGCACACCGGCAAGGAGAGCTCAAGACAGAGGGAACTGGCGAGATCTTGTGCGAGCCTTGTGTGCTACACCCAGCCACGAATTGGATAAGTAAGTAAGTTCTGAGATAGGAATACATGTATAAAACTTTGAATACAACTGCTACGGGTCAGGTCAATTTCACTAAAAATACAAACCGGATATTTTACCATAAAACTGTGTCTGCTTTTGCTTCGCCCTGTTTGTTTAAGTATATTTAGTTAATACCCATATTTTATTCGATGTGTTTATTCAGGTGTATTTCGGCTATCGGCGACGATAAAAGCATAACCGAAGGAATTGCACTTTTTTGTATGGTCTGAATGTTAACAGTGCTCAGGAATCAAGGCGCTTGATTTGAAATATGTCGTCTTATTTTGTAGCCAGTAAAAAAATTTAAAACACTTTATTACGGGTTGGCTCTAATTTGGCTGTACTACGAGTTCTGGTCAACATCAAGGTGCAATAATCATAATGTCGCCACATACATCAAGTAGTGATAGACGTGGCAAACTCACATGACGACACTGATGGCATTGTTGATACTTAAAAGCAATGGAAATGGTCCAAGAAGAAAAGTCTTACAGGTGACAAAAATCGTTAAGTGAATTTACTTTTTTGCGTTTTCTGAAATCAGAGCCGTTCTATGAACTTTCAACTATCTAAAACCAATATTGGCCTCGACAGCGTGTGTTGCTTGATAAGCCAGGAGGGGATTATATTCGGGTGGTTCTTGATTAATTTTGTATTATTTCCTCTACAACACAAAGACCCTCACTTAATTATAGTTCTCATAAAGTCACTGCAAACACTAGATGCCACTTGATAGTGACCTGAAATGTTCACTCAACATTACGCACAGAAAAAGAAATGTGTAAAATATACGTAGAACTTGCGACGGTTAAAAGTTTTAAACTTTCATGATATGACATGTTGGTGCTGGAATGTCGGCAAAAATACCGTTTCAGTTACAAAATGAAAAACACTAGAAGCTAAAATCATTTACGATGATTTTATAAAGATTCGTAACCTGACTTATGTAAGGATTTATTCTGGATCGTCTGAGCTTTCGTTGTTTACAAAATAAATATTTTTACAAAATAAATATATATATTTCGTTGTTTTCAAAATAAATATATATATATATATATATATATGTATATATATATATATATATATATATATATATATATATATATATATATATATATATATATATATATATATATATATATATATATATATATATATATATATATATATATATATATATATATATATATATATATATATATATATATATATATATATATATATATATATATATATATATATATATATATATATATATATATATATATATATATATATATATATATATATATATATATATACATATATATATATATATATATATATATAATAAAATACATATATATATATATATATATATATATATATATATATATATGTGTGTATTTTATTTTATTTTATTATATATACATATATACATACATACATGTGCATATGTATAATTTGTATTGATGCATGTAGTCTTATCGTTAAATCGGCAACATTCTATATAGCTTTTTCGACGATTATAAAGCACCATGTCCTCTACGTCACCATTAGTGTGACGTGAAGGACCGCTTTTGCATTCAAGACAAATGATTTTCACATTTGCGTGTTAATGCCATGTTTGTTGAAGTGGCAGCTTTCACATTTGAATTATGCGTACAAGAAGAAATATCTATCAACAAATAATTTTCGCGCCTAACATGTAGCTTTCGTAGAAGACATAATAACATAACATAACAAAAACATATGCTCCTGTCGGCGTATGGTCCGTGACGCAATTAATCTTTTGTTTGACATTAAATGGAGCAACTCTCCGTGACGTAACGGACAAGAAAGAAGTACGGCCACATTCAGATATCACAAGTTAAATAATTAGTTAACGTAACATACTAGAGGTGTGATACTCATTATATTACAACCCATATTTGATACGTATCTAATGATATTTAAGAAAGATGTTTAGGACATGCAATAAAATGTAAAAATTTTTGGACAGGTCTACGGGGTTAGTGTATCTTAGGGTACCCCGTTTGATGAAACCGAGGAAAATTAGTACAACTGAGTTACACTGCATATAAAATACGTTTATATATATATATATATATATATATATATATATATATATATATATATATATATATATATATATACATATATATATATATATATATATATATATATATATATATATATATATATATATATATATATATATATATATACATATATATATATACATATATATATATATATATATATATATATATATATATACATATACATATATATATATATATATATATATATATATATATATATATATATATATATACATATATATATATATATATATATATATATATATATATATATATATATATATATATATACATATACATATATATATGTATATATGTATATATATATATATGTACATATACATATATATATGTATATATATATGTATATATATATATATATATATATATATATATATATATATATATATATATATATATATATATATATATATATATATATATTACGTAGAAGGCTATAATTTCTTAAAACGTAGAAGAATAAGAACAAATAGTGAAACAATTCAGTAAATGGATATATTGCAGTTTAAACAAGAGGGACGCAACATTCTGCGCTACTGTATTTCTGAAATGGTAGCTGAGGAACCAAAGAAGATGTAAAATAAAATCACCCGAGGTAGAACCGATCCTCAAACAATGATTATGTGAAACAGCAGAAAAAAAGTACACTATTCGTGCCAGCTTCTAAATTGTCAATGGAAAAGGTCGTCAACTGTGTCGAACAGAAATTAATCAATAAATCTGAGCAGAGACGTTGTTGCTCTCGTCCTTTTCCCCGGGGTGAGGCTGGCACCGATACCGGTCGTCGATTTTTCCCCTTCTTCATAACTAGTCCCGTTTTACTACCATCTCCACCAATTGACTCCACTCCGCCCTATCACTTGCTCTCATTCTCCCCTCCCCTCTCCTCCCCTCCCCTTCCCTCCCACTCCCACTAAATATCTCTTCACACAGTCCTCCCATCCCAGTTTCGGTCTTCCTCTTCTCCTTCTACCTTACACTCCAAAGCATCCGCTCTCTTCGACACTCATACCCGTTCCATATCATGACATAATATACAGACAATGATATTTAGCAGAGGTACTTATAAAGGTTAAACCATGAACATAAGAGTACAGTTATAATATGTGCCGATTGTGAATAAAAAGACTTGAAAGATCGCCGGCCACCATGACAATTATATTCAGTTACTTATACTTCACAAACAAATTAGCACTAATATTATAAATAATAATAATATTTCATTCTGCGTAAAAATAATGTTATTGGCATTGCTATGTAAAGAGTATTCTGAGAATGAACACTGATCGAAATTTTAAATACAAGAAATGTTTTACATAATTATAAATCTGTACAAAAACCAAACGTATCGTGTCCACGTTACTCACCTAACGTTATCTCTCTAACCAGACTCTCGTATCCCCCTTTTCCCACAAACAACGGCACCTTCCGTATCCGCGTTCGTCTCGGTGGTGTTAGACTGCTGCCGTCTCTTTCAGCTGGCGCCGCGTAGTGATGAGATCCGCCGAACACCTCGGCTTATATTCAGACATTCACGCTTCAGTGGTTATGCAATGCAATGTAGCGTAATGTTTATATTTTAACACATTTCACGCATGGTTAGCACTGGCGGCAGGTGACGTAGGCAGAACTCGGTAATTACGTTTCTATTTTCATTGTCCTCTGGGCTAAATATGAATGACGCCTTTTATCTGCGTGTCGTTGAGAAAAGCAGCCGGCTGACCTAGTGACGACAAAATCGAATAGAATTTCTCGAAGAAACGGTGGCACTGAGAGAGCAACAACAGAAGTTGCTGCAAGTTTGCTAGACCAACTGGGTCCGGAGAATTACATGAACAAAGAAGGTGGACAGAAGGAGGATGAATTACCTGAAAGAAAATATTGGGATGTAGTTTAGCTTAACGCTTAGCTTAGCAAAGGCAGCAGAGGTGGTGAAAAGCGAACCCACAATAAAATGAGGAGACCACAATTAACTTGGGAAGACTGCGTTAAGAGGGATGTGAGAAAGGCTGAGGGGGGGGTGACAGGTGGGTGAGAAAGGTTGCCGATAGGAAACAGTGGATAAGGACAACAATCGAAGCTGCGCAGCAACACACACACACACACACACACACACACACGCGCGCGCGCGCGTGCGTGCGTGCGTGCGTGCGTGCGTGCGTGTGTGTGTGTGTGTGTTGCTGCGCAGCTTCGATTGTGTGTGTGTGTGTGTGTGTGTGTGTGTGTGTGTGTGTGTGTGTGTGTGTGTGTGTGTGTGTGTGTGTGTGTGTGTGTGTGTGTGTGTGTGTGTGTGTGTGTGTGTGTGTGTGTGTGTGTGTGTGTGTGTGTGTGTGTGTGTGTGTGTGTGTGTGTGTGTGTGTGTGTGTGTGTGTGTGTGTGTGTGTGTGTGTGTGTGTGTGTGTGTGTGTGTGTGTGTGTGTGTGTGTGTGTGTGTGTGTGTGTGTGTGTGTGTGTGTGTGTGTGTGAAGAGCAGGTATGCAAAAGGGCTTACACGCCCTTTGACTGATTCAGAGAAAAGCACACAAAACTGCAGGTCCCACTGTGATTAATCTTTTCTTTCCTTTTTTACTACAAAATAGGTGCATGGTATGTTAATTGAAAAAACATGCTTTTGCAAATCAAGTCTTGTTTTTGTAATTATTTTCGTTAATTGATTACATTTGAAATGTGGAAGACATGTTATTAATTAGCGAATAATTATAATTAGAAAAACAATCTGAAAAACACTGAGTGTGCGTGTGTGCGTGTGTGCGCGTGTGCGTGTGCGTGTGCGTGTGCGTGTGCGTGTGCGTGTGCGTGTGCGTGTGCGTGTGCGTGTGCGTGTGCGTGTGCGTGTGCGTGTGCGTGTGCGTGTGCGTGTGCGTGTGCGTGTTCGTGTGCGTGTGCGTGTGCGTGTGCGTGTGCGTGTGCGTGTGCGTGTGCGTGTGCGTGTGCGTGTGCGTGTGCGTGTGCGTGTGCGTGTGCGTGTGCGTGTGCGTGTGCGTGTGCGTGTGCGTGTGCAAAGCAATTCTTGTAAGCGACGTTTTCGTGCTAGTCCTCGTGTTAAACTCATGTTGGCAGTAATCGTGTAGGAATGCCGCGTAATACGAAACCAAATCTGCAAACAGTCCACCCACAGCAAAATCAATGTAATGTGTGTGCATTGTAGTAAACGTTGAATCACTTGTGAAGCAGACTCGGCGTTTAATTATGTCCTTCTCACGTCATCGCTCGTCTCAATTAACTAAGTCCAATTAACCAAATTATCTGGTCTGGTTGCGATAGTGGGCTATCTAGTGATAATTCTGTTAACTCGATTCAACACCCACTCAATCCCAGTGTGTAATTATTCATTGATAATTAGAACAATAACAACTGGCCGGTAATTACGCGTATATCACCATCGGTGCGTGGAGACTGTTTGGTGCACGTAAAACTGCGGCGTCAAACTGGACGCTTTACTTGCAACTTCCGGTGGAATAAAAGCTCATTCTATATGCTTATAAAGCAACTTTAGTTAGAAACTTACCACACACACAGCCGGGCCCAAGGTGTGATTGTGGCACCTTGGTGCATACAAATTGGTATTTGTCATGATAACATATGCCTGCAGAATATTTGCTCGCAGGGGACATTTGCCCATATGACATTTACTCACACGTGGCATTTGCTCACGGGGGCATTTGCATTCTTATAACCAAGATAAAATTATGTTATGATAATTATTCTAACACATATAAATAGATGACAGATGCTTAACAATGCACGGCAACAAAGTGATATGCACACGCAACTACGAGGAATGCGCATCTAAATCTCAATCAGCAAGAGGCCAAACTAATATGACGAAATCGTGACGTGTTATATATTATTACGTAACGACGTGAGAAGAAACAATGACACGAATCCAGTCGAGGTTACTTTTCCTTCCATCTGATCTAAGGAACAGATACCTAAACAAATGGGCATGGCTTAGGCTGCTGCTAACTTGTTCACTGCAGCCAACAATGCAAAAGTCGACAGAAAGACGAGATCATTTGCAACGTAGACATAGCCTTGCAGTACTGGGTGTATCGCACTGCATCGGACAAAATAAACATGATGGTGAAAGACAAGGTCAACGGAGAAGAGGCACCCGTGAATATCACTACAAAACAACGGATGGTATCATCTTGTGCCGGGGCAATGATAACTTCTCTCTTCGGTACGGGCAATGTATCTACGGTTGTTAGGCAACAACTAAATGCGTGATTGCATAGACACTGTATTTTTTTTATGGGGAAAAACCATTTCGGATAAGTCTAAGGCCTTTCCTGGTTCGCTTGTGTACATGTTTTGTTCATACATTCATATTTCGAAGCGGTAGCGTGGCCAATGTTATCCATGTTGGCTAGGTGACCCCTGTGTCTTATTATTTCCACTCAGCATAATTGAACTGACTTTGAAACTAACATTGAGAAAGACAATATTTTCACAAATAGACAATTATGCCACACTGATCCAGATTCCAGGATATTAGCCATAATTTAATTCATTTATTTTTTAATAAGGAGTATAAACAAAGTAAATTTCATACACAATATGCAATAATACAAAGCACTATTAAATGGAAATTGGGGAAGTCAAGTTGTAGTAGATCCCTACAATATATATGACGGAGTAAAATAAAAATCAACATGTGTTGAAGAAGGTTGCAGATGTGCTATGTGTCAGAACCTAAAAAACATATTAAAGACAAGTTTAGCTTTCATTGTATTCGATTGGTCAGTTGTATACTTTTAATAAAAGACGTGTACGTTTATATATATATATATTTACTTGTATTGTATGTATACATATGGACATTTTATCTGAAAACTCTATTTTTGTCTACACTTGCTTTGCTAACTTCATTCACCATTTAAAAATGCAAAGATGAGCCACAATAGTCTACTCCAAGACTTGTTGAAATCACATGCCTATTCACTTTTCAAAAAATTTTCGTTTTCTCAAATGTGGTAATTATCTATGATTTGCCATAGCCTGCTAACGCTAAGTACTTAGTAATTTACTTAATCTAACTCAGATTCTTGGCATAACCAAGGTACCAGGTATTTCTATACGTTGTTATATTTAATCCTGTGTAAATATGAATAAGGTGATATTCTCGTGGATGACTAGCCATTCAATCCATAATCAAGTATTCATGTTATGATGTATCAACTAGAAAGTGCCAGTTGTTCTTCCACAATATGCTACTATTGTATACGCCAGGATTTATATCTTTTTTACCTATACTTGGGTGGCTCTTGTGAGTGCAGCTAGTTGCTGGCATAACTACTTGTTAGCCTTAATGGAAGTCTCACATACCCTTATATATATATATATATATATATATATATATATATATATATATATATATATATATATATATATATATATATATATATATATATATCCGAACAAATCTTTTTGTGAATGTACTGAGCAAAGAACGATGGCTATACTGTAGCTGCAAAAGCATTGTGTAAAACATGTCGCTAGCTTCTTTAATTATCATAACCGTAACCATGTCTCTTGTCAACGATGTGGTTGTTGTGTTAATACAGAGAGGAGTATCTGAATGGCGGTTGTGTGTTATTGCAGTAACGCCGCTGGACGTCGTCAAGATTCGTCTTCAGGTTTGAAAGATGAATTTATATTGAACAAATGTTTTACAATAAGATATGTATAGTTGTGTGTATTGGTATCCAAAGCGCATAAACAGCCGAACAGAGAGACGTATTTCCTTTCAGGGTAAAGAAAAACATTTTATTAGATATTTTTCGGTATTATAAATAATGTGCTTTGTCAGAAAATAGGGTTATTTGCAGAAAAATCTAGGAATTCTTGGAAGTAACAACATGATTAAAGGTGATCCTTGGTATGATACATGAATGCACGATGTATTAACTAAACCTGCTGCTACTATTAATCAGTGTGTGACGGACAACCGATTAGGTATGTCATATAACGTAAGTGTGCGTCCTTTGGGCATTCATCAGCGCCTACACAAGGACATTAATCTACTTCGGTCTGTTCTAGTTTATTATGCAATGTAGCACAACGTTTATGTTTAATGAAAACATTTGACAAACGAATAGATCGGCAGCAGGTGCTGTCGGCAATGTGCTGTGATTAGGCTTCTATTTTCAATTTGTATTCTAGCCAAATAACGTTTTTACTTGCTTGACGCACAATAAAGACTACTGATTTCCGTAGTGACATCACAAGAAAACGTGCTTAGAATTATGCAACGTGAACACATTCGAGCAATGTTGTAACAATCCATAGATCGTTTAGCCGAGAGTCAAGGACGTAACGAAACTTCCCTCGATTGGTGCCGAGCCCCTCTCCAATTCACCACAACTTACGTCACGCAGATTCTTCACATATTCAGTTCATTCGGTAAACTGTTTGTCAAGAAATCTTTCAGTTTCAATTGCATACCATTAGGGGATAGTGTTTGTATTGAAAATGCGTTTAGAAACGCAATAATGTTCGTTTTTGTTTGAACTATGTTACGTTACTCAAGTGCGCAGTTGCAATGACGTAAATAACAATGGCGTTGCCCA
Organism: Lamellibrachia columna; assembly: GCA_963662155.1. Classification (NCBI taxonomy): domain Eukaryota; kingdom Metazoa; phylum Annelida; class Polychaeta; order Sabellida; family Siboglinidae; genus Lamellibrachia; species Lamellibrachia columna. The sequence goes on along the minus strand of OY759263.1, from coordinate 21,564,147 downwards.
GCCAACAAATCCTTTATGCAACTGTCCATTTTGAATTTATTGTTGTTGAGTAGTGTGAGACGCAACTGTACACATTTACCTTTAAGGTCCTTCCTCATTTCGGTTTTTTTAGAGTTTCATTTCAAATTAATTTTGGCCAAACATTAAGTAAGTGAAAATGGAAACACTGAAAACGAGTTTCACCCGTGGCTTTTGCTAGTCTCATTTTAAATTAATTTTGTGAACAATAAAACCTACCTAATATCCACAGCAACATGCTAGCTCATGTGTGCAACTTTTGTGTGTAGTTTTCTTCAAATCACCAGACAAACTATTGAATTTCTATGTTTGGTCAGACATTAAGTGATGTGAAAATGGAAACACTGAAAACTCACGAATTTCACCCATGGTGAAATTTTTCAACTTGATCATGTGATCGGCGAGAGGGTGCAAATCACGCATCGATCGGCAATATTTTGAGCCTTGCCAGATTTAACGACTAAAGTAAATTTATTCGATGATTTGAAAAAAATAGGCATATTTTTTATTAAATCGACTGTGGATGTTACATAAACACCAACGAACCAGGTTTGCGATTGGCTAAATCCGTTGAGGATGGTGTTTTAAAACACAGCTAATTCGATCAAATGGGAAGAGTTTTAACGTGTCTGTCTGCTTGCTTGCAGTGGTCAGTGTAACCAAAAATAGAGGTAATCAATTTCTTCAGATGTAGTAGTTTGGTTCACAGAACTTCTTGAGTTTTAATTAACCTCCTTCCTCGAGTGATTTAGGTCATCGAGAATCACGTTCGTTGATGTTCAAATCTGTAGTGCGTGAATACTGAACATATATCATTGATATATCATTGAATCGCTTCGCATTCATATAAGGCAGCAAGAGGACTAGCTATTCACAGTAGTCAATGAAATAAAAAGGGCACAATTATTTATTATAAAAAATTCCTCCGGAACCCGTCTGGGAAGTCCCTATAACTGGCACATATTCCCTAAAGCGCACTGCCCAATTTTTTAGACGTCGCTGTATAAAGCACGTAATGAAAGAATATAATTCGTCAACACATCCGTTTTCGAGAACGAATATGTTTTACTGTGTTTGGACTTAAGTGTAACACTCTGCGAAAGTATTGGCACAGTGGTTAATCTACGACAGCATTACTACACAGAAAACATACGTTTAAATTATGTTTTTTGTGATGCACAATTGTGATGCACAATTGCCCCAACTGAGATCGCTTGAGATTGTTGTCCCAAGGAATCTGAAAGATTCAACTTGTTCGACTTCCACTTCATTTAACGAAAGGCGGATGGGAGACGTCTTCCTGCGAAAATCAACAATCATTTCTTTTATCTTTGACACGTTCAATTCGAGGTTGTTATCTGCACACCAGCCAACTATTCTCTGAACCTCATCCCTGTATGCGGTCTCGTCCGCATTCTCAATGGTGTAATCAGAAAACTTAGTTACAAGGACAGATTGGTCCACGGAGACAGATACATTTGTGAAGAGAGTGAACAGAAAGGGGGATCGCAGACAACCTTGTGTGGCACCAGTATTCAGGATGAGAGGTTTGGAGAGAGAGAGTTGTTGACTTCGACAGATTAAGGCCTATGACGAAGAAAGTCGAGAACCCAGTGACAGATGGCAGGATGTACATTCAACAAGGAAAGTTTATTGACTAGCTTGTAGGGGATGATGGTGTTGAATGTGTGCTAAAGTCAATGAACAGGATCCTGGCATAGGTTCCTGGCTGCTCCAGATCTAAAGCGTATCATCTGCTGATCTGTTTGCCTGTTTAATTATGCAAACTGGTGCGGGTCCTGGAGGCCGTCGGTGACTGTCTTCATGTAATTGAGGACTATGCGCTCAAACACTTTCATGGCGACTGAGGTCAGTGCCACTGGGCGGTAGTCGTTCATCCGGGAGATCTTGGACTTCTTGGGAAGGTGGTGGAAGTTTTGAAGCTGGTGGAAGTTTTCAAGCAGACTGGAAATCTGCACTGCTGGAAAGAGGAGTTGTAGATGTCTGCGAAGACCGTAGAATGTTGGTCGGCGCAGTTCCTCGGAGTGGATGTGGAGATGTTGTCTGGACCCGAGGCCTTTCGCGTGCTCTGTCTCTCGAACAGTCTCCTCACCTCAGCTTAATGGACTGTAAAGGGCGGAGACAGAGATGGGCCTGCTGGAAGTGGGGGCTGCTCTGACGAAGTGTTCAACATATCAAATCTGCTGTAGATGTCGTTCAGCTGGTCGCGAAAGGAGGGGTGACTGTTGTCGATATCCGCAGCGCTTTGCTTGTACTGCGTGATCTGCTGCAGGCCTTGCCAGACAGTTCTGGTGTTGTTGGAAGCGAACTGTTCCTCAAGTTTACGCTTGTGCTCAAAATTGGCCGCCTTCTACACCTCGCACTTAGCTATCCTGAATTCCTCCCTGCTGCCGCTGATGAATGCCGTCTTCTTCTCCGCCAGTTTCTGCTTGATGCCCTGGTGAACCATGGTTTATCGTTGCTATACAGGGTGACATTCTTTGTCTTCGTGCACACCTCCTCGCACCAGCTGATGTAGGATGTCACGGTGTCAGCGTACTCGTCTAGGTCAGGATATGCTTCTTTAAACATGTACCAATCTGTGCTCTCCAGGCATCCCCGAAGAGCTTCAGTCGACTCGTCCGTCTGCCTCCTGACAGTCTTCTTTGTTGGCTTCAGAGTTTTCAGTTTCTGTTTGTACGTGGGGATGAGGACGACCGTTCCGTGGTCAGACTCTCCGAGGTACACATCCTTAAAGACTGTGTAACAGTGATGTAGGACCTTGCTGTTGCGTGTGGCACAGTCTACGTGCTGCTTGTACCTGGGCAGTACCTTCTTCAAGCTTGTGTGATTAATGACGACGAATGATGTCGACATTGTCAGGATGAGCCGATTCTGCTGTCACCACATATACAGCCAACTGGTTGACTGCCTTGGTAGCACTGGCATCGGGGGAATGTAAACAGTAAACACCCAACAGTACGACCGAAGCGAACTGTCTCGGGGAATAGAACGGCTGGCAATTGATAGTGAGAGTTTCCAGTTCACGAGAACACGAAGTAGAGAAAGCTTTGTCATTACCCCATCGCTGATTCACGACGTTGTGAAACAGTCCTGGTGTAGTCGGATTGATCAGGTCTCAAATATCGTTGCAGCGACTTCGTAGTAACGTAACAGTTAGCGTTGGCATGAAGGCTTCATAGCAATGTTGGATTGTTGCTTTAAAGGGTAATAATTGCTAATTAGGAGAAATATCACATTTAAAGAGAAACAGCGAATTGCATAATAGTTAGGCCTCATTTGAACAAAAAAGTATATGCCAACTCTGAGTAAGACCCGAACTGGAGTGCGAGCTATGCACTGGCAACTGTTATGCTATTTTTGCTCAGCAAGTCGTCAGTGTGCGCGGAAACCGAGACTACGACTCCTGATCGCCAACTCGTTAAGACTTAAATCCAGCCTGCAACTGGGAGTCTTGTCCGATGCGAAAATTGAATCGGGAACCAGATTAGTCGAGTCGCAAATGCGATCAGTTGTAAAGCCCGCCATACACATACCGATTGTTCAGTTGCCAACATGTTGACGACTATTTTTTCAGTTGACAACTCAATGTAGTCGTTATGTATATATTCTCCACCAACAGCTGGCAACAAGTTTTGTGGGCATTTGGCATTTGAAACATCGGTCGGCCGACGGTGGGCCGATGGGTAGTTGTGAGCAAATAAACTGTTGGCGACTAAAAGTCGGTATGTGTATAGCGGGCGTCAGAACGCCACTCGATTGTCGGGAACGCGTTAGCCAATTGCCTGTTGGCCAGTTAGCTGTGCTCGTAGTTGCACAGGGAGCTGCGAACAACAATATGGCGACGTGGTCTAACGACGAGAACGAATGGTGGAAATGTGGCGTCCGGAGTCAAATATGTTGGGTGGAATTCGCAAGAAATTGCGATACGCTTCTACCTCCAGCTCACGAAGACCATCTGCTTTATATGGGGTGAAACCACATTCGTGGAAGAAGAGATGGAAGAAGATTTCCAACTAGGTTGAACGGCGAAAATGGTATGAGTGAAGGTTGAAGAAACGTAGGGGAAAGCAGTATTAGTTGAGCCATTTTTAATTCTTTTTGATATCTGGGGCAAAATTCATAAGCATACGTCAAAATTGTTTTTACTCACATAAATTATGATTATTAATAGATAATTTTATACGAATATAATATATCAAGCATGAATAGATAATTTTATATAACTGATTCAAATAGGGTTGGTAAGCTGGCTCAACTAACATTTGGTGTGGGGTAAGTTGAGCAACAATGTAGCGTCAGTTGCGTAAATGCTTTATTTGTATAATTTGCGTAGGCCTTGTAAAAAAAAATCATAACAACTCATCCAACACATCCACCCAATGGGCACAACACGTCTCTGACAAGTCTATGCGCTTAATTAATAAGTCGACTCACTTAATCAACGTAGACTTATAGGCCAATCGCAACAAGTGTAACTAACTGCTAATATGTTGCCTTGCTATCCGATGTTCCAATTTGCTCGGAAAATTAATTCTTTGATGTATTTTCTGGTAAAGACCGCTCCTCTTCGTTCTTTAACGGCTGCTCAACTAACCCTCACCTCTGCCCTGGGTGGCTCAACTAGCCCCGTTTCGACAATTAAGCTTATTTAATTAATTTCTCGTTAATGCGCGAAGTGATGTAAACAATCTTCTTCTCTGTGCATAGTTAAACCATTTGTAAGCGCACAAACAATAAAGTCTGGTATTGTGCGTTGATAGTTTACACACCAGCAGACATTAATCACAATTACCAAGAGTTTCGAAAATCATCATAAAACATACTTTTGGCTCACATGTTCTGGCAGTTGTGACAAACGTAACCTATTTTACGTCAATCGTGTTCTAATAACATGTTCAATCACTGGGTGGTACCATGGAACTGTCGCTGCTGTAGTTTCCCGGGAAACATGGTTGGCTCAACTAACCCAGTGGCTCAATTAACACTGCCTTCCGCTACTGCTACTTCTCAATGTCCAGGCGGTGTAAGTAAGTAAAAAAATACCGGTTTTTTTAACGTCGCCGGTTACTACCTTTTCAACGGATCCATGTGATATTACACGTGGCATGCCTAAAAGTATTGATGAACATACTGTTTCCTTGTTTACAAGTTTTATCTGTAGTACATATGTCACAACTTACCTGTGTTATAACTAGCCCCGGTCTCCCATATATATATATATATATTAATTAATCATTGATTAAAGAAGCAAGACGAAGGACATAACATTGTCTATATTATCAATGTAAGTATTACAATGTTGCCCATGTTAAGGTTCGGCTGACATTCTCTTCTGCATGAGAAGTTGAGAGGCGACAACACGTCGGTTCCAGCAGTAAAAACCGGCATTTGCTTAATTTAAAGTTCCGTGATCCTGTGATCGCAATATGGATGAATCGTACGGTTCGTCACGCCTGGCTACACACGCACACAATCTAAGATAGCCCAGGTGCATCGCGCGGACATGATCAACGAGTTGATTGACTGTCTCGGATGACCGACGACACTATCTGATCTGTTTGTGAGGGTTCATGCGTGGGTTTGGTGGGTTGGTGGTTATAGTGGGCGTGCCATAAGTTCAATTTAATGCATGTTTGTCTAAAACCTTACGAGGAAGTGGGTTAATACAACAATAGCAGCCCAAGATATCCTGTAATAATGTGTTGTTCCAATCGTGTGAGGGTGAAATTGCTATTTCAGTATAGAGATCTGTATTATGATGATTTTTATTGCACACTCTGAAGACCTGATGACATTACATAAAATCGCCATATCTAAGAACTGGAGAGCCACACGTGTGTGTTTCAAAACGTCCAGTGGTCACTGAGATTATCTTATCGAGTCGAAACCGTGCAAAACAAACGATATCTCAAAACATTCCTAAATGTAAACATTAATTAGTTGTACTCAATTGAAATTTTCATAGCGAAAATTTGCGTTTTTCAAATAAATGTGTACATGTGACTTTGCAGGCGCAAGAGCGGCCAATCAAACCCGGCACTTATTTCTACCACAACAACGGTCTGATGGACTCTGTCTGTGTATGCAAGACGTGCGCACGCAATGGTGGCGCCACCCCGTGGTACCAGAAGCAAGGCCGCTTTAACAGTACGATGGTAAGATCGTCAACCCGTTCTTGCAGTACGTGATGCTGTACGTTTCTTATCAAATAGGATTAAAAAACTTCCTCACGTTGTGGCGTCAAAACCCAACAGTAGAGTTTTATATTCTACTTAGCGGCGTTGTTGATTCAGTGATGTTGACAGTCGTGAAATTAAGTAGCACTACATACTGGTTCGTTTCAAACATAAACCATGTATGACGGATGTTCAATCGCTCCGTGTGTCCTTTCTCAACACGTACCATTTGAGGTGACTATGTATTGCTATGTGCGTTTATTAGGAGGGTAAATTGTCGCAGTAGGGCTTAAATGCAAATGCAAAGTTTTTATACAGCGCGGTATCCAGTCCTTAGGACCGCTCAAAGCGTTTACACTTCACCAATTCGACTTCTCTGGGAAGCATTCAGCCACCTTGTAATTACTACTCGGATACTAATCGTCAAATTATTTAACAAGATTTAACAAGATTTAACAAGATTTAACAAGATTGCCATCCCAAACAACAAGTTCCAGATGGCAAAGTGGACAAGGAAGCCATTGGCTTATCGAGAGTCCAACAATTTTCTCATCTATGTGTAGCCCGCCCTTATCAGATATCTGTCAATTCTATTTTTAAACATATTCATACATTATCACTGTTTATGGCCAGGTACTCATTTATGAGTAAACTGAGGCAATGTCAAGTGAACAAAATTGCACAAGCTTCAAAGCGACAGCAAGAGGATTAGAATCCCGGGTCTCTCCATTGAGAGTCCATCGTTCTAACCGCTGCGCCACTGTGTCCCACGTCACCGTCTCCATCGAATAACATATTCTGCACTCTGTAACAATTCATTCTTCACCCAGGACGCTCTCGTGAAGATTGCTCGACAGGAAGGGATCAGAACTCTGTGGAGCGGACTGCCACCCACACTGTGAGTAGGTCAGGTCTTCATCGATAGCTTGGCTCAATGTATGTAAAATAAGGAGTTTCTTAATGACAAACCGCATTGTTCGTGGTCGGTGTTTTGCTACGCCAAAAAAAAATTTCTCAATTATTTATTTGCGTAATACGTAATAATGGAAACGCACGAAGCACGCACGCACGCACGCACGCACGCACGCACGCACGCACGCACGCACGCACGCACGCACGCACGCACGCACGCACGCACGCACGCACTTAGGACATATTATCTATTGTTAAATATTGGCTCCTTGTTTCGTTGGTGCTCACTAAAAAGGAAATTAAGGTTGAGTTATTTTTGCGGTTGTCGTTTTCATCATGCACGCAGCAAAATTAAAGCATTTGCCTAATTTTAGTTCTTATTTTCGTTTCGTTTGTGTGGATATAAGCTCTTCGTAATGGTTATGTACGTTCTCCATTACATTTCATTACTTTCAAATATATTTATCTCGGGTACCTACGACAACAACGTGTCATGATAAATGCCTGTGATGTTCCAGTGTTATGGCAGTGCCAGCCACAATGATCTACTTCACGGGATATGACCATCTGAAGGATGCTCTGGGCTATTCGGAGAGTGATCCTTCAACACGTTATATACCCGTCGTGGCGGGCGTCCTTGCTAGGAGTAAGTCAACGTGTCACAAGTCGCGTACATTTTCTTGTGTATGTTGCATGTATAGCTGTAGACGAAAACACGTGTTCACTAAGCTTAAAAATACGGCGCTTTATGCGTTGTCTTCTACCGTATTATTATTTGATGCAACTTCGATAAATTAGTGAACGTGGCGACAAACTTGCACTGCTTGTGCACTGTATGTAGACACCTCGAGAATTATATGTATGATCAAACCTGTTATGACGTTGATCTGCCGGACTCCCCCCCTCCCCCCGATAAAATATGTTCAGTATGCCATACATTAAATGGAAATTGGTTCACTATGTGTCGAGATAATTGAAGCAATATGTAAGAAATGTGCCGCAAACATATATAATACATTGGTTATAGTTAGGAGTAATCCATAACAAATGAGCTAGAAGAATTTTATATTCAGGTACCCCTTTATGGCTGCGTGCATCATGAGCCAAGTCAATCCTACAACCAGCCTTATTAATTGTGCCGTTTTCACACAAAAATTCCCAATTTGTTGTTATAGATGCCATCATTTCTATCAAACATTTCCCATATCGACTCCAAGCAATTGTATTTGTATGAATGTTATATGTAAACTCATACAGGTTTGATTGCAGTCATTTCATATATCACTGTATGTAAGCAATGGTTGTTCGGTCATTCGCCACGTTGGAGCATGTCGACAACTTGCAGGCTTCTGTACATTTGTGTCCGTCGATGATGCATGTGCAGTCAGATGTCCGACACGATCGAGCGCACTTGCATGAGAGGAGGCTTAACACGACTTCCGGAGCTGTTAATCAAACTACGTCGCCAGATGACAGCCTGGTAGTTTGCTCGACGTGTGTGTTGTCGAAGTGTGCCCTCACATGGGGAAGCTGTCCGGATCCGATTTCCCCACTCCTGCTGCAGAACATTTTTGTATCGTAGCTCATTGACTTCATTCGTTTTAGTGTTGCAGCAGTCAAGTTGGCACGTGAAATCTTGGATGACACTGAAGATCTCAATGGGGAGGTCACAGTTGTTACCGAGTGATGCAAAAGCTTCTCTGAACTTCTCGTGACGCAGGAGATTTTCCAACGCTCTCAGCTTTCCTTGCCCGGCAAGTACACCGACAGTATCACATCCAGTCCGTGAATGAAGTCTCAATAAGGCGGTACATACATCTCGTCCTAGTGTTGCAGCCAGTTTGGTGATGTCGACAAGTCTGATCGATAATTGCGTTCCACGTCTTATAAAGATTTTGCTGTTGATATCTCCATTCAGTGCGAGGAAAATGATGAAGACATCAGTGTCTTTGGTGATGCAGATCAGGGCTGGGTAGTTGTCTACGGCATGTTTGGCATGTAGCAATATGCGTGTATCAGCGTCTTCTTGCCAAACTCCGTGGGCAAGCTTCAGGCAGAGATCACCACACGTGACAAACATATTTATATTTCCCGCTTCATTCTCTTATCTTGGTCTTTCCAGTTCTCAGCTAGACAAGTAGCGTCTTGCTCTCCGTACATGCCAGGAGCCGCCTCCAATTGTTTATTTTATGGCCTGCCATTATCTTGTTGAAGGCGACTCCATCTTCAGAACCACGATGAGCACGCTCGGTGACTTTGATTGAGTGGTCTTGGTACTTGGTCCTCGCTGGCATGGAGCATTTGTGCGAAGACGTGATCAGAGAGTTCGTTGAATGTGCGATTATTACCACGAAGTTTCTGGATGAGTCCCATTGTATCGATGAGGATAGCTGATGGGTGAGGGACTTCCTCGGCTGGTGATACTTTGGTCTCTAGGTGCTTCGACAGAACAGCTTTATTTGTTTTTTCATAGTGCCGTCAGTGTTTGCTAGCGCCCAGGGTAATGAGCCAAGAGGATGACATAGGACATCACGCGTGGCAAGTTTTCTGTTTTTGGCAATGAGAACCATGTTCCCGAACAACTTTCGGTCAGCTTTCAAGACAATTTCTTTAGTCGGATCTTTAGCCGTTTTCTGTTTCATATCACTAAATGTTTTCGCCTTGAGCTTCTTGGTCATGTTATGGAAGCCCTCTTCCCTTTGAAGCTGCTGCTCCTGGAATACTGTGTATGCTTCTTCTCCCTGTTTGTGGGCTGTGAGGAAGTCAGTGAAAAAATCAGATGTAGCAACTGCCCAAGTAGATAATCTAACAAGATCTGATGGATCACTGCCAAAGGGGTTCGTAAAGTTGTTATCCATGAAATCAACCAAGCAAGCAACATCGGACTCGCCTCTCTTTATTCGTGCCTTCCCAAGGCCTGTATGACTGACTTTTCCAGGACTTTGAGATGAGATCTGATGCCGAAGTTCCCTCAACGCTGAAGCTCTATGCTCTGCCATGAGATAGTAGCACGCAACAGTTCCTAGTTTCAGGCTGAATCCACGTGAGTAGTATGTAGGTGGTTTTCAATAAGCAATTGTGGCGGCAATTTTGGTCGATTTTTGGTGGTAGCTAAAAATAGATGGTAGCTAAAAATAGACATTGGTTAATTTAAATTTTCTAAAAATAGACATATTTTAATTTTTATTTTAAATTTTAATTTCAATGTTCTTTTAATTTTAATTTTAATTTAAATTTAAATTTAAATTTTTAATTTTAATTTTAATTTTAATTTTAATTTTAATTTCAATTTTAATTTTGGAATGTTGGGATGTTGTCATTAATTTTCTTACTTATGGAAATTCCGACTCGACTAGAAAACAAGGAATACAGCGACACGATTTACGGTAAGCATTCCTGCTGTCAATTAACTCACAACACGACGCAACTCAGCGCGAGCCAGCTGTTGTGAACCGTCAGACGGTGACATAACGTAACATTCCTGTGACCATTGAACTCATAAAATAAGAGCGAGGGTCATAAGGGCGAGTCTGTTGTTGTCGAAAACCTGATGATGCAGTGGTATTTTCATTTGAGAAAACGCGTATGTGCAACTTCGAACAGGGAGTTAGAAAACGTTACACAGGCGGTTAGAAATGTTTTCACCCGTCATTCACATCACCAACATGTTGCGATTGGATAATCTATCGACATGCGCGTTGTGAGTGGCTAATCTGTCGACGTGTGGGGTTGTCAGTCTGGTTTAGTCGGGGTCTTTAAATACCCGTGTATTGGAACTCGACTGCCTACGGACCATGGCTCAGAAAATGCTGCATATGAAGAGAGAGTTGGACCTGATGCAACTTCAACAGGTAAGATTATAATATTACCCATTAATATTTATATATTCAAGTCAGTAGAATACCCTTTTAAAATTCAAATTGGAAATTAGACAGTATGTTATGTTTTTAATATATTTAGTTAATTTATTATATGTGTAGAAAAACCAGTCGGAAATCACTACGCGAAATTTCAAATCGTGAATACGCGCCACGTACTGTAACTGACATTGCCTGGCCCCTGGGTCCTGGATCTATTTGGTATTTTACTACGATGTTTTAGTTAGCATATTTACGTATAAGTGTACTTTTTGTGTTTTTGTAGAGTTCATTCTAAATTGCTGTATTTTAAAATGAAATGCGCATTATTTTGCGAACGCTTACAACCTTGGACTTGGTCAGTATTGACAGTAATTGTCAAGCTATTTATAAATCACGCGGTTCATAACTGCAGTGCCGGTGACAGTGCGCAAGAAAGTTGGATTGGAGTGTTTATGTAGATCAATTAGTGATTAGTTTAGTTTGATGCTGCTGTGGTTTATATCTGTATATATTACTCAACTGCACAACCTGTTGTCGAAGCGGATTTAATTGGAAATGTTAGACTACAGGACGAATTCCGTTCCGTGTTTACGATTTTCGAAAAATCCAAGATGGCTGCGTCCATGGTTGGGTTCGTGGTTGGGTCGAACAAAGTTGCTTGTTGTCTCTACGCTTTGACGTTGATGAACATGCAGAATATCGCAAGCGGAGACTCAGGCTCAATGAATTTGCGAGTGATTACTTTGGGACATGCCCAATCGGCAGTAGTGACGATGACTCTGACTTATTTGAGTCGAACGTGGACGACCGTGTGTCCGACTCACCTGTCACCTGTCACTTGAAAACACAGAGCCACACAACAACGGTACTTTCAGAGTTAATCACAACAAGAGATTGCTACCTCTTGGGTGTTGCTTATTAATATCAATGTTTTTTGTTTTTGCTAAAAAAAAATAACTACATTCACTGGATTGGATATAGTAATAACAATAGATAATTTATTAAACTATGGTGAAGTTTTCTTTTTTACATGAAGTAGGCCTATCATGTCCATGATTCTAGACTGTCTACTTTACAACTAATTTTTTTATTGTAAATGTAACCATCAGAATTTAATAATAGTTGTAGTGTACCGAAGCTAACACGCCTATCTACATTTGCTTCACTGGATTGGTTATACTAATAACAATGGATAAGTTGTTATACTGTGGCAGTGTTTTGTTTTGACATGAATTGTGATGATTTTCGACTCAACTTTACAAGTAATTTTTTCTCCTTAAATAGTTTTTGACGGGTGCCCTCTTTAAATTCTTGTAACTGATTCTAGTGGGAGCATTTGAATACACTAAACTGTTTGGGAATGAGAAAGGGTGTTACTTTCTATGTGTTAAATTAAAAATACTTAAAATTGTTTTGGACAATGACTGGTTTTCCTTCGCCGCCACACATATTAGTCTAGAAAAAATCTTTGTGCACAACATAAAAAAAAAAAAAATAGGTCAATAACTTTTTATTAATGTAACATCACCATTCCTGAAAATGGGAACTATATTGACAATTTTAGCTGATCTGGAACATATCTATTGTCAAACAGTAAGGTAACACGCTCGATAAGTTTCTGTATTTCATCTATAGTTGTTGGTGTCAGAAACATGGAATTGTATAAAATCCATACAGATAGTCATCAGGAACCTTTGATACAATTGTTTTCTTTTTGCAATGCTTAAATTCGTAAAATACTCATTCAACTTATCAGCAATATTTTTTTGTGTGTGTAAATATATCTTCAATTAAGAACTCATCCTTCATGAAAGTGTTGGGGAAATGATCCGAAATGTCTGAATAAAATATTCTGTGCATTTGGTAATATTCACCAAATATATTGTCTATTGCTGTGAAAGTGGTTGGAGTGATTGTGACATTGTATCTATGTAGGCTATCATAGTTAAGCAAAATGATGTTAGAGTCACCATTAAACACTGTTTACAACTTTGAGTACTTGCAAAATGTTAGTATTTTGATTAGTGAAATCAGTAATATTTATGTTTAGTGACTGATAAATAACACCACTTATTAATTTATTTTTTACATTTCTTAGATCAAGTCTTCACTTCAATAAACATACATTCTAAATACGCAGTTATAATATTAAGTTTTGGTATTTCAAAATAGTAATAGATACTCATCATCCATTCTTTGAGGGCCTTGAAAGATGAATACTTCTGAAGTCGGTCAACTCATCAATATATTTTTCCATTGATAAGTAATTATTCAATTTACTAAGAGTTTTTGACAGACTTCAAGTATTTAAAGGAGGCAAACCCACAAGTATAATCATTATTAGATTTCATTAATATCAGCGCCAAGGTAGTATTGTGTAAATGAACAGTTTCCTGCTATAAAAATGTTATAATCTGTATCCAAATTCCTAGTAGCATGACTTTAAAAATCAACAACTTTACCTGCAGGTGTTCAGGTTCAGTAAATGTATACTTAACTATAATAATAGCACACGTTGCTATTCTGTACCTTGTTTATTAAGCAATACAAATTGTGTGTACGCCTTATTGTGTTTGTTCATTATACATTTAAACAAATACAATGTATAATAATTAAACACAATGTATAATCTTTCATTCTGTTTGGTCCTTTCGATTGAGACATAATATTATAGTGACCTTGTTAGTTACATTATTACTCACCAGGAAGATTATAGTATACGTAACTAAATACGATACCTTAACATTAAAAACAACATACAGTCTAATTTCCAATAGTGACTTCGTTACATATACCTCGTTAGTTATTAGTCACCAGGAAGATAACCTATTATAGTATACCTAATTAATACGATACCTTAACATATTAAAAACAACATACTGTCTAATTTCCAATAGTGATCTCATTACATATAGTGACCTCGTTAGTTTCATTATTGCAGTGGCACCTCTAGTGTGTAAACGCTACCGTCGACACTTACATTGTATTCCTTGCGAATTAACGCGTTTTTCCTACCAAATATTGCTCATAAACACACCACCACCACACCACCTCGCACAACATATAGGTGTATTTAGGATGGTGTATTTTCAGTTGTAGACGCTGACACCATGCGAGTACACGTCTGCCGCCACTGCGGTGAGACGTTCGAAGATTATGCGCTTCTACGACGTCACGTGGAGAGTCACGGAACGTCATCTGTTGATCAACCCTCAAACTCGACGGCATCGTCATCTAGTGATCGCACCAAGACACACGCTTGCGAGACATGCGGTCGATCGTTCGGGAGACGAGACAGTCTGCTGCGACACGCGAGAACTGCATGCAATAAAGAAAAGAAGACATACACATGCGAAAGATGCGGGCGTTCTTTCAGTTCACGCGCTCACCTGAACAGACACGCGTGCAATAAACAAAAGAAGACCTACACATGCGAGAGATGCGGGCGTTCTTATGGTGACCGTTATGATCTGAACAGACACGCTCGAACCGCGTGTGGTGACGACGTCGAACCACCTTTACCGAAGCGGTCGAGATGGGAAAGTACTATTACCCTCCCCCCATTCGTCGAAGATCCCATCGAACCACCCGATCGACTTCCCTTCCCAGACGCTCTGTCGGCGGACTTGTTAGACGTCGTTCGGGAGCACTGGTCTACCATTAGAACACGCATAGCGAGAGGACCTGTTCAGACCAGGTTCAATTACAGATTGACCACTCTAGACACGACCGCTCTAGAGGAGCCTTTGAATAGAATGTTCCAGGAGCAGACCACTGCATGCAAAATTAATCTCAGTTACGGGTTCATTCTGAGGAACAAGGACACGGGACGATACAGGTATTATCACGCGTCTTGTAACTGTTGCGGACGATACCTGGACGAACCCAGTCTCATCACAAACCGCAGTGACTTTGACGAGTTTCTGGAACGAATTCGAGAAACCGACGTCTTGCAGTGGGCCATCGCTCAAAGACCGGATTCGGCATGGGTGTGCGAACTCGTGACAAATGCCACCTTCTTCGTCAATCGTATCATCGATCATCCCATTGGTTGTGTGGGCTTGACCCTTCCCGCTTATGTGAAGAACAACAAAGCTGTCATCGGTCTGGAAAGGGAACCCAACCATTCCAAAAGGTACACCGACAACCTGTGTCTCTTCCGCTGTCTGGCCCTGCATCGAGGAGGTGACAGATATCGGTTGGAACCGGCAGTGAAGACCTTGTACGAGATGTACGATCGCGATGAAGGGGTACCCATGCAAGACTTTACAGGGGTCACACTCGATGACCTCTATCGCGTAGAAACCATGTTCAAATTGAACGTGTGCGTGTACAAGCTTGTCAAGTCGGACAAAGATGGAAAGACGACTGCCGAACTCGTCAGACGATCGTTGTGTCACTATGACAACACGTTGAACGTCAACTTGCACGAGACACACTTTTCCTATATCCAAGACGAGCGCATGTACTGTCACTCGTATCGGTGTCGAAAGTGTGGCGACTGTCTATGGAAAGATGCATATACACTGCACAAACACGAACGTACGTGTGCGGGTGGCGTACGACGAGTTTATCCGGGAGGTGTCTACCACTCCACCCCATCGATATTCGAACGTCTGGACGATGAGAACATTCGAGTCTCCGAATCGTTGCGCTATTATCCGTACCGTGCCACTTTTGACTTCGAGTGTTATTTCGATACCGCGCAACTTCCGTCGGACAGTGACAAGGTCCACTGGGTAGCACGTCACGTCCCGTTGAGCGTCAGCGTGGCGTCGAACGTGCCCGGACACGAAGAAGTGCAATGTCTCGTCACAGATGGAAATCCTGACAAGTTGGTGGCCGACATGATGAACATCCTACGAGCAATGAGCGATGCAGCGTACAAAGATCTAAAAGATTCTTATGAGGATGTGTTGGAACAACTCACGGAAGCACAGACGGACTGGGACGAACGGGAGCAAGCCGCACGATCACCTGGGGCAGATGACGCCAACGATAAGGAGTCGCGACCACCCACCAATCCGTACAAAACGCTGATGGGACAACTATACGGGTGGCTTCATCAATTACCCGTGATCGGGTTCAATTCGGGGAAGTACGATCTCAACGCCATAAAAAAGTTTCTGATTCCCCACTTCATCACCGAAACAACGGAAGAATGCGCAGAAGGTTTTGGTCCGAGGGAAAAATCGGAAGAAAGTACCGACTCAAAACAAGAAGATCAAGAAGGTATCGCATCCTTTTTCGTCATCAAACGAAACAACACGTTCATGTGCCTGTCGACGGATCAGCTGAAATTCCTGGACATGACCAATTACATTGCCCCGGGTTTCAGCTACGACAAGTATCTGAAAGCGTACGGATGCGAGGTCACGAAAGGTAATTTCCCGTACGAGTACATGGACTGTTTGGAGAAGCTCGACGACACAATGCTTCCACCGAAAGAAGCCTTCTACAGTCGACTTAAGAACGAAGGTATTTCCGACGAGGATTACGCTAGTTGCGAGAAGGCGTGGCGCGATAATGACATGACGACTTTACGAGACTTTCTCGTTTGGTACAACAACAGAGACGTAGTGCCTTTTTTGCAAGCCATTCACAGGCAGTTCGCCTTCTATGAGCAACGTGGCATCGACATGTTCAAGCAAGGGATCAGCGTACCCGGACTGACCTTGCTCTACCTGTTCAACGACCTACCGGAGAAGACATACTTTACGATCTTCAACGAGAAGAATAAAGATCTTCATCAACTCGTGAAAGACGGTATTGTGGGTGGTCCATCTATAGTCTTTCAAAGATACCACGAGAAAGGGGTCACCAAGATACGTCAGACCGAGTACGGGGAGACCGCTCGAATGTGTGGATCGATCGTCGGTTACGATGCCAACGCTCTATACCTGTGGTCTCTGATGCAAGACATGCCGACGGGATGGTACAAGCGTCGACGCGAAGAGAACGAGTTCCGACCCGAATCGGCGCAGCTGCACGGGCAGATGGCCGCGGAATGGTTGACGTGGGAGTCCGAACGGACGGGACACTCTATCCGGCATCAGGTCAACGGTCGGGAGAAGAGGATAGGTAAACTTCCGGTGGACGGATGGTGCAGCACAACGAAGACGGCGTATCAGTACCAAGGATGTTACTTTCATGGCTGCCCGTGCTTGGCTCTAGAAACGAACGCCGTTAATGGGAAACCAATGACCCAACTTCTCACCGAGACCCGAAAGAACACTGCATACTTACGTCACTTCGTCAAGGTTGTCGAGTTGTGGGAATGTCAGTGGAAAAACATCAGAAAAGATGCGGCCGTGAAAAGATGTCTAGACGCAGCGTTTCCTCGTCGACGACACACGAAATGGAAGATGACGCAACAGCAGATCTTGACCGATGTGCGCACCGGTACTCTGTTCGGTATGATTGAGTGCGACGTTCGCGTACCGGAAGAATTGCGCGCGCACTTCGCCGAGATGCAGCCCGTGTTCAAGAACGTCAACATGACCCGCGACGATCTCGGACCATTCATGCGTCGATACGCCGAAGATCACGATATCATGACGCGTCCGAGGCGCATGCTCGTTGGTAGTTTCCGCGGCGATAAGATGCTGTTCGCCACGCCGCTCCTGAGGTGGTACCTGGACCACGGACTCGAGGTGACGCGCGTTTATCAGGTCATCGAGTACGAACCCAACCCGTGCTTCCGTCGATTCGGTGACGCGGTATCTACGGCCCGACGCGAGGGAGACGTCCACCCCCACAAGGCCATCATCGCGGACACCATGAAACTCCTGGGGAATTCGGGGTACGGGAAGACCATCACCAACGTAGACCGACATCGCGACGTGAAATACTGCACGGAGGTTGAAGCGTCGCGCATGATCAACGATCGTCGATTCCGTCAACTCGATGTCGTCGTCGACAACGCGTATGAGATCGAGATGAGCAAGAGAACAGTGACGTATGCCTTGCCTATACACGTGGGATTTTTCGTTCTACAGTATGCCAAAATGCGCATGCTGCAGTTCTACTACGACTTTATCGACAGGTACCTGGAACGACCTTTGTTCCAGTACTGCGAGACAGATACGGATAGCGCCTATTTGGCCTTGGCCGGTGAGTCCGTCGACGATATCGTAACTCCGGAACTTCGAGAGCATTACTTCCGACACCGATCCCAATGGCTCCCATCCGAATGTTGCGTCGACCACGAATCCGAGTACGTGCGCTGTCGACTCGCCGGTCATCCTTGGATCGGCTCTGCATCATGCTGTGTTGCGCGCAAAGAATATGACAAGAGGACACCCGGTCTGTTCAAGGTGGAGTGGTCTGGCGACGGGTTCGTGGGGTTGTGCAGCAAAACATACTATTGCTTCGGACCCACCGACAAGTATAGCACGAAAGGTCTGAGCAAACGTCACAACGAGATCGACAAAGACGCGTTCCTCGAGGTACTCACCAATAGAAGGAGCGGTAGCGGAAAGAATCGCGGGTTCCGAGTGAACCACTCGTCCGTGTTGACGTATGTGCAGGAACGAGCCGCCCTCACCTACTTCTATGCAAAACGCGTGGTGCTCGAAGACGGGGTGAGCACGGGTCCGGTGAACGTGTAGAAAAGATGACGCGCTACGGAAGACATTCATAAGTGACCATGGACGCGCGATGGAAGCATCCATTCACGTGCGTCATCGCCGGACCGACGGGGTGTGGTAAGAGCACCTTCGTGACGCGTCTGCTACTTCACGCATCAATGACGATGAACCCTCCTCCCGAGAAAATGACGTGGTGTTACGGAGAATGGCAATCGGCTTACGCGTCGATGAGCATGCCCAACTTGCAGTTCGAGGAAGGCTTACCGAATGCGTCATTGTTCGATCCCAAGACGAGGAACCTCGTCGTCATAGATGATCTGATGGCTGAAACGGACGGTCGGGTCACGACCTTGTTCACCAAAAAGAGTCATCACAGTAACACATCCGTCCTCTATCTCGTGCAGAACCTGTTTCCTAAAAACAAGGAAAGTCGCACCATCAGCCTGAACGCTCAATACATGGTGGTGTTCAAGAATCCCCGTGACACGTCGCAGATAACGCACTTGGCACGACAAATGTATCCGGGTCGTGTCAAATTCGTGCAAGAAGCTTTCAAAGATGCAACGGCGGTACCATATGGCTACCTGTTGATCGATCTGAAACAGGACACGCCCGAAGATCTACGCTTACGTACGACCATTTTTCCGGACGACCCCGTCCAGTACGTCTACTTACCGAAGGTATAAAAACGCTGAGCGCTGGTTCGAGTCTTCATTCGCACGATGTCCGAACTGGTGAAAAGACACATCCTGTGTATACAGGCGCTGAATAGATACAAAAACAACAAATTGAGAAGAGCCATCCTCGCCAACGCTGACGCCGATCTCATTTGCGCTCTGGCCGAGTGTGCCTACAACATCTTGAAAGGGAACGTTCCGTTGACTCCGACACATAGAAGGCGGTTGAAAAAATACAGGAAAGAACTGCGCGAGTTGGCTAAGAGACGGTTGCCCATCGCGAGGAGGAGACACATCCTACAAGAACAGACCGGTGGTTTCCTATCGGCTTTACTAGCTCCGTTGGCAGGTTCGGTGATTCTTCCCTTGCTCAGACAGGTGCTCGCGTAGATGGAGCACGCGCGAAAAATGGCCTTGGTGGATCCGCGATTGTTGGAGACCCTTCGATCACCACCACCGCCTACAGACACGGTTGGTAAGGTCATGCAAGGACTCGACGCTGAGATGACCTCCATTCTCGATCAAAAAGACCTAAACGATGGGGACAAAGTGAAACTGTACAATCAGGTGTTACAGCGATACAACCACTTGTCCGATCGACGCGACAAACAGCCGACACGAGTGGTTGTAGTGAACGATGATGCAACGACAGAAACAGCGACACCGGAAAAGCCGGCAGTAGCACCAGCAACAGCAGCTCCCTCTGCCGTAGAGGCCGACATCGTGGACAGCGTTCCAAAGACCATGAAGGTTAAGGTCAAGAAGTTGATAGATCGTCTCAAAACCCAGCTCTCGTGGACCGATCGAGGCGAATTGTTACACGACGGTACGCCGGTGCCTGGAAGTAACATGGTGGATCTCGTGAACGATGTATTGCGAAAAAGAAGAAAGAGCGATCCTGTAGGATGGCAAGCTTTCGCGCAGCAGCTCAAACGTATCAACCTACCCATGGAATTGATCGGTAACGTCGAACGGAGACGCTACATAC
This sequence comes from Lamellibrachia columna, assembly GCA_963662155.1. Taxonomy (NCBI): domain Eukaryota; kingdom Metazoa; phylum Annelida; class Polychaeta; order Sabellida; family Siboglinidae; genus Lamellibrachia; species Lamellibrachia columna. The sequence goes on along the minus strand of OY759263.1, from coordinate 21,543,903 downwards.
GACAGGCGGCAACGGCAACACCGGTGGCGGTGACACCCAGAAATCGTCCGTTACCGCGTTGGACCCCCTACAGTCGTTGGCAAGTGGAACAGTCCAAAAGTCCTCGAAAAAAACGTCATCGTCGGTTGCCGTCACTGGATGGTTGGGAGTCGTTTTAAAAGAGTTGTGCGCTACGACGATTCAACAGTTAACCATGGTATCGGTAGTGGACACATATCGCTTGGTAGTCCTAGGAGTACTGTACAAGACCGCCGACTACTACCCACTGACAGGAGTGTTTGTCTCGGTGCTGTACATGACCGCTGACTACTACCCGCTCGCGAAAAAAGTCTTGCCGCTACTTCGATGGTAGGATATCGACCTATCGTCGTGGGAGTACTGTTTTGTATCCTACTATACATTATCGCACTCGTCGCAAGATATTACCTCAGTTCGTCTTCTCTAGTCGTGTGGTGCAAACCATGGGACGTCGAGTCGAAGAATCACTCAAACGCGTCTACTTCGATCCGAAACGCGTCGGAAGTTATGGTGGGGTCAACGCACTGAGACGTGTCACGCGCGCACCAGTGAAAGCCGTCAAGCAATGGCTGTCGGAACAAGACGCGTACACCTTACACAAACCGGTGAGAATTCGATTCAAGAGACGACGTGTCATCGTGGGTGGACGCAACCACCAGTGGCAGGCCGATCTCGTCGACTTGTCAAAACTGAAAAAAGACAACGACGGATACGTGTTTCTGTTGACGGTGATCGACGTCTTTTCAAAACGGGCTTGGTGCGTTCCTCTGAAAAACAAGTCGGCGTCGTCTCTGGTGACGGCATTGAAAGGATTGTTGGTCAACATTGCGCCTACAACCTTGCAAACAGACAAAGGTTTGGAGTTCCTCAACAGATCCGCGAGGCGTTTGTTGAAGGAGCACGGTGTCCATCATTTTTCCACTCATAACGAGGAGACCAAGGCGAGTATCGTCGAAAGGTTCAACAGAACGTTGAAGACGCGTATGTGGCGATATTTTACGAAATATCAGACGGTGCGGTACATCGACGCGCTACAGGATTTTGTGCAGTCGTACAACGACACCTATCATCGAAGCATAGGCATGGCCCCTTCGCAAGTGAACGCGGCGAATCAAGAGGAGGTGTGGCAGCGCTTGTACGGTCACGATGGTAAGGGTGTACCAAAGTTCAAGGTGGATGATCGCGTGCGCATCAGCAAAGCGAAGCGGCGGTTCGAGAAAGGGTACATGGCAAATTGGAGCGAGGAGCTCTTCACGATACGCGAAGTTCACGCCTCCGATCCACCCGTGTACCGTTTGGTTGACGATCTCGGTGAGGTGCTGGACGGAACCTTCTACGAACCGGAACTGCAGAAAGTATTGGTCTCGAAAGATAAACTGTACCGCGTGGAATCGGTGCTGCAGCGACGGAAGGTGGGAAAACGAACGGAGGCGTTAGTCAAATGGTACGGCTACCCCACTTCGTTCAACAGCTGGATCGATGCCAAGGCGCTCGTTCGGTATAAAGAGTAGTTACGCGACGGTCGACTCCTCATTCCAACGATGTCCATCGTCGAAGAAGACAACGAAGGGATAGACGTTACGGACGACAACGACAACGAGGTTGTTGCATCGCGTTGGCACCTCTTCGGCACCGATTGTCCCAAGACGGAAATCGTGTTCTTGTGTCAGGTCGTCGTCTTGTACACGATCATCGCGGTCAGCATCTACAATCTGACAACTGGTCACACCGACTCTAATCTTTGGACGGCCCTGTTGAGTAGTTCGTTGGGCTACCTGCTACCCAATCCATCCGTGAAACGCGATGACGGCTGATTTCTACCTGACGTTGCCTAGCAACGCGTCGATGCACCTGCATCCCAACAACACGTTGACCCATTACGTCACGTCCTTACCGCAACGCATCAGTCTGTCCGGCGAATGGGAATGCGGGTTGGTGGAGATCCAGTACCCGCACGATTGGTACAATGTCAGAGAGAAGGATTCCTGGTTCTTCCTCTCGGAAAGCTCTAGCGATGGTCATTCTGTTGGAGGCATAGCAACGGGATATTACGACGGAACTCGTAAACTCATACGAGACATCAACCGCTCGCTAGCGGGTATCGCGGTACGTCAAAGAGTGAAATTAAGCTACAGCGACATCACTCAAAAAGTATCCGTACGCATGTCACCGAGTACCGAATTCACAACCCAGGGTTCTATGGGAGTCATACTAGGTCTCGACGCAAGGACCATCCGTAGTCCTGAAAGTCACGTGCCGCTAGATGGTGATGGAGAGGTGTACACCTTCGTGAAAGAAGGGGATTCCGTGGTGGACATGAAGCAAGGGTTCGAGTCACTCTACGTGTACACGAACGTCGTGGAATCACGCGTCGTCGGCGACAGTCTCGTACCGCTGTTGAGGATTGTTCCGATACAAGGCGAACACGGACATACGATCTCGAGACATTTCGAGCACGTTCAGTACTTGCCCATGTTGCGCAAGGAGTTTGGAACAATCGAAATCGATATAAGAGACGATACCGGGCATGCCGTGCCATTCGAACGCGGCAAGGTGACGGTGACGCTTCATTTTCGACGTCGTAAGACTGGTCTGTTCTGAAGAATGAATTACAACGATTATTACACCCGACAAGCGGGAGGGGCTTTACCCTACTTTGTCGGTGCCAGAGTGCAACGAGGACACGGGTTGGGTAGTCTGTTCGGAGGTCTGATTCGGAGCGCCATGCCACTCATCAAGCGAGGAGCCGTGGCTTTGGGAAAGGGGGCGTTGAAGACCGGCTTGCGCATAGCCGACGACGTCATGTCCGGTCAGAACATAAAAACGGCGGCCAAACGACGCGCCACCGATGCCGGTAAAGATTTGATACGTGGTCTGTTGACGACTCCTGGCGTGCGACCGCAAAAACGTATAAAACGCGCGACGGCACCGCGACGGGTCAGTGCAGTGAAAAGACGTCGTAAAGCGCAGACGATTCGTGAACGTGACGTGTTCGACGATGGCTTTCGTGCATAGACAATCTTGCGAGGGGGTCAAGAGCGAACTCGATCTCTTCGGCGTGCCGCCGACCCAGACCAGCATCGAAGACGCACAATGGGTGGAACACCAACCGATGGCCTCCCTCGAGTCGGGTGGTCCCATAGAATTCTTGCTACCCGGATCGGGAGACACTTACCTGGATCTCGCCAGCAGCTACCTGCACGTGCAAGCGAAGGTAACCAAAGGCAACGGGACACCTCTCGACCCCGACAACGCTGTGGCTCCGGTGAATAATTGGTTGCATTCGTTATTCAGTCAAGTCGACGTCTACCTAAACGGTACGCTCGTGACTCCTTCGACAAACACGTACCCGTATCGCGCCTATATCGAAACGCTTTTGAGTTACGGCAGCGAGGCCAAAGAGACTCAACTGACGAGTCAACTGTGGTACAAAGACACCGCCGGTCGCATGGATGCCGTCAACATTGTCGACGAGGACGTAATGAACCGAGGGATGGTGTCTCGGCGAGCGCACGTCACGCAGAGTCGTGTCGTTGACATGATGGGACGACTACACGTGGACCTGTTCCTACAAGATCGTTACCTGCTCAACGGCGTCGACGTCAAGATACGACTGGTGCGAAGCAAGGACACGTTCGCGCTCATGGCCGGTGGTGGCAACCTCGATTATAAAGTACACATCGTCAACGCCACCATGTTCGCGAGGAAAGCCACACTGAATCCGACCGTTCAGATGGCGCACATCAAGGCACTGGACAAGGGCACGGCCAAGTACCCGCTGCGTTCCGTCGACTGCAAAGTATATTCCATTCCCACAGGGGCCATGTCGCACACGCACGAAAACCTGTTCCTCGGTACCCTACCGAAACGTCTAGTACTATGCTGCATCGACAACGACGCGTACAACGGTTCGTACGCGAAGAACCCGTTTCACGCCAAGCACAACAACGTCAACTTCCTCGCCGTTTACGTGGATGGTCGACAGGTACCCTCCAAACCTCTCCAGCCGAATTTCGACGAGAATCGATTCATCAGAAGTTACCTCAACCTGTTCACCTCGACTGGCAAGGTATCACAGGACGAAGGGAACGGTCTGACTCGTGACGACTTCCGTGATGGGTACACCTTCTTTGGTTTCGATCTGACCCCGGACGCGTGTGATGGATCGTGCTTCCATCTGGTACAAAAGGGCAACCTGCGCATCGAGATGCATTTCGCTGCAGCGCTCCAACAGACCATCAACGTCGTCGTGTACGCAGAATTCGAATCGGTGCTGGAAATCGACAAGAGCAGGAACGTCATCTACGATTTCTGATGGAGACAAGCCAGATTGCGCGTCTCCTGGCGAGAGACGCACGAACTCGTTCGATCGTTCGCGACGTCGTACCCAAAGACGGACTGCCTACGATGATCGATGCTTTCCCGTTCGCTTTCGTATGCAATACTCACGACGGCGATAAACCCGGTCAACATTGGATCGCTCTCTACGTGGATGCCGACAGACGCGGTGAATACTTCTGCTCGTACGGACTACCGCCGCTACATGGCACATTTCGCGTGTTCCTGAACGAACATTGTTCCGAGTGGAGTCACAATGCCAAGAGACTTCAGAGTCCTCTATCTAACGTGTGCGGACAATACTGCATTGCTTATTTGGTGCTTCGTTGTAACGGCATACCGATGAAGGCTTTCGTCAATACATTTGGTAGTGATTTAGTAGCAAACGATTGTCGCGTGTTTGATTGGGTTAAGACCCTGAGATAGGGTAAACTGTAATACAGCATAGCTTGTTTATTGCTTCGATGTATTGGTAATACTTACCAGCTGCTAGTATCTGTATTGTGGTGCAATTAAAAGATGATTGTGTGTGTGCACACGACCGACTGCGTTTGTTCCGTTTTTAAGATGCCCGCGTTTCGGCGGCAAGCAGATGGACACACGAGCCATTCAGACTCCTCACCTCATTAATCATCCACGATTTTTATGAAACTCTTACGCATAACTTTTATGAAACTATAACCGACGAATCGCAGCTCTTTATACCATTCACCGATAACGTACTGAACCCTGATTGATTAGCTCTCTCATTCATTGATACCGTACTCAATAACCGCCACGTCAGCGATATGTGGGTTTTCCCTAAATAACCGTCACGTTAGCGATAGGTGGGTTTTTCCCACTAACCGCTACGTCAGCGATATGTGGGTTTTTCCCGAAATTGAAATAAAAAATTAAAATAAAAATTAAAAATTAAAATTAAAAGAACATTGAAATTAAAATTTAAAATAAAAATTAAAATATGTCTATTTTTAGAAAATTTAAATTAACCAATGTCTATTTTTAGCTACCATCTATTTTTAGCTACCACCAAAAATCGACCAAAATTGCCGCCACAATTGCTTATTGAAAACCACCTACATACTACTCACGTGTCCCTCCCGCAGTCTGGCTATCACGCAACAGTTCCTAGTTTCAGGCTGAATCCACGTGTCCCTCCCGCAGTCTGGCTATCACGCAACAGTACCTAGTTTCAGGCTGAATCCACGTGTCCCTCCCGCAGTCTGACTATCCTTATTCAGCGTTTCCTCTGTTGTCTAATCCTCAGCAACCTTCGCAAATGGATTTGTATTCCTCAGCTGAACGGAGAATCCACCATTCTGGAAGTGATCGTGCAACTCTGCACATGTATCGTGCAACTTGGACATTTGAGCATAATAGACAAGCAGATACGTTTTTGTGTAAATACAGTAGTGTCACAGAGCCGCTATACAGTAGTGTCACAGAGCCGCTATACATAATACCATAAATCAAAATTAATGGGGCTGGTTGTAGTATTGTTTTGGCTCTTAATACACACAGCCATAAAGGTGTATCTGAATATAAAATTCTTCTAGCTCATTTGCTATGGATTTCTCCTAACCATAACCAATGTATTATAAATGTTTGGTACACATTAACACATGAATCACATCTGTTTCTTGAATGAAATTTTATATTTTTGTGTGAAAACGGCACATTTCTGACATATTTTCTTTATTTTTTGTAAACTTTTTTTCACAAAATAAAGTGACTTCCCGTTAAGAACTACTTAGCAACACTGCAACAAACTTTCACCTGTTGTCACAAACAATGTAATTCATCAACTCGTCCGAGCCGACACGATCCTGCGTCGGCCTCTGGAGAGCTATAGCTTTTCATTTGTAATGTTTCAGTCGGTGCGGCGACCGCCACCAGTCCGCTGGAGTTAATACGGACGAAGATGCAGTCTGAAAGGCTGACGTACAAACGACTTACTGAGATCATGCTGGCCTCCATCAGTGGCAGCGGCATCAAATCGTTGTTCATGGGCCTCGGCTCTACTTTGTTTCGCGACGTTCCCTTCTCTGGTAGGTGGTCTTGCGCATGGGCGCATTGTGTGTGTGTGTGTGCGTGCGTGCGTGCGTGCGTGCGTGTGTGTGTGTGTGTGTGTGTGCGTTTGTGCGTGCGTTTGTGCGTGCGTGCGAGCGTGCGTGCGCACGTACGTGTGGGGGCATTCTTGCGTGTTGGTGCAATGTTGCAGGCTTACATTAAGAATTAACTAATAGATTAGGTGTATAGAAATCTAAATTAAACTACACCAATTCCATAGGCCTTTGTATGTTCGTACATCTAATGACATATCTATTCACATTAAACGAGTATCCCATGCACTCACCAAACTCACTAAATTCCACGTGAGTTAATCATATTAATTATAATGTAATACGCAAGACACATAATAACCATATACCATGTCTTTCTTGCACGACTGTATTGGTCCAAGACCCATATACCTGATAACCACTACGCCGTATCTCTCTTGCGCGACTGTATTGGTCCATGGCCCATATACGTGAAAACCACTACGCTGTATTTATATTGGGCGACTGTATTGGTCCGTGGCCCTTATACGTGAAAACCACGACGCTGTATTTATCTTGGGCGACTGTATTGGTCCATGGCTCATATACGTGAAAACCACTACGCTGTATTTATCTTGAGCGGCTGTATTGGTCCATGGTCCATATACCTGAAAACCACTACGCTGTATTTTTCTTAGGCGACTGTATTGGTCCATGGTCCATATACCTGAAAACCACTACGCTGTATCTATCTTGGGCGACTGTATTGAACCATCGTCCATATACCTGAAAACCACTACGCTGTATTTATCTTGGGCGACTGTATTGTTCCATCGTCCATATACCTGAAAACCACTACGCTGTATTTATCTTGGGCGACTGTATTGGTCCATCGTCCATATACCTGAAAACCACTACGCTGTAGTTATCTTGGGCGACTGTATTGTTCCATCGTCCATATACCTGAAAACCACTACGCTGTATTTATCTTGGGCGACTGTATTGGTCCATCGTCCATATACCTGAAAACCACTACGCTGTAGTTATCTTGGGCGACTGTATTGAACCATCGTCCATATACCTGAAAACCACTACGCTGTATTTATCTTGGGCGGCTGTATTGGTCCATCGTCCATATACCTGAAAACCACTACGCTGTATTTATCTTGGGCGACTGTATTGGTCCATCGTCCATATACCTGAAAACCACTACGCTGTATTTATCTTGGGCGACTGTATTGGTCCATGGTCCATATACCTGAAAACCACTACGCTGTATTGATCTTAGGCGACTGTATTGGTCCATGGTCCATATACCTGAAAACCACTACGCTGTATTTATCTTGGGCGACTGTATTGAACCATCGTCCATATACCTGAAAACCACTACGCTGTATTTATCTTGGGCGACTGTATTGGTCCATCGTCCATATACCTGAAAACCACTACGCTGTATTTATCTTGGGCGACTGTATTGGTGCATTGTCCATATACCTGAAAACCACTACGCTGTATTTATCTTGGGCGACTATATTGGTCCATCGTCCATATACCTGAAAACCACTACGCTGTATTTATCTTGGGCGACTGTATTGGTCCATCGTCCATATACCTGAAAACCACTACGCTGTATTTATCTTGGGCGACTGTATTGGTCCATGGTCCATATACCTGAAAACCACTACGCTGTATTGATCTTAGGCGACTGTATTGGTCCATGGTCCATATACCTGAAAACCATTACGCTGTATTTATCTTGGGCGACTGTATTGGTCCATCGTCCATATACCTGAAAACCACTACGCTGTATTTATCTTGGGCGACTGTATTGGTCCATGGTCCATATACCTGAAAACCACTACGCTGTATTGATCTTAGGCGACTGTATTGGTCCATGGTCCATATACCTGAAAACCATTACGCTGTATTTATCTTGGGCGACTGTATTGAACCATCGTCCATATACCTGAAAACCACTACGCTGTATTTATCTTGGGCGACTGTATTGGTCCATCGTCCATATACCTGAAAACCACTACGCTGTATTTATCTTGGGCGACTGTATTGGTGCATTGTCCATATACCTGAAAACCACTACGCTGTATTTATCTTGGGCGACTGTATTGGTCCATCGTCCATATACATGAAAACCACTACGCTGTATTTATCTTGGGCCACTGTACTATTGCACGGCCCATGCATCCTGGATGACACTATTTGAATAGCAGTAGATGTTGACATGTGGTCTCCGACACAGGAGGCTGCGGCACTATTACTTCAGCATTGTGTGGTTTCAGGGATTTACTGGTTTGGTTACGAATATATCAAGTCGAAAAGGATGAAGGCGCGCGGTGAAACTAAACCTCGCTTTCGAGATGCGTTCGTCGCCGGGGCTTTGTCGGGTGCGGTATGTCTCAAAAAAGCTAAACTGGTCTAGCACACTCGTTCCTGCAGACGTAGCAATTGCAACATTGAGTAGGATGTGTTGCAGAATTAGTTGCTGCTGCAAAAAAATATGTTTTAGCATTCATACGTCTGTTGATTTTGTCACAGTCGCTGTTGTTTTGTGTTGTTCGTGTTCATAAGCTCATAGGCTCACACTCTCGCAACCTCTCGTTTTCTCTCGTGTATCGTGTTGGGAGTGTCTTCGATGAACACATATTATACCCCAGTTTGCGGCTGTCGTGACGTTGCCGTTCGACGTGGTGAAGACGCATAAACAGATTGCACTCGGTGAAACAGAACTCAACAAAAGCAAACCACGTACGTTGAACTCTGGTACATTGCATTTGGTCTGATCCGATTCTACCGGATAGGGGAAGGCAGTGTTAGTAGAGCCATTTTTCATTCTTTTTGATATCTAGGGCACAATCATATTCATAAGTCAAAATTGTTTTTACTTACATAAACATTGATTATTAATAGATCATTTTATGCCAAAATAATGCATCTAGTACGCGTAGATAATTATATGTAGCTGATTCAAATAGGGTTAGCAAGCTGGCTCCACAAACTCTTGGTGTGGGGTACAGTTTAGCTTGGATAAATGCTTTGTTTGTACAATTTACATAAGCCTTGTATTAAAATGTCATAACAACTCAGTCAACACACTTGCCCAATGAGTTCAACACGTCTCTGACAACTCTACACGGTTAATTAATAAATCGACACACTCAATCAATATAGACATATAGGCCAATCGTAACCAGTGTAACTAACTGCCAAGTTGTTGCCTTGTTGCCTTTCCGATGTCCCACTTTGCTTGGGAAAAAGAATTCATTGACGTATCGTTTTCGTTCTTTAACCGCTGCTCAACAAAACCTCCCTTGGGCCTTGTGTGGCTCAACTAGCCCCGTTTCGGCAATTAAGCTTTTTAATTAATTGTGATATAAATAAGCTTGTCCCCTGTGCATAGTTAAACCAGTTGTACAACAGACAATTAAGTCTGGTAACATGCCTTGATAGTTTACACACCAGCAGATATCAATCACAATCACCAGAAGTTTCAAAAAACATAAAAAAACATATGTTTAACTCACATTTTGTGACCGTTGTGACAAATGGCACCTACTGTACGTCAATCGTGTTCTAACAACATGTTCAATCACTGGGAGGTACCATGTAACTGTCGCCGCTGTGGTTTCCTGGAAAATATTGGTGGCTCAACTAACCCAGTGGCTCAATTAACACTGCCTTCCGCTACTGCTAGTGCTCAATGTTCAGGCGGTGCCACTTGTGTGTGTGTGCGTGCGTGCGTGCGTGCGTGCGTGTGTGTGTGGACGATACTTGCGTGCGTGTACGGTTGTGTTTAAATAATCCAAGGACGATTGTCTGTATATATTCTCCTAGCAACGATACCTCGATTTTAGCCTTTTATAATATAATGTTGTGCAAAAGAAATCAAAACCGTCTTGCCTCAATATTAAGGGCATCCCTAAAACTCTTGATCGGCTGATAAATTATGATATTACATTAAAGCCACCATATGCTTCACCTGCGATTTCGTCTTTCCTCATAGCATTTTACTTTCATTTCCTGTTCGCTCAGAACCAGCGGTCTCTACCTTCCGTGCACTTGCCCAGCTGTACAGAAAACAAGGGATATCCGCCTTATTTTCAGGTAAGAGACAGGTTGATTGTAATAATAATAATAATAATAATAAAATTATTTATATAGCGCCCGATCAATCAATATTGCTCTCGCTTTATATACGTGCAACCATAACTTATTAAAATATTTTAATATATATATATATATATATATATATATATATATATATATATATATATATATATATATATTATATATTAATTATGTAAAAATAAATAAATTAAAATATATATTAATTATATTAAAAACAATCACAATATTACATATTCGAAACTATAATCCAACTGATCCTACCATAAATAATATATAATAAAAAATAAAATGTATATTTGTAATAATAAAAGACAATAAATCATATATATATATATATATATATATATATATATATATATAAAATATATATTAATTATATTAAAAACAATTACAATATCACATATTCGAAACTATATTCCAAATGGTCCTACCATAAATAATATATAATAAAAAATAAAATGTATATTTGTAATAATAGTTGAAATAGTCATATGTACAATAAAAGACAGACAATAAATCATCACCTTTAAATATGCGTTTTTCATAAACGTTTTTCATTGGTTGATTTAATGGCCTGTCAAATTCCAGTTTTATGCAGTTTCGTACGGAAAATATACTGCAGCAATAAATATATTAAAACATGGAAGCATAACAGTGTCAATTTATGTGAACTTTGAAATAAAAAAAATCTGAGAATTTGGGCATTTTAATAATACGCTAGTTTCGTGTTAGTTAGCCAATGAAAATAAATCTCTGTACACTCTCTTTAACCGAGTATGCTGTTGCAAGGTGTCGTGCCGCGAGTCGCGAAGGTAGCCCCCGCCTGTGCCATCATGATCAGCACATTCGAATACAGCAAAGTCGCGTTCAGCTCCTACAACGAGAGCCGTAGGTCGGCGATGTAGACCTGCGGCTCGACGGCTGGCGGACTGTGGCAGCAACGTGTCAGTGTATAGTGCCAATGAATAAAGTTAATATTGTTATACACATACCGTGTCCTGGTTTAGGCTATTGCAGCGAGACAAAGACAATACAAAATAATTGTTTGAATCATGCTGGTGATTAGGTACATGACTATTGAGCAAAATCTAATACGATTGCCATCCAAGGCAAAAAAGCCCAGATGGCAAGTAGACAAGGAAGTAGACAAGGAAGTAGACAAGGAAGTAGACAAGGAAGCCATTAGCTTATCGAGAGTCCAGAAAACGTCATCTACGTATACCCCCCCTGAGGTATTTGTAAATTTTGTTTTTAAATATTTTGGTAGCATTTATGCAATTTGTAGATACTATGTTCCATTCATTTCTTGTCGTCCTTGGGAAAGAGTATTTTCGGATATCCATTTTACGTTGATCATTCACTAATGTTACTTCGTGTCCGTATATTAATTAAGTGAGAAAAACATATTTCTATAAATAGTTCCATACTTGCACTGCTTGTAGACTGTATATAACTGAACACGTTCTGGTTGGGCTTGAGCAGAAGTTCTAGATAATGCTGGATTCGTCCGTGAGAATTTGAATTTCAATATCGTAAAAAACTTCAGTTTTATCTCCTCTTAACCAATTTGCTTCTAACAGTCTTCATAACTAAGGTCTCTGAGTTTCGGGATCATTTTAGTTGCTCTACTCTGTATTCATTCTAACGTGTATATGCCCTTTTTACAATACGGTCTCCAAGCGGTTAAACAGTATTCTAAATTAGACCCACCTGTTGCTTTATACAGCCTGGGTATAAACAGTTTCTTTCTTTATATGTTATATTTCTCCTAATCAACCGAACATTTGACTACCCTTTGAAGCTACTGTACCACACTGCTATGAAACTTTCATATCAGCACTTATTGTTACTCCCAGAGACAATACAAACTGTTTGGTTCACGCTGGTAGTTAGGCTTATGGATTCATTCTAATTGAAGCGTCGAGTTCATTACCGATTACGCTATGACATGAAATATAAATGTACATGTACATCTTCAGTAAGGCTGAAGGGTTGATAGAGGTATACCCCTTCCGATTTTGATACAACTAACATAAAAAATTTCATGTGGCACGCCGTTCAACTCAAATGCATCATATCTTTTAAAATGCAAACACAACGGTTTAGCTTCATCCACATCGAAGCCATATTGAGCATCGACTTGAGACAAGCCAATGGATTGACCGAATCATTATCAAGTCTACAATGATTTAATTGAATCAGCGAATATACTTGATTCGTACATAGGAGAATGACAAGTGAAGGAGCTCAACCTCTTGTGCATACGTCAGAACACATTTGTTCTGATTGGCAATTGCCAGCCAACACATACACAGTTTGTAGCTGCGGTGGCATCTCATCTCCATCGAGTGCATTCGGGTTTACTTTAAACAGTTTTTGCCTTTTTCACATTCCTGAGAAACCGGCGATTTCTACCTACCAACTAGACCTTCTAGTGGCATGCATTAAATATATGTAGACAATAACTCTTGATTAACAAGATTTAAGAATCCAAGGCAAAGGCTCAGATGGCAAGTGGACAAGGAAGCCATTGGCTTATCGAGAGTCCAACGTTTTTTGAACTATCTGTAACCCGCCCTCCCGAGATGTGTCAACCTTGTTTTTAAACATATTCACGCTGCTAGCATTTACACAATCTGTAGATAATTTGTTCCATTCCTTTATTGTCCTTTGTGAGAGCGAGCATTTCCTGATATCTAATCTACACTGGTCCTTTACTAATGTTACCCCATGTCCTCTAGTTCTACTATCTTTCCTAAGAAAAAAATATTTCTATAAATATTTTCATACATATTCAATATCTTCAAACGTCAATTTGATCTCCTCTTAACCTGCTCCTCTTGACCGCATTCGTTCAGGCGTTCTTCATAGCTAAGGTCTGGAATCACGTTTGTTGCTCTCCTATGTATTTGTTCAAGCGTATCTAAAATAACTACCTATATCCTTCTTACGCTATGTCCTTTTCTTTTCTTTTATGGTAGTACCTAGAACAGTATCCCCCATTTTATAGTTTACACCCAAGTTCCCGTGTCCTTGTAAACCTTTCTAAACACTATACCTCATGGTCGGGGACACGTTGAACATGTGGACCGTCATCCACCCGTGTTGCTTTTCATCATGTATTCGATGGCATAGCCTTAATAGGGTTATTTTATGATTCCCACCACTCTTCTTTCGATTTCCAAATGAAGAAACATGGGAATAGCCTTAATAGGGTTATTTTATGATTCCCACCACTCTTCTTTCGATTTCCAAATGAAGAAACATGGGAATAGCCTTAATAGGGTTATTTTATGATTCCCACCACTCTTCTTTCGATTTCCAAATGAAGAAACATGGGAATAGCCTTAATAGGGTTATTTTATGATTCCCACCACTCTTCTTTCGATTTCCAAATGAAGAAACATGGGAATAGCCTTAATAGGGTTATTTTATGATTCCCACCACTCTTCTTTCGATTTCCAAATGAAGAAACATGGGAATAGCCTTAATAGGGTTATTTTATGATTCCCACCACTCTTCTTTCGATTTCCAAATGAAGAAACATGGGAATAGCCTTAATAGGGTTATTTTATGATTCCCACCACTCTTCTTTCGATTTCCAAATGAAGAAACATGGGAATAGCCTTAATAGGGTTATTTTATGATTCCCACCACTCTTCTTTCGATTTCCAAATGAAGAAACATGGGAATAGCCTTAATAGGGTTATTTTATGATTCCCACCACTCTTCTTTCGATTTCCAAATGAAGAAACATGGGAATAGCCTTAATAGGGTTATTTTATGATTCCCACAACTCTTCTTTCGATTTCCAAATGAAGAAACATGGGAATAGCCTTAATAGGGTTATTTTATGATTCCCACCACTCTTCTTTCGATTTCCAAATGAAGAAACATGGGAATAGCCTTAATAGGGTTATTTTATGATTCCCACCACTCTTCTTTCGATTTCCAAATGAAGAAACATGGGAATAGCCTTAATAGGGTTATTTTATGATTCCCACCACTCTTCTTTCGATTTCCAAATGAAGAAACATGGGAATAGCCTTAATAGGGTTATTTTATGATTCCCACCACTCTTCTTTCGATTTCCAAATGAAGAAACATGGGAATAGCCTTAATAGGGTTATTTTATGATTCCCACCACTCTTCTTTCGATTTCCAAATGAAGAAACATGGGAATAGCCTTAATAGGGTTATTTTATGATTCCCACCACTCTTCTTTCGATTTCCAAATGAAGAAACATGGGAATAGCCTTAATAGGGTTATTTTATGATTCCCACCACTCTTCTTTCGATTTCCAAATGAAGAAACATGGGAATAGCCTTAATAGGGTTATTTTATGATTCCCACCACTCTTCTTTCGATTTCCAAATGAAGAAACATGGGAATAGCCTTAATAGGGTTATTTTATGATTCCCACCACTCTTCTTTCGATTTCCAAATGAAGAAACATGGGAATAGCCTTAATAGGGTTATTTTATGATTCCCACCACTCTTCTTTCGATTTCCAAATGAAGAAACATGGGAATAGCCTTAATAGGGTTATTTTATGATTCCCACCACTCTTCTTTCGATTTCCAAATGAAGAAACATGGGAATAGCCTTAATAGGGTTATTTTATGATTCCCACAACTCTTCTTTCGATTTCCAAATGAAGAAACATGGGAATAGCCTTAATAGGGTTATTTTATGATTCCCACCACTCTTCTTTCGATTTCCAAATGAAGAAACATGGGAATAGCCTTAATAGGGTTATTTTATGATTCCCACCACTCTTCTTTCGATTTCCAAATGAAGAAACATGGGAATAGCCTTAATAGGGTTATTTTATGATTCCCACCACTCTTCTTTCGATTTCCAAATGAAGAAACATGGGAATAGCCTTAATAGGGTTATTTTATGATTCCCACCACTCTTCTTTCGATTTCCAAATGAAGAAACATGGGAATAGCCTTAATAGGGTTATTTTATGATTCCCACCACTCTTCTTTCGATTTCCAAATGAAGAAACATGGGAATAGCCTTAATAGGGTTATTTTATGATTCCCACCACTCTTCTTTCGATTTCCAAATGAAGAAATATGGGAATTCATATCTCCTAAGGAAACAGGTATATGAGTCAAATGCCATATAACGCTGTTAAAAGTTTTATTACAAAGAGGTGTCCTATTGGCATCATCAACATGATAACTATGCTCAACAAAAGTAAACTTTTGAAATATTTATAAACTTTTCAAAAAACGTCCACCCCCTTGCCCACACATGCACAAGCGCTATGTGCCTCATGTCTTCCTTTACAATGTCATCGCACATGAAATAGTACCAGGCTTCACTACTGTCACTCTCAATTCTTCTCAGTTTGTAGCTCGCCGTATTCTGTTTGCTGTGCGGCCCTTGTGCCTTGGTTCGCTGGCTGCGGGACTTTCTCTCGTATTGATTTTTTTAGTCCTTTTTTTCTTTGATCTGAGAGGACTGTTCAGACATCTCACTAACCTGCACGCGTGAATGATATGTCGTTTTGTTGTGACGGGGCGGTGCAGGCACACTTTCCACTTTTCCTCCGACTAGGAGATTTTGCAACGATAGATTCGTAGTGTCCGGCGTCTTCTCCTATTGGTGTGTACTGGACAATGATAGGGGTCTCATTCCTGAAGACGAGGTGGTGGTGGGCATTTGAAACATTGATTGATCTTTTGAAAACTTTGCTTGTTGCCATTATTTCAAATTCTTCTACCATAGCGGTTGGATTTACATCAAATTGATGCGTTCTGCTGGTGAAGAGAATTGAAACGTGTTCTTGAGGCATGTCAGCGTGTAGTGCCTCATCTTCAAAACCAATATATATTCATCAACGTGTTCACACATGAACTGAGTGGTTGTGGCCCCCAAGGCGTCGGCTTATACACTTTCATTGATTTGTAGCATTGGATCGGTAAGAAAGCCTGTGGAATCTCTCATGGCTGTTTGAAGGGCAGCATTCGTGCTAATCACTACACTGCGGAAAAAGCAGCGTCCATCGGGTATAGTAGGGATTACAACTTGGGGTGCTGGACACTGAGGTCCTACCACAAGTTGAGGGCCTACCAAAAGTTGAGGGCTTACCATGGGTTGAGGGCTTACCAAAGGTTGAGGGCCTACCACAGATTGAGGGCGAATTGGAGACTGAGGACCAATTGGTAACTGAGGGTCAACCGTTGGCTGAAGACGGAGGGCCATCTGGAGACTCGGGATCAACTGTGGATTCAGTGCTAACTGGAAACTCGGTGCCAATGTGAGAATGTGGGCCAAATGGAGACTCGGGATCAACTGGAGATTCAATGATAATCCAAGCAGTAAGCAGCACACGGCAATGTCTGCTGTTGGCTTACTTTAACTACATGGGGTAACTCTGAACACTGTTCAAAGTTACCCCATATTATGTTCAAAGTTGCCCAACAACATATTAAATTGTTACTGCCACATTACTGCGATCACTGTATTGTTAAAGTAAAACAAGTACACAACTTCACAGATGTATAACCCACGTCTAAGAACCTGACAGAAATGCACATACCTGTGTGTAATTGGAAGTTTGTCTTCTAAAAATAATTTGCGTTTTTGTAATGACTGCCATTCAAAAATTATCTCGGGATTACTAAGATGTATATTAAGACGGCATTGCACCAATACAATCATAAATACAATCATAAATACGTCATACAATTAACGCAAAAAAGTATTTATAGACATTACTGAGTGAATCTTTTCTGAAAGTTTCCCCACTGTTCAAAGTAACCCTGGTTTACCGTACGTTGGGGAGCTATGGAGGATAAGCAAATTTAAGCAGGTGGAGTTTTAGTTTACGGCGAAATATTGTTATGTTTTCTACAAACTTAACACTAACAGGGAGTGAGTTCCACAGAGTCGGTGCAGCAACTGAAAAAGTTATAGTTCCGACATTTGTCTTAACACTGGGAATAAAAAGAAGATTAGAATTAGATGTTCGAAGATGTATGAGCTGTCTTGCACGATTGCGCAGTGAATGTTAATATGCTGGTTGCTTGGATGAAAGTGCTTGATAGGTAATGGCACTGATCTTACAAATAATGCGATATCGGACAGAGAGACAATGCAATGATTTAGGAAGTGGTACTGGGTGAAACGAGGATACCGGGTAACTACAAGCTGAGATGGTGCACCAAAAATGGACAGGCCTCTATCAAGGGACCGCAAGCCCGTCCTCGTGGGTTTGAAATTTTTTTTCGAGCGTACACAATCAGTGGGGATTTCTGAAGACGTTACAGTTCAACACATTCTCTCAAGGGGGGGGGGTCGTTCGAACGGGCATGGACCGGTAAATGTGGAGATATATAGAAAACTATGGAAAGAACAGAAAGAGTGGCTCGACAATATTTTACCTGACCCTCACCCCTGTACAGCAGGGAACAAGGAGGAAGAGCACACAATTGTCAGAAGAGGTGCCCCAACTACCACCCATGGATTTTGGATACGTGAAGTTAGTCTACAATCGAATAAACTACGTTCCGTCGATATGCCGAGTGATGTGTGTGTCTACAGAGTATCATAAATATGAAATATTGTGTTAATAAATCACATAAAGTTCGTGTACATACTTTATTAAAAAACTACAAGATGCACCAATCACTCGTTCTCAGGAAGGGGTTCATAAACAATAGCCTTAGCTTAGCCCTGGGAAACCATTTCTGTGCGAATTCCAGTCGTTTCGTGCGTGCGTGCGTGCGTGCGTGCGCGCGCGCGCGCGCGCGTGCGTGCGTACGTTTTGATGATGTGTTTTGGGAAGTGTCTATATAAACAGTTAAACTTCCGTCGATGTTACACTGATTACTGCATCAAATAACAATAAAAACGAAACACGTACATATAATTCAATTATTCGGTACAGTCGATCACACACAGGCATGTTTATTGACTTTGTTTTATATAGCACTCTTCAAACATGAGTAAACTGCATTTGGTCAACGTGAAATAAAACCTCCGTACTTCTATCGAAATGGAGCCAATTCCGGAAGCAGTATATAACTTTGAAGAGCGGGCGGCAGTGCCAACGTACACAAGTCTTTCTTGTGTAACGACCCGACGTATCTTCTGATGGCAATACGAGAGACCTGCTTCAGACTGCGAGGTTGGCACACACTATCCAGCCAATGACCGCAGTCGTGATCTACAACCAGCTCCGTCGACAGACTCAGCATGATGTCACTTCGTGAGAAGTTGAGGAGCACACTGACGTCGCTGCCGGCCAACACAAGTATCTGACAGATGTCGTAGTAGCCCTTTAGCACTGCCGCCTCCAGTGGAGTCCGTGTCGTCTCGTTGGGCATGCGGTAGCGCATGAAGTACGAGAGCACGGCCGGCACGTCCAGCGCGCAGTTGGCGTCGACCAGCAGCAGGACGATGCGCGGACGATTCCACATGACGGCCACCAACAGCGGCGTCCGGTTCTCGTTCTCGCGGTGGTTGATGTTGGCGCCATTCTGTAGAACACATAGAAACTTTCTAGAAGAATTGCAGCATGACAAGTTATGAATACCAACTTCTTGGTGCCCCTTCTCAGTATTATACTGATATTAGATTTAAGACCGATACTTTGGACTCTCAAAAAGTGAAAAGTCAACAATTTCCTTGTCCATTTGGAGCTTGTAGCTATGGGTGGCAAACTTTGTGTGGCCCTCGTGTTAAACAAAAAGACATTCCACATTTTCCGCAATCGATCAAAACCACGTGGTAAGTAAGCAGCGCATTTTGACTAGCTAATTTTCGTGATTACGCTACTCATAGTAATTGGAGAAACGGTGTAACCATTAATCAAAGATATAAATTGAAAATCCATTTGAAATATTGTATACTGACACCATAGTGCTTTCTGGAATACCGTAATCATAACCGTATTTTTACTGTTAGGTTCCTGATTCACGTCATCAACAAAAAACTTCAATCAGCAGAGACGTGCTGCAAGTTACAAACAGGACCTTTATGAGCAGCTTCACACAGTCGATGTTATTGTTGCGGACGGCGTCAAACAGCGCCGTCTCGCCGTGTATGTCGGTCGCGTCGACGTCGTTATTGTGGCCAATCAGCAGCTCCACCATGCGTGCGTGGCCCTGTCGTGCCGCCAGCATCAGCGGCGTGAAGCCGTAGATCTTGTCCTTGCTCGAAGTGGCACCGTGTGCCAACAGGCTCTCCACTATCGCCAGGTGACCATTGAGAGCTGCCCAGTGCAAGGCAGTCCGAGTTTCAATGTCCACACTAGAAACACACAGGAGAGTCGTTACTGTAAAATGTGCTTCCGTTAGGATTAGGCTCAGTAAATTACAATTACAGTGCTTTAAATAAAAATTACAAAGTTGAGCACAAAAGCATTGTTTTATATAGCAAAAACACGTATCGTCACTGCTCATTTTTAAACAGGATACTTATAGGTGAATTCGTGTATGTTTGCCGCCGGGATTGGATTCAATAACAACGGTCAAATACTACTACTTTCGGTCAGTTACAAATAATACTTCTTTCTCACAGAGGGTGATAAATGAATGGAACAAACTGCCAAATGATTGTGTTAATGCTAGTAGTGTGAATATGTTTAAAAATAGAATTGACAAATATTTGATAAGGGCGGGCTACCCATAGATGAGAAAATTGTTGGATTCTCGATAAGCCAATGGCTTCCTTGTCCACTTGCCATCAGGAACTTGTTGTATGGGGTGGCAACCTTGTTAAATACACAGCAATTGTTACGCCACTTAGCGGGTCATACAAACAGACCCATGTGTTTGCATTGACCTACCTGTTGACCTGACAATCGGCCTGCAGCAGAAGGTCGACGATGTCGACATGGCCACCCTCGGCAGCAAGGATGAGAGGAGTGTTCGTGAAACTGTCGATGTGGTTGCAGTCTGCGCCGTGTTGCAGCAGAGTCCTCACGCACGCCGTCAGACCACGACTCGAGCACTTCATCAGAGCCTCGTGCACACATGCGTCACTGCAGTTACCAGTGGCGATGATCGCTTCCAGGGCTGTCGAGTCGTTCTGGTCCACGGCATCCATCACAACAGGTCTACAACTGACAAACCCCCTCCACACTGACATGGCTTATCCAACCCTCTCTACAGATAACGTAACTGGCAAATCATTTCCACATAGAGCAGAGTGGATAAGTGACCATATAAAACTGATAAACTCTCTACAATGAACAACTAGCTAACAAACTATGTCAATAGCAAACAGAAATGACAGTTATGCAAAAAAAATCAGAACCAACAGAACATATCTACTGTGAGAAGAAACACCTTCTCTATAATGAGCATAACCGAGACACACCCTCTATATAATGATTAGAACTCACACACACCCTCTATGAGCAGAACTGACCTCTCTGCAGTTAACCTAACATACAACCCCTTAAAAACGAGTTGACCTGCCATACTCTCAGTCATCATACTATCCACTAAAAATAAAGGATTTTTTAAACAAAATAAAGGAATTTAAAGGTATGTTTTTACGAAAACTTAATAATTTCAAAGAACTGTATAAGTGCTTTTCAAGGATTCTAAAGTAATTTTAAACGTTTTTAAAGGTATCCAAACACGGAATATAAGTTGACCCCCTTTCCACAACTAGTCTTGAATTCATCATTTACGTAAATACATCCAGTCGCACGTCATTGCATTGATTCTTGCAGTACATATACTTCTACGATACGGAAACATGTTTTCAGACACTTTATGTAAGACTTTTGCTGCATCCCAAATACAGTTCAATACTTCACTGGTGACAATTTCAAAAACTCTTGCAATTTTTGTTGGTGCTAATAATGGAATCTTATAAATTTCAAGGTATTTTAGGAATATTATACAACCATTAATTTGTTCTTGCCATTTAAAAAATAAAGGAATTTTAAGGATGGGAAAACATTAAGGGATGGTATAAAATAAAGGAATTTTAAGGGATGGTGCAAAAATAAAGGAATTTCATTTAAAATAAAGGAACGACATGACCGCTGCCCTTTGCATAGTCGGCAGGTTATACATACCTTCACTTTGGTGAACAAAAGTAAAACACCCACTACACAATGCCCAGTAATCACACCCATTCTCTTTTCTCAAGATTCAATCTACATAAATGCTTTGGTGCAGGGTGCAAGCTAAAACCGGTACATGTACCTTTGCAGTCGGGACAGTTTAATATGTCAGGTTGCCAGCCCATGTAGCATTACAGTTCTCATGGCTTTATTTGGAAATCAATACATTTTCTCCAGCACAATATCAGGGCTGGTAGAATATGGGTCAGACTGGTAGATTTTAAAACTTACCTGCCCGATTGGGCTGGTGGACAAACAACGTTAGTTTTCACCCCGGCTATGGCATCAGAAATGGTAGTGCCATCTAGTGAGACTTCAGACGGGTGCTGCGTCTGTCAATGGATGCTTGCTGCCACGACCCCATTAAGAACTGAATTTTGTTTTACGTTGTAACATGTGATCACCACTCATTCTGATGGACAAGTAGACTTATCTACATGACTCTAAAAACAAGAGTAATGTGTCGAGTTGTTTAACAAATATTTTGTGGAGAATTTACCAACAACTTTTCGCAGTAGCTCAATCTTGGAAATCATCATTATTTTCAATTTTAATTATACCTTCTTCAACATTTGGTAAGACCATATTTTAGATTTAACAGCATATGTTGTTACTTTAATTAGTAATTGTATTTGATATTTTAATATGTTCTTCTATTCAAATGTATTGTGCAATGTTTCTGGGTGTAGGCCTATCCATATAATTTTTTATCATTCTGTTACAACTTCCAGGGGAATATGCATTGAATGAAACAAACATTGAAAATATTTGGTTTTCTTGTAAAATTGCAGGAGTATTCCATAAAAATGGCAAGATCACCAGAGTTGGCATGTATGTACACAGAGTCATATTTACACTATTGTAATTGTCTAAGGCACCAGCCTGCTGTCATCAAATTATTAAACAAATTAACACAGCTATCTAACTGAACATGCCTTTCTTATAATTCTATAACGTTATTCTGCATCTTATCTAGAATGGATCATTCATGTTTGGGATTGTGTTGGCCATGGGTATAATTAATATGTTTAACATGTCTTACCTGTTATCAACAAGCCACCAGGAATTTGTGAGGATTATACATGTTTTATACATTCTTGTTTAGTAGTATGTCGATTAAAATCTGTGTTTAGCATTCCAAATTAAAGTTTAATTATGCTTTAATTTTTTTATAACTATGAATTAATTAATAACTGACCAATCACTTAATTAACATATTTTTAAAACACTGGATCCCACAGCTATGGTTTAGAACCAACATGTGGTGAACATTTCAATAATTTCTGATGCTCAGTGTTTTTATTGGGGTTCCAAGAGGATATACTGAAAAAAAATATTTGTTAAATCATTAGTGTCATATGATGATGACGTGTAAGGATGAGGTGAATTTATTAGGGGTGATTTGGTATTGGCGCACTTTGTCAATGGGGCAATTTGATTTGTGGGGTAACCGGTCTGGATAATTTTGGTAACGAGGAGCTTTTCTGGAAAGTCTGTTTTTTTGTCATTTATTTTGATCAAATAAAACTCAAATGTCTTATTAAACCATCTCCAGTGCCGTGGCAGTGCCCAGGCCATGGCAATGGCTATGTCTATACTATAGACAAAGTTAGGCTTTACCGGAAACAAACCACGTTTCTTGATCACTGTTTCCATTTCCAGCCCCTGGCAAGTAATTTATCCAAAGCCAAAGTCCAAGATTCGCTAATCTCTTTCCCCACGCAAATGCCATACTCATGATACTGGGATTATTGCTATAATTTCATAAACAAACGGAGACTCGTAACGACTGCTTACTCTGGTGCAGATGTTACAGCTAATTCGGGACTTTTCTCTGTCATCATGCAAGTTCTTCGTAAACATGCATGACGACGCAGACGTAGTTCCTGACATTTCTGGCAGACCTTATCAAAGTTCCCACCGGCAGATGGAAACGCCGAAATCTGTCTAGTCTCGAGCAAACATCTTTGGTCTCGATAGCTGAACAGCGTAATGGGGAGCGATCATTATTCATAAACGGAAGGGCAACATATAACCGTCTTACTTTTTTTATTGTGGGTGATGCATGCGTTGGTATTAATTAGTATAGCTCATATTCAACTCAGTGTATATTGGTAACTATGGTCGAGTGTGCATTCGTTGGGACAACGTAATTTAATCACCAATATGACTTTTCCAGTCCTACGGGTTTCGCCATGCTATACTGGCGCCACATGACGGACTGTGCACTAGTTAAAAGCGGGCCGTTTCCACCAGGGGGCGTCATCATTACGTAACATCGCATGCGCAGTTGGACGATATTATTCGCGCCGACCTGCACTTTCACGTGTTCGTGAAAATCTGAGATTACTATGTCGAAGAATATCGGTAAACAGAATACACTGCAGTGTCATTTCAACCGGTTTGGTAGTGCATAGTGATCGGCAGATTACTGTACTTAAGAGATATGTGGCTTCAACTAGATATAGTCACCGGTACCAAATTCAACCCATTTCGTTACTATTTGACGCCGACCAGTGTACGTGTGCTGTTTATTTAACGGAGCAATTTTTTTTTCGCCAGGACCCGGTGCAGCCGCAGTTTTCAGTGACAGTGTAGACTGTATAGTCTACTCGGCTCACCGTGTGGCGCCACCGTTGTGCTCATTCCATAACAGTGAGGGGGTGTGGCAGGGGTCTCTACCCCCCCTTCTCCCACCTGTTTTGGGGGCACAAGTCTGGAATCTGGGCCCAACTCAATGTCGCCGTTAGAACATGCTACATGTATAGTAACCATGCATACTGAACTATGGAACATGTAAATTAGTAAACATGGTGTGTGTAAAAAACATTTAATCACCTTTTTTGATGGTCAAATTCATCATGGTTACTATACAGTACAGTAATTCTAGACAAGTACCCTTTTGGGGGGCAGCCGTGGCCTAAATTCAATTCACTCTAAATTCAAGGGTTGCGAGTTCAAGACCCACACTGGTCACGGTTCGTTTTCGAAGCTTAGGCAATTTCGTTTACCCTACTTTGTAAATGAGTACAAACACTGTTTGGAAGGTACCTGCGATGGACTAGTGTCCCGTCCAGGAGAGTCAGTATAACTGCACTCTAAGTTGCTTCGCACTATAGAAACCAGGTTTAAGCACTGGCCATATAAGCCTTCATGGCTTCCTAAGGCGTAATGCCTGGGGGATGACTTTACCTACCCTTTTGGGGGCCAACCTTCCATCTCCTATATGTTTTGGGAGCCAACTTCCCGCAAGTTTTGAGAGCCCATCTCCCACCTATTTTTGAGGTCAACCTTCCTTCTGCCTCATGCACACCCCTCCAAAGTCACACTACATGATTTGAGGTAAACAAATGGAGCACATCCAGGCTGTGAATTTCGAGGGATTCTGAGGATCCCATATTTTGGCTCGGAAGTGCAAGACTAAATTTGTTTTCATTTTGTGATTCCGTTGGAATCCTTAGTTCTCGGGTGCTCAGTACAACATACTATTAATGTTATTGTCTACAAACGCTATTCAGCTGGTTTGCCAAGCAATATTATGAGATCAGAACGATCACCGGTGTACTTTCGTCTTCGCTTAATAATTTGGTTTGGTTTTGTAGATATTGGCTAGTGGGTCTTGCCTTCATGGCATGCCTAAGGAAATGTGTCCGACATTATGATATTTTAGCTCCAGATTTTCTTAACCGTCCCAAGTGTTTACTCGGAAATTTTTTTTATAAAACGATTTAACAACAAGTTGATAAGATGTTATTAGTTGTTATATATATTATATACTTGATCACTTGATTTGATGTGCCTTGTAAAATCTGCTCTCTCTTCCCCAGCACTGTTGAGTGTGTCCGACAAGCAGGGACTTGTGCTGTTTGCACAGAAGCTCTACGAGTCAGGGTTCGACCTTGTCGCATCAGGCGGGACAGCCAAGGCCATCAGAGAGGCTGGAATCAATGTCAAGTGAGTTGTCTTTTGTTGCTTGGATAATAACTGGGAACAAAGTTATTTATTTTGTATGGCATTACTAGTGCAAAACCTTTTGTCGCCATATGTTGTAAAAGAACCTAGCAGTGAGTTAATTCTGACCTAATGAATGGTAGAATATAATAAAAACAATGTAATAAATAAATGTGAGTAACTGGTTTCATCCTGGAAGTTCAGGAGCACCCTCAACAATTTTTATTACAAATCTGACCGGTGTGTGGGTGTGTGTGTGTTCCTGTTCTATATGATGCAATTCCTGTTCTATAGATGTTTGTGTATTTTATGCATATGGACTGAGACTGAAGTAAAATATTTGGTTGCATTGTATTCACAGCTATGAATTCACTGAACAAACATCAGTTTGTTAAACCTGTGCTTTCTTTATAACATGTTACCGTGTAAATTAAAAATACTTACCAAGATTTAACAAGATTACCATCCAAGGCAAATGCCCAGATGGCAAGTAGACAAGGAAGCCATGGGCTTATCAACAGTCCAACAATTGTTCATCTATGTGTAACCACCCTCCTAAGATATTTGTCAATTTTGTTTTTAAACACATGCTTAAATTGCAGCATGACATTTTATTAAACTTGGTAGCTGTCCAGGATGCAGGTCATCTTGTATCTATACATAGTGCGGATTAACCAATATCTCTTTCAAGTGGTTTCTCTGTATGTTGTAGAGATGTGTCAGAGTTGACAGGTGCCCCCGAGATGCTCGGGGGTAGGGTGAAGACTCTACACCCTGCTATACATGCGGGTGAGTTGGGTAGCAGCTTGAGAAACTTTGATATCTGACTCAATATTTCTAACCGTCAGATCTATGTAAATATACATGCGTCTGTAAGTTTCATGAACTTTAGCAGTTCAGATCTCTACTTTGATGCTTAGCCTTAGGCTTTTTATTTTCTATTATTTGGTTTACATATTTTCATTAACATAAAAAAACCAGTTGGTCAGGGGGGACAATAGTAATCCAAATATTTAACACCTATGTTAAACATGAACTAGATTGGCCACGAAATAAAAGTCTTACCTCATTTGTTCAATGCCAGTGCATTCATTCAATCATTCCTTGTATAAAGAAGCATATATTAAAACAATATTATGCAGGCCTGTCGGCCATTATGGATGTTCTGTTTATTTTTTAGAATCGGGTATTTTATTGGTGTAGATTGAAAAACTTAATTTTGAGACACTGCATGACAATCATTAGAACCAAGAAATGTTACAACTCAAACATGACATTATGGTGTTGGATCCATTGACAGGCCTGTTAAAATGAATTACATTAAAATATTAAAAAGTGAAATCTGGCAAAGAAATCTGTTTTTGGGTAGCAAAAAATCCAATAATTTTGTTTTTATTAAGTTCTGCTCTGACAACTTACAGCAGAATTATAGTGTTTCCAGCGCTAACTGAATTGCAAATTTTGTCAGGCAACGGGACACTGGGTGAATAATTATTAGCAATTCTAGTGTTACAACACTTTCCCACAATGTCAGTGACTGCGGACACAAACTTCTTTGAAGTGCCTAGCTCAGGCTATAAATGACAGCAGTAACTAACATTGTGACTCACTGAATTTTGCAACAAGCTATACTTTGCAGCCTGTGACAAAATCAGTGGGTGGTACAGTATTCCCAGGCACTGAATGGGCTGCGTCTGTCACACGGTATCAGTCACTGCAGTTGACCTATTGGGTGGATGTCTGGAGGGGGCATTACAGAATTTGTTTTGGTGAAGTAGGCAGTCCTGATTATGTGTTTGCGCACTTTTTTAGCCTAAATAGCGTCATTGAGCAATAATATATGTCACTGTCGCTCACTGTTGAAGATGATGATGCAACGTGGCACTACTAGGATCAAAAATACCATATTTTTTAAGAACATTTTGTTTTGTATATGGAATGATATTAAAATACGACACGAAATTGTAAAGAAGTTTTTTTTTCAAAAACAACAATATCGGGTCGGTGGATCCATAAACCAATTAGTAAAAAATAAAGGCTTTATAAGGATGATGCCAAAGCTACATGCTTGGAATTCGATAGATTCTTCAGGCTCTCTACTGGCCTTTCAAAGAAAACCTGCCCACTCGGGCCTCATAGGAAGAACGTTGTGACGGGCAACTCTTACCCTCACATTTGACAGGTTGACATACACTAAATTATTCTGCAATTAAATGTCAGCAAATTTTCTAATTTGGTATCCTAATAAAAGGTTGTGTGTGATGTGCAAATTCACTTATTTTTCTATATGTTATTGGATATAGCTGAAGTGCACTTATATTCAACCCTAGTTATGTGCTACTTTCTAACCTTTGCTTGGTTAGAAGTGCATGAATGGTCTTGGATAAATGCCAGGTTCTGAAAGGCATAGAAACCCGCTTCATAGCTGACACACAATATAGAGTACTGGCCACTAGGCAACATCAGGTCAAGCAACTGTGTTACACTAGAAACGCCAACTGTTTCTGAATTACTGCAAGTCTTGCAAATTGTTCAGAATCTTGTTTATAAACATTCCTGTTAATGTCAGCACCAATAAAAAGGTACTCAGTGGCATTCCATTTCACACTCAGGATTGTGAATCGTGCAGGAACTGTGAGAAAGTGATGTGACTCTTCAATGTATTAATCAGGTTAAACTTGACACCTTGTAGGCATCCTGGCCCGACGGACAGCCAGTGATGAGGCAGACATGACAGCTCAGGGATACAAGTACATCAAGTAAGTACCGCGGTCAGATCACCATTTATTTTGTCACTGATGGCGAGGATAATGTCTTAGCACTGTGCAAAATTTTACCTTCTGAAAATCAGATGTTAATTGATATCTTCTCATAAGTGTTGGAAGCAAAACAGAGGTCTCGGATAATAAAAACTAACCGTGTGCAACTAATATCAAGAATATCACGCCACAGTTTACTCGGAATGTGTTCTAAGAGTGGGACATTCCGGTCATTTCTCCAGCTGACTGAGCACTGGCATGTTGACCAGCGAGACCAATAAGCACATGCGCAGTTCTATAAAAATTGGGTAACCTAGACTATTGTGATGTATTAATAAGTGAGGCCGGCATACGTAGAACCAACGCAGTCTCAAACAAACATGTTATTTTGTCAGAAAGAGGGCTAGTTTGGTAAACAAAGGCCAAAATATGTTACATAAGTTGAGTTTGCATAGCCATGTCATATTGGCAAATATAGGAATAGGTGTATACAAACATATTTTCATTTGGCAAGCAAATTTTTTTAGATTGACACTTGTGATGTAGGGTTATATAACAGTATGGTGTGGCCCATTATGATGATGTGTGTTCAACAAGGTTTTCCTAGTAAACCACTGACGTGATATTCTTAACTGTAGTTACAAATGGTTATGTTTTATTAACTCTTACAGGTGCATAGGCCAAAATCCATGACTTTTGTTTCCCTTTTGACTTGTTTCCCCATTCTCCTGGCTGGCAAATAAAAAATCATTGCGTAGAAATAGAAATGCTGTTCAAAGCTGTTTAGCCAATTATGTAAACATTACGTAAATTGCATACCAAGTTAATAAACTAATCCTAATCTATGCTTTCTGTGGTGTTTTCCAGTGATCCACACATCTGCTATTCTGTTTGTTGTAGTTTGGTGGTGTGCAACCTGTATCCATTCGCAAAGACTGTCTCCTCACCAGATGTCACTGTCAGTGATGCCGTTGAACAGATCGACATAGGTATGTGGCAAAATGTGTGCTCTGGAGAATGTGATTGGTCATACACTTACTTCGAAAACATTTTGTTACACGTTTTAGGCCATGATGCCACATTTTGCTATGCTTAATGGCAAGCGCTACTAAAAAACCTATAGGAAATAGGCAGATTTTCATGTGAATATTTTATTT
Source organism: Lamellibrachia columna (assembly GCA_963662155.1). NCBI lineage: Eukaryota > Metazoa > Annelida > Polychaeta > Sabellida > Siboglinidae > Lamellibrachia > Lamellibrachia columna. The sequence goes on along the minus strand of OY759263.1, from coordinate 21,514,393 downwards.
ACACAAATTACTAATACCGTGTTATTCCCTATAGACGTGCGCGAGTGCGAAGGCTTGGGTGTGCGTCTGTTAGTTCTCAAACGCGGCCCAAATCATGATCTACCTCCAAATCAGACTGGTAGTTAATCCGCAGTGTGGCGCCAATGTGAACTATGCGCTTGTTTTGCACGATATATTTTGTCCAATCTGCATGTGCTTGCACATGGTTTCACAAAAAGGGGGTGTGTGTCTATTATGTAGTGCGCTAATATTTGGAATCATAAGGTACATATTACGGACACCGAAACTATATCTATTTTATGATCATAAGAAAGTGTTCTCATACCAGTGATGTTCCTATTCACCGTAAGATAAGTGATTCTGCCGCTTGTAGGTGGGGTGACACTACTGAGGGCGGCAGCCAAGAACCACACCCGAGTGACAGTCGTCTGTGATCCTGCCGACTACGACCAGTAAGTAACAATGTCACATTCACATCATGCTTGACAATTCCAATGGCCTGTGTTAAACTAAACTGATTGTAATATAAGCCTCAAGGCCTGTATTCATGAAAAACTTACAAATTCATAACTCGCCAAATTCAAATTTTATTTACAAATTCATATGTCTTGAAAATATGGGCCCAGGCAAATGGCTTATGTTGCTGGTCAGTTAGGTAAAGTTAAGTTCATTTTGTGGTAGTTGCTAGGCTTACCAATATTTTATTAACTTGAAGCACTGCACATAGGCGGGCTTTTGTTCACACTCTGTTGATACTACGTGGCATAATGTGCAAACTTAGGGCATGTGTGTATAAATTTAGGGCATGTTTCAGAATTATCAAAGAGATTGGTTCATCCCAGGAGCTTGATACTTGTCTTGACACCAGAAAGACGTTGGCCCTCAAGGTATTCACCCTCATATAACGTTTGTAATTATAAGTTCAAGTAGTGATGCTGACAGGCCAGTTTATAATATAAGTTTGTAATTATAAGTTCAAGTAGTGATGCTGACGTGCCAGTTTATAATATAAGCAGTTCAGATAATAAATTATCTGTACACTCCATCAACTGTGAAGAAACCGGTTAATTTTTAAATATTAAATGTACTTCAACTGTGATGTATGTCATCTAGAATTACTTACTTCAACTGTGATGTATGTCATCTAGAATTAGGACACATTAGAACCTGTGTGTCAACAAGTGATGATGGGGCCTGGTATGAGGCCACTTGATCTATGCAAAAGGCTACTTTCATGCCAAAAACATGCATCTGTAACATCTGTATTCTGTTTGTACTATGTAGTAGTAATGTATACTGTGTAATGTGTGTACTGTGTATGCAATACTATGCATTGCTATTATATGAAATATCTCTATTTTTAAAAGAATGCACATTATTAAAATTATACCATTGGAAGTCCCATTTTTGAAAAGAGGTTAAACTACATACACTCCATTTTATATAAAGCACAGGTGTCATTCATAATTCCATGCAAGGTCTCAATTTACAACTATGTACTACTAAAGAAATAATTTTAAACATTCATTAACTGGAAATACAATTTATAATCAGTTTTTATTAATATTAAAATTAATAATCTGGGCTTTGTATTAATATTTTTATTAGGCCCAGGCCCGGCCCGCTCACACTAGCCCAAGCTCGATGTGTTTAACATTTTTTCGTCCCAGGTCTGCAAAATGTAAGCCCAGCCTGCGAAATTTAGTAGAGGCGTGGGCCCAAAGCCCGGTCCGTGCAGGGCACTAGTACCTGTGTGACTGAAACAATTTTATTTTCCCTATTTAAAGTTTGCTTAAAGACCAGTTCTCTAATTTGGAAACCATTTCTCCAGAAACTGTCTACTTAGATGGTCACCTTTGCAGTACATAAACTATCTACTGGTGTCCGTTGGTCCAGAGCCTACTACGTTCACTGCACTGTAGCTCTAGGGGATGGTCTCAAAACATCTGTGTACAATGCTACATCGAACAGAATTACATCGTCTCGTGAGCAAAATTTTTTTTTTTTGCCAGGCGGCACTTCAGCTTTTACCAAATGCAAAAACAAATTGTTGGTTTTGTGTCATACCTCGATGTTTTGAGTTCAGCCCAAAAGAGACACTGTGGTTTTGTAGACACTGGTATCTTGATACTGACTGTTGCAGGCCTTCAACCACACGGCTCTCTACGATGCCACCATATCCAACTACTTCCGCCACCAGTATGCAGTGGGGGCGGCCCAGCTACCGCTGCGCTATGGCATGAACCCCCACCAACAGCCTGCCCAGCTCTACACCACCCTGCCGCAGTTACCCCTCAAAGGTCAGTCGGTCACTTGGTATGTGTATATGTCCATGTTTATCACTGTTTTGAAGATACTGCTGGAAATTAGACAATCTTGTTTCTAAAATTTGCCTTACAATTTATAGAAGTGTTAAACCTTTTTCTGCATGTCAGTACTTTGACTGGACACTGCAGTGCATACTGGTATGCTTGTATTTTTTACCTGCTTTAGGCAACACTCGCTTCACAAGTCTCCTCAATTCTTTCTGTCTACCACAGACCAGGCTTGGGGTTAATTACATTATATCAATTCCAATTACACACCAATTACAGATGCTAATTCCAGTTACACCTCAAATATTAAATACCACTTCCAAGTATAAATTCCATATATTGAAATAACGAAATGTGAACAGAGCCACCATAGACTTACTCAAAATAGCATAATTTTTAGAGCAGCTTTATTTAATTTCTGCATATTATGGTACATAATGGCAAATAAATATGATATACGCAACATATTATGTTTTATTGATTATCTGTAGTGAATAACTTGAATTAAAAGTTATATGATGTATTTGAAGAAGTAATTGGAAAGTAATTGAAAATACCAAATACATTTTTTCTAATTACTTTTAAAAACAAAGCACCAATTCCGGAATTTTAATTGGCGTTCCAATTATAATGTAACTGACCCCAATTCTGCCTCTGACACAACATGTTATTGGGTCTAAACTGCCGTCACATGGGCATATGCACAATGGACTTTGCTTAATAGAATCAAATTGTTCTGGCCCAAAGTGATTCTATTAATTTGCATTCACTGTATATATCCTCACACATCATAAAGATTTGAACATAACTTTTATTAGTTGGAAATTTGTAGTTTTTGTGACTGTCTGACACCATGTGCTTGTTTTTTATTTCATGCCTAGAATGACTGTTGGGGGACCAAAGTTTATATGTGACACTGATGTCCTAGTTGGTTCCTATAATATATGGTAGTACAATATTGTGTTTTGTATCCCAGCGTGTAATACAATGCTAAAATGTCCAAAATGTGTGCCCAGTATTGTGGAATGTCCAACTTGTGTTGCAGTGCTGAACGGCTCCCCTGGTTTCATTAACCTGTGTGATGGTCTCAATGCATGGCAGCTGGTGCGGGAGCTAAAGCAGGCTCTCTCCCTCCCCGCAGCCGCATCCTTCAAGCACGTCAGCCCTGCAGGTGGGTGGCTTGGGTACACGTTCCCTTGGGAGGCTGTCCAGACAGTCCCTTCTTGGGAAATAATTTATTTATAACATTTGTCTTTATTGATTGGTTGTTAAGTTATGGCCACATATGGCAGCTGCATAGGGTATTTTTTTATTGATAATTATGACAAACTTATTTGCCCAGTAAGAAAGAGTAGGTCAAGGGGATTAAAAAATATATTGAACTTTCTTCATTCAGACCCCCGTTGCCATGGTAACAAATGAGAATGCTGTCGTAATGGGAAAATGTAGCACACTTTGTGCATGGTCCCCAGCCATTACACAGCAGATAAGATCGCAATTCTTTCACTGTCGTATCTAGACAACTTGATATTGTACAAAAACAACCTTGCTTTTGTAATTTTTGTAAAATATATATTTTATTTTGAATTATAAAGTATTTTTCGTTATATAAATACATTCATCACAAATAAATTAAGCAAGTTATTACAAATATAAGGTTGTTATTGCATAGAGAGAGTAATGCAGAATATAACAATGTAAACCTGATTTACATGACTTTAATGTCTTTATGTTTCAAATAGACACATACAAATACTTTTATTATTACATATGTACAAATATGCATTTAACTATAAATAACTTATATATATATATATTAAGTTAGTTATAATTAAATTTCTCTAGACCACAGCGATGCATTAACAAAATTTATACTGCATTTTATCAAATAATTTTCAATGTCCTATACATGTTTTCAAAAACCATACATATTCTTGCACAAGAGGACATCTAAGTTATCAATGGAATTGTTAACAAACGCTACTGGTGCTGTCACGTCTGTTGTATGCTAAAATCTGCCTAGGCCAGTTGTATTGTGGTAGGCAAAGAGTTTCAGTTGTTTATCAATTAATGGTGTAAATCGCTGGAACTTATTTCCGATCATTATTACAAAGATGCTAACATTCCATGCATTTGTTGATAAATAAAAAATTAATTAACCAAACTTAATATAATATGCCTACTAAATTTGATTTTGTTTCCTATTTCTCAAATTTTTTTCTCAGCTAAGGTATTACACGTGTTATTAATTAACACTGGAATATTATTACTGGTGACATTAGATATATGTGTTACATGTGTTATTAACCAATTAGGCCCCAGCATTTTATAAAAACATGTTCCCCTGTTCCCAGGATTTCTGGCAAATTTCGAGCGATTTTACCTCCTTGTGTTGAGAAATTTGTAGAAAAAAACTATTCAATATTGACAATTACAAGTTGTGTTTATTTTGAAGAGTAGTAATTTCTCCACATGCCTGTATACATAGAAATAGGATATATTAATAAAATGTTGACATTTGATCACAATTTGCAAAGACAAAATAGTAAATTTGTTAGAACTTTGAAAGATGCAACTGACATTTGACAATGATCCCATGCTATAACCCTAAAAAAAATTTCAAATTCTGACAGTTATTTTACACCATATTTTGTCATGAAAAATATAGAAATAAAAATTTTCGAGATGGCGTAAACAAAACCTATGAAAATCATGATTTCAAAAAGGGCAACCCATGCATGTAACTCGCTGATGTTGTTGCAAAATGTATCCGCTAGGGTGTGGCAAAATTTTTAGTTCAGTAGTTAATCGCCAGGATTTTTTAATAGTAGGTCCCGTATGTGGCCGGCAGCGGCCGTTCCAAGACTGGACAGAGTAGCCAGCCGCGGCCATTACGGACTCTAATGGGTTAATTAACACTCTAATGTTCTTACTGGTGACATTAGATATATAAATACTGTACTGTAGTAAACATGATTGATGTAAAGACTATATATATATGGTCTACTGCCAACTGTATATATACTATATCACATACTAATACTAAACAATTGTACAGGGGTATATTACGTAAGAAATTTCTTTAGTATACCCCTTTTTTTTACATTGTTAATGATTGCATCTACCATGTATATTCTGTATTTCTATGTTATAAATAAAACATTATTATTAGTATTAATTATGTGCACTTGTTAAATAAATGTTGATCTGCTCATTTACATTCCAGTTGCATTGTTGAGTTTGATCATAGGTAAACCACAAGCACCCAATTTGTTAATGGCAGAGGACATCTGATCAATCGTTGATTGTAAAAGGAATAAACATAAATACCATGCTAAGCAGCATGGAAATGATCTGCAGTTCATGCGTTTATGATTTGAAAACAAATCTGTAAATTACTATTTTACACTAGCCATTATTGTAAATTACTGGTTTACACCAAACATTTTTGTGGGTAGAAAATTGACGACAGGAATTAGATACAGCTGATTATCGTGACCAACTGAATTATACAGTGCAATGAGTATATACAGTTCCTGTGATGATTTGGACACAACATTGGCATTTTATAACTGTCTGTATATTGTGTAATATGTGAGAGGTCAGAGGTGTCCTTATTTTCACCAGCCAGTAATAGTGTTTGCCTGTGTTGCCACAAGGCGCCGCTGTTGGTGTGTCGCTGTCCTCGGAGCAGGCCAAGCTGTGCATGGTGGACGATCTGGCAGAGATTCTGACTCCACTGGCTATGGCATATGCACGGGCTAGAGGTGGGTGTTACCAGAAGACGCAAAGTCTGGAGTCTTGGAGTTCATAGCGGTGCCAGTGGCTGTGCTGCACAAAATAGTTTAATGTGGTGCCACTGATCCAGTTTTTTACTGTGAGACATTTTTTTGCATATGACTGCCTTTGTTATTCTACTAGAGAGACAGAGGGTGTGCATAATGGTAGTGTTGTTGTACCATTACTGCTGCAGCACATGAAAGTTTCCTGATTGCAACAATGGAGTCTCTAAGAAGTTCTAAGTAAAGATTGCCGGTCTAAATATAATGATCAGGGGTGTATTTATTTAATCTTTTCTCAATGTTACTGTACGTTTAGTGATATAAAAGTTATAAGTTTATGGTAACGGGCTCCATCATTCTACGTATACAGTGCAATATCAATAACTCTGTGTACATGTGTGTAGTTGCTCTCCAGTACTACAACGTAATGTCATAGTCCCTTAGTATTGGTTAAAAAAAGGTAAGTTCTAATATCGCACGGTATCCATGCAGTCATTATTACCACTCAAAGAACTTTATGCTCCACCCCCCGGCAAACCTGTTCATTCCATCATCAACTTGACTTCTCTGGGAAGTATTCAGCCTCGCTGCAATTATAGCACAAAGTCTATTTGTGTTCACATATATCTACCAAGAACGTGCGTTCTCTCCATTGAGAGTCCGATGGTCTAACCACTACACTATTCCTACACTTATGTGTTACCATGTGTCCTATAATGTAGTCCTATAACACTACACATGTTTGACACACACTAGTCTAGTTGGTGCCTGTCGTTTGTTGTTGTGTGGTTGACAGACTCTTGTCACGTGTGTTGTTCGTGTGATAGGTGCCGACAGGATGTCATCATTTGGTGACTTCATCGCCTTGTCAGATGTTTGTGACGTTCCCACGGCCAGGATCATCTCCAGAGAGGTACGCTGCACATTCAGGTCATGATTCTGCAGCACATTTCGGTCGTGATGTTGGTCCTCTGGCATGTGCAGATTATGATTCATGGCTTGATGCACATTGCAGCACACTTGTGGTGTGGTCCAGGGCTAAATTCAAGTCAAGAATGTCAGTGCTACATCTGACACACAAATTTTGACGTTTTTATTATCTCTTGTCAAAATATATTAATAACAATAAAAGTTTTTGTTTATTAAATTGATGAATGCTAATATTTTTCATATTAAACATACTCAATTAATTCTTTGCATATATCCTGTTTGGTTATACCAGAACATTCTGGTTATTTTGCTGCAAATATATTTCTTTTTGGAATCCTTATTACCTGTTAAACATTTTGTGATTTTGCAAGTACCTGGGGTAAGCATACATTTTATGTTTCCATCAATTTGGAATTGTTGACTTCCGTAGGTGTCTGACGGTATTATTGCCCCTGGCTACGACCCTGATGCTCTCACCCTGTTGAGTAAGAAGAAAGGGGGGAAATACTGCATCATCCAGGTAATACATGATACCAAGTACCTGATAGTTTACAATCGCTATTCAAAGGGTAATCTGAAAGTGACGGGAACCCCTAAGGATGTGTGTAATAGATCTATGATGTTTGCCAAACTCCTTGCAGACCTCGCATGGGACACCCTCCAGGTAAGACGAAAAGTCAAAAGACTGCACATTATACAGAATGGAACACAACCCAATAGATATCTCATTAGACCAATATATCAAACACAACACTAGATGCTCGTGTAAACATCATAAATAGTTTCTTCCCATCTACAATAAATAGTGGAATTCATTGTCTCCAAGCATAATTTCATGTCCATCTCTAGATACTTTCCAGAACAGTCGCTCACAACATCTAAGAGACTAAGCCGACTTAGTAACCATGTGCATCGGCCTGATGTGTCCGAAGGACATTATTTGCCAGTATTCATATAAATACAGGCCAGTTAGTGTGTGTTAATTTCCTGGCCACAATACTTAATGCATGTTTAGGGTCTTAGCTTATGTTGTTGCATTCGGTCAAAAAGAATTTGATTCCTTGATATCATTGTGGCGTCGTGGTTAGAACACCGGACTCTCAATTGAGAGAACCGGGTTTGAATCCTCTGGCTGCCGCTTTGAAGCTTAGGCAATTTCTTGCACTCCGCGTTGCCTCAGTTCACTCAGCTGTATAAATGAGTACCTGGCAATAGCAAAGTGTAACGCACTCTGAGTAACGTTTGTTGAATGGGTGCTGTATAAATTGAGCGCTTTATATAACTGTCTGTAATATAAAGTACATTTAAATAAATAGAAACACTCGGAAAGAAAGTGTGAACATTCTTTTGACAGATGGACCCAGATTACGAGCCTGAGGACCAGGAGTTGAGGACCCTGTTTGGTCTACAGCTCCAACAGAAGAGAAACAACGCACAGATCACAAGCAGTCTCTTCACAAATGTTGTGTCAAAGAACAAGGATGTGAGTCAGGAATATTTCTGCTGGTTCCGTGTGACTTGTTTCTATGTGTAAGGACCATCAGTATGCTGCACCATGTTATATCCTTCCCATAAGTGTTCTAATTTTCTAAAAGAAGAACCCAATAGGTTTAGTCTTGTCTTTTGTTTCATATGTTAGTGTTTTTTCTTTGTGGTTATATTGGTGATGCCGAAAGGTTAGTAGCTCTTTACTATAACAAGAAATATTTTGGTAGGCTTATATTTTATTGATGCAGGGTTGATATGAATTTTATAATTTCTTATCCCTCAATACTACAAAGTATGTGAAAAACAGATTTATCATATTGAAATTTTTTTTATAGATTTGTAGAAAGTGAGGCTGCATTCCGCATAAAACTTTTTAGAAACGTGCTTGTGGTTTCTGTTCAGTCTGACTGTTTTAATATATCAGTTTGTAATGGTTTCTTGCTGGATACAAATTATTATTTATCTCCAGAAATATTAGTTACAATTAATAGGTTTCTGCTGTTGTTTTGCCATCGTTGCCAGTCTGTTTTTCTTGTTCGTTGATTTATAATTTGTTTCATCAATACACTGTCGTAAATAAGCAGTTCTGAGTGTTCTATCAGGCTATCACAATGTGTCACATGACTGACTGAATCCGTTGCCATGGCAGCTGAGCGAGGAGGCCATCAGAGACCTTGTTGTTGCGACCATCGCCCTCAAGTATGCCCAGTCCAACTCCGTGTGCTATGCTAGGGATGGTCAGGTGATCGGCATCGGAGCGGGGCAGCAGTCCCGCATCCACTGCACCCGTCTGGCGGGGGACAAGGCCGACAACTGGTAGGGGGCTAAAACTGCATCAGGACACTATTTTGCACCAAAGAGTATTAATATATAGATGTTGAAGTCATTGTTACGCTCTATGGAGATTGGCTGACCACTTAGTTCGGCCACTGTTTCCATCTTTTGTAGAAAAGCGTATAAGTAAATAACTTTAAATAAGTAGCTTTGTTGTTTCTTAAATACATCGCCAGTGGGTAGATCAGAGGCCACTGGTCCAACATAAAAAGAGGCGAATGGACCTCGGCACCTGCCAGACTGCCAACTAAGTTAGCATATTAATACAGATCGTTCATGTCATACGAATGACATGCCAGTGATTTTGAGATGGTACACAATTTCTTGCTGCTTTGAACATTCCCTTTCAACAGGGATAAGGCAATATTGGAGGACTAGGACACTTGGTTGGCTGGCACAGTACGCTCGTGTCATTGATTAGAATCACTGCGCATGAAGACATGATGTAGTTGTTTTGGATGCCATTTGATTGGTAGCTTCTTGTATGTTGGTTTTCTGGAGAGAAAAAATTTCAGAATTTGAAAAACTTTGTCTAGCAGATTGATGAAAGACTAACTATTAACATAGTTGATTTTCAGAATATTAAAAATATAAATTTGCAAACAGCATTAAAAACATTAAAATTTTCGCCAGTGGTAAAAATCTTGTTTACACAGACAATTTTCAACTATGTATGGATGCGGGAAGGTTAACTTAAGTTTAGTAACTTTATTCTTTATTAAAAGTGTTAGGTACACGGCCATAAGGCAGCTGAAGTATTGTAATAGAGTTACATCAACTATATTAAATTTAATTAATAAGCAATATCCAAAATGTTAGAAAATTGCATTAACAGTTGTAGTGGTAGTTGTAGTAGTGGCTACTTCAAGTCTGTTAAAATTGCACTGAGTTGTTGGCCTAAAAATATTTAACACAGTGCTTCTGTGCCTTTCCTGAGTAGATTATTCTTAGGTGGACAGCAAGAATCTGACCTCTGTTCTTCAGGTGGATGAGGCAACACCCTCACGTACTTGAGATGAAGTTCAAGGCCGGGGTCAAGAGGGCCGAGATGGCCAACGTCATCGACATCTATGTCAGTGGCACACATGGCCAGGTAGGTGGCAGCACTGTTCTGCTTTTTTGTACTCCAACTCAGGACTGATACAACACAATTATTTTATTTCAGTTTATCAACTACATGAAATTTTACCTCGGTGTGTTGACATTTCAGGACATGCCGGTGGACGTGTGGGAAAAAGTCCTTGAGAATCCGCCGGCTCCACTGACACAGGTGAGTGCGCCACAGCATTGTGGGATACATGTGTCAGTCATGAAGGTCATGGCAATGTCAGTTGAATGTTGTTACAGAACATGTTACAGGTTTTGGCATGAGAGGCACAGCAGATTGCTACATGTGCACTGGTGTTGTTCCAGAATGCATTACGTGGTGAAAGGCAGGTACATAATTTGTGACATGTTACAGAGCGAGAGGTCAAGCTGGCTGGCCAAGCTGCAACGAGTGGCTCTCAGCTCGGATGCCTTCTTCCCCTTCAGAGACAACATTGACCGCGCTGCCCAGGTGAGACACTGACCATGTCGTTTATATCTAGAGAACATTGCAAGAACGGGGAGAGGCCCTGAAATGGATCGTTCTGTGGGGGGTTAGTAGTCAATAATACAAACTGTATAGAAGGCATGCACAATTGTGTTTGTAGACTTGTGCGATTTGTTTATCTGTCGGTTTAGTGATTTATCTGAATAGATATCTATCCCCAGCCGTGTCACCTCTAAATTTTGTGTGCCACTAACAGTGACACGTCAGGCGTTGTCATCTGTCCACGTGCGTCATTTGTCCCCGCACGTGCGTCATCTGTCTGTACGACTATTTGTAGAGTGGTGTTCAGTTTGTGGCGGCTCCCAGTGGATCAACGAATGACGCAGCCATAATTAATGCCTGCAACGACCACCAGATGGCGCTTGTTCACACAAACCTGCGTCTCTTCCACCACTAACCACCGAGCCTTGGGAGCGAGTGAGTTCAGTATAACGTCGCGGCTTGTTTGGTGGGAGGACTAACTAGGTTAGTACCTGGCAGATCTACCTGATGAAATGCAGATTTGTTGATTTGTTAATTTTTCCCACGCCATATGTGGATGTATGCTGAATCATTTGTACTTCGCCCCACTTTCTGTCTTGGTCGACGTGTTTCTGGGAACTAGATCAACTAGATGCGCCCTGTATTTCCAGGAAATGCTCATCATTAACCTGCCCGACCAGCGACAATGGGTCCACTACCAATTAAAGCTAAGTTCCCGTATAAGAGCCCTGTAAATCCAGCGAGCAATATTCTTGGTCACACAGCAACTGAAAATTCAGCAATTCAACAGGTCGATTACCCACGGGGACTAGTGTAGTCAGAAGCCCCTGGTGGCCAGGATGCTCAGCAATGCCCAGGATGCTTAGGGTACAACCCAGTATTATATAGAAAACGCAGAATCTCTGACTTTGTATATGGTGGCTGTACTTGTGAACACAGACATGCCATATCATATGGATTACCTGTATTTAATAAAATGTTTTGGATTTGGGGTGAAAAACGGTCATATCCCATATTTATATGGATTTGTTTAAAAATTTATGGGGGGAATCTGATAAAGTTCATATTTTCGTGTTCATCACAAAAGTATAAAATCAAATGACAGACTTATAGCATTCTAAACCCACATTCTATTCAAGTTATGATGCTTACATCAAAAGTAAGCAGATTCCCTACAAAACTTTGTTTACATACTTGTCCTTTTCGCACCCTAGTTAATGCGCAAGGCCACTTCGTTTAATGTAGGCATATCTTGTAGCCTGATAGGTGGTGACACCGTGACACCCGATCGATTCAAATCAAAATAGCATGTCTAAATGCATGTATCATTCTCAGATTTTGCAGGCTTTAGTTCGCATTTCGTTTCTGGTGTTGTCACGTAAAATTTGACTATGAAATACTGTTGTGAATGACAATTATTTTGTTACTGCAGCAAAAGTGTGCTATTTCTTTTTTGCATAATTTGTTGTTTGCTGGGCAGTAATGTAATTAAGCAATGTAATTAAACAGAATCATTATTAAACATTAAAGGTTAAGTCTAGCACCACCATTTTACTTTAAAGTTAAGCGCGTGTCAGTTCAATCAATTGGTGATCTGTGCCTATCACTTTGTGGCTGGCTATCTACATAAAACAAAGTTAAGCATTTGAAAAATGTTTGTATACATAACATATTGTCATAGGTAGGTGAACCAAATAATGTTTATAAGTTGCCTGCTCTTTGCAAATGACTTGTTGATATATCTCCCAGAAGGCACCATTCCTTATGTGCAAAACAATTTAAGCAAACTGTAATGCTTTCATGCTTAATACGTTTCATGTCGAAATGGCAAAATTAGAAAATCTGTTGCCAGCAACATGCGTGACTGCAGTGTTCCGAAAATTAGCAGTGAACCATGCAAATAAAATGACGAATTATGCAATAAATTCACTGTGATGTACAGCATAGTCAGCATCACATTGTAACCCATATTATTTAATTAATTGCTCCAATTTATGGCTGGTCATGAACCAGATAATCGTGTACACCAAGCTGTATATCAGCCCATATGTTCATGTGATGCAGCGTCGTTATCTGGTAATAAAATGTTGCTGCAAAACAACTCGATTTGTTTTGGACTAGGAAGACTTTTATTACAGGCAACATATGGTTTGGATTGCTTTGTTATGCCCACACTGCAGCTTTAATGCTACAGCTTCAAGGCAGTTCGCATCAGGCATTACAAAACAGCACATTAGACCACTAGTTTACGTGATAGAATTACTGTTGAAGTACGGTAACAAATTATCATAGTTTCTTCTGTTTATATTTGTTGCACACGAGCCTCACGAGGCCATTCTAAGCACATTTTTATTTCTTTGTTCTCAAGGGATTCACATTTTCTTGTGCGTCCGTTCACCACAGACAAGAATGACATTTCAAAATGGTGCCCCGTAAAACTGCATGTTAAAAGCTACATAACACAACAATACAAGCATTGAGTGAAGGAGGGTGTTTGCCACTTTTCGTGAGCACTTTACCTACAAGGACTAGACCTTGGACTAGCTTCTGACAAAATGGAGGTGGTCTAGCACGCAATTAATACATAGATAAACGCATTCAACACAGTTGTTGGCCTTTATTAGACATCAGTGTCAAGTGATGCTGACATTTTTTGACAAATTGATTTATAAAAATATAGCGTTCATAAATGTTTGTGTACAGGGAAAGTATTCCCTTGCTGTGCAGAGACTGTTGCACATGGACACAGACAGCTGGAGTATCCTGAGTGTTAATATGTGATTAGTGACATATGATCCACAAGTGGCTTATATGAATATGACAACTCATTAATGATCATACACAACAATGACTTCAAGTCATATCATTATTCACATGATCTACCAAATCTACGTCAAGATCAATACCGGCATTCAGCATCAAACAGGCCTGTCTTAAAGCTAAGGTCACGAGGCATCCTCCCATTTTTGTGTCGGTAATCTATATACACAATTATGTTTTGTGTGTATGTTACTAATATTTGATGTAGTATCACTGTAAGACACCATTCGGAGCAACAGCATGGTTGGCTTCATATCATGGTTGGCTTCATACAGCATGGTTGGCTTCATATCACAACTAAAGGAAATACAGTGAATATGGTTTGCAACCAAAAGTGAACACATTTTTTCCACACCCAAATAAAAAAACTACCAATAGTAAATAGTTAACGCATTGGTGTACCACTCAAATCAAAACTAGTATTTAATATTCATGCTGGTGTACAAGAAAATTCACTATAATGTCATAAACAATTAAAATGTTAATATAACGTAACTCTTAACTATCAAAATTTATCAAATCATTAAGTCTGATGTGACCATTGCTGCTGCTAGTATGATAAAGATACACCTTGACTTGTAACACACAACACATCTGTTGGGTCCTACATGGTAGCTCTGTTCCTTGACACACAGCACCCTATCAGCCAATGGCGTCCTTGCACAATCACCAATCTTGTTTGGGTTGGTCATATTAAACAAAACAAGTTTGAGTTTGTAATGTGAGTGATGGTGTCAAAATACCTTAATTTCACACTTTTAATTTCCCAAAAAAAAACTGCTAATTTTCAGATCACAGTTAATAAGGTTGCTGACTTTGAGCACATCCAGGCAATTTTACATTATAACGAATGGTATGTGACGACTACAACATGAAGAATGAGACATTTTCCAGGGAATCGATGTAATTCAAAGTTTCATGTAGCAGAGCAGGGGGTGTTTTTTCAGAGAGGATTTTGCAGTGTTTACATACATCAGTCTTTTGAAACTATCCCTTTGTAACATTAATTTGTTTACGCTAACATTTCAAACTTGCTTTCAGTTTCCCATACCTTGTGAAAATATCAAGCAAGAATAGATACTTCATACGAAACTAAAAATGTTGAGCATATAAGTTGTTAATTATAACAATGTTTAACTGCTGGCATTTACACATTCACCACATACACCATCATTCAATGGTGGAAAACTAGACGTGGCAATATTTACAAAGGTGACAACAAATCACCTTAGCTAATAAGACATATTTTATGAATGTAAATAGACCTATGTACACTTTGGTGTTCTTGGTAACTACACATGCACATAACCCTGTTACATCTATATAAGGTATCTGTACCTGAGGGTAGATAATCCTTGCTATCCTACATTTCAACAAAAAGCACCAAACATTGTCAAACCATGTTTTCTGCCTAGTTTTGTGTTTTCTTATCTTCCATTTCGTGGAGACTGATGTTAGCCCCTTAGACCTCAGCTGTTTTTTTAATGTGTTCTCTTAGCTATCCACCAGAGTGCCACTTATTGAATAGACTGAAATTTGGCTGGGTATAGCTGCATCAAGTGTGTCTGAGGGCAGGTTTTGGACTTGAAGATTAAAGGGTTTTAATTATATCGCTCAGAGCAAATTTCTTTTGTAAATAATAATCATAACTTTTCCACTGTTAAGCCAATCTGTAATACTGAACACTATAAGTAGTTACATGTGAGCATAGTAATGATATATAATATATATACCCTAGTACTGTTTACTGTACGATTTAATGTTGTACCACAAATTGGTTTTTTTAAGTAAACAATGTTGGGTTGACCAGAAGAAAAGAATTCCTGGTACAGCTAATTTTGTATGTTATGTAGTGATGTATGTGATGTAGTGATGTATGTGATGCATGTTGATGTATGTGATGAATAAGAGAATTTACATGTTGACTATGAATGTAACTATATTATCTACGTTTGTATTAACAAAACTACCATACACTGCAATCTATGTCTTCCACATGTCATCACTTCCAACAATAACTAGGTTGCCAAGTACAGCTGAACTGAACTGTCTCGTCCGCTCAGCATTCGGCTCTTATCAGTTTCATGAATGTTGCCTCTTGGAACTTCCACAAAAACTACATGGTTGTATACATAACACAGGCACACTGTTCGCTCTTCCCTCTCTCCACTTTTAGCACACTCTAGTGGTGTATTTATGCAACACAGTACAACGAGCCCTACAAATCCTCCTTTTACACAGTCAATATGTTACCATTCCACATACCAGTGTACGTTTTTACTAGTAGAGTCAGCAGATCACTAAATGTTAGCTAGTTTTGTATTAACTTGACTGGCGGTCACCTGAGAGATGCACAGACGGATGAAGATTGACCCGACTACTTGAGGCGATTGAGCACTTTATGCATGACAGTGATGAGCGCTGACCGCTCCTGTGACGGTCGTAGCTGCATCAGGTGACGCAGAGCTTCCTGACAATGTTGCCGTGCCAACATCTTCGTCTGCGCGACACCGTTGCTCTGGAAAACAGCATTGAAAACATAATAATAAATGTGTCTCTTCTGAAAGATACAGGCAAAGTGGGGTGAACAGAACTGTTTCGAAACGGCATATGGTCTAGTTCAGGGCTGGGTGATTTCAAAAATGAATTCCTGAAAGATTTTGACCAAGCATAATTTTAATTTGAAAGATTTTAGTACGTTGAATTGGAATTGAAAGAAAATGAATTGAACCTCATTTTTTTGTGCTGGTGTAATCTGGTTTTGTTTCCAATGTTATTGCACCAGCACAAGAAAATGAGTTTCAATTAATTTTCTTTCAATTCCAATTCAACTAAATAACACTCAACCCAACCCTAGAATTGTATATGAACTCAAAGTCTTTGTAGCAGCTAAACATACATTTGTACACCATTTGAAGATCTATGGTGAGAACATTTGTCAAAATTTCAACAAAGGGTCTGCATGGCAATGTTACCATGTGGAAATTAAAAAAAAAGAACTCGGAAGTTCTGCTCAAATAAAACTATGGTGGGGTGTGATGAGCTTACTTTGAATTCAATACAGGTTGCAGCTCCTGCTCTAAGATAACATTTGTTGTCTGCCTGCACATATCTGAAACCATGCCCTTTGTGTGTGCTAGGAGTGTGTGAAGCCATAGCCACCCCAATGGGGCATCCCAACAATTAGTAATTGGCTTGCTACTCCTGCATTGTTTCATTGAACAGGTATTTCTGAAACCATAAAATGATCAGCCTACTGGTCTTTTCATGTTGTTTGAATGATGACTCAGCTATTGTACACTGTTTACTATTCTAGCAGTTGGAATAATAATGTCATAGCGTTCATGTAATTACTTTAAATCCTGTATCCTCTGCCTGTTGTTATGTTTCACACGTTTGCATTGGAAAAACTCCCACATAATTAATTCGCAATTGGAATCGATAGATTTGAGTTGGAATTTGAAAAAATTAATAAAAAAAATTAATTGAATTGGAATTGATTGAAACTGAACTGAATGACTGAAACTGAATTGAAAGGAATTGGAATTGATTAAATGGAATTGACCCAAGCCCTGGTTGAGTTACACACAAGTACCACCAATGTGAAAACATACAATCAGACACTCCAGAAAACATGTACACATTTGCTTAACAAATTGGAAATAGTGTCCCAGCCAAAGTGCACATTAGCATAGGAACGCAGCGTGGCATTAACTGGCTCTTCCATTCATTTAGCCAATCACGATTCAGGTTCATCGAGTTCAAATGCGACTGAACAGTTGATTTACCAAGAGTGGGTAATTGTGTTAAAATCATCAGAATTATTTACTTTGATTGTTAGTTGTGAAAGGGTGGACTAGCTTTATGTTATAGTATATACACATAGCCACTTTTGCCGTTTCTGCAGAATTTCGACTGGGCCCAGTCAAAAATTATTTAAATTTGTCCAATGATTTCATCAAAACTAAACACCTTTGCACAAATGAGCACGTCATAGTGGATACTAGACCAGAGGAGCTACTCGTATTTGGGGAGTGCATCTGCCAGAGATATTGACCATAGCTCCTATAGGGGCACAAGCCACACCTAACGAACGGCCCTGCAGAGTAGAGTGCAGTCGTTGTGCAGTGTTGTTGGGGGAGCAGTACATACCTTGGCCACGAGGTTCCATGCTGTGTTCACGTCCCCTGGCTCCCTAAACCGTCTCATTATCATAGAGTTCAACTCTGGATGCTGAAAGCAACGCAAAGCTGTCCTAGTATCATCTTTAATTTCTTTTCAAATCTCATTTGTTTTCCATATCAGATATGTCACGTTACCTGGAAAATATGTGGAACGATAACGTAAAACTATAACATTTTGTTGCAAGATTAAATTGTATATAACGGTAATATGACATGCTACAATAACATCGTCTCATTCCAAGGCAAAAACCAATTAATCGTGCTGATTTGGCGATTCCTAGAGTTCCCGAATAAAAAGGAGATATACTGACATCATTAAATTTGTAATCATCCAATAAACATGCGTAATGCTAATGCCAAGGTTTTTTCCGGCATTCTGGATTTAAAAAGGATTAAAATGGCAAAGTTCACCCCTACCCCCGAATACCCCCTAGCAAGATCTCAATGGATCTGCATCAATCTCGGGGCCCAAAATATCTAAAAACGCAGAAATCCACGGATCTTCAAAAGAATCTCATCTGTAGACATGTTAGACAAACTGAATGCCTGGTAGCTCTGCCACGACACTGACAATATTAGATTCACCCAACAAGAGGTAAACCATTGAACCCTTGCACTGACCTCTACGGCGGCAAAGAGGACGGGGGCAGTGGCTAGCCCCAGTTTGAGATCTGCTGCCGTTGGCTTGCCCATGAGTGCTTCGTTTGATGTGAAATCTAACAGGTCATCAACCAGCTGAAAACATCATCATAATTATCAACACTGCAAATAGTTCAATACATCCTTATCCCAGGGGCCTCCGACTACATCAATACCCCTGGCAGATTGACCTGTTGAAACGTGGAACTCTCAGTTGCTGTGTTAACCAATAACATTGCTCGCTCGGATTTACAGGGCTCGCATACGGGAACTTAAAACTACAACTACTACTACTACCACCCCTGACTAATGAGGACGGTTAAAAACCAACACTGGCAGTACAGTTTGTAGCAGACACCAGATTATTTTATTTTGTCACTTAAAGGTACTAGGTCTGATTGTTTTTATTGTAAATTAATGTTACATAGTATAAACTATATCTATTCAAACATCTTGACTTGTTATTGTTAGATATTTCGAACATATAAAATTGCAATATTCTTACAAGTTTATTATTGATTACAATCAGAGCACAGTATTTGGCAAATTTTGCTGGTGACGTTGCTGACCACCCCTACTTTTTTTGGCCTTTTGGGGTATAATAGATTTCAAACAACCTTTAAAATTTAAAGTTTCATTACTTTTATGTCAAGGTAATTGGCCACCTTAAGTAACTACAACTGACTGAATGATTCTCACTCTCCAGTGCGCTAACCTCAGTCACTCACCTGGAACGCTATTCCAACATTGCGGCCATATTGATATGCACACTCCACAATCTCCCCCGAGCACTCTCCTAGTATCGCCACCTGGTAGGAACAAGGAACACCTACAGCATCCCGGAAGACATAGTAAACTTATCAATAACAAAAACAATTCTGAAGAACTCTGGCCACCTTTACTGCCATGACTGTCATCATCACTGGTTGGCCAAAGCCGAAGCCAGAACATTGATGAGCTGTTTCCATAAAATTTGACTGTTCGTTAGGGATGGACAATCAGTCACTTCTACATAAAGCTTTTCACAGTTCAGTTGAATTGTGAAATTGATGTATGGCTTCCATTGTAGCCCCCTGTTTTTCTTGCACTGAGTGGGTGTCCACAAGAACTTTGGTTTTATGTACTGGAAAATGCAAATAGTTTACTACTTTAAGGCCACACATGGCAGGTAGATAAGATAAATTTTTTTTTGTGCAAATCGTGCAATTTTTCTGCAAAAAGTATAGAATGGGTCTTACTGAGTAAAAAATATATTGAACTTTTTCTGCCAGACCCCCCGTTTCCATGGTAACAAACAAAATGTCCACCATTTTTTTTAGCAAATATCAACAAATTTAGAAACACTGCCATTCTTTATCGAACACATATACACACGATTATAATTCTTGCAAATCCATGTTCAGTACACATTCTACTGTACAATGACCAGAGCATTTGTTAAAATGTTTTTATTTTTAAAATAATTTTTTTGTCAAGTGCAAAAAAACCTTCATTTTTGGCAACAAATACGGGTTTATCTTTCAAACTGTTGATGATTTCTAAAATGTCTGGTCATTGTGCAGAGTAGAGTATGTTGAATGCAACATTCAAAACCTTATTAATTTTGGATAGCATAATTACTCAGAGAGGTATCCTTTTTTCCAAATGCAGAAAACACGTTTTTGAGAAAATGCCCGTCAAAGACTGAAAAACAGGATTTATTACTTGAAACTTGAAAGAGGCATTCTTTATACATGAATGAAAGTGATTTAGAGGTATGTAATTGCTATAAAAGTGAACTTTATAGATAATAAATATACAAAGCTATCAGAATACAGTGGAAACACATTTTGAGTATTTTTATCAAAAAACACCTTTAGCATCTAACATCATCTATGCAACTTAGTCATCCATCATCCAAATAATGCATGTAAATACTCACAGATTTGCAGCTGTTGGCAAGAAGACTGGCAGTTTTCTTGAAAGTCTTTGTCATGTAGTGGTTAAACCGCTCACTTTCATCTTCCTTTGAGCCAAGCTGCATAAATTCTCCTGCAAACCGGTCATCATCTATAATATAAAGTAGTTGTCTGTATGTTCCTTCACATATATATATCCGTCAGTTTCGTATGTATGGGGCTGAAATGTTGTAGGCATGCCTAATTTTTTTTTATTTACTGGGAGTGGGGATGTTATGTATATGAACATTTGATGTAGATTATGTAACTCAGAATAGGAGTTCATAGTTACGTACAATTGTTAGCAATGCTATGTGTGTTTTCTGCAATTGTTCAAAGTTACGTGATCTACGTCAAACGTCCACATCTAGGTTTCTTCGTACGGTACGAAGTGGAACGCTTCATGAAACCGGCAGTTGGGCATGAAGTTGTCATTGCCATTGGTATTATCCTACCAAAACTTGACTGGGTAGTGAAAGGAGTCAAGCTCCTGCAGCGGTTGGCATTTCTCCTATGCAACTCGATTAGCATGGGAGAAATATATTATATGTACATAACAACAGTGACTGCAGACACTGCAGATCTTCCTCCGGCTGAAGAGCAGGTGTTCCATTGCTATCAATAATCAGTTATGAAACTGTATGACATAAACAGTTAACCTTTTAAGTGGTGTGTGTGTGTGTTAACACGGCAGCAAGTGGACACAGGGAAGTGCCAACATCATGGAATGATCTTACCACAATGATGAATGTTCACTATATATTTCAAGCGCGTACTGTGCCACATTGGACTATATTTGTTATCACCCTTTTCGTCACTCTACAATCGTGCCACCAGGTACCACCACCCCCCTCTACAAAAACGGAAATTTAAAAGACAATTCAAAAGTAACAAACACTTTATACATACAACAGCTGCACTGTCCTGTTTTTTTTTTACATAACTCACATTTACTTCCACAAAGTCAAAACATGATTGATATCAGTAAAAAATACTGTTACACTTGATAAAATTCTGATTTTGTTCCGACCTTTCACTTTTACTGTTATTGTCTGTTGGAATATATAACAACTGCTACGTACCTGCAACTAGATCTTCCAGGATCTGTGAGAAGGCTTCCATCACCTGGTTATTGCCCACCCTGGCTAGCATTATGGATGACACGGACATGATATAATCACCCGCCATTATAGCCTGGAACAGAATCACCACAGCTGAACACTTGCCTGGCATTCCAGGCAATAATTACTCGTCAACAAGTCTAATTCAGTTATAACTCTTGTAGGTCATTTTTTATTGGAACAGTAAAGAGGTAGTAAAATCAGGCATTCTTTATAATGACTCAAAAACAACAATCTTAGTGATCACCTCAAAACATCAATGTCATTTAACCTCAGACCGCCCCCCCATACAAAATTTTGAATTATGCTGACCTTTGTGTATCACATTGCAAAAAATGCTTAGCACACAGCACACTTATGAATGGTGATCCGAAAATAAACAATTCTTTTTGAAAAACTTCAATGTATGTCACTAAACAAAACAGGTGTTCCCCTTGACATCAGCGGGCGTACTGCCGTACATCGCTGTTGACATCACCGTTAGTAAAGTTAATTGTACAAATGCGACGTGAGATTTACGACCAACATACATTCTTCACCATCCATTGGTAATCTGAATTAACTAGTTTTTATCTATCCCTTTTTACTGGTTCTTTCTCTCCACCTCAACCCATGGTGGATATCCTAGCAACTACAACATGGGTACATCATATGACTAAATCAGTTTCAGAATAAACAGCAACTGTAATAATCTACCCAACTGTAGATGACTGACATCCTTGCAGAAAATGTCACTGGTTGCCATAGCAACTGGTACAAAGGTAAATTCCAAACCATCAGCCTGAAAATAAAACACTACTGGGTGATATACACACCATTGTTATGGTAACAAACAGCAGACCAATCCGTACATTTTTTTGACCCCAGCTGCTCTGGACGGACACCTTGCCACGCCTGGTCTTGGCCGAGTCCACCACGTCATCGTGCACCAGACTGGCTGTGTGAATCATCTCCGAGATCATGGCTACTGTCTTCTGCGATGACAACACCTCACTGCGACAACAACCACCAGGTGTCTCTCATCAACAGTCCATTACATAAAGTTATTTCAAAGACAAAATCTAGGCTATAAAAAATATTGTACAGATATGGTTCAGAAACATATCAATTTGGTACATTTTCTGTTTTAATTATGATATGTACAAGTTAACCATTTTTATCATTGTTATAGATGACCTATATTGTTCTTAGCTCCTTTCTTCTTCAATAGCCATTTTTATTTTTATTACTATTCAGACTGTAGATTGTAATAACAGCAGGAAATATACGGCGACATATTTCGGTGTAGGATAATGTATTTTGTACTTGAAAACATTTGTAACTTATTTCATTTTCTAATGGACAAAACACACACACACACACACACAGTGACCCAAAGCATATATTATATAATCCACACGAACCTGCTTCAATGGTTATTGTTAGCTGTGTGAATAAACATTGGACTCTGGAGGACAATGAATCTACCGCACTATCATAGACTGATAAACACAGCTGTTCCGTTACAAAACACTCAATGACAGATGCCCTTTAGTGACATTGACACTCACCTGTGAGTGGGTCTGTAGTGATACTGACACTCACATGTGAGTGGGTCTCACACATGAGTGTAAGTCTGTAGTGGCACTGACACTAAGCTGTGAGAGGGTCTGTAGTGGCACTGACACTAAGCTGTGAGAGGGTCTGTACTCTGTAGTGACACTGACACTCACCCGTGAGTGGGTCTGTAGTGACATTGACCGGTGAGCGGGTCTGAAATGACACTCACCTGTGAGTTGGTCTGTAGTGTAGGTTACATGCCCTTGCCATTAGTAGCACCACCATGGGGCGGAAGGCTTTGCCCTGTCCATCGAAGTGGTAGTGCGAAATGTCTCTCAACTCACAGAAGTCAGTACTCAGCTCCTGTTGACAGACACCAGCATTTCACCACACACGGGTAAATGGTCTAAAATCACTACTATGCTAACAGAAACTGTCTAAAATCACTACGATGCTGATAGAAACTGCATTTTTCTGCTGACAGAAACTGCAATATTTTTATTTGTGCAAATCGTGCAATTTTTCTGCCAAAAGTATAAAACGGGTCTTACTGAGTAAAAAATATATTGAACTTTTTCTTCCATGGTAACAAATAAAATGTCCACCATTTTGAGCAAATATCGACAAATTTAGAAACACTGCCGTTCTGTGTTGCGTTGTGTTACATCACTAAAAGTTGATGTTGGTGTTGATAACAAGGGAATGAATCCAAAATCATTTTGACCACTCAATATTTAACACCCATTAATGCCTGTCTTCTTTTAGCAGCATTATTCAGGTTGTTGAGAAAAACTTGGTGAACATTTTTAAGTTATCTGTACAATTATAGTCTACAGAAGATACGACTGGTATGCAGTCACCACATCACCTAAAAGTATGCCTACCACATAGCTTCTTAGTGAGTGTGACAGGGAGCATTGGTGATAGTGTATTACAAGGGTACACAGTGGTCCCTCTCTGCAATGGACACTCCAACCAGTGAACACCTCTGTTATGTGGACAGTTTATGCTGCACAAACTACATTATTTCAATGTACAACTACCTCTGGTGACAGACAGACCCCACTCATGTAAGGACACAATTGATTACAATTACAGTGTAATTATTATTATTATTATTAGTACATGTAACTGGGTTTTTAGAGCACTTATTACACAGGTATAGGGCTGTGTAATTGACTACTGTAATTGAACCATGTCTAACAATGAGCAGTAATAATAGATGTAATCTTCTTTTGTAAAGCAATGTAGTTGTACTCCTATGAACCTATGAATTATTTCAATTCACCCTCTATGAAGCAGTGTAATTTTTGAAGTATACCGTAATTGGAACTTATTTTTTAAGCAATGTAAATGTGATCGTATTTGACCATAATACAGCATTAACATGTAATACCCTAACCCTTTCATTTTTCATGTAATACCCTAACCCTTTCATTTTTCATGCATCTCTGAATTCGGGTTTCCGAGGACTTAAGTGCAATGAAAACAATAAAAGTTTCCTAAATGTTATTATAATGATAAAGCCTGAGAGAATCCCATGGCAAGACCGTGCAACTAGGCGGTACCTTCTTGATGTTGTCACTCAGTGCCAGAATGTCATCCTTGACAAGCTCGTACGGCTCAACTTTCTCTTCCGTCTCCATTTCTCCCAGGTCTGCCGTCTCCGTGGATGACTCAGATGCATTTCCTCGCACTGGGAAGGCAGTCATCCTCCATGACTGAACCGGCTGCAGCAGCCACGTCCTGCCACGATGATGAGGCTGAAGACCACAAGCAGTTGTAATAATATAACTGTTATTTATATAGCACCGTATATCCATAAATACAATCTGTTCAGAGGTACTTAAAATAAAACATAGATAAAATAATTACTATAATAAAATACATAAATTAATATAATAGTGATGGTAATAACTAAGAGTTGTGTGAACATTCTTTCACGCCAATTTATGCAAATCTCATGGGGTCAGTGATGCTCCAATATGTTTCATGTTCAATTTGAGAGTACTGCTCCAAAAATTATTGGTCCAACTCGTCTCCCCCAGAAACAATTTAATTCTTAATGCATCTGTACATTTTCAAGATTAATAGGTAAATAGAATTAATTAGTACGAAGAATTGTTAGAATATTAGTTCGAAAAATACTAATTTAGCGTATAGCATTCCCCAGAACTTAAGAATGCACAAGTCACAAGTAATCAAGTCAGTCAAATTATCGAAAACAACATGTTTAACAATTTACATGTACCATACATAAATATGCACTATGCGTGCACTGCGCTTTGTTATTATACATATTGTATGTTAATAACGGCGAAATTGAGGAGGGCCCAGGTTCTAGAAAAGTACCAAAATTATTATGATCATCCTGGCAGGGAGACATGGGGCTGTCACGTGGGCTGTCCGTCAACAATCCCTCCTTTTTTATTTTCTATTGAAAAAAAATTATTTAAAAAGTTTTTTCACTCGTTATTGATCATACAAGGTGTAGGGATGTATGTGCATTCTACAGAGTCTAAGAAAAGAATGATGATGCCTTGCATTAAATAGTCTTTATGCAGATTCATTTACATAATACCAGTCTCAATCAGTATAAATGCCATCCTGTGAGACAAACTAATGAAACCATGGCGAAACGTACACATGACATTCATAAATACAGTGTACATTAAACATTGTTTGCTTCTTGTTTGTTTCTAGTCAATTTAAGTAGTTTTCCGGTGTAAAACGTACAGGCCATATTCTATTGATGTAAATGTTTTTATTCATCTGCCAATCCCGCTAAAAAGTAATGTATTTGCAAATGGAATGTCAGGCTATATAGTAATATACATCACTGGCATGTTCCATATTGCATAACAAAAACTACAGCTTGTCTTTTAATCAACCACAGTGAGCATCTAAGACATGGCAGCCATCTTCGAAACTAATAGCAAAAAATCCATAAATAGTAAATAATAAGGACCTCACTCTTCCTTTAAAAAAAGTTCAGACGAGAAACAAGTTTTTTTTACTAGGCCTTAACTCAGTGACATGTACGCACCGGTGTCACCGATGATAAGAATAACCTCAGGGATCCCTAGACGCTCAGTGCTATCAGTGGCAATGGTCTGAGAAATGGCAGATGTTGTTCAATTTTGGGAAATGTAAATGCCTACATACAAAACATGGGAACTTGGATGTAAACTATAAAATGGGAGATACTGTTCTGGGTACTACTGTAAAAGAAAAGGACTTAGGAGTTACAATAAGCGCTGACATAAAAGTTTCAGAACAGTGTGGTATTGCAGCTTCAAAGGGTAATAAAATTCTTGGGTTGATTAGGAGAAACATAACATACAAGGAAAAAAGCTAATTATACCTCTGTATAAAGCAAAAGTTAGACCTCATTTAGAATACTGTATACAAGCGTGAAGACCATATCGTAAGAAGAATATAGATACGCTTGAACGTATACAGAGGAGAGCAACTAAAATGATTCTAGAAATGAGAGACCTTAGTTACGAAGAATGCCTAAAAGAATGTGGTTTAACAACCATAGAGACAAGGAGGTTAAGAGATCAGATTAAAATTTTTAAGATATTGAATGGGTATGAAAATATTGATAGAAATGTTTTTCTCACTCAAGAAAGATAGCAGAACTAGATGATATTAGGTAAAATTAGTAAAGAATGAGTGTAGATTGGATATCAGGAAGTACTCGTTCTCACAGAGTCAGAGGAAATCAATGAATGGAACATTCGGATCGTATAACTGCTAGCAGCATGAATATGTCTAAAAACAGGGTTGACACACATCTCAGGAGGGCGGGTTACATGTAGATGAACATTGTTGGACTCTCGATAAACCAATGGCTTCCTTGTCCACTTGCCATCTGGGCCTTTGGCTTGGATAGCAAATCTTGTTAATACGTGAGATGTATAGACATATGTGTGAGAGCGTGAGGTGGAAGTCAAAGGCGTGAGACTTTGTAGAACTAGAGGCAAGTTCCAAGCCCAGCCCAGGCCAGCTAGCCGCTTAGCCTTAGGCTTAGGCCGTAGCCGTAGGAAAGGCAACCGAAAGCAGCCGACTAAAACAATCCGGCCAGCATTTTTGCAGTACCTTCAATGTAGGCAACCATAGGGTACACTCACACCGGTTATTTTCTGCAATGCCAATGTAAAGATTGTTGCCAGAAACACGGTTCTCGGGTACTACTAAAGGTCATCGGTCCATGGACTGGAGGTTACAAGTACGACATCGAGCCGAGGGCTGGGTCTTCGTTGGGAAGTTCATACTCACATGCCATAAATCCAACTTGCGTGAACTTAACAAGGCCATACAGCTACTTGACCGGAAACGCTTTTGCAATAGGTGATGCCCACAAAACCTGCATCTTTTAAAAACACTCAAATAATTCAAACAAGTGACAGCCCCTACACGTGCCACTAGCGTACCGCTGGCCATTTCTACCGGTACAAGCGGAGCTAGGAACGAGTGAACAGTGTTTTGTTTACGTATTATACCGTAAATGCGTTAATGAAAGACACAAAACGTAAATGGTTATTTCACGTAGCTCTATATAAATGCTAATTCATCCACCCCATTGGCAATTGATGATCTCTGAAAGAGCGACAGGTTCAAATGTTAAAGAACTACTTTTTATATATATGCACAAGCACAAGCCACTTTCTCAAATCTATAAATGATGACAAATTAAAGTCTAAGAAGGGTGTTTACAAAACTAAAAGGTATAATCATCAGCACCATAAGACTATATTACTAGTTGAATATTTGCACTGATTTAATATGTGCAGCCGATGCAGACAATCAAACTAAGACTTTCAAATCTCATGATTTATTAATAATTAGTAACCATCATTAATTTGCCACAGAAGCTTTTATCCAAATGCTGTTATGTTTGATTGGAAATACCAAATAGTCAAATTTTATCATCTAAATAATGTTGGTAATAAATTAATTAATCCTAATTATTTTGTATAAACATAACTTTTTTATTATCATTCAGCATAGAGGCCTTACGTATCTAGTATGTTCACGTTTCTACAGTTGTTTTGTAATATGCCCCTAAGGAACATTTAACTTCTTGTAGTCAAACAGTTAATTTAATTGAAATTAGTTTTAACATGTTAAAAACAAAACAGAGAAACACATATGCTGGGGTGAGGTGACATATATTCAACAAGTTAAAAGTAACTGGAAAGTCATTGTTGACATGCCACTTGAGTCACATGGAGTTTTTTCTTTGGCTGGCAATCTTGTAAAATATTGTAAAGTGATGACACAATAAGGACTTTTCAAGCTGGAGGGAAACAGACAAGTGGGAAACTCATGGGCTTATTGGCCGGACTGAAAGAAGGACAAAAATATGAAGAAACGAAGAGAAACACAGGCGATCAGACAAAACAGAGACGGATACTTTCACAAATTAAAGTAGAAGACTCAGAAGTTGAAATCAATTTAACATAGAATAAACATATTATTATATCTTGGATTTATGCATGCATGTTTAGACAAGCAGCATGGTAGGAAATAAATGTGCTAGTTCTGCGCTACAACAGTTGATGTCAATAAATACGAGTTATAACTAAATCATGTGTTAATTTTTCCACATCTGTGGTAGTCAATGTCATGTCGCACCATAGATTTATTATGAAACAATCTACAGTAGATTGTTTGGTATCCCATTAACAACTACATTATTATGTTATGCTAATACTACATTATTATATTATGCTATCATATCCTTATTTCAAAGCTTTAGCATGCTGATGGAGGTGTTAGTGACTATCATAGGGGCAACTGTGAATCATTAACAACTTCAGAAGTGTACCAAGTCTTACACCCCTCTACATAAATGTACAGAAAAAAGTGCTGTTCAGCATGAATTGGATTTTGCTTATCACGTGTTGCTTAGAAAAAAAACATTTAGATTTAGAAGACAACATATTAAAAAAAAACTTCATGCATGCACGCACACACGCATGCACATAATTGACTAGAGGGTGTATAATTATGTTGCTTTTAGGTTATTTTGAGTGTTTTTAGTGTAGAACTGTGTGCCCCCACCCACCACCCATCTATCCACCCATCTATCCAACCACCCACCCATCTATCCACCCACCCATCCATCCATATATGCATATATGATACTGGTTACTGAAAGCGTCACATGAATGTGACGCTTACCAAAATGTAAGGTAATAATATTTTCAGCAAACATGATTTCTTAGAGCACACATTAGGGTACACATTAGGGTAGTACAAATTGAACTGAATTTTTTTTATAGAGATTATGAGACTTTAAGGGTTACAATTTATATACTTAAAAGAATTGATAATGTTACATACATATGTAACACTGCCTTCAATGATATTATCTCACATGGTCATCAGAAATAAAACTCTAAATGTAGCAGGAAGCATGAAACAGATGACATTAAGCATATTCAAATTGAATAGATATTTTAGGGACTCCGATAAGCCAATGGCTTCCTTATCCACTTGCCATCTGGAACTTGTTGTTTGGGATGGCAATCTTGTTTATTTTAACAAGGATGTTATGTATGTAACACCAAAATACTGGAACATATTATTATTATTATTCACGGTGGATTAGTTTCTAGAAGCAGGGTCAATTTTATTTCTGCTTTGTAAAAATAACCTCTCACCCAAATATTCTTGATATCTTGGGAATTTTAGTCAGATGACCCCAGTGCTTAAGTGATTGCTTGGCATGTGACGTTTTTGGTGTCCAAATTTGGTGTATTTTTTTCAAGTCAATTTCATAATTATTGAAATAAGCTCTTTAAATTGTCAGATAATCAGATATGACTTTGAGACCTCAATAACAAATGTGGCATAAACAAATCTTAAAGCATCTGTGTTGTCAGAACTCATCAAAATGAGCATCACGCTTGCTCTCCAGTACCATATTTATGAATGTATATATAAACCAGTATAAATCCATTGATTACTGAAGTTTTGTTAAGCATGCTCTAATGTGTAACTATAATATTATACAACTGCATAACACATACACTAATTTTAAGAAATAAACACATCAACAAAGGATAATTCAAATACTTCATTGTACCATTTTATAACAATACACAAAGAAAAAAATTTCCTGTGTTCTATCAAGTGAAATATACTGTATCTCTTTGGTTGAAAAACTTAAATAAACAACACAAAGAACAATGGCTGTTTACTGATAGCCACACTAACAGGTAAATTTACCTTTCTACTGACATTTTCCTTTTCGATGTAACATTCAACTAGAGATTGTACTTGAGCAACGTGACAACTGCCACCTCAAACCTTGAGACACTCTTCAGCTTTCCAGGCTCTGTAGCTATAATGCTCAGTGTCATTATGCAGCACATCTAATTATAATCATCAACAACAGTAAACAACAGTGCACAATGAAAACATACCATATAAGCCCACTAACATGTATGTGCACAATGAAAACATACCATATAAGGCCACTAATATATGCGTGCAATTTTCTGGAACAATATCACTCCATGACAATATAAATATAATTACATATAGTATTGTTTCATCTTAGAAACTTCTAATTTTTGTATCCTGCACAATATAATATTGTTGACATAACGAGCATTAACAAGTCAACACAGCTCGATGTCTATTTTGCAACTTTCAAACATGGCTGCAAATAGTTCTTTGGAGATCAGATGTAAATTGTTACTTCCATCATTAAGATTTTACTTATTCCAGTGGAGATCAAATAATTCCAACACATATACAGTATATGTAAACAAAGCCAATTTTTTTATTATTAAAGTTATTTACAACTTTGTTACATGTTCTTAATAGTTACCACAATGTCATCTTCTTTGCGAATTTTGATGGGTACTTTTACAAAATTAAATATATAGGCTACTACAATGATTACTTTACTTTATCAAATATACAACATATTTACTATACAAGATGATCCAACATATTCCACAGGGAATATCTCATAAACAATGGAACATTTCGCAGAAGCGTATTTCTACTTCAAAACCACAATTTTTTTTCAAAACGAGACATTTTTGATATGACCAAAATACACATTAATACGCATACGTAAGACAGATGAAGAGAACTGTAATGACAAAAACAATAATTAAATGGCATTTGTGATTATTATATAAGAAGTCTTGATTGAAAACAACTTCATTCCTCCTTTTAGTTGCCCAATAAATGCACTTAAGCCACACAATTGGATACAATACAGTATTTGCGAAAACTATAACTATGATAAATGTAACTATGAGTAACCATTGCAACTTAATGTAATGATATGTAATGTCACATTACTGATTACAATACCATCAGTGTCAAGCAACTGGAAAGAATTATCATCACAAAATGCAATCCTTGCAACAGAAAATTGGTCAAATGACAGGTTTCGGGCCAAAATGAGAAAAATGCCAATTCAGGCGACATATCTGAATAAAGGAAAATTCATATTTGAAATCTGCAATAAATGATAAGATTTTAGCTACCATTTGCTTTGATGTTGGATTCTTATGATATTCCAATATCATGTACAAGTTTCCATTTATACTCTGAAGATGAAACACAGAAGTGAGTTTTTTTCAAAAACAAATTAGATTTATCATGTTTTGCCCTGAAATCCTTCAAGAACATTTTGTGTTGCAGTCGGCATCCATCTCATATTATCAATACTTTATACATACCACTCACACACTTACTGGAACACATTTGTTATTAATATACAGTGTTTTAAATGATTTTATTTATTGAA
Source organism: Lamellibrachia columna (assembly GCA_963662155.1). NCBI lineage: Eukaryota > Metazoa > Annelida > Polychaeta > Sabellida > Siboglinidae > Lamellibrachia > Lamellibrachia columna. The sequence goes on along the minus strand of OY759263.1, from coordinate 21,482,443 downwards.
CTTTTCTGTAGCTCACCAATGTCATATACTCCAAACAGCCCAAACTTGGGCTAATGCAGGAGGTTGTGGTGGACTGTGCGCATGTGTTATGGGTGGTAAATACAACTAAAAGACTAGTATCTTTAATGTTGCTGAAAGGGTTTTTAAATTTTGAATAGGTTGGTAATGTGTATGGATACTGTTGCTGTCTTGCCACATGCACACATAGACAGTCTCCATACCCACACCATAGATAAGTTTACACTGAGCACTGTTTTAAAGGCAGTTTAGGTGAGGAGGTGTGGTGAAAGGGAGTTCCATGATAGCTTCTTGAAATGATTTTGGTTTGTTTATGCTGGTAATTTTTGGTGGAATCATATTCCATATGTGAATGGTTCGGGGATAAAATGAAGACCATTGCATTTATATGACACCTGGGGGCTACGTAATGTCCACGGGTTCAAGAGCAGGTTAGTAAGCCTGGAGGGGGGGTGATCTCAATAATGTTATTTAGAATTTTGTAGAAGGTTGTGGCTTGTTTAATAATACGTTTTCGTTCAAGGGTTGGCCATCCAAGGGCAGTAATCAGGTCTGCTGGATTTGTGTTCTGTCTGCAATCATTTTTAACAAATCTGGCAGCAGAGTGTTGTACTCTTTCAAGGCTTTTAACTTGTGAAGTGGTGTGAGGATTCCATATGGGTGACGAGTACTCGAGTTTTGGCCGGATTAGCATGTTGTAGGTTGTTTGTTTAACTTCGGGTTTGCATGGGCCAAGAGTTTGTTTAATAAAGATACCCCTAAATGTGGCTCTTCAAAACCTACAATGTGGAGTTACCCATCTATGGAAACACCCGTAAATGTTGCTATCAGAGAGCCCCAATGATTTGAAGCTACATATGGCTGAAAATGTCCCTCAAGTTGGTATTGTGGGACGTAGCAGCTCAGTGGGTAGACCATCGCACGCTGTTTTGAAAAAGGGACAATTCCAATCACTCCACACTGCCTAAGTTCACTCAGCTGTATATACGAGTTTGTGGCTATAGACAACAGTGGATATGTGTGACTAGTCTTTGCACAGTAATAGCAGTGTGGTTGAATGCTTCCAAAATCAAGTTGATGTTGGAATGAACAGCTAGGTCTGCTTTGAGCAGCCCAAAGGACTGGATACCACACTAGATGAGAATTTACTTTTAAAACACTGCCTTGTGACAACATTCTGCATGTTACTAAAGGCCTGTTCAGTCATTTACACACATTCACATATATGTGCAGCCCACTCAGTAAACAGAAATGTAAAACAGGTGACAACTGGAAACACAACCTTTGTAACAAGACAGTGTTTAAAGGAAGATGTTGCCTTATCACACATGAAATATACCCACTGTGTTATAATACAAAGTTGTCAGAACGGTGGACAATAACCTGTGGTAAATGCACGGTTTCATGCATAAACACTTCAACTATGTTTTTATTTATCTCTCTTGCCAATTCTATGTTTGACAAGATCTTTTAAGATGAATACACATGTACCACTAATGTGACACTCCAAGTCATTGCCACAAGGGCATTAGATCAAGGTCACCACCCCACTAAGATTTTACTACATTTTGATTGGCCAATGGAAGATGCACAAAGCACAAGTACATGAGGTGTTCAGTCCACACAGCCTACATAACAACTACATAAATGTATATATCACATTCTGTTTTATTGAATATGTTTGAAAGTTTCTGCTGTTTACTGGCCCTAATCATATCACAGGCCAAATATACTACTGCTTCATCAATCCAGATGACAGCAATGACTCTTTTATGACATGACATTTTTTATTTATATAACATTATTTAACTTATTTCTAAATGTATCCTTTAAACTTATTTTAACATGAGCAGGTCTTTACAAGGAGACACGGATTGTTATAAATGTCTAATAATTATTTTTTATTATTACTTTAATCTAAACATGAGCAGAAGTTTTAACGTCTCCACCAGTGTCAAATAGAATAACTAGCCTCTGATTAGCTAGCCGCTGAAGTCTCATTCAAAACAATACATCTGTTTACTATTCTTTCAAAATAAAATAAACAATTATCACCTTCAATTGTTTGTATCACAACTCTGGAAACACTGTCTCTCTCCCAAGAACTTGTAGAGAACTACATCTGTCAATGTCTTTGCAGAAATTGCGGCAGTCAATGAACTGTCCGAGCTTCAAATTTTATAGAATAAACATACTTCAGAGACACCAATATAATATTGTACAAAAAACAAGACATCTACCACTCTCATGATGTGAGTAAGGTATATAAAGATCTGGTGTCGCGGGTCTCACCATGACGGGGAGGAGATTCTACCTCATGAACGTGGGATATTAAAAAAATGTATTGTGTATTTACTTCATTCTGGTGCTTTTTTCTACAGATAGTTTAAATATAAATAGTCTCTAAACTAGGTTCGATGGTACATTTTGATTCAAATCATTACATATATTTTTTTAACTTGAAATTATGAGTGGCTTGATTGTCGATTTTGACCTGAAATCTGTAGATCATGACATTCTGAAAAAAATTAAAAAAAGCGCGAATTCTACCGTCAAAGCTAGAGATCTACGATACTTTAATTAAAAGACAATTTCACTTGGCTTGGCAGCCAATGAAAATAATATCACATCTAGTTAAATCATTCACCAAACCAGGGCTCAGTAAACGAGCCGCTAAACAGCCCCATCTATCAACGACAAATCTGTGCATTTTGGCATCTCAGAGTTTAATCATAAAACATTGACTATCATTATTCTTTGGCTTCGGGGATTTCTTCATTGTTTACAAACAGCTTATGAATGATTCCGTCTCTTCTTTTGCCTGAGCTGACAGCCTTGATGTGTGCGAGCATCGTCTCCGTCAATACAAAGTGGGTCTCTGTTCCATCATCCACAAACTCACCCTAAAACACAAATCATAATCAATCATCGTACTTGTCATCTTACAATAATCCAGCAAGTGAATGTGTGTATGTTTTACGTTATGCTAGACGCTTTGTAGCTCGGGCATCAAACTTTCAGGGGTTCATCTATGGTCCCATGGCCGGGTCGCTTCAGTTTAATTTTTTCGAAATTCACCCTGCTATTACTCTGTCTATGAACAATCAAATTAGCATTTGTAGTTATCATGTACAACCGTCCACAACGCTATTCGAATGATTATGTACAACTATTTCTTCGACAGTCCGAAGTTATGTAACACAAGGGTAAGGCATCACTACAACTGCCACTATTGCATCAAGATATTGACTGGCAGCACCAAGTACCAATGCATAGATGGATATTTCCGTGAACTTTTAAAAAATATTTTTATTGTGACACTCTTACGAATTACCAAGTTATCCCGTCCAGAGGATGGGTATTTTTGTTAGTCTATATAATACTGTACTGTATTGTTAACTTATGTAGTATTAAAACTTTTTTACATATTATTAAAAAATAAAATTGTATTATTATATTTTTATTATTACTGTTTTATTATTAGTATGAATGTATTGTTATACATTATTAATAATATTATGTAGTGTTATTAGTAATTAGTATTGTTGTTATTACAAAAACATGACATATTTTGAGCAGGTTTTTAACCCGGATACACAGCGCATTATAAATGTATAATAATAATAATATTTATGGATAACAAACTTCAGATATGGTAATTCAGCCACTGTGTGCTGAAGGCAAATATGCTCTTAAACAATTATTTTAAACAATTATCCCAATCAACTAACTATACAAATCTATTGATATTTATAATCTGTCACTGTGTGAACAAACTCTTATTGTCATTAATGACCAATATCCTTTGTCATCAGCGGTCTTCTCGGTTTCGAGTATGACATTAACATCGCAAATCGTTCAACGTTTTCTTGCACAACCTCTTTCATGGGATAGTTGGCCAATACGAGCTGCCAATTTCCTTCCGCAGTATCGGCATGCGAACTCTGGCTGCTGATTTGTTCAATTTGCAAGCGCACAATTATGGCGGCGTTGTCGTTTGATTTTGGCATCAGTTGCTCTTATGGTTTAAGCTTTTGCGGCTCCTTTTTTGACGGTCGTATGCCACTGCCACCGTATGCCATCTCCTCCCAGTGCCTCTTGTTGATATCAGCAGCATGGAGGTGTTGTTTTGTGCGATCCATGTAGTGTAAGTGTGGCCTTCCAACATTTCGCGTTGCCTGCCATAGCTCACCATACAGAACTGCCTTAGGCAGTCGGTTGTCATTTATCCGTACAACATGGCTGTTCCAGGTAAGTTGCTGGCGTAGAAGCATTGCCTTGCATATCAGCACGTTGTAGTACTTCATTGTTGGTCACTCGGTCTGACCACCTGATTCCGAGTATGGCTCGTAAGTGTGACAATCACTGAATATCCTTTATAATCATATATATATATATATATATATATATATATATATATATATATATATATATATATATATATATATATATATATATATATATATATATATATATATATATATATACACACACATAATTTATCAACCCTGGCATTACCTACAAGATTGATTACACATATATTTGCAATGCTGATTTCTCAATAACAATAACCTCTCTAGTCATATATATCACTGATATTGAAAGAGACAGGAGTTTCTTATTTTACGACTTACCGTCGTTGGCATTCGCTGGCCATTTACCCACACATCTAGTGTGTCTTTTTCTGAAAGCAACAAAAACAGTTATGGATGAGTTACATAATAAATCAGACTTAGGTGAGCGTTAACCATTAAATAACCTAATAGAAAACAAAGCATTGTTTTGACAGGCACTAAACATCAACAATGTGGATAGTACACTGGTGGTTAATGGTAGTTAATATGGTTTAGTGTTTACTATGTAGGACCCCAAGGATGGATTCTGAGATCAAAATTAATATACAAGCAGATGGGGAGTATTTCAGTGTTTACTATGTGGGACCCCAAGGATGGACTGTGAGATAAAATATACGAGGAGATTGGGAGTATTTTAGTGTTTACTATGTGGGACCCCAAGGATGGACTGTGAGATCAAATATACATGGAGATGAGGAGTATTTTAGTGTTTATTATGTGGGACCCCAAGGATGGACTGTGAGATCAAATATACATGGAGATGAGGAGTATTTTAGTGTTTATTATGTGGGACCCCAAGGATGGACTGTGAGATCAAATATACATGGAGATGAGGAGTATTTTAGTGTTTACTATGTGAGACTCCAAGGATGGACTGTGAGATCAAATATACATGTATATGGGGAGTATTTCAGTGTTTACTATGTGGGACCCCAAGGATGGACTGTGAGATCAAATATACATGGAGATGAGGAGTATTTTAGTGTTTATTATGTGAGACTCCAAGGATGGACTGTGAGATCAAATATACATGGAGATGAGGAGTATTTTAGTGTTTATTATGTGGGACCCCAAGGATGGACTGTGAGATCAAATATACATGGAGATGAGGAGTATTTTAGTGTTTATTATGTGGGACCCCAAGGATGGACTGTGAGATCAAATATACATGGAGATGAGGAGTATTTTAGTGTTTACTATGTGAGACTCCAAGGATGGACTGTGAGATCAAATATACATGTATATGGGGAGTATTTCAGTGTTTACTATGTGGGACCCCAAGGATGGACTGTGAGATCAAATATACATGGAGATGAGGAGTATTTTAGTGTTTACTATGTGGGACCCCAAGGATGGACTGTGAGATCAAATATATGAGGAGATGGGGAGTATTTTAGTGTTTACTATGTGGGACCCCAAGGATGGACTGTGAGATCAAATATACATGGAGATGGGGAGTATTTTGTGTTTACTATGTGGGACCCCAAGGATGGACTGTGAGATCAAATAAACATGGAGATGAGGAGTATTTTAGTGTTTATTATGTGAGACCCCAATGATGGACTGTGAGATCAAATATACATGTAGATGGGGAGTATTTTAGTGTTTACTATGTGGGACCCCAAGGATGGACTGTGAGATCAAATATACATGGAGATGAGGAGTATTTTAGTGTTTACTATGTGGGACCCCACTTCCTTGTGGACTGTTACCTTGTCGTGGTAAGGAGGCTTGTGTACCCCTATGACCCTCTGAGCTATACCGGTGGGAGGCAACTCCTGGCAGGTCCAACCATACCGGGCAGGTCTGGGGCGAGTGGTCAGACAAAGCACAGTCCAGCCACATCTCTTGATCATGGAGCCCGGGAGGAAAATGGTCTACGACCACTGCGGAAAACTTGTGGGCACAGCGGCTTGGGCTAATCACCCACTCAGTTGTTATTGAAATCGATTACAGAAACCGAAACCATGAATACTCAACCACACCTCGATCTGAGCAAAGCAGGCTGTCCTGAAAGGGTGCGTATGAATCCCTTGGGTGAAAGCCGACAGGAAGCCCAAGGGAGGAAGAGTCTGCTACAGCTCAAGTCAAAAATTAGAATTGGATGTTGGAATGTCAGGACACTGTACCAGGCAGGAAAACTGGCACAGCTCGCCAAAGAAATGAGAAGATACAAGCTGAGCATCATTGGAGTCTGTGAAAGCAGATGGAACACCTTTGGGAAGGTTACAACTAGCTCTGGAGAAACTTACTTGTACTCTGGGAATGAGAGAGAAGAAGATGCGCACACACATGGAGTAGGGCTGCTCCTCTCAAAGGATGCAGCAAAAAGTCTCATCGAATGGGAACCAGTCTCGGAGAGAATCATCACAGCCAGGTTTACATCAAAAGGTCGGAACATCACCATTATACATTGCTATGCACCAACCAACTCTGCTGAATTTGAAGAGAAAGAGACCTTCTACCAACATCTACAAACAGTCACCCAAAAACTACCGAAGAGGGATATCCAAGTTGTTATGGGGGATATGAATGCCAAGATTGGAAAGGATAATGACAATTGGAAAGGCACAATGGGGAAAGAAGGTCTGGGACAGATGAATGAGAATGGTCTCCTGTTTGCAGATTTCTGTACTCTCAATGAACTGATAATCGGAGGAACTCTCTTTCCACACAAGCCTACACACAAAGCCACATGGATATCCCCAGATCTAAAGACGGAAAACCAAATTGACCACATAACAATCACCAAGAAATGGAGGAGAGTGCTTCTAGACGTCAGAGTGAAAAGAGGAGCTGACATTAACTCCGACCACCACCTCCTTGTGGGTGAATTTAGGATGAAGCTAGCAGCAAAGAAGAAGACGGATAACAAGGTACAAAGAAGGTTTGAGATAAGAAAACTTCAAAATACTAAAATACGACAGGAACTGGGAATCACACTACGGAACAGGTTCCAAGCATTGGAAGAGGGAAAAAACATTGATGAAAAGTGGGCAAGATGCAAGAATGCAATTACAGACACCTGTGAACAAGTACTAGGCTGCTGGGAAGCTAGGAGGAAGGACTGGATTACAGACGACACCTGGGAAGCTATTGAGGCAAGGAGGGAGACTAAAATGAAACTCAACAAGGAAGCAGATGACACAAGAAAAAAAAAACTGCAGCAGGAATACCAGGAAAGAAACAAAACAGTTAAAAAGAAGACAAAGAGGGACAAGAAAACATATGTCGAAAAACTAGCAAACGAGGCTGAGATCGCAGCTAGGCAAAACAACTCCAGAGAGTTATACAAGATCACCAGACAGCTAGCAGGGAAGAACAAGAGCACTAGTCGCCCCATCAGGGACAAACAGGGAAACCTTCTCACTAAGGAATCTTTTCAGTTACAACGCTGGAAAGAATATTTCCAAGATATCTTGAATAGGCCTCCACCAGATTCAATCCCAGACATTGAGGAAACAAATGAAGACCTTAACATTAATTGTGGTAGGATATCCAAAGAGGAGATCAAGAGAGCCATCAAAAAGCTGAAGCTAGGCAAAGCACCTGGAATTGACAATATACCATCTGATGTCTTAAAAGCTGATATTGGGGCCACCACAAACGTTTTATACAGCGTGCTAAATGAGATCTGGGATAAAGAGGAAATACCAACTGAATGGAAGACAGGTATGCTAGTTACAATCCCCAAGAAAGGGAACCTCAGTGAATGTAAGAACTGGAGAGGGATCATGCTTCTATCAGTGCCCAGTAAAATTCTCTGCCATATCATCCTGGATAGGATACAAGAAACAGTTGACAAGAAGCTAAGAAAGGAACAAGCTGGCTTTAGAAAGGATAAATCCTGCACAGATCACATTGCTACACTCAGGATTATCGTTGAACAATGCATTGAATGGCAGAGCTCCCTTTACATAAACTTTGTGGACTTCGAAAAAGCATTTGATAGTATAGATAGGACAGTTCTATGGAAGCTCCTGAGGCATTATGGTTTACCTACAACATTTTTAACCCTAATAAAGAACATGTACGAAGGTTTCACTGGTCATGTCATCTTTAATGGACAAGTTTCAGAAGGCTTCCAGATTGGAACTGGAGTACGACAGGGCTGCTTGCTATCTCCACTGCTCTTTCTGATAGCCATAGACTGGACAATGAAAAGATCCACAGAACACCATCGTACTGGGATCCAGTGGAACTTGTTCTCACAACTAGAAGACTTGGATTTTGCAGATGATCTAGCACTACTCTCAGAAACCCATAAACACATGCAACAAAAAACAGAAAGGCTTCAAGAAAAAAGCAGCCAACTGGGTCTTAAGATCAATGTGGGAAAGACAAAGGTGATGAAAGTCAACAGCAGATCCTCTGAACCCATCTCACTAGAAAGTGGTACTGTTGAGGAAGTACAAGACTTCATCTACCTTGGGAGCAACATCAGTACAAATGGTGGAGCTGACAAAGATGTGGAGCTACGCATCAATAAAGCTCGCCATGCCTTCAGAACCCTACGCCCTGTATGGCTCTCTTCCCAACTATCCATAAACACTAAGATCCGCATTTTCAACACCAACGTTAAACCAGTTCTTCTCTATGGCTGTGAAACGTGGAAAACTACTCAGTCTCTCAACAACAAACTCCAAGTCTTCATCAACAGTCGCCTCCGATACATCCTTAAGGTATGGTGGCCTAACAAAATATCAAATAAAGAGCTCTGGAAGAAAACCAAACAGGAAGAAATAAGCACTACAATCAAGAGGAGAAAATGGAGCTGGATTGGCCACTCAGAAAAGATCCAACAAATACAACCAATCAAGCACTGGACCATAACCCACAAGGAAAGAGAAGACAAGGAAGGCCAAAAATCAACTGGAGACGCTCCACACTACAAGATCTTGAAAAAGTGGGGGTCACCTGGCAAGAGGCCAAAGCTATAGCCCAGAAGAGAGTGAGGTGGAGAAACATGGTTGATGCCCTATGCTCCTGAAGGGGCCAAGAGGATTAAGTAAGTAAGTAAGTATGTGGGACCCCAAGGATGGACTGTGAGATCAAATATACGAGGAGATGGGGAGTATTTTAGTGTTTACTATGTGGGACCCCAAGGATGGACTGTGAGATCAAATAAACATGGAGATGAGGAGTATTTTAGTGTTTATTATGTGGGACCCCAAGGATGGACTGTGAGATCAAATATACATGGAGATGAGGAGTATTTTAGTGTTTATTATGTGGGACCCCAAGGATGGACTGTGAGATCAAATATACATGGAGATGGGGAGTATTTTAGTGTTTACTATGTGAGACCCCAAGGATGGACTGTGAGATAAAATATACATGGAGATGAGGAGTATTTTAGTGTTTACTATGTGGGACCCCAAGGATGGACTGTGAGATCAAATATACATGGAGATAAGGAGTATTTTAGTGTTTACTATGTGGGACCCCAAGGATGGACTGTGATATCCATGTGACGTTAGCATACATTGTGACATTTCAATTACAAGAGTCCACCTTCCACCAATTTTTTAGGATTAACCTCCCAACTCCAATTTCCTGCCACCCCACCCCCCCATGAAAAACCAGTACTTTTTCTAATTTGTTCCCACAGTAAACTGATAATTTTTTTCATTGAACTCACCTAATACTACTCTGGTAGGTACACCATTGAACTCACCTAATACTACTCTGGTAGGTACGCCATTGAACTCACCTAATACTACTCTGGTAGGTACGCCATTGAACTCACCTAATACTACTCTGGTAGGTATGCCATTGAACTCACCTAATACTATTCTGGTAGGTACGCCATTGAACTCACCTAATACTATTCTGGTAGGTACGCCATTGAACTCACCTAATACTACTCTGGTAGGTACGCCATTGAACTCACCTAATACTACTCTGGTAGGTACGCCATTGAACTCACCTAATACTACTCTGGTAGGTATGCCATCAACAGTAAGAGTCCAAGTCTTCATAATTTTCGTCTGGTTCTCGGTAAACTTGCGTAGACTCTTGCCATTCACCTCGATGGAGTACTCATAGGCGAAGCCACTGACAGCCTGTATGAGCACACAACAACTGGCCTTGCCGATATTGAAATGTTCCCGTCCGACCAGCTTAAACATCCACTCCTTATGCAGCAATTCCTGAAAACACACAATCATTTGTCTAAGATTGCCACCCAAAGCAATAAGCTCCAAATGGCAAGTGGACGAGGAAGCCATTGGCTTATCGAGAGTCCAACATTTTTTATCTATGTGTACATAGCCCGCCCTTATCAGATATCTATCAACTTCATTCTGAAACATATTCATACTGCTAGCACTAATACAGTCAGTACATAATTTGTTCCATCCATTTATCGTCCTCTGTGAAAACAAGTACTTTCTCATATCCAATCTATGCTGTTCTTTTATTAATGCGACTTTGTGCCCTCTAGTTCAACTACCAACTTTAAGTTTGAAGAAAGTATTTCTATCAAACTCTTCATCACCATTAAATATTTTAAATACTTCTGATTGGTCTCCTCTTGATCTCCTGGTTTCTAGTTATAACACCATACCTCTTTCATCCACACATTAAAGGGAATTAACAACGATTTTTATTGGCTAACTGACGACATTGTGACACTGAATTTATACCATCTTGGTTGGTTAATATTAATATCGATACAAGACATATAACTATCGTGACCTTTCATCTCATAATATTTTAGAAAAGACATGATTTGGCAATGAAATAAAACATGCTTTGTCTGTGATGACTCAAGTAATTAAACAATTAGATATATTGTAAAAAACATTGAGTTTTTATAATAGTTTTATTTACAAATTAAAGGTTCTGGCTGGATAACTAACAAATAAGTATTGATTCATGTTTTACAGAAAACAAATCCATACACAGCATCAGGTTCCATGTCTAGGAGAATGTTGATGGAAAATAGACACAAAAGTTGTGTCAATAAAATGTGTCAATAAAATTCAGGGGTAGAACTTCAGCATTTATTTGACTAGACAGCAGGACTAGTAAAGACAAAAGTTTGTTAGTCCGCCAAAAGGTTTACTAGTCCTGTTATCAAAATATAGCACAAATTTAAATCGCAACAATTTTATTTAAAACACAAAAAACAGAAGTGTCATCCAGGCCTGGCAATGACACTGCCTGCCAGTTAGTCAGTCGGGCCTTGGCCCAAGTGGGTAAGTGTCCGGCCTCCGTACTCCACCAGCACTCCACAGCGCGATGGCCTCCTTTGGCTCAAACGCAGCGATGTCTGGTGACCTCAGCTGAATGGTCAACAGATCAGTCAGCCGATCCGCCTTCAGCACTGATCAGATGCTGCTCTTTGTCAATTTCAGCTGACTGAAGCCTCTCTCCGCATCAGCTGAGCTGGCTGGCAGAGTGAGTATGGCGTCAACCAGCCCAAGTATGTTTCCATACTCTGCCTGGTGGGCTGCACTGATGCCAGACCACGTCAGCTGTCGCACGTCTGGGGACTGCTCATACAGGAGCGTCTTCAGCAGGGCCTACTCCGTCTCCACACTGTCAGTGTCGATGCCTGCATCGCGTAGCACAGGGCCAAAATGGTCATTCAGCGTGGCCACAGCGTCGTTTCCATAATCGCCTGTAGCTTCACGCCACAGCTTGAAGCTGACGATCGATGTTGCTCGCACAATGTCTGAGTTGCTGTCGACGAAGCGACGCTCCAGACAGCTGACCAGGTTGCCCAACATCTGCAGTCGGGTCTGCTTGGCGAAGACAGCATCTGTGAGTTTCTCACTGTGGAAGTCCATGCGTGCTGGCACGCTCCTTGGCAGTTACCATGGTCTTGTACATCACAAGGGTGGCAACAGCGGACGTCAGCATGGCGTGTACATCAGCAACTGTCACCGTCACTGTCAGAGCCACCAGCGATAGCTTGCTCAGCACCAACAGTACATCAAGCAGGAGGTGGGCCATCTCGATGATGTCTCGTTGACGCAAGTGTCGCCAAGAAGCCAATGGCCTTTGCCTTGGCATCTCCGGAGCACCCGGGCACATGCATCTGGGTCAAATGCAGGACATACGCTGGGTAACCCTTCACAAGGGCTTGCAGTGCCTTCAGCAGATGTGGCAACCAGCGAATGCCACATGGCAGAGACGACGTGTCGAACACTGCCTTCAAGTTGCTGTGTTTCAGTGGCGAGTGATGATAGAACAGGTACAGGCTCAGAAGTAGACCGCTCAACTTTGTGTACATGGGCAACTGACCCAGTGCGTCCTTGTATGCGAGTTCAAGGCGATGCATGTAGCAGTGGATCGCTTGCAGACATGGCTGCTCGTTTCGGAAGAGCGTGGCGACACCGTTAGCCGATCCAGTCATAACAGCAGCGCCATCACTGCCGAATCCGACCAGCTTGTCACAAGCGTTTCTTTGGGGATGTGAAGGTAGCGCTCCACGACACCGTCAATTGCCCGGTTGATCAATGCAGCATCTGCCTTGTCGACGTTCTCAACACCAGCGAAGGCAGTAGAGATGATACTGTTCACTGCATACCTCACGAATATAACCTCGGCTTCCGTGATGGATGCATCCATCATACCGTCACTGATGAGGGCAAGAAACCGAGCACTCTCCATGTGGTGTGTGAGGTGACTGCGCTCAACCTCAGAGATGGCGTGCATGAACTGCTTGCACGCTTTATCGTTCCGATATGTATTCCCCACATTAAGACCCTTCTGCGCATCCAGGGTACACTGCCACACAAAATCAGTGAACGGATGCTGGTGCTTTGCAATCGTGTGATAGGTCCTGAAACATCCAACACAGGAAACATTAAATGTCATAGTATTAAGTAAATACTGATTGTAGTCACAACATAACAGAGATCTACATCAGATGCAAATTAATAATTTTCCATTGTTTACTGCACGGCACGCTTGAAATGAATGATAATAGCCAAATGGGGGGTAACAAACCATAGCGCTATTTGTACCCCAAAAGACGAAGTACAATAAACACAATATTAAATTTTTATACATTTTATAACATTATATGGGTAACATAATTACCTAAACAAATGCGTCAGATGGTCCATGGTGGCCGTGTTCAGCGCTTGAACGGATTGGTGGGCCGGTGCAGTGCCAGGACGGGCTTCGAACGCAGTTTGCCGGCCGACTGCTCATGTGTGCGCCTCGGTTGCACTATGTGCACGTAGCGAGTCTGGTCGAAAGTTTTCTGTGCCTGTCAAGAATGCATTCTTGCCACGAGCACCAGTCACACTGTGTGTCCTGCACACTGTGCAGAACATTAAACCCTTGTCCTTGTCATAGGACAGCCACGTGTGGTCGTGCTCCCAAACCTTCAAGTAGCCACGTTGTTGTTTCTGCTGGTTGTACAGCGTGTCCTGTTCACGCTCTTCCAGCTTGCACTTTTCTGCTGGTTTCGCAACTCCAGTTAAGTAACGATGCATCGTGTGTAAACGTAGACTAAGTAAGTAATATAGATGTAAACCGTATTCGAAAACCATGCATTTGAAAATGGTCGCCAATTGCAGTCATTAGCCATTCTACCAGATACACTAAGCCAAACAAAACTGTCGCTTCAGAATTCTATGTCACACAACAACCAATCAAAAATGCTGTTGCACTGTCGACTCACATTAGGTGAAGAATTAGTTTGTCAATTGTATGGTTGGTGGCGCCATGCAACACGCGGATTTTTATTAGACAGCTGGACTAGTTGGTAGGCAGGTTTACTAGTCCACCGCAATCTTTACTAGTGTACGGGCTAGCGGACTAGTGGGTAGTAGTAATTTAGATGTAGATCGGAATAATTTTAAATGATTCCGATCTGCATCTAAATTACTACCTGTCTAATTCCCATGTGCAATATAACAATGATCTCCTTGGAACAAACACTGTCAGGTGTTGAATGTCTCGCTTACCCATGCATATCAACTCTTACAGTTTATCCATAACTCTTACAAATTTTCTGACTTATGGGCAATGTAAGACATTTCTTACGGTTTTGAGTAATCAAAGTGAAGTCTCACGTAATACAATCAATATATCGCAGTTTGCATAGCAAGCGAGCGAGCATAGATAATCATATGGGTTCATTTGCAGGTCTTACAGATTTCTGTCACAAATCTTGGCATGTATGCTTACCTTGCCATCCACTCTGACAATCCGTTTGCCTGACGTCGTGCCATGTTCAAATTCGATGTGATGCACTCCGTCGCTAAGACTGACATCCCATGTTGCCACTACGTCGGACATACTCTTGTCTACAAAAGAGTGTGATAGAACCAGTATTCTACCAGTCCGACCAGTATTCTACCAGCCCGACCAGTATTCTACCAGCCCTTATATTGTGCTGGGGAAAAAATGGTTGATTGTTACATAAAATTAAAAGCCATGAAAACCGCAATAAGCTTAAATTCCATTTCCATCAAAAACAAAATGAAGAATTATCCATAGATATATCTGTGCATATTTTCATTCCACATGACACAACATTAGGTATATAATCGATGTATTATATAAACAGAACGGGTCCAATGACACTGCCCTGTGGCATTCCACTTATTACGCAAATAGAGCACTTATAAGTGAGTTTTCTGCAATTTTCACACAATTTTGTGATACAACATAACACATATGTATACATAACTTCGGCCTTAATGGTCGCACAGTGTTGATTTTTATTCTTACTTCTTCTCTTTTATTCTTACAACAAAGCTAAGACATTGGCCTGTCCATAGATATACATAAAACTATTTTGTTGCACTGACCTTTACCTGGATATACCCAAAATTACTAAGCCCCAATTTTGATAAAATTTTAACTTTATGAAGGTCATTGTATCTACAAGTAAAATATTTTAATGGTCCAAATATAAGTTCTTAAGATAAAGTAAGTTGGAGATAAAGAACATTTCACAGAACCTAATCTATAGCTATTATAGCATGAGCATTTCTGCCAACTAACTTCAAATTGCTGTATCTCAAGATTTCATACAGGTCCTACTGTAGCTTTTAGCATGAACATTGTTGCTACCTTGCTAATGATAACATTTTATAAAAATCGGGCTTTACTCATTTTGGGTATATCATATATAAGGTCAAGGTCAGTGACCATCACAATTATTGTACATTAGGGTCAAAGTTGTGTGTACATCATAGACATAAATAGAACACCCGTTAGTAAAACAAGACCGCTAAGCTCTTATCAGTTGACACATGATAAAGTGATGCTGGCATGGACCAGTGACATTCATGCTGCTGCACGGCAAGAACCCACTGGAGGCCCAGTGTTTATACTGTACAGCACCCAGTCTTCATCATATATCTATAGATACAGTACTAATAAGAGATTATTACTATATAGCTATATATACCTAATACCTTATTACATGCACAATCTATCCATGCACCTTGTATATCAAATACCATAACATATTAACTATAACAGTAGCACCACTAAACATGATCGAAACTGAACTTTCTGAAGTGCTCTATACATGTATTAGATAATGACTGCAAGAGGTAAAAATCTCATTAAGCCCTGTTGGACATTCTTCTCTAAGGTCCCAAAAATATTCTTTTCCCATCTTCCAACACATTCCCAGCTGCTTCATCACAGCTATTTCCACATGCAGATCAAGATCTCTTGAATGTTATCTGGCCAACTTGCCCAAGGACACACCTCATGCAAAGAAATGTGCTCTCTCATTTAAGATGTCAATTGTTTTAATAGGCAACCTTTCACATGGTTTGTCAAACAAATGCATAGAATGCAATGAATGTTGCAATGTGTACAGAATGAGTTACATGATAGTGGTTCATACAACGAACAAAAGGCAAACGATGACCAAACAGGGGAGAGCCTCATTAAATGCAGATGACTTAATAAAGAAAAAAAATCTTATTAATGAGCTGACATCTAGTAGAGTTTTATAAAAGAGTTACAAATATGCATACATGCACGCACACATTATTTATAAAACTGAATCCTACCCCTATAGCATTTTGTGTTGCACCTAATCATTGTGACTACTGGGAAACACTTAATGTATGCTCCCCCAAGAAAAACAAACGTATCTGTAATATATTGATATTTCAGAACATTTTCGAAACTGTTACATTCATTCACATATACACTAACACAGCACAAAAATTTGCAACATAAATTACCTGAAAATAACGAGATGTTAGATCCTGTCTTCTGTTGATTCGTACAGCTGTAAGCCACACAGGAAATAACCATATTCGTTGTCCCACAACTTTCTCCAGCAAGCCTCCAAGATGTTTGTCTTGAAGAGTTTAACACTAATGCATGTATGAACAACCCAACTGCCCACACTTTTAACACAACTGCTGGGACCACCCTCACCCAAATTATTTATCAGTCTGGTGGCCATGCCACATTAAGAACAAATGACAATGACAAATCTTCAAGTTAATTGGTTCCTGGTGTCATCGTCACTGGCTACTAGTTTATAATTCTCTGGTAGCCACCTCATCTTCATTGCTTTTGTTTGCCTTATATTGTAAATGATGATGGTGAGGAGGAAATACATTAACTTACTTACTCACTTACTTACTTACATATGTTAGACAACTATTTTTAACATGCTATGTTCACACTATAAACAGTACTACCCTATGTGTCTTGCAGTGGATGCAACTGTTTCTGCCGTGCAATGAAATGCCGGCCAGTGGTCCACACCCGCTTCACTGCAGTGAGCTGGCTTGTCGCTCTTGTTTATAGGGGGGTGATTAATGATGTAACTCTATGGTGTACATATATATATACATGTTAAGAGCCGATAACACAATTTGTTCTTTTTTCTTATTAATATGCAATAACTCTAAAACTATTTCACTCACAAGTCTGAAAACGAGGTAAAATTCAGTACAGTTCCAACATGTGTACTAAATTTCATTGAAATAAAAAAATTGGAGGGAGTCAATAATATCAACCACCTGGTCCTGGGCAATAAATTCCAAATATTCTATGAATGTCATATGGCACTTAAATTAATACCACCATACATCCGCTCAACAAATTGAAAAACAAAACGACTTAAGGGTTATTGTAGACACAAAGCTGTCCTTTGATGACCACACTAATCAAGTTGTAAACAAAGTAGACAAAAACTTTCCAATTTCTAAACAAAGATGCATTCTTGCCACAATGATAACAGTTGCCACAATAACACAATGGTAAGAATGCTTCTTGACTACACCATAGCAGTATGGTACCCTTACAAAAAAACACAAACCAAAGCATTATCAGGTATGAGAAACCAAACTTTGGAATTCCCTCCCTGAAACAGTCGTACAGGCAAAATCCGAATACTTTTTAAAACCGCCTGGACCAATTCTGGTGCAATCAGGCAATTCTATATTATAATTTTGAAGCTCCTTGGCTTTAAAAATTGGAACAGTAATTCTTAAACTATTACTAGATGACAATGATCGTGAAGAGTGAGCTGCAAATGTCTAAACAGGAGTTAGTGGACGCAATCAACAACATCGAACAATATAGTAGACGAAGCTGCCTTATGGCTTATGGAGTGTCGGAAGATGACAGTGACACGTCTGAAGCAGTCATCAAAATTTGCCGTTCAAAACTTGGGCTAACACTGAACCGTGACGTCATCAGCCACCGCCTCGGACCTTCGCTTCGAGGAGCTACCGGTCAGGATGCTCATAGGCAAGTTGAAACACTATGACGTCCACCATGAAATATTCATGGCAAAGAAGAAACTGAAAGGATGTAAGATTGTCATCACCGAAAACCTAACAAAACGAGAATAGGAGCTTCTCAGCAAGTGTCGGGCAATGAGTAATGTCAAAGCCACATGAACAATAGACGGCAGAGTAATCTGCCTCCTGGAGACAATGGGAAGAAGGTAAAGGTAACAGATGAAAAGAAGTTGAGTCTGCTTCAACGCCATTAAGAAGAACAAAATGAACTGATGGGCAATATTTCTCACAATCTCTTTTTTTACTACTCTCTTTTTGTAACTGTATGTCTTTACGGTCTATGTCTTTACGGTCTATGTCTTTACGGTCTATGTCTTTACATGTCCTGCACGTGTTCGTGGTAATTTTGTCCACTTTTGCAGTAATTATAATCTTAATATTGTTAGTAGGTAGTGTTAAAGCTCGAAGACTAATGAAGAGGATGCCCTCTTAGACGTAATTAAGTATTCTCCATACATTGACAATGACACACTGAACGATTTCCTTCTTTGTAAATAAAAAACTGTTTCACTATTCTTAGCACCGACATCGCAAGTATAAACGCCAAATTTGACGAGCTTCAAGTTTATATAAATGAACTAAATGTAAATGGTTTTAAATTTAGTGCACTTTGCATCCAAGAATCTTGGCTTAGCGAAAAGTGTAAAACATCATTTTTTAAGGTAGACAGTTACCACTGTATTCCTCTGGGCAAGACTTGCAGCAACAAAGGTGGCCTAATTGTTTACTTTAAAACTGTGTCCTCAACTGATTTAGCCTATCGCAAATCTGATTCATTGGTGTCCAAATATGTAGTGTGTGAATAGTTTATGTAACATACGCAGTCGATTTAATTTTTAAAATGCTTATTTTTTTCAAATTAATGGAAAGAATTGACTTTAGTCGTTAGATCTGGTGAGGATCAAAATAGTGGTTGTCCAAAAGTTGCACAAACGTGCTCACATGTTGCAAAGGATACTAGGTAGGCTTGGTTTTTTGCAAAATTAATTTGAAATGAGAAAAATTTAACTAACAAGTAAAACAAGTTTGTAGGTCAGAAACATATGAATGCCAATTTATTGAAATAGGTGGAGCACTAGTATCAAAGAATATAGTGTTAGGTAACGTATACAGACCAACCAAAGACAACAACATGGATTACAAAGAGCTTCATAGAGGAATCTGCTACATCCTTAACAGCGTTGGTAAATTCAAATAGTGAATTAATAATCACTGGCAA
This sequence comes from Lamellibrachia columna, assembly GCA_963662155.1. Taxonomy (NCBI): domain Eukaryota; kingdom Metazoa; phylum Annelida; class Polychaeta; order Sabellida; family Siboglinidae; genus Lamellibrachia; species Lamellibrachia columna. Next base: position 21,463,094 of record OY759263.1, on the reverse strand, counting down.
CTTTAATATCAACCTCTTGAAATTTAATGAAAAGGAAATTCTTTGACACTTTATCAACTCTTAGTATGTATCCACAAATCACTTTACCAACAAGATTTTCAAATTCAAATGGTACTTTAATTGATAATTTCTTCTGCAAACGCTCTGCTGCAACATTGAATTTTGCTTATGGTATTCTGCTGAAGAAGTTCTTGGATCATCAGCCTTATGTTATCAGTCTAAGTTGGTTTCTTATGATAAGCCTCTGCAAAAAATACATTAAAACAACCAAATCTGCACCAGGTGCTTATGACAATTTCCTAAATGATTTAAGAACGCAAAATCTCCCAAGTAAACTTAATAAAAACCCAATTGCAAACCGAAGTGATAACGTTGATATCTTATGTAATATTTGAAACATTTAAGAGTAAACATTTCCCTGTACATTGGAAAAAATTCCAGAAATATACTTATATATATATATTTCGTCACGATTCAGAAGTACAAATATCTCTAAAAAATAAATTGCATAACTATAACACCATACTAAAAAAGGTTATTAGACAAGCTAAAAACAACTTGTTTTGAAACGTGCTTCATACATGCAAAACAAACCCTAAAGAGTCTATGCTAAACAGTACCCTAAATAAATCACACACAAAAATTAGAACTTATCTTTTCTATTGTACAATTGATGATAATAAAGTATCTGATCAAATTAAGATTGTAATACATTTAATGGCTACTTCACCAATATTGGTCCCAAACTTGCCAACCAAATCAAGAACCCAGTCAATAAATCATTCAGACTTCTTAACTTTGAATAATGGGTTAGAGTTTCAATTTCATCACATAAAGTAAGAAGAAATTGCAAATGTAACTGACAGTTTTCATGCAAAACCGAGTTATGGCAATGACAGCATTTCTATGGTTCTTATGAAATGCATGAAGGATGTGCTGACTGAACTGCTAACGATAATTGTAAACCAAACTCTTTCTACAGGAATATTTCCTGATAGATTAAAAATCGCTAAAATAATCCCCCTGTTCAAAAAGGAGAAAAAAACTTGTCTTACTAACTATAGACTAATTTCTCTTCTCTCGACATTCTCTAAAATCACTGAAAGGATAATTATTTATCAACTTTATGAGTCTTTCCATCAAAATAAATTATTTTATTTTTTATAAAAGTCAATATGGCTTCAAGAAAGGACACTCAACTGAATTTGCCACACTTGAACTTGCAGATAAACTTACATATAAAATTTATAAAGGAGAAATTCCAGTCCTGTCCTGTCCTGTTTGATACAACTGATCACAAAATCCTACTCAAAAAAACTTTCTTATTGCATTACAGGACCTGCAAATGATGTCTTTCAAACGTGGAAATAAATAACACTGAATCTAAGTGGCCACTGGTGTTCCGCAAGGATCCATATTGGGACCTCTCCTGTTTTAAATCTATATGAACGGCATGGAAAATGCAGGTAATTTCTTTGAACTGATTCTCTATGCAGATGATTCAACCTTGCTTTGCTCTTTTGATTCACAAAAAAACTCAAGAAGCAAATATGAATGATATAAATATTGAACTGGTAAAGATAAGTGAATGGTTGAAAGCAAACAAACTTTCATTAAATGTTGCAAAATATAAATGTATGGTTTTCCATCACCCAATGAATGTTTTACTAACCTTAACTCACTGATACTCCCTCACATAAACTACTGCTTACTTTCTTGATGAATGAAACATGAAAGGATTTCAAAATTACAGAAGAAAGCAATCAGAATAGTGACAAATAGTAGATGTAACATGCATACGGAACCACTGTTCAAGTCTTGAAATTCTAAAGGAAGAGGATACTCTGCATTTGCAACTTCTAAAATTCTACCATTTGTACTACAATAAAAATCTCAATAAAGTTTTTCCTGAATCTAGGTTTAAAAGAAAATGCAGAGGTCCACATGGAAAGAGCTCATTTCGAACTTGCTCGGAAGTCACTCAGGTTTTGCATAGTTCATATAATTAAAATAACACCCACATCCTGGTATAGTTGACAAAGTTCAAACTCATTTGTTTCATGGTTTCAGCACATATACTAAACATTATATGGTGTCAAAAAACAGTGCAGTCTGTAATATTTCAAATTGTTATGCTTGTAACTCTTAATCTCAATGTCTACCTGTACTCGTGACATTTTTGTCATTGTATTAGCTTCCACAGCTTGCAGTTTTTAGGTACATTTAGACGTGTTTAATTGCTGTTGTAAATACGCATATAGATTTATATGTTTTATATACATATATTTTTTATAAAAAAAAAAAAAACACACACACACATATATATATATGTACGCACTCATATTTGTACGTGTCTACATAAATAATTCGAAAAATATTTAATTTGTGCAAGGGTGGCCTCATGTTTTTGTCAAAATAAATGCACCTTTTTCCTCTCCCTCTCTCTCTCTCTCTCTCTGTCTCTCTCTCTCTCTCTCTCTCTCTCTCTCTCTCTCTCTCTCTCTCTCTCTCTCTCTCCCAATGTCAATGACAATGAGGAGTCACAATCCTGCGATCAGAACATACCTTAACTTAAGGCTTAACTTAATTAAGGTAATAAATCGGTTTAACTTTAAGTGTTTAGCCAAAGCCCAAGCGATCCATTGACACTGACTGTGCAGTGTCATGCTATGACATGCCTAAGACTATGCTATGTCATGGATGTCCCTAATATATGACTATATTAGTATATGTCGGGTCATGCCATGCCCATGCCATGGCCATGTATCAACCTCAACGACATGAAAATGTGTGGACTATCAACTACAAATGGCCCATGCCTTATAAATATGCTCTATAAATACCCAATGGCATCTGCGTTGGTTGCAAAGTAACTGTTTCTTTCAATTAGATAAATAATTCGAACATACCGCTGTCAATCAATTTCGGTAAACAACCGGACGGCCTGTGTTATTTTCACGCGGACGCTATTTTGGCAGGTGCTGCCAAGGAGCGACTAACAACAACATACGGGCTTCGACATGAGACTATAGACCCGAAGAGTGCTTACAAAATATCATACTTTTACCTGTACATAATTAGAAGATCTTAAAAAAACTACTGCATATTAATTAATTCAGTAATGAAAAAAACATATTTCAATAAACATTATTTGTCCGTTCTTCTGTTTGTTTAAAATAAGTCATAGCATTTCATCCAATAAACGGTTACAAATATATAAGCTCGTGTTATCAAAACAAACATGGCTGCGCGCCGAGATTTAAAACAGGTAATTTTTCTTTCCAAAATGTTTTTGTAAATATTATCCATGATATGGTATTGTGACATATATTTACTTTGTGAGCTCATTGTTGACTAAACGGAACTAGCAACATAAACTCGCTGTACTCGCAGTAACCACATTTTATGGCATAGTTTTCTCAGGCTTCGGTGTTTTCGGCGCGCCGTATGATTAGTATAATGTTATGTATCCCCGAAATGCGTGCCCGTGTTGTAACACCAACTGACACTGACATATGCTATTTCGGTAACTGGTGTAGAAACAGGTGTTTGCACGGGTAGTTCCATAGTAAAATCAGCTTTAGTTTGTAAAAAATTATAACTTCTATACG
>OY759263.1:21079483-21454483 GCA_963662155.1 Lamellibrachia columna | reverse complement strand
CAAAATGTTACCAAGCACAACACTACTAAACACATTAATGTAACCGTAAGCAGGAGAAAGTGGGGAGGAGGGTGGGTCAAAAACTTGTTAGAACCGAGAAAGCAGGTCTACTCCGCATGTATCGAACATTCGGATTGAAGCTGCTTAATTTCAAACTGCGTCATTCGAATGACTGCTGCGCTCTGATTGATTTAGCGATGTCATGGGAGCCCTTAGTTAGTAATCCCGGTTTCTTAGCCTACCCTTAAATTAGCATAAATTAGCATGATTAACCTATTGACCCTTCTGTGCCTTGCTCGCGCTGTTGCTAGCATAAAATCCTGTATGCAACCGTGGTTGCATACTCTCATTTATGCAATCAACAATGGAAGCCAGATGTAAAGATATGAAAAGGCCAAATGAATGATGTTTATTAAGAGTATGCCTAATGGCATACTATTCTGATTAAGAGCATGAAATGTGGACCCTGTAACACATACCAAGCCTGTGGCTGAGCCTCATACAAAGCCGCCCGGACACAATGCTCCCAGAGGCCACACTTCGACATAGCAATACAATACATGTAGTAATATTCCTACAACACAAGACAATTCATGGCATCGTCACCAGCACATTAAAACATTAACCCGACACAGACAATACTCGACACAATACCTATTTGCATATACTGCATCACTGGACTACCCTACTTGCTAAAATTCCTACTCTATATATTTTAGTAACCTAAAAGGTGGGGCCATAACGCCACCATTCACTGAAACCTGTGAACACCCCACCTATATATATATATATATATATATATATATATATATATATATATATATATATATATATATATATATATATATATATATATATATATATATATATATATATATATATATATATATGTGGAGACAGTACCAGCCTGTCTCTCATTATGCCAGGAACATGTATGTATATATATATATATATATATATAAACGATTTCGTGAATGGCACATATGCTGCAATAAACAGGCATGTTTTCAAGGCTGACTTGAATGAGTTTAGCAAGGTTTTGGAAGTTACTTGTGATGTCTGCTCACAGACAATGATACAAACTATATACAGAGAAACAGCAGTAGACATAAGAATCCAGAACAACAGTACAATACCTGGTGTTTGCCGGCAGCGAGCTTGTCAACCCTAAGTGGTGTGTTGCCTCAGTCTGTGGTCCATATTCCTGGCATAATGAGAAACAGTTGCTCTCCGCATGAGAAGTCATGTCGTCGTATCATTAGGAATTGATGATGAGGACACCTGTGTGCAGTGACATGACAATACTAGAGAGACACGTACTGTTCCAGTTGACAACACTCCACCACTCACTACTCGTTAATATTGATATGCGTTTGTTATGGCTGGGTGAAACTTATATTGGCCTACCAGAACACCTTGGGGCATATGGTGTTATCTGATATGTAAATGAAATCAAAATTTATGTTCTTCCTCATAGTTGCCTTTATGATGGGCAGAGACTGACTAGATCTTGTACTGCTGCACTGCTGTGGTTGTTGTCATTTCCACTGCTCCCATCCACAGCTTGTCCCACCACTTTTCCTCCGCCTTTCTCGCATCCCTCTTAATGCAGTCTTCCCATCTAAATGGTGATCTGTCCCTTTCTCTACAAAATCACTTTCACCAAGTGACTTTCATATTTTCAGATCGATTTGGATGATGGTCATAATTTTGGCAAATAAATTTGACTGAATATTTCATATATGCATATAGTGAGTGACTCATACTTGCAGATGGATCTTGGACGGAAATCATATTTGTGCAGATCAATTTGACTGAATGTCATGTCTTCATTTTCATGTGTACTTGAGTGATTTTTTACACTGGGAGATAGGTTTAGATGAGGGTTACCCATGTGATGATAAGTTCATCCCCCGTCCTCCTTGTAGGTGGAGTTGGATGAGTGGAGTCGCATCAACCGGGAGTTGAGACAGCATGGTCTCTCCACTGTTGACATACTGCGTCCTGACAGCATGACACAAGCCACAGGTGAGTACCATATAGCTCGGGTACAGTTACGCTACCTCTTTGAAGTTGTTGTTGCTCTTCTCTTTATCCCTGAAGTCCGGGGTGAGGTTGGCACAGATGCTGGCATTGATTTTTGTTTTCCTTCTTCTTCGTTACTGATCCCATTTCACTGCCATCTCAACCACCCGCCTCCACTCCCCCAACCTTCGCTGTCCACTCCCCTCCCAATCCCGCAAAATCTCTCTTCACGGAGTCCTCCCATCTTGGTCTCAGTCTTCCTCTTCTCGCTCTACCCTCCATTCAAAGGGCATCCGCTCGCTTCGTCAACCGTACCCCTTCCATTCTTTCCACATGTCCAGCTCACTTTAGCCGGCCCCTCACCAGCTTCGTCACTTCACTTGTCTATTCAATTACAATTTCAGTGCATTAAAAAATGACAATTACCCTGCAAGGGTTAATTGCATTGTTTCATAGGTTGTGTATGGCTACATTGGTTTATAAAGGAAATTACACGAACAATTATGGATCATTTGTAGACTGGGTTTTAGGTGAATTCATGCATGCTTGCTGCCAGGACTGGGTCCAGTTTCACAGCATCATAAATTTCTGAGTTGTTTAAGTTACAAATAAAATGTTACTGTAATTGTAATTAACTACAAATTACACAATAACAATTGAAGCCAAACTTATAATAGTGACCTGCGATTTGCCAGTGGCCTGCCACAGATGTGTTGGCACCCCAATTTGTCATGTGTCACTGTGTGGCGCTGTGGCGCACAGTTAGGGCGTTGGACTGTTATTCGAGAGGATCACAGTTCATTTCCTCTTGTTGCTGTTTTGAAGCTTGGGCAATTTCGCTCACTCCACGTTGCCTCAGTTCACTCAGTTGCTGCTGTATAAATGAGTACCTAGCTATAGACAGTGGTGGACAAAATAGTCTTTTCCGCAGTAATTGCAGCATTGGATAAACAGGACTGTCTGGCAGGGAGTGCCGTGTACAGCACTTTAAGGACTGGACACCACGCTACAAAACAACTTACTTTTACCTTTATCATTCTCCTACCTGTCACACATCTTGATGACACTGCTCTTTGTGACAGACGTAGTGATGCTGGATGCAGACGCATCACGGACGATGCGAATGACCCTGAAGACGCTGGTGCAGGACTGCGATCGCAGACAGGAGCTCGTGCAGGAACTTATTACTACAAATACACAACTCAAGTAGGGGCAACGGGCGACTCTACAATGATTATATTACTTTCATTTTCTTGTAGATACTTCTGGTTTTTTTTGGGTTTATTCAGAGAGAAAATGTAATTGTAGTTTTGTTAGTAAAATTAACAATTGCTTCTCCATGTGGACATTACACCGATGCACTTGCTGTTGATATGTTGAAGCATTGCCTATATTAACATAATTAATAAATTTTACTTTACATATTTTTTTATGCATTTTGACTGGATTAAATAAAATGTAATTAATAAAAAGATATCAGTCGTCATCATTGTAGAATTAAAATTTAACAAATTAATAGTATTAGAAGCAGGAAACATAATTACATAATTAATAAACAACATGATTAATTAATTGGACTTTGACTGGATTAAATAAAATGTAGCTAATAAAAAGACATTAGACATCATCATTATATTATAATTAAAAGTAATACTAACAGAAGCAGGGAAAAGCGACAGTAGTACAACGTGTGGCTGACCACAGGGAGGAGATGACTGCTCAGACCAACCTGAACCAACTACTCGAGGAGAAAGTGAAGACACTGCAAGAGAATCTACAGAAGGCACAGACCACTGTTGAGGTAGGTCAGACCGCTGTTTAGGTGATTGTCATGTGTAAGACTGATAAGACTGAAAATTAGAATTTGTATAATACGCACCCTGACTTTTTGCTCAAATCTGACAGAATGTCTATATTACCATGTATAATATGCACCCCAACTTTGTAGCATCAACCCCCGATTTGCCCACTTCCAATAGTTTAGTTGAAGCACTGTTTAGAGTGTCCTTTGGCCTGGTGTACCTTTCCAGTCTAAGTAGTGCTATGCTGCATCAGTGGGTTCTGCTGTGAGCGGCGTATATTATCGCCCACTCCGCAGCACTATTTGGATTGCAGTATTGTGCAAAACCACCATATTTTTAAAGAATATGTGTTTTTTTTTCATGGAACGATTTAATGACTGCATTGGCATAGAAAAAATAGGTAAGAATGTTGTTTAGCAGCTTAAATAATTTAGGCCAATCTATAATTCCTGAATACCGCTTATTGTGTCCGAATTAAAATTAGGGAGAAAATTGTGTATTATACACAGAAAATTACTATTATCTACTCATGTCTTGTGCTGTCAAGGACATAGTCAACGCCATCCATTTCTATATCCAAACATTCTTTCTAAGTCTTGTGTCTTTATTTTCTGAGATTGTGCCTCTTATGATGGTTCGTTGGTACATTTTATTCTGGGCGTCCTCTTTTCCATATGGTGTCCAGTACCAAGCCTGCTTTGGTGTTCTTATTGGCAGCATTCTAAGGACATGGCCCAAATATCTCCTTTTCAGTGTTGTTGACTTAATTGGGTCTGCTTTTGTTCTTTTAAGCACTTCCTCGTTGGTGATGAATTCGTTCCATCTGATGTTTAGCAGTCTGCACAAGCATCTGGTCTGGAGACTTGCTAGTGTCTGTTAAACAGTTTTGGTTGTTTTCCATGTTTTAGAGCAATAGAGAAGCACTGGTGTAACATTGCTGTTGAAAATTCTTATTTTGGTGTTTGTATTTATGACCTTTTGAAAGAAAGGTCTTAAATTTGATTTCTCCAAACTAGGCCTAGACCCTAGACTATAATTCCACATTATTACTGAACATTCTTCTTTTATAATTCCACATATTTATATTGAATCTGTGATGGAAAAAGGTCATAAAACGTCTTCAATCTTTTTTTGGTATAGATTCAGAATGTGTTTTAACCAGCTGTCTGTTTTACAGTTTATTTTCTTAACTACTTATACATATTTAACTTATGCAATTTATGTAAAGCTCCCGAGACGTCACAAACATATCGCAATGATGTTACAAACATCACAATGATGTCACAAACATATCGCAATGATGTCACAAACATCACAATGATGTTACAAATATATCGCAATTATGTCACAAACATCACAATGATGTCACAAACATCGTAATGTCATCACAAACATATATCGCATTCACAAGCATATCACAATGACGTCATTAACATATCGCAATGACATCACTAACGCGTCCCGCAACCGTTGTTTTATTCTTAGCCGATAGGTGTTGTACATGCTGTGAATATTGTCCACAGAATATTGTCTGCTTGCCCTCAGAGCCTGGAGACAGACAGTAGTCTGCTGGAGAAGGACGGAGAGCAGCTACGCAGCAGCAAGAACTCACTGTTGACACGGCACAGACAGCTCCAGAGCAAGTGCAATGCCCTGGAGGATGAGATCGACAGACTGAAGCGCAAGATGCGGCGGATGACAGAAGAGGTAAGGCATCGAGTCAATGGCAGGACCTGGTTTGGAGACCACTGCGCTCATGTCCATTTGGTCAAGGTCTGGAAGGTTTTTGAGTTGTGGTTCGTGCATTATTAAATATATAAAAACCATGGTGGCGTTCATTAAATATCCTGTACTGATTGAAACAAGGACGAATATATTCGACTATTGACATCTGTAATGCGATATCCAACTTGAACTCAAAACTTGGCAGATTTGACCAAGTTTACTATACTCTATGGTATTTATGATCTGTGTGTTTCTGATGTGGCTGTGTGTGTCTGATGTGGCCATGTGTGTCTGATGCGGCCGTGTGTGTCTGATGTGGCCATGTGTCTGATGTGGCCGTGTGTGTCTGATGTGGCCGTGTATGTCTGATGTGGTCGTGTGTGTCTGATGCAGGCCGTATGTGCCTGATGTCGGCCATGTGTGTTGTAGGACGAGAGGCGTCTACTGCGCAAGAATGAGTTGTCACTGCAGCTGAAGCAACTGAAAGGACACGATGCCGATGACAAGTAAGTACTAAAATCTTGTCAAGCTTGATAAGTAAGTACTCAAATATTGTCAAGCTTGATAAGTTAGTACCCAAATCTTGTCAAGCTTGATAAGTAAGTACTCAAATCTTGTCAAGCTTGATAAGTAAGTACTCAAATCTTGTCAAGCTTGATAAGTAAGTACTCAAATCTTGTCAAGCTTGATAAGTAAGTACTCAAATCTTGTCAATCTTGATCAGTAAGTACTCAAATCTTGTCAAGCTTGATAAGTAAGTACAAGGGGTGTACAATACATCAAACTGTCGATGCATCACAACTATCAATAGTCATCGCTGATAGTACACTGAACTGTCGATGGTAACGATAGTTGGCAAAACAATTCAACAGGGCGACTTGTGCTGCAGTAATAATGTAAATAAACATGTTTTTCAGCTACTCTCATACTTTTACAACTATCGCAATACTATCGCAATAGTAAAACTATCCCTTATAGTCGCCCCAAGTAAGTACTTTAACCCTGTATCACTACGCAAATACTCACCCCAGAGTGACATCTAGAGAAGTTTAATGTGGTGTCGCTAAAGTAAGTATTCACACTAGTCTGGCGGACTGGTTTTTATGCATGTATTGGCAAAATATGACGTTAGTGATGGTTTTTTTGTGGCGTCAACATTCAGTTGAATATTTCCTAGCATGTTATGAGGGAAAAAAAATAAATCAACTGACACATTAGGCACCCCAGCTACCTTAATTAGATGCGTTGCATTCAGTAAATAATAAAGCACACACAGATATCCTGTCCGGCATACATGAACTTAAACTCTGAGAATAAATTACTCAAATCTGAACCATTAACAATTAATAATAATAATAAATATTAGCGACTGGATCTGGTGAGTCAAAACTCATAATTACTCATTACTCAAGCTAACTTTTGACAATTTGGATATGCAAAAATATAAAGTAGGCCCTATATACCAGTATGTCAAAGGCGTATCGCGATATGTATCACGCAGAAAAAAATACTGCGATATATGAGTATACTGGTGATATCGTACAATGCTGATGTACAAAGCTAAATGAAATGGCTACTACCCCACACCCCCCCCACCCCCAAGAAACCATTTTTATGCTCCCATGAGATTACTCCTTAGATGGTCGACATGTGCCGCTCAGACCTAGATCTGAAACATGTTCCTTTTCATAGGTTTGCAGAACTCGTTGACTCATACGAGTCTCAGATTTCTGTCCTCAAGAAACAGCTGCAAGTGACAGGAGGGGCTGAAGTGACCGTGTCCAGTGAAGTGACGCCCATGTACAAGTCACTTATCAAGGTAGCTAACATCAGTGTTTGCTGAAGAACACCAACACTGGATTTTTGTCGCATGACATCCTGCACATATAGCTAATGAAAATGGTTGGAATGCCCCTCTACAAATTTTTATTATATTCAATAATAAAACAGATTTTAAAATAAAATTAGTGCTCTTTTTTGTGAAATGTCTGCGATTCAGTATCGCCCATACATCGTCGCATCATTCGTCTGAATGGTGTCTGAATTAAAGTAGTGGCTGAGTAACTCTATCATGGTTGTTAATTATTATTAATATTATTTTTCCATTAATTTTTTTTTTATATTTCATCCGTTATATCCTATTTCTAACACTACATGCTGTTATCTTGAGTTTACATCCCATTCTTTAAACTTGATATCTTGTAATATACATTTTATGTTATGGGAGACGCTGCAGGTGATATCGCATTATTTGACAAAATTACCCAAAATGTGTTTCCACCATATTCTGATAGCTTTGTATGTGTACTATTAGATAAATAGTAATGTTCACTTTTACAACAATTGCGTACTTCTAAATCACTTTATTCATGGGTAAAGCATATCTCTTTCATGTAATAAATGCCATTTTTCTAATTATTTTCTGCTGCCAGCTGTGTAATAGTGTGTCTACCGGAGATGGTTCTGCAAGAATTATAATAATATCTTTGTTCAATAAAAAATAGCATTGATTCTCAATTTTCCAATATTTGTTCAAAATGGCGGTCATTTTATTTGTTACCATGGAAACGGGGGTCTGGCAGATAAAAGTTGTATATATGTATATATAATATATATGTATATATATATATGTATATGTATCTATATATATATATATATATACATGTTTTAATCAGTAAGACCCACTCTACAGTTTGGGCAGAAAATTGCACTAACAAATAAAAAAAAATCCTATCGACCTGCCGTGTCTCACCTTACATTTAGATTTAGACTTTACATCCCACATACTAATCATTACACCCCACATATTATACAATATACGTGATATCTTACTATGACATAATGGTGACTTCTATTAATTCTTCAAATGCCTGATTGTCATCTTTGTTTGATTGATGGTTCTGTGTGTGAAACATTTTATGAACGGTTTATGTGTTTGCAGTCATATGAGAAACAACTGAGGGAGGCAAAGGGTCGCATCAACTCACAGCAGAACGAGGTGGAAATACTCAAGTTGGAACTTGAATCCAGGTAGGGTAGGAGGTGACATGGAGATGTGAGGGAGTTATGGTGGGTGGGTGTTGGTGTGTGTGTGCGTGCGTGCGTGCGTGCATGCATGCGTGCGTGTGCGTGCGTGTGTGTGTGTCAGTGTGTGTGTGTGTTTGTCTGTGTGCCTGTCTGTGTGTGTGTGTGTGTGTGTGTGCATGTGTGTGTCTGCTTGCATCTGTGTGTGTTTTGGTGTGTGCGTGCGTGCGTGCGTGTGTGCGTGCGTGCGTGCATGCATGCGTGTGTCGCTAAATATGGTGATAATTTAGTTGCATGCGTGAGTGCGTGCATGTGTCGCTGAATATGATGATAATTTAGCTCTAGTAACCTCTGACATGTGTTGTGTGTCAGGCCCCAGGTAAAGGACCTGAGGTCACTACAGGTGCGTACGAAGCGCCTGGAACGCCTGTTGCGGGAGCACCAGCAACAGCCAGGGTGAGTCTATGTTCACACAGACACACACCACATAGGACTTAACAGTACAGAGTCTGTTTGATTATATTGTCACGTTATGTAGTATAAACTATATTTATTCTAACATTTAAAGCACACTTTAAGATTCAATATTTAAGCTTGCATTTAATGTCTAGTTTTATAGCCTACATATCTGTTTTACTCTTTTATCATAATATTTATTATTTTAATAGTCTACTAATCATATATTATTCTAGTTATTTATTCATTAATATTTTATTGCCTATTTATTTATCAATTCTTTTATTATTTCTTATTTAAATGTAACTACTGACAATTTTTATATAGTTTAGCTACCAATGCTATTTGTGAACCAAAATTGTTAAAATGATTTGACCGTTATCTGTTCAATTTGAACGTTTTGACCCGAATATCATATTTACATTGTCTGCTGAACGGCGAGATAAACAGGTAGTGGTAAAATTATATAAATAATTGGTTCATTGAAACACATCTTCACAGACAAAATGTTACGAGAAAAACAACCGGACCCTGTACTTATAATTGTAGGATTTGACAAAAAAACTACTGTGGACAAAAATCTAGTGTACAGTTTTTATTAAAAGTGAATCATAATTTTGCGCGTGGTTTGAAATTGATCGAGTCACATTTTGCTTTGGTTTCAATCGGAGAATCAGCAGCAATCTATTACTGTGACTGTCTGACCCAGGGGGCTCAGTGATGTGGATGACCTTGACACCAAGTACAGCACCAAGGTCAGCCATCTGCTGTATCTGCCTCCGTTTCACTGTCGCAACTACCTCAAGGTGAGATTCTTGGAAACTAGGATTGTTACATTTACCATATAGGGGTCATCTATAAAGTATATCACACTCAGGTGGTCTGTTGTCTGGGTAGGTGTTAATGAGTGTTACATGTGTTGGGGTTCGTAGTTTTAGTGGGCTGTACAGGCCAATGTTATGAAGCGTTACAAGGGGGTGAGGGGTCCAAAAATAGTGTGACATACTTTAATGACAGCCCCATGTATGTCTAGTCAGTTTTAATTTATATTCATGACTTACCTGACCATGATATATTTAGACAGGTAGAGACACCGTCACACATCTCAGCTTATAAATGTGTCTACAAACACTTCACGAATATTGAATAATTAAGATATAAAATACATATCTAATGCAATTGTAAAAATGTTTTTAGCGAATAGCTGAGCAGCTCTCTGTGTCTGACCTCGATGACATTCGACCAGAGTTGGAGCAAAAAAAGAAGGCACTAGAGGGCTACCCCCGTCTTGAACAGGTATGTGGTGCCACCTAGGACTATCCCCATTTGGATTAGGTATGTGACGCCACCTAGAACGGGTGTCAGTACCTGGTTGAAATAATCTTTAAAAAATATTTTTTGCTCTTCTCATTTCGCAAACAATTTAACGTATCCACTACAACACTACTACAGCTAGCTCTTTGGTACAAATTTGTAATTTAGTTTTGGTGAAATCATCGAAATTTAAAATATTAAACTATTAAATTATTTTTGACTGTGCTATTCCTTCTGAATACTTCAACCATCTCAAATCATAACCTGAACAGTAGCCAGCACCCAGCAGAACCACATCCTGAAAGGGAGCACTAGTTATTTCTTTTATGGAACATAAATAACTAAACATGTTAACTGCAATCAGTCAAGGAAGGTAGGTCATGCATCTTTCTCTTGTCCAGTTTGCCAAGGAAGTGGTGTGTCTGATTGATTCAAAAGACATCTGTCGTCCGACTCCTGATACGAAGATTCTGGGTGGACAGTCAGCCTGCAGCGAACAGACGCTAATGGGCGTAACAATGGTGCTGGGACACTGGCGCCACCAACTGGCAGCTCTCAAGGTGACATTGAATGACATTACGTGGCGGAGTAATGTTAAAGTGGTTTAAAATTCTTTCCTTTTTAAGCCAATTTTCATTCACTTGTTTTATTAATATTTTAATTTGATTGGCACATAGAACTCAGACGTCAGGTTTTTACTGCATAATAACTAAACATAACAAAGATTTTTGTTTAAACATTACATACAAGTTCTTTTTATTGATCCCCTTTCTGTGTGTTAAATAACATTTTAACAAAATTGCGACAATTTAACTGTCCAACAGGGCATGAATACTGCACTTGAATCAACTGAATTAACTATATGGATGTGCCTCTCCATGATATGATAAATATATCTAAATACGTTGTTGCCACATTTGTATCGCTCCAGGAGCTGCACCAATCAGCCAACAAGCTCATCGGCATGCTGCTGCCATGGAAACAACTCACTGCTGTACCACAAGCGCCCTCTGTCATGGAGATTATCAACCTCGTTGATTCAGTGATATTTGAGCAGGAAAGAGAAGAACGTCAGGTAGGGATGATGGCTTGTTGATTCAAGTAACAGGGAGGTTTAAACCTTAAGGGAATACAGACGATGGTAACCATGGTTACCAGATAATCTTATAAATACTGACAAGGTGATTTTGTGGGAAGTCACATGAAAATTTTTATTCATACACCGTATTCGCCCTATTTAGCATACAGTATGAGTATGAGAATAAAATTGAAACATGGAAAATGTCAAGAAATCTGTTCTTATAAGCATACATAGAATATGTTTGATGTGTTTTAATCTGTGTTACCTTTAGCAGGAGTTCTAAGAAAAACGTTCACACCTTGCTGGCTTCAGCCAATTGTATAAGCAACGCCCCAACAGGCATTGTCGTTGCCTCATTCCAGTCAATTACCCTTATAATACAGCGTTATAATATGAAGTACCCTGAATCCAATGCACTGCTAACATGTGACAGATTCAGATTTCAGTTGACTGTAGATGTCAGCCCCAGACCAGGTGCTACACTGTCTGAAAAACAGGTTAAGCCAATTTTCTCTCATGGACTTGGGCCAATAGGGCCGTTTAGTTACTTTGTGACAACCTTGGCCTGTCACTCAAAATCACTTTGATCTTCTGTGGGAAAGAGAACCCAAGGACAGAAATAATCTGACTAGTCTGGTTTGACTTGTTCTACGTAAAACATCATAATATATAAACAAAACTGTTCAACATATTTAATATATTTTTGTTTCATGTTAAAGCTCACATGTATGGCTACATTTGTCCCACTGGTTATACAGGGACATTTAGCCACTCAGAAATAATCTAGTAGCAAGGTGAAATTTGACTATTTATTTTCCAGTTTGATACTCATTTATAGAATTGACGACTTTTGACATAGTTCTACATAAAACATCACAAAGATAAAACTTAGTTTTAGGGCATGTATGCTTATTAGGTCATGTACACTTATTAGGGCATGTACATTTATTAGGGCATGTATGCTTAATAGGTTGAATACAGTATGTACATATATTTTTTATTTTAATAAATAATATATCAAGTTGTGCAATGAAGTAGTTTGGCTGAATAAAGAGTCACACTTCTTGCCGAACATTTTTAACGTTTGTTCATTAATTTTTAAGATATGACAGTTATTAAAATATGACATTTCCTAACCAGTATGTCCCTTAATTAATTAATATAAGAGTAAAACATTGGACATATTGCCACCTATTGGACTGGTCAATTTTAAGGTGGTTGAAGTTCTGAATTGTCTATCCAGGATAAAATATTGATATGTATATGTTGTACTATTGCAGGAACTCTAAAAATGGTCTCCTAACCATAATGTTGCAGTGTGCTCTAACCTATTTCATACCAACTACAATTCCAGTAATAGTTTGCCCTGGTTTAATATATGTGAATGATGGATTTGTTAGTATCAAATGTTTTAAACAGAGTAATGCAAAGTATATTTTTTTATATAGTCCTGGTCACTGGTCAAGTTGTAACTTGGTTGATTCATTTTATGTGTTATGCTAAGTTCAATAATGTATGATTATATTGTCCAATGAGAGAACTACATCATACAACTGCTCTGTTTACTGAGTGTGAGATTGTTTCAGCAATTGCCCCCAGGTGTCGCCACTGATGATCCACCACGAACTGTCCTGCTGGGAATCGTGCGCCACGCCCAGAAGTTGTTTGATGTGCGCCGCACTACTGGACTGTACGCCAAGTTGAACGACGTCTACACGCGACATGGGGAGTTGAGGAACGTCGTGAACACACTCAAGGACCTGCTGGGGCTCGGTGTGTAGGGGTGAATATTGGGAGGACCTGCTCGGGCTCAGTGTGTAGAGGTGACTATTGGGAGGACCTGCTCGGGATCGGTGTGTAGGGGTGACTATTGGAAGGACCTGCTGGGGCTCGGTGTGTAGGGGTGAATATTGGGAGGACCTGCTGGGATGCGGTGTGTGGGGATGACTATTGGGAGGACCTGCTGGGGCTACGTGTGTAGGGGTGAATATTGGGAGGACCTGCTGGGGCTTAGTGTGTAGGGGTGAATATTGGGAGGACCTGCTTGGGCTTAGTGTGTTTGGGTGACTATTGGGAGGACCTGCTCGGGCTTAATGTGTTGGGGTGACTATTGGGAGGACCTGCTCGGGCTTAGTGTGTTTGGGTGACTATTGGGAGGACCTGCTTGGGCTTAGTGTGTTGGGGTGACTATTGGGAGGACCAGCTCGGGCTCTTTTGTAGGAAGATCTTCAAGCAGTCTTGTGCAACACATTTTACTGCATCGTTAGGGTAGTGTGTGGAACAAGTATATGGTGCATTAGACTGGTTGATATGCATTTGGGTGAGTGCTTATGTGTGTGCGTGCGTGCGTGTGTGCGTGTGCTTGTTCCTGTGCATGCATGCGTGTGTGCATGCTTGTGCTTGCATGTATGTGCATTGTGTTAATACCTGAGATAAATGCGTTTTTGTCAACAAGAACAGACTGCATTGATAAAGTTCATAACTGTAAGAATACAGGTCATGATATAAGAATACTGCAAGCAAAGATCTGTTTTTGTGGGAAGATTGATCGTAAAAAACACAGTGACCTACATTTATTATGTTATTGAAAACCACTTTTAGTCATTAATGCAACCTAGAATTAACTAAGATGGCTCCCTCCCAAATTGAATTTTTTGCTCGTCTGATTTCTGACACGTTTTTCTCATAAAATCAAACCTACAACATGCTGGCTTGTTTGTGCAACCATTTTTTCATTTTAGTCAAATGATTTGACAAACTATTAAATTATTTTTTACTGGGTCTGGTAAAAAAGTTGGCAGAAACATGGCAAAAGTGGCTTCACCTCTACATATTATAAAGCTACTCACACTTTCATCAGTTACCTGATCTAATGAACATATTCTGTATTTGTGCTACAGCTCCAGATGCTAAGTCCTCGGCCGTTGTCAACTCTGTCGCCCATCTCTGTCAGGCCCTCAATGGTGCTACCTACCGGCACATGTCACAGACACTATCGGTCACTGACTTGGAGAGGTGGGTCACGGCTAGGCATACTCAAACACACCAGTAAGGCCGTGCGTCTCGTAGGCCCAAAATTAATTTATCGGAGCTAATAACATAAGATATAAAACTGATACGCACTAACATCGCGACATATATATTCCATGCCATACAATCTGCATACTGTCATCAAGAAGCAGAATAAATGTGCTCCAAATAATTGATTGCAAGTTTATCATTGGGCTACAAAGGGGTCACATGATGTTGCGGGTTTGATCACAAAGAGGTTATAATTTTATATATAGACATGGTTATTGTCAAGTAAGTTTTGTCATATACCTAAAAGAATTAATTGTAGATTTGAAACATGTTTATTGCATTTTAATAAGGTTCTCGAAAAAGAAAGTTTTCAGCAGCCTTGAAGCGAAACACGAGCCTCTTGCTTTGGTGATGGCCTCTTGTTATAATTATTTATGTAATATTCTTGTGATTATTGTATATTGTGCGTTGCGTGCATGTGTGCATGCATGCGACATTAACATTTGTCTTTGGCAATTTTATTATTTATTTATTAATGATTCATAATTAGTTATTAATGCCTGGATGATCAGCTGTGGCCGAAAGTGGTTAAAAGATGATTAACAAAATCATTCCTGCCCGTGAGTTGGAGTGATGTGGTACTACTGGCTTCAGCATTGTCATATTTATGATGCAGTGTGATTCGGAAGCTGAAGGAGCATGACGAGTTCTTCCCCATCTTCAGGGAGGTCATGGGCAAACTGATGGAGACACTCAGTGAGTCAACTATGTCCTGTGTCAACAGCTGTCAGCACTGTCACTGACACCACTAAATATTCGTAGTTGTGCATCATGTATTCTGTAATTTATAAAGTGTTTTTATCATAAAGGGTATGTTCTTATATAGCGCACACTGTAATAAGTCCTTGGGACTGTTCAAAGTGCGTTACACTTCATCTCCTGGCAGACCTGTTCATTCCAATGCCACCTCAACTTCTCTGCATTCAGTCATGCTGCAATTACTATGCATAGCCTATTCGTTCACAAATCCACCTATGTCAGGTACTCATTAATACAGCTGAACTGAAGCAATGTGGGAAAAGTTTCGAAATGACAGCAACAGGATTCAAACTCTGGTTCTCTCAATCAAGAATCCGACGTTCTAACGTCTTTGCTGCCTGCCTAATGTGTCGTGTCTGGTTGTAGATGTCAGTCGCATGGACCAAGTGCTGCCCACGGTCAAAGCTCTTCTGCTGCTGGCCTCCAGATGACCCACAATGGAAAAAGATGACCACCGTACCTCAACCAATATCTGCCTTCAAGATGACAAAAGATGACGAGGCACAGAAAACCACTATACCTCCACTGATATCCACCTTGGGATAACCAACTGATATCAGACTTCAAATGACCACTGTACCTCCACTGATGTCCACCTTGGGATAACCAACTGATAACAGACTTCAAATTACCACTATACCTGCACTGATATCAACCTTGGGATAACCAACCAATATCAGACTTCAAATGACCACTATGCTTCCACTGATATCAACCTTGATATAACTAACTGATATCGGACTTCAAATGACCAGTATACTTCCGCTGTTATCAACTTCTGGATGACCAACCGATATCAGACTTCAAACGACCACTATACTTCCAATGATATCAACCTCAAATGACCCATCATACCTCAATCAATATCTGTCTTCTGAACAAGCAAACAACTTTGCCACTGACTGATATGAACAGTGTATCCAGCCAGATAGTTTGGCGGCTTGTATCGTCTGCCCAAGAGGATGCACTGGGTGTAACACAAGATCTACAATGTATGTGCAGTTTTTGGTCTAGAAAATTGTAGCAGTTTAGTAAAAAGCTGTCTGTAGCATGGTACTATTTATCGCAGAAGAGTAATCTGTAGATGAAGTTAGCAGACAGTAGCTATGAAGGCGATGACAAACATTGAAATTAGATCTGCATTGGATGGGAATAACTGTAAAGCTTTTGGGTAAATAACGAAAAACATCCATACCCCTCAAAAATACCTTTTTTATGTAGCCAGAAGCTACCCGAAATGTTTGCATACCTCCCAAAAATAACCTCAGAATTTATCATACCAGGAAATATACCAGTTTTGGGTGCGGGTATATGTAGTTAAAACCAACCTTGCCTATGCACTGATAAATGGCATGCTTTGATAAAGACGGTGTACAGTAGTTTTATAATAAATTATAATGTGAATAAACAGTTTGTTGTGTGTAGAATGTCTCACATATTACATTTATCATGTTCAAGTACGACAGAACATTACAGTTTTGTTTTTCCGACACTTGATAAGTTTGTGGCACATACACTAGTACTGTCACCACCTGGTGGACAGCCTTAAGCAAAGATGAGCTTGTGGAAAACACGCCACTAATGCTTGTGAGGCGGGGTGATTCAATTCCTCTTGCTGCCATTTCAAAGCTTGGGCAATTTTTTTCACTCCACATCGCTCCAGTTCATTCAGCTGTATAAATGAGTACCTGACTGTAGAGAGTGGTGGTTGTGTGAACGAATAGTCTTTGTGCAATAAATGCAGTATGGCTGAATTCTTCCTAGAGAAGTCAAGATGGTGTTGAAATGATCGGGTCCGAAGTATAAAATGCTTTGAGCAGTCACAAGGACTGGATGCTGTATCTTCACCTTTCTATTGCCTCCCTCAATGTGATGTGCACGCACAGAGAAATTCCCATCATTACTTGGTGCGTTTTAATTACGGCAAGCAAGATACAGTATTTACAAATTCAACTGTGCAGGTGCAGCTCCTGACCTGTGAAACAACTGGTATAAAACATGACTGATATTATGCCACAAGGGGTAAAAACACAGGGCTACCCACATAGGCAGGGTTTCCTGCCCCAAATAGCAGCACAAGGGTATACTACGCTGAGGTATTCCATTATGGCTTAGAAATATATACACGTATACAAACAAATTCTACAGTAAGGAAAAACTGACACTGTTATAATTAACCCATTAGATATGTCGTTCAGTGCCAGTGATTACCTACCATCATAATCTTAATGATGCAACATGACACGACACCATTGGTGACATGCAAACAAATAGCTGCTTACTAACAAAAAATATATATCTTACACGTACATTCTGACTAAATCACTTGAACCAAGCAACAGAAACAGGGCCGGAAACACACAGCAAACTAGAGATTATTCACAATACTTCACATAAGGGCCATGCGTACACGAACGTCCCACTGTATCACTGTTATTCATGATTTAGTTAAATGGTCCTGCAATCGATCAGACCAAAAATGCTGCACATATAGACCATTTACAAGACACCCAAAAACAAGTTAACAGCGGTGTCAAAGACAACGATACTATTCATTACATACAGTCAAAGACTCCATGTTAACACGTATCGTACGACAGCTATACCTTTCTCACCTCACCTCACAAATGGACAAGTTCTACGTGGCCTTGCAGTGTAAAATATAAGTCTGCCACCATACAGAGTCCACTGGTAACCCGTGTAATTCGATACATCTCAAAACTACCTACGTATCATCCAAGCAACGATATCTTCATTAGTCGACATCGGAAATGAATGCTCATGTATGACCTGGTAAAGCAAGCACTGATCCACCACACCACGGATAGCGCTTGAACTTGTACTCGACTCACAGATTGTATGATTACAACAAGACTAGTCAATTCACTGCAATGTGCTTGCCAGTGCATCTGCGTCCTACACAATTTCTGGAATACGGTTGTGCGTTGTTCTATGGTACAAATATGGAAAGTTTCATCCAGTGATTATGAAGACGCACCAACTGAGGGATCATTCATTGTTCAGTTCATCATCTGTCGAGAGGCTTACCACCAGCACTGGCGGGGCAGAACGGGCGACTGCTGCCTTCAGAGAGTTGAATTTTGTGTCGACCACCGACATCACGTCACACAGTCAAGGTCATTGTTCTGACTTCATAGTTTGTCACTCCTACTAGTGACCAACACAACACAGTAATTCGTCACTGACTGTCTCGTTCAGCCCGAGGCTTTATGTCGGCAGATTTCAGCAGAATGCGGTATGTATCGGGGTGTTTGTCGTCTGAAAGTCAAGAGGAAAAACAAAAATAAATGCAACATTTTCCAAGTGTGAATAGCAGGACACATTCATTGCATGGAAATAATTTGTTCCAGGAACTGCAAGTGACATATTATTTAACCATTTCAATACTACAGCCCTGATCTGCTGTGACCACTGAATACTGCATTCCCAGTGAATATGCAAGAAAATCGACTGCATCACTTCAAGTCAAGGAAAAAAAAATGCTTTTTATGAATAGGAATATTATATATATTCTGAAAGTACAATAATCAGAGAGTAAAATGAGCCATATCATTTTACATTTCGTCGTCATGGTAACCAGATATCCAAGATGGCCGCCACGATTTCAAAAATGTTGCAGTTGCTGAACGCAGTTGTATGCCAGTGTATATATTTAATGTAAACTACTCATGTTGATCATGCTACAGGAGTGTATTATGATATAAAATACAATATAAAGTACATTTTGTGGAGTATGAGTGTGAAAGTGAAAAACAAGTTATGTATCTGTATTTTAAACATATATGACAGAAGTGTTCATTTGTACATGTGCTAACACATTCATCGCTACTGGACTGATTCCAATCAAACTTTGCATGTTGACGGATTCACAGACACCTTTTTCTTTTAACAAAAATGAAACTACGCATCATCCAACATTGATAGTACAGTGGGCAGCTCATCCTCAGCGTTTACACCATCACATTCTTTATCACTGACGTCCGAGTAGTTATCAAAAATACTCCCGCTGTCAGTATCCGTTTTGCCTCCGGCTTGGTTGCTAAGTTAGCCAATATCATCGTTGTTTCGATCGTCAACATCCGACAAATATTTGTCGCTAAAACTATCAAATAATCCGTCCAAAACATACGGCGGTAAATCGTCAGTTGAAGTAATGCCGTCCGCCATTGCGGCCATAGCAGATTTTGATAATCCATCATTAAAAACGCAAAAATCTCCGTAAAATTGTATTGAGCGATAATAAACAATTGCCGCTACCGAATAGCTAATTCATTCGCCATGACAACCGTATATAACAAGTGGCTCCACTTAGTGGATAATTATGAGTAAAAGCAATTTAAATGGTGAACACAGCCAATGCCGGTATACCGGCCTGTCGTACTGAAATGGTTAACTATTAACTTTAATACAATTCTTTCTAGCACCACAATAAATAAGTGCTTTGAACCATGTCTAATGCCCAACATGTCACTTTAGTACTGTAAAGTAGCAAATTTACATTAGTATCCATCTATATAAACAGTTATTATTTCTATACATCGACTCACCGTGTATTGCCTCGATGAAGTATCTGGCTTGATCACTGAAGTTCTGCACAACCTGCATCAGAAAGACAAACAATGACTGAAACTTCATCAAGTATCACTGAAGTTCTGCACAACCTGCATCAGAAAGACAAACAATGACAGAAACTTCATCAAGTATCACTGAAGTTCTGCACAACCTGCGGCTGGTATAAGTCAGCAACCAACATCTGAAGAAAATCAATGAGAGCAGATTGATATGAAATTCGAATTGGAGGAGATAGGAAGCGACTGTGCGACATAGCTGCATTGGTTCTATGTGAAATTTTGGTGGGAAAATCGCCAAATACGTAGGATTATCAGACAACATATCTACGAGTTGCCAACACAGATAACTTATACGACTAACTGAGAAATATCTACCAATGATAACCTGTGACCTCTCACCTCGTCTGTTATGAGGATGTGGATTCCTGACGGTCCTTGCACGAACATCTCGATGACCTGTGATGCCTCGATGCTGAACAGACTGGCAATCTTCTCGCACAGGTCAGACTGAGAGAGACTGTCCAAGTATACAGCCAGGTAGACTGCAACAAGAGCTGACCCACTGATTACACGGCAATACACGCACACTACTAAGGATGTCTTCACTAGATTGTTCACTAAAATTTGGGGGAATCATGTATACGTTTTCATTCAACCTCAAATTTGTTTTTGTTTAAATAAAATTATGAAACGATACATGCCTTCTTCAGAATGTATCAAATCATTCTTGGGGGTTTCCAACCACATGCTACCGTAAATCTGGAGCTTCAAAATATTTAGTAAATATTTTTAGGAAAAGTAAAAGAAATGAAATGTGCAAATTGTTAAGGGTGGTGAGCACAGTTAGGACAGTGGCCAAGTGGAAAAAATCATACTGATTAAACACCTTTAATAATATCTTTTCAATTGCATAGTTTACTACAAAGATTACACAATTTTATCCCATCAGCATGTCTGATCTTGTTTTACCTTCCTTCCGGGAGAGCTCCAAAATGCGTGTCTTAAGTTTCTTGCTGAAGCACACTTCTTCGCTGAGATCGTGTTCAATGAGTTGTCGCTTTGAAGATACGTGCGCCACCTGGGGGGTGCGCCTTTCATTTGGTGCAGACCTTTGTGCGGGTGGCGACCGTTCGCCCAGACATGTGCAGGACACCCGCTGCGATAGTGACAAGATGACGTCGCCCTGTGACACGGCGCTGCCTGTGACAGAACTCAGGGGACAGGTCTGTGTCGGGGAGGTAGATGGTGACACTGCCGTTTGTGTCGACGATGGCAGCGGCATCGATGATGTGATACATATGTTGTTGATCGACGATGACACACCACTAGGTGGCACTGTTTTCTTCACCTCTGTTATGAAACAAATCAAACCATTTAATTAAAACTTTGTCATGCCAGTTAACAAATTAAAGAGTTCTAATTACCCTTTATCTACACCGCTAAACAACATTCCTACCTCATTTTATCAATGCATTCATTCAATCATTCCAAGTACAAAATAAATTTTCTTTTAACATACTGTGTTTTTGCACACTTTGCAGTCCAAATCACGGTGAGCGATAAGCCTCTGATGATCACTGCAGAAGACACTGATGCAACGTGGGACGAGAAGCGTGCCAAAACACAACAGGCCTGGTGATGACCACCTATTGTCTCCCAGTATCTTAAATTTAGTTTATAATCATACTTTAGTTTCAAGAATACATCATGAAGATGACAAATACAACTGTATTTAGGAAAATGCCCGGAAGAACATTTCTTTCCAAAAACAGAAATACTGGGTAAGTAGATCTGTAATTGAACTAATACAAAATAAAAGGCCTAAGAATGGAAGACCTGTTGACTTTTGCAATGCAACTACAACTAACAAATGGCAGATCTGTAACTGAAATAATAAAAAATAAAAGGCCTAAGCATGAAGACTTGCCGACTTTTGTAATGCGACTACAACTGACAAATGGCAGATCTGTAATTGAAATAATAAAAAATAAAAGGCCTAAGCATGAAGACTTGTCAACTTTTGTAATGCGACTACAACTAACAAATGGCAGATCTGTAATTGAAACAATAAAAAATAAAAGGCCTAAGCATGAAGACTTGCCGACTTTTGTAATGCGACTACAACTAACAAATGGCAGATCTGTAATTGAAATAATAAAAATAAAAGGCCTAAGCATGAAGACTTGTCAACTTTTGTAATGCGACTACAACTAACAAATGGCAGATCTGTAATTGAAACAATAAAAAATAAAAGGCCTAAGCATGAAGACTTGCCGACTTTTGTAATGCGACTACAACTAACAAATGGCAGATCTGTAACTGAAATAATAAAAAATAAAAGGCCTAAGCATGAAGACTTGCCGACTTTTGTAATGTGACTACAACTAACAAATGGCAGATCTGTAACTGAAATAATAAAAAATAAAAGGCCTAAGCATGAAGACTTGCCGACTTTTGTAATGCGACTACAACTAACAAATGGCAGATCTGTAATTGAAATAATAAAAAATAAAAGGCCTAAGCATGAAGACTTGTCAACTTTTGTAATGCGACTACAACTAACAAATGGCAGATCTGTAATTGAAATAATAAAAAATAAAAGGCCTAAGCATGAAGACTTGTCAACTTTTGTAATGCGACTACAACTAACAAATGGCAGATCTGTAATTGAAACAATAAAAAATAAAAGGCCTAAGCATGAAGACCTGTTGACTTTTGTAATGCGACTACAACTAACAAATGGCAGATCTGTAATTAAAACAATAAAAAATAAAAGGCCTAAGCATGAAGACTTGTCGACTTTTGTAATGCGACTACAACTAACAAATGGCAGATCTGTAATTGAAACAATAAAAAATAAAAGGCCTAAGCATAAAGACCTGTTGACTTTTGTAATGCAACTACAACTAACAAATGGCAGATCTGTAATTGAAACAATAAAAAATAAAAGGCCTAAGCATGAAGACCTGTTGACTTTTGTAATGCGACTACAACTAACAAATGGCAGATCTGTAATTGAAACAATAAAAAATAAAAGGCCTAAGCATGAAGACTTGTTGACTTTTGTAATGCGACTACAACTAACAAATGGCAGATCTGTAATTGAAACAATAAAAAATAAAAGGCCTAAGCATGAAGACCTGTTGACTTTTGTAATGCGACTACAACTAACAAATGGCAGATCTGTAATTGAAACAATAAAAAATAAAAGGCCTAAGCATGAAGACTTGTCAACTTTTGTAATGCGACTACAACTAACAAATGGCAGATCTGTAATTGAAACAATAAAAAATAAAAGGCCTAAGCATGAAGACTTGTCAACTTTTGTAATGCGACTACAACTAACAAATGGCAGATCTGTAATTGAAACAATAAAAAATAAAAGGCCTAAGCATGAAGACTTGTCAACTTTTGTAATGCGACTACAACTAATAAATGGCAGATCTGTAATTGAAACAATAAAAAATAAAAGGCCTAAGCATGAAGACTTGTCAACTTTTGTAATGCGACTACAACTAACAAATGGCAGATCTGTAATTGAAACAATAAAAAATAAAAGGCCTAAGCATGAAGACTTGTCAACTTTTGTAATGCGACTACAACTAACAAATGGCAGATCTGTAATTGAAAAAATAAAAAATAAAAGGCCTAAGCATGAAGACTTGTCAACTTTTGTAATGCGACTACAACTATGATGATGCAGACATTTTGTTAGACACCCAGATTGCCTCGCACATAAACTGCTTAATAGATGATTCCAAAGACAATGACCTCGTGGACGTGCCAGGAAACAGTGGAAGGACTACATGAAACATTGAACCCAACCTGTGAACCTCACTACACGCTGAGAGCTTGAGGCCCATCAAGGGTGGAGGAACTTCACTGATGGTTGATCAATGTGGAAGGGAAGAAGATTACATAAACAGTTCTATACTGCGTAACTAATGTTCCCTTTATATAGACACATACTGTCTGCCAGCAGCCGAGGACATGCAGCTCTGAGACGTTTTACTACGACAGTGACATCATAAGATTTCATCACAACGTCACCAGGTATGTAGTTTGGTACCTACCTGTAGCAATGGGCGTCACCTTCTGGCATACATAGACAGTCAGCTTTGGTCGAACGTTCCTACAGAAATAATGTGCTAATTAGCTATGTACCTAGGTTTCACATAAATCATCATCATTTCATACATTTATCAGCAGCAATATTATTTAATTACACCTATTTGACAGCTACTTAAACCCCAGTGGTGAATATTTGACTAGATACTATTTACAATAACACGGATAACGAACTGTAATTGCCTGTATGTTTCAATGTTGCGAGAAAACGTGCAACCTGCACATTAGAACCGTTTATCTTCCAGTTGTTATTTTGTCACACATGCTATTTATGTACTTGTTACAAATAATGTTATCTTATTCACAGGTAAACACACTGAGTTCGTACCGTGACTGCAGAGCGTTGTTGAGGCGGATGCCGTCTGCCAGACCACAGATCTGTATGAGATCATCTCGCGACAGACGCAACAGGTCAGCCCCTGTAACATGTAACAACTAGTAAAGAAGTGGTGAGAGACCTGGTTGCCTAGCAACCAAAGCATGGACAGAGACAACCACGGAGATCATAGTTAATATATCCAAAACTACAGGCGTCTCAAATTCATTGGACTAGAGTCTGATGAATAATATACACTTGTTGAACAATACTGGGTTTTTTGCACAAGTTGCTTCAGAACATGCTAAGGCAACGAGTGCATAAAACCCATTATCATTCAGTAAGGTATTTGTTATATGGGTTCATGACTAACATCTAACATTTCAACTTTACTAGCGATTCTCAAGAATAATTGGCATGCGCCATTTAAATTCATTCTTCGGCGCGAGTGCATAACAGTGCGATACCGGTTTTTATTGAACTGCGTATGTCACCGTAGACAGTGCATTATCAGTAACAATTACCCATGTAATAACAAGACCGTTTCGCACCTGTGAAGTTCTGGAAGACTTTGACGAAGGCGGAGAACCTGTGGGCATGGAGCCACTGGGTCACCTGGTGGGCTGTCGCCACACTAGTAAGGCTGCACGCTGCGGCCGGCTGTCAACACACATAACACTGTATATACTCACAATCTCATAGTGCAAAAATATCAAGAATAACAACTCCATGCACTCTAGTTGACCTCTGTTAAATCTGATTTACCATTAAATCTATCCAGTGCAAAGCAAACTCCCGTTGCATCACTGTTGCGATAGAAATGTTGTAAAAATGTTGCGTACACAATGTTTTATAATTTTTTTCTGTTTTGAAGATAATAATACAAGTCTGATACACCAGTGCCACACTGTATGAATGTTGTGCATTGTATGAATGTTGTGCATTGTATGAATGTTGTGTATATTATTTACACTATGTATTTTATGAGTGTCCATTTGTAATTCACTAAGCTACAAATTTTGACTTATTTTAATCCATTGTTCTTAATGTATCTTTACTATGTTCTACACTATACTCTCGCAAGTAATTATTTAATTTTAAGCGGTACAATATTTACCAGCATGTTTGTTTTAAACTCACCACCCTTAGGATGATAATAAAATATTTTACAAGATTTATTGTGAATAAAAATGTTTAGTATTATTACTATAAACTATGTTGTTGAGACTGACCTCGGTGTCTTTGACCGGTGGCAGGACAGAAGGTGGACACTCTTCCTGAGGCTTCACAACAACAGACCTGAAAGTAAAATACGTAAAGGTACGTTCTTATATAGCGCGGTATCCAGTCCTTGGGACTACACAAAGCAAGATAGTATACTAAGATCACTTCACATCCTGGCTGACCTGTTCATTCCAATGACATCTCAACTTCTTTGGGAAGTATTTATCCATGCTGCAATTACTGCATAAAGACTGTTCATTCATATATCCACCAGTGTCTATAGCCAGGTACTCAGGAGTACACGAAATTGCCCCACAACCCACGTCTCCAGAAACTGCAGAAAAACATAGCCAGTTAATACTTCCCCAAAAATATTTGCGCTAAATAAACGTGGTTTTATTAGTTACATTAACCAATGTATTAAAAACTAACTTTGCAGGCATGTGAAGATATTTAGCATGTGCATACACAAAATATGCATAATAATTATAATTTTATGATGCTTTTTAATGAATCACAACTTTTAAATATAATTTGACCGTTATATGTTTATGAATATCGTCCATGCAACACATTGTATAAAACAAGATATTCGGGGTGAAACATTTACATTACACAAATAACAGTCAAGTCATATTTAAAAATTGTGGTTCATTAAAGGTCTATCCTTTCAAATTCATTTAGCTAAAAATCAAACATACATAGTATTCACTGCAACGAACTAGCTCGCAACTTTTGTATGTAGTTTTGTGAAATCATCAAACAAAACTATTAAATTAATTAATATTTTCATCCTTGGTGAAATTATTTAACTTTGTCATGCGATCGTCAAGACGATGGGTGTCACACCCATGATCACTATTGATCTGCAGTGTTTAACATTTTGGATATCCACTATTTTGACCCTTACCAGACCTAACAACTAAAGTCTTTTGATGATCTGAACAAAAATAGGCATTTTTTTTATTAAATCCACTGCGGATGTTACATAAACTATTCACACACTACATATTTGGACATCAACGAACTGGATTTGCAATAGGCTAAATCAGTTGAGGATGGAGTTATAAAACACATTTGGGTTGTTTAGAAACTAGATGTTATAATAGATATAGTGAATACAATATAGCATGATTCTATGATTAAAAACTATGATAATTTGTACCAAGACTTGACTAACATTACGTGTTATAAGTATACTAAGATCACTATTTCTCAAACTGAGACTAAGTGTCCCCTCACCGATTGTCCGAGGACACACTGCTGTCATCTGAGACGGAGGACAGGTCACATAGTTGCTTGAAGCTTGTCAGAGTCACGCTGGAGTCGTGTGGCTCTGACTTGTGTAGTTGCTCCAGATAGACCTTGGCCTGCTCCAGGGGGATCTACAGCAACAGTGAACAACATGTAACACAGGATCACCTTACATAACACCATCTACCAGCACACAGCATCCTCACTGTCACAGCTTCTGACTACACCTGTACTCTTAGCAGATTGACCTGTTGAATCATGGATTTTTCAGTTGCTGTATTAACAAGGGGATTGCTTGCTGGAATGTATGGGGCTTGCTTACAGGAACTTAACTTTCATTGATAGTGGAGCCGTCGTCATTAGTCAGAAGGGTAATGATGGGCATTCTGTAGGAACGCTCTTTGATGTCTGGGTGCAGACGCACCTAGTTTCCAGAAACACGTCGACCAAAACAGGAAGTGGGACGAAGTACAAATGATTCAGTGTACATCTGCACATGGCGTGAGATAAACTGGCAAATCCACATTTCAACAGGTCGATCTGTCAGGGCTAATGTAGTACAACTACCACCCCTGGTTCGCGATGATGGCAGACAGACATTATAAATGTCAACACATGCACACCACATGCCCACTAAATACGCACCAAATGGCATTTACAGAACAAAGTATAAAGTCAACTAATGACCTTCTAGCAACTTTCACCCCCCATACATTTCTATAAAAAAACATGTGTGCCAAGTTCAAAGTGAGCAAACTTCAATAGCCTTTAAATCATGCAGCAATAATTACACTCAGTCAACAGGTCTATTCAAATGTCACAAAACGAAAACATAATACATAAATTATTTCACAAGAGAAACTCATCATCACACCCATACGTACCTCAGTGAGAACAGTACATTCATACGACGGCTGGAACTTCTCCTGAACAACACAAACAACAGTGTGAACGACTGCATGAGTGATCAGTGTCAGTTAGTATCACATCAACCAGCAACACTTCACAGGATAAAAGAGTTAATGCATGAATACATTTAAAATCAGAATTGGCCATTGTGGTTTCCTGACAAGCCAAGTTTGTTGCAATCTTATTGAATCTTGTTAAAATTAACATTAATTGCAAATTGAAGTGTAAGGTAAATAAGAAGAATGCGTGCAGGTGTCACCACATGATGGGACTCTGTGTGGTGTCACCACATGAAGTGACTCAGTGTCATCAACACGGTCTGGTCAGTGTCAAGTAAACAGTTTTACATAATGTTGCGTTTCTAAACAGAGACTCTCACCTTCTCCGCCTCTGATCGTTTCTCAATCTTCTCTTTGTCGGTCTTGTGCTTTCTGTCAGCTCCTTTTGGCTGTACATAAACAAAACAACTTGTCTCTGACACACTCAGACAACCATCACATCTTACAATGAATGGATATGAATTAAAGATGCAGAAGGAATATCCTATATTATATATTAACTACATTTGTAAGCTGCTACTCTTTTCATTTCACACAACACATTCTACTTTGTTTATATTATACGATCTAATTTGTTTACATTACACAATCTAATTTGCTTCATTTTCATCTACTGAAAAGTTTCTTTGATTTTTACGTAGACACACCAAATGTTGTTACTAGTAAATAATATTAGTGAACACAGAGTCGGCAACATTTGAAAAAGGAGTGAGTAGATTTACTTGAAATTTGTAGGATTGCCAGTTGTGATGTCAGAAATATCGACATATATTTACTAACTAATATAGCACAAAATTTATACTATTATATTCTTTGGTGCTGCACATAATAAAAATATTAAATAAAAAAGATGATAGCATAACATATATATATATATATATATATATATATATATATATATATATATATATATATATATATATTATATATATATATATATATATATATATATATATATATATATATATATATATATATATATATATATATATATGTATGTATATATGTGTATATATATATATATATATTATATATATATATAATTGTATCATATATGGTGCTATACACAAATAAGTAAAAAAGATAACATGATAAGATAAAACAATTAATTAGGACGAATGTCTAAACGTGTAGTCTATAAAAAATTGTGTGTAAACTTGTCGACAGTAATAAGATGAACTCACCTTGAAGACTTTGACCTGGCAGGAGGAGCAATATTGCAACTTCATGTTGCTGTAGCAGTCATCCACGTACGTCTCGATCTGTATCCGGAATGGAACGCCACGCTCCCCGCCGTGTTTACGTGCTGTGAACTCAGTGCTGATACAGTGCACCTTGATGTAAACACCTGCATCCTTGCTTGGGTCCCACCAGAACTCCAGCATGTTCAGTTTCTCCGAGTCCACCTTGATGTCGCTGATGCCGTACGACAGGGGCAGGTCTGAAGCGAGCAAATGGGGTGCCATTCATCACATTTATTCCGGGTACCGTATTCGATCTAATAAGCACACGGTACATTCACCAAACAATTCGGCCCATCGAAAAACGTCAAGGAATCTGTTATTATAAGTGTGCACCAAACTTTTTTCTTAAGACAATAAGGTCATTTGATGACTAGTGTAGAACAACTGAAAAGTGGTGCCATTTTTTAGTTGTTCCACACTAGTCAAATTACAATAATTATGGATCCTGCTGATAAAAAAAATGGGGTATACACTAATTAGGGCATGCACACTTAATGGGTCGAATATGGTAAAAAAAATTTGTATGAGTGGTTTATCAAAATTTGGAGACTGTGAAATGGTGCAGATGTGGAAAAGGGTACAGACCACAATTAATTAGTATAAATGTCAGACATCTAGAATTAGTAGAATAGTTTTTGCATCCATTGATCCTCGTGCATTCTCATGTCATCAACGCATGGAATTGTACTGGTTTCTTTATATCACAAGTGTACACGTGTTGTGTCACTTTCTGCCTGGTCTTGAGAGGATGGCACTGATAAGTCTGAGAGAACAACTGGGTCCGGAGAATGACAGGAGAAAAGAGGGTGGCCAGAAGGAGGATGTATGATCTGCGGGAATAGATAGGGATGTAGTTCAGCTTAACAGAAAGAATAGTAGGAATTGGGATGATGTGGGCAGGTGCTGACAGAGGATGGCCGATTACCAAAGAGAGCCGAGGCATTGAGACAGCCAGGCCGCAGGAAAAGACCATATTTAAAGATGGGATTGTGTTATGAGGGAGGTGAGAAAGGCTGACGAAGATGAAAAATGGAGGAAAAAGCTGCTGATAGAGAGCAGTGGAAAATGACAACCAAAGGCCCAAAGCAGTGCTGCATTACAAGAATTAGTTGGCCCCACCCTTTATAAAGAAGAAGAAGAGTATGTGACGGAGACATGTTGCGTTGACCTACCTATGTCCAGGATGCGTTCGCCAGGGCGTGTCTGTCTCCATGTGTCCAACTGTTCACGCTCCATGAACTGCAGTCGTCGCTCGTGAAACACAACGCGCACGACACTCTGAAAAACACAAACACCACTCAGTATACAGGGTGATACAGGTACAACATTCAGTCCTCAACTACCCCAGGGTGGGAGGCGCAAATATTACCAGCACTGGGATCATTGCAGGAGCCACGTGCAACCAAATCTTTTACCCAAGTAACACATTTTAAACCCTACAACTGGTCAGTGCCATTTTGTTGCTATAAAGTCTTGCTATTATAATATCATTGCATCTCATCATCTCATCATGTGGATATTACTATCTGAACATCATCAAAACTGAAAACAAAATGAACAAAATATCGCCCTGCGTATAGGTAATTACTGACTGGCTGTATGTCCATTGGGGGCAATGTGGCCATACATGTTAACTACATATCTTATATTACTGCGTCGGTTTCTAGTGAATGAATGGGTAATTATTTTACTACGGAGCACATACTCAATCAGCCCAAATTGGCTCTGGCCGGTCGCAGGGTTTAACTACAAATTGACTAAACATTCCACACAATTCAACTCAAATTAATCCTCTATACCCGAGTGTCAGTAATCATGCTGTAACACTGAGTTGTACGTAGGTACCGTTCATACATGGAGAATACATTCAAATACTGATTATTGTTGCCAGGTGTAAACATAATCAACTGCAATCATCAATTTTACAAAGAATTGGTGATTTTGTATATGCCAATGAATAATCGATGGAAAGACAAGTAATGGTTTGCTACAAAAACTGCCTCACATTTTGTAAATAATTAACTATGCTAAACATGGACATATATCACAAACTATGTGCACTGCTGTGCTGAAATGTCATATTTATTAAATATGATACACGAGGGACGAGTGGAAATTTTCTCACCTAAATCTGACAAAAAAACCCAGAATTTGGAATAGGCAACTGGGAACGACTCACCTTAAGTAACTTCTCCCGGTATTCCCCAAGTTCACCCAACTTCTTCAATTTCAGCTCATATGACTGACCTACAAAAATAACAAACTTCAAAATATCTGACCATGACAATAAAGCAATTCTTATGGATATCCATGAACAAGCTGGTAATTCTAAGTCAAGGCATGGAACCACCAACATTAACAAATCCAGACATACTGCAACCAAAACATCACTTAAAACCATCTCTGCAATTAACATTTTTGTATGTCAAACGTACCTAGTATCAACTACAACATGCTAGCTCTTTTGTGAATTTTTTTATTTAGTTTTGATGAAATCATCACAGCAACTATTAAATTAGTTTTGGTCCACCCAAACCAAAACTCTGCTGAAATGGCAACAGCACACTAATTTTTCACAGAGGCTGTTCTATTCGCAAGTCCATTTTTTTCAATGATTTCAACAAAAGTATGCGCCCTTTTATTAATCTGACTGCACAAGCAACATAAACTGTGCGCGTACTACAGATCTGAGCATGAACTAATATGATTCATGCCGATCTGAGGAGGTAGTGTTAACATTAAGGTGCTCTTATCATGTGAGGTAGGAACTGACCTTGGTTGAGATAGGTCAGTGTCTCCTCGTTCAGTTTAGTGGCTGGCGATGTGGCTGCGTTCAAGATGTACTGAAACCCTGCATCAAGAGCCTCTTGTTTGAAGACTGGTAGAGCCAGCAGGGCTTCACTGCAACAACAAGCACATGCTTAGATTCACTCAATCCTGTCCTCATGTGAGGTAGCTTTGACTAAGCGGCATCACGGTCACCTCTACTCCAGAACAGGTTACACATTTATTCCGTGTGGGATCTTTTGCTTTTCCTGGCTTACACACCAGGTAGAAGGAACCAACAGCTTATAGTATCTCTTCCGAAAGAGAGGCAATGTGAGGTGAACAAAACTGGCCAAGTTTTAACATGGCAGATGATGGGCCCGTTCCTCTTGACACAGTCTACAGCTCTAACCGCTGAGCAATTGAACTCCACATAAAGACAAAACAATCATACACATGTAGTGGTCTGAGGCATGGGTGTAAACAGTGGCCTCTTGCTACGTGGAATCCTGACGTAGAGAACAACTTTGAAATCCTTGTACTTGCCATGCCTGTACTATCTTATGTACCCATGGTGTAAGGAACATTGGATATATGGAAAAGTTTAGGTAAGTCCCAACCATGTTCTATATAGAAAGATATTCCACCATGCATGGATGCGCATGGATGCGCATGGATGCGCATGGATGCGCATGTGTGCGCGTGCACAACACAGTTCTTAAAACACTGCATTCCTACTGGGTTTCTAAATCAACAATCCTGTTCAGAATATATCACTTTTTATACAAATTGTATCTAGCATTTCTATTTCATTAAAAAATACTTTACATTAAAATATGGTGGCAATATATATTTAACATTCTACATACAATAGGAATATCTTGCAATTAAACCACGTTATTTAAAAAATCTTAATTTATATTAACACCCAGGGTTGAAAAAAAAAAAAATCGGATTTGTTTTATTTAAATCAGATTTTTTTATTTATTTGATTTTTTTTATTTATTTGATTTTTTTTAAATCTGGTATACACAATGTCACAAAACATTTTACTATCAGGCTATCTGGTGTCAATACAGCTACACAAGTGTGTGCACTTTATGCTTTTGTATTAAAAAACACACAAAACTTTGTTGATATCGATGCTTGTAAACAATCATTTGTGTTAAATTCATATAAATCAGCGATTAAAAAAACCGGAAGTCAAAAAAATCATAAATCAATGATTTTTTTGGAGCGATTTAAATCATGATTTAAATTAAATGATTTAAATCAAACAACCCTGTTAACACCAGTAACACACACAAACAATCTCCAGAAACTATTCAGCCTCCTAAACAAACATTTTGAGATTACCCACATCTGACAAATGTTCACAATCCTTGCGCAGTGAAAATCTGAGCACTAACCATTCCCTGGCACTGGTAGTATCCATGTATACACATGAAACAACCAAGGCTAACTTAAGAAATGTATAAATCACTCATCGCTTCATGAAAAGTTATATTACATGATGACATCTCTTTAAGAACTTGTTATATGTTGACATCTGTTGTGTGTCATCATGTAAAATGACCCTGAACTATTAGTAGAACTTGTGCTTCTCCGCTGGTAAGTGCTGCTGCACTCCATCCAAGTACACCAGCACTGATCAAACCTTTCAGTATTGACACGCAATAAAGTGTTTTATAACAGAACTAAGCATCACAGGGTGACCATGAAATGGTGCATCGCTGTCAACCCAGAAATGACGAATTACCCCTGAACAGCAGGCACGACTTGGCAACATACCACATGATTTTCATTATAAACTTGTCATTCGGTATAACAACAAAATAATCTAAATATTTATAATAACAGTGTGATTGTGTAATACACATGCTGCTAATTAAAAGTTAATTATCTCCAATATACTCCAGAGCCAAAATGTGTACACATTATGGGTATACTACAAGTGTGTGGTATTTACGCTTCAAGTTACAGGTAGCTGTGCAAAGAAAACAATCACAGGGCAAAGGTTGTATTACTGTTGACTTTGAGAGGGCAATGGTTGAATCTGTACAGAAAAACAACTGATGATATAACAAGTGGGGGTCCTAAAGGGGGATACGGGGGGCCAAGCTTAGTTTCCCTTTAGTTTACCATGACATAACAAGATGATGAGAAACAACAGTGCTAGCTGTGTCTTTGTTAATAATTCCATTGATAACTGCCCTCTTGCGCAAGAATATTTATGGTTTTAAAACACATGTATAATATGTATATTATATTGAAAATGATTTGATAAAATGTGTGAGCAATTGCATCAATATTATTAATGGACTATGGTCTAGATGGGTAAGCGCACTTTATTGTGTGCAGTGGTGATCTGTATTAATACATTTTTTATTAAATTTTAACTTAATTATAATTTTAATGCATGTCAAAGTGTTTTTTTAACATGGAAAAGGTATTTGCATAATACTCATAAAACTGTGTAATACAGCTGTCATTGCATGCACTAACTGACCCTGAATCAGCTGATATAAATGGTGTTATTTAGTGCAATCGCTGACCATTTGACCTGGGCAGGTAACATCAACACTGACTACTGAAACTGGGTTAATCACTTGCACCATTAATTGTTGTTCTGTCCACTGGTCATCAGAGAAACTATGTCAGATGTTGGACTGAGGTGACACACTGGCCTTGGGCACTACCCCCACTGCCGACACAACCAGTTGACCACTTCCTGACCTTCAATTATCACCACTGTCATCTAGGGACCAAATAAAAATTATACAACTTTTATCACTCCCATTAACAGTTTGCATGGTCACATTAATTAAATATGGGTTAAAAAACATTAGTCATTTTTTATTATTAACATCAACTTTTTAATTACATATAAATAAAATCATTATGATGATAATTATATGAATAAAATAATTACAATAATAATTGTATATATATATAATAATTATATTATATATATAATATATATATATATAATATAATTATTATTCACACATATACATACATACATACATGCATACAAACATACATACATACACACACGCAATAATGAAATAACGTTTAAGTTGTTTTCACATTCTAAGCTGAATCTCATAAGCAATTCATTGCACTACTGAACATCCATATACGAGTGCAAAATAAATTGTTCTGCACCACTTGACTTGGCACACCTTAAATCTAACAAACAATACGCATTTTCAGCTGCAGCAGTGCCCGTGAATAAACTACAGGAATTATTTATTGACAACAGCCAGCAACTGTATTTTATCAAAGGATATACAACAAGCATTCCTTTCTCCACCCATACCAGATGTTTTCCAAAGCAGAAGAGTCAATATTTCTCAAATGCCCTTTTTCACAGTAACCGGTGGGCTGTAGATTCTAGGATTTTAACCCACAGCTCAAGTACAGAATGCGCATCCCAAACCATATGTTCCATAAGTCACATGCGAAGCTTACTGGTTAAAGCACTCTTGTTTTGCACCTACTGTGCCAGTCACAGAAGACTGAAGACTAACAGCTGGTACTGACAGTGTCACAGTGACCCAAAGATCTACGTCATCCCATAGGAATCTCTTGAGAATAAAGAATTTGTTCCAGAGGTAAACTTACGCCTATAGACCTCTTAGAAATAACCCTCATGACACTCAAGAGAGGCACTCTGAACCTTCAAGGGGCCCTACGCACACATTTAACTAAACTGTATATTAGCCATATCCTGAAGCTTTTCCGACAACCAAAAACAACCAGGTAATCTCACTGACAATCATGCAGAGAGGATTTCAATCTATTTCTTATTCAACAATTAAATTAGCTATGTTACTGAATCGTTTTTAGGAAGCTGTTTGGCTAGCAATGTTTGTTTGTAAAAATAATTTTTATATCACAGAATGATTTTAAGCATTAATATTTAGTAATTATGTTAATACTTTGTCATGTCAATGCAAGTACACATTAAATGTTATATGTGCATGCCTAATGTTATATGTGCATGCCTAATGTTATATGTGCATGCCTAATGTTATATGTGCATGACTAATGTTCACTTTGCTAAAAAAATACAATGTTGAATGCATGATCTATTTTTTATTTTGTCACTATGGTTCAAATAACACTTCTTAAATATTGAAACGGTCCCTGGATGAAGTGGAGCACTTGAATGCATTGACAAACACCTTTCCACACTGTACTTGAATGCAGCTGCCCTTTTCTCATTGACAGTAACACACAAGAGGCTGGCAGCTACATCAGATTCTGATGTTTTATACAACAGTTATCATCATTCCAGGTACTCTGCCAGGACAGCATCCTTCTAACATTACGACAACACATTACTGCTGAATGACACCACACTCTCATGCGATAATCTGCCAGCAAACAATGACTATGAGTCACGACCGTTTGCTCTGTAATAAACAATTTTTTTTTAATAAATGTGCAAATATGGTATTCAATTTCAATTATTAACAGCAGTTTCAATTAGTGTATACTTAATATCAC
The DNA here is from genome assembly GCA_963662155.1 of Lamellibrachia columna. Lineage (NCBI taxonomy): Eukaryota > Metazoa > Annelida > Polychaeta > Sabellida > Siboglinidae > Lamellibrachia > Lamellibrachia columna. The sequence continues at coordinate 21,418,209 of OY759263.1, read as the reverse complement.
ACCTTTTAAAATATTAATTGGATTATAAGCATACTAAATTATAATATAAAAAATAGTTATTTATTTGTTATTTTATTGTAGAGCACTGATCTGTAAAATATTGGAATTTGTGCTATAAAAAAATTATTATTATTATTGTTACCAATGTCAGTGTCCTGCAGATAAAACCATGAGCAAAATTATAGTCCATTTCAAATAAATAAAACAATCTAATGAGGACTGAAAAGATTCAGGACCACTTTCTAGACACAGTGAATTGTGGGCGCAGGCTTCCCTATGAGTGGTATATGAACTACACGAACAGTGTAGGGTCAATAGGTCAACTACAGTGCTCTGAAGGGATGTGCTAGTAATAAAAATTCATACTGCAGTGAGCTAATCCAAAATGCAACATATGGACCTAATTATAAATGCACGAATAACATTTTGATAGCACCCCCACAATATGAAGAGCATCCAGTAACACCAAAAATCTACCTCACAGTTCAGTCAACCCATAGCACTACCTCTTAATAATATAATAATCATTCATCACACTAAAAACAGTACAACACCAGCATTTATTTTTAATAATATCCTTAGAAAACTTTAGTAACAACCCGCCCATACAAAATACACAGATCTCTATTTATACTATAATTATAACTTCCTAATAGGCTTGCCCCATGAAGTCCCCTGCATTCTCACAACAATCTGGACAATTCCCTTGGCACTGGTATCTGATCCACTGCGGTTTCTGTGGCTTGTAGGGCCATGCGTTAAGGCACAACACACAATACTCACAAGTAACTTTATACCTTCCTAATCATGACACACTGACAAACAATAATTATTGTTTCATTGTCAGCTGAGCATGCTGACAAACATTAATTATTGTTTCATTGTCAGCTGAGCGCACAGCTAGGATAAACGCTGACAAACAGTAAACACTCCTAACCTTGACCTGAATCAAAATATATATATGTGGCCTCTGGCTGGGTGCCAATTATCTCCTGAAATACACAGGTGGTGGTGCAACCGGGAAACTGCCTAGTCACATCCCCCAGTTAATGACCACCTTCCACGTGGCAGTAGAAAACTATGCCTATGATTCTATGCTATGGAATGCTAAAGCTCAGATCCTGAAAAAATTTCTTCATAATTTTTTCTCACAAAAACTATATCTTGTTTAGTTATTGCTAGATTGAATAAAAAAATATTTAATTTTTTTATCTTTACCTATAATTGTTTGTCTGTTTACCTTTACTTGTTATTGTTTGTCTGTTAAACTTGACTTATTATTATTTGTCCGTTAACCTTTACTTGTTATTGTTTGTTTGTTAACCATTACTTTTTTAGCCTTTACTTTTTTGTTAACCTTTACTTATTTTTGTTTGTTAACCATTACTCATTGTTTGCTAACCATTACTTATTATTGTTTAACTTTTATTTATTATTACTTACTGTACATTTGTTAACATGGCACACACACATTCAGGTATTATCACATGAACATAAACTACTAATTAAGCAACTTCTCTCTGCACTGTTCCTGCCCATCTAGCATGATCTACTCCAAACATCAGGTAGTTGTGGACTCATAGTCCAATCCTGGCCTAAATTGCCAACCCCTCATGACACATAACACCACGTCTTATTTACCACCCCAATGTACGGCTCTGTCGCTGATCAGCACTGACAATAATGGATTATGTGAACTAGGATTTCTGCTATAATTTCTCCCACAGTACTACATTTGCAAGGCCAACAGCATCCGTTGCCAGTAAACTACACTGTTTGTCACCGACAGACTCCACAGTGCCTGTCACCATCCTACACACTCGTGACACGCCCAAGACAGCAACCCAGGACAGAATGCTGCAGTAAGACAAGAAACTGCCACTGACCAGATCATATTCCAGTTCTCCCTGTTCTGCAGCCAAGTCTGGCAGGGGGAAAGCTGACTGCCCAGCACTTCCATAACGCCCAACGCTAGCTTCCCTTGCCTGCAGCCCCTGCGTTCAGCTCTGTGCGCACACTTATTATGTTGAAGTAAACACCACTCATCGGTTATAGGTCACTTGCTTAGGGCAGGTCTCAAACACTGACCATGGAAGCTCTGTAAACAACTAATAGGCGACATCAATCACACTTCAGGGACCATACAGGCAACAACATCATATGCATGTAGCTGGTTACATAACTGCACTGTAAGAAACAAAACATCTGGGTCAGATGACACAAATTAAAGATGTTGCCTGAATGGGCAGAGGGCCAGGCTGAGGGAGATAGGCCCCTATGTCCAGTAATTGTGCAGGTCATTAGTGACACTGTATAGTAAACAGGTTGCACTGGATGACTTCCACCACTGGACACTGGCCAAACTCATCTTACTGTGCATCCTAACTCATCCATAAAGGGAACGTACAACCATTTTTATTGGCTAACACAACAGATTTTTTATAATTAAAATGTCCCAATTCTCTTAATTTTTAAAGCTCAAAGCTCCTTTCAATTAACTATGGACTATGTGGTGTTCTGCTTTGCACAGAGTTTATCAAAGCCAGATGAGTTGGCAGAGTTATTCTAAAGAATGGAGTAGTCATAGCAGGTTATTAGTTTATTCTGTTGTTCCCTTTTTTTAATAAAACTTGTTATAACTTTACGTGACACTGAGGGGGGCATCCATAGTGTGCAGTGTTCAGGGGGATGCAGTGTTCAGGGGGATACCCCCTGGGTCCATAACTGGGTAGTACAATGGAGTGTTACATTGGGTGGTGACTGGTGTTTGTGGCAAGACTTTTGACACTGTTACTTAGTGTTGTTATTTTTTGTAAATAGTGATATAATATTTATATGCATGTTTTCATCACAAATCAATAATAATGTCACTTTGATTAAGTACTATTATAATTAACTATTAAAAAAAAAGTTAGTTTTTTTAACTAAACAGCTCTGTATTCTACCCGACATACAGCCATGCATCAAGTATAAAATACAATCACGCTTTTTGAAGTGGGTACTCTATACATGTCCCCTAATGTATTGACATTGAAATATTCTTTTATTTATTCATTGATGTCAGGAAGTAAACAAGGTGACCTATATGTTGACAGCAAGTTGTGACATCAAATATATGGCAGAATTACAGATTCTTTTTATGTCATCTACTTAATGTGGTGACATGATGATTTCCTTCCAGTGGTTTTGGTTCTTCATTGCTGCAAGTAGATTTGTCCCGCTGAGGTTCATGTCTTTCTCTAGGATGTTTTGCAGAGTTGTTGTCGGTCGACCTCTTCTCCGAAGCCCATCAGGCTTCCATAGCAGGACTTTGTTGGCTACTTCATCATGACGCATCACATGACCCAACAGATGAAGACACTGTTGTCTCACAGTGGTGGTGATCCGTGGGAGGGAGCCGTACAGTTCATAGTTAGTCATGTGATTGCGCCATAACACGTTTAGAGTTTTCCGCAGCATTCTTGTATAGGTGCCATACAATGCTATTCTACTGTTTGTGTTAGCGACCATGAATCGCATCCATATATCAGGATAGGTTCGACCGTCGTCCTGAAAATCTTCAGTTTGGTGAGTCTGTAGATGCGCACTCTCCAAACTTTGTCAAGGGCGTGAACTGCTGCCCATACCTGGGCTTTACTGGATGCTATGTTGTGTGTTTGTGTAGGATCCGAGATATTTAAAATCCACTACTTTCTCAATATGACTCCCATCTGACAAGTGTACACTGTCATTAGCAGACGGGTTGATATGCATGTATTTTGTTTTGCTGGGATTGAGAAATAGTTCAAAGATTTGGAAGCACTTTCCACTTTATGAAGTAAAAATTCTGCTTCTTGTATCATGTCAGTGAACAGATTGGTGTCATCAGCGTAATCCAGATCAGAGAGATGGCAGGCTGGATGTCTGGTGCTTCTGACCTTCTCTGTCATCAATCGTAGTTCTTAGAGTAGTAGTCCAAGACCATGAAAAACACCTCTGGGGCAAGAGTGTCTCCTTGGAGAACTCCGGTGTTAATCTTGAAATTTGTAGTTTCCCCTTCGGGAGTGAGTATGACTGCAGAGATCTTTTTTCATACATTATCTGTACGGCTTTGACGATCTTCTCTGGGATGCCATATGCATAAAGAATCCGGAACAGTTCTTTCTTGAATCCATTCTGGTTTGGGCATAAGATCTTTTGTAGCTCAGGGCGAATTCTGTTAAGCAGGAGTAGGTTGTAAACATTTGCAGCAGTCTGTGTTAGACTTATTCCATGACAGTTTTCAGGAAGAGTCTCCTTTCGTAGGTATTGGTACGATAAATGAGATCCCCTATTCCGGTGGTCTATTTCCTAAGTACGTTTTGTTGCAGAACTTCAATAAATCTCTCCTTAACTTCGGTTTCATTTGCTTGATAGCAATGTTGACTCCTGCTAGTGAGAAGGTGTCGGTGTCAAAGTTGGGGTTGGTCTCACAGATCGGATCAATTGGATGGTTGGATGTGCTGATATCGTCTGAAGGGAGCAGTTGTTTGAAGTGAGTTTTCTAAGCATCCGAACGATCTTGATCAGATGACACCCATAACAGCACTGGATCACTTTAGTATCATCTGGTAGAACAACATAAAAATATTCGAAGACAGACTCAGTTCCTTGTGATGAAAAACCTATGTAAAAGAAATGCATTCGCTATTGTACTTTCAAAATTAGCAAGATTATTTGCATGCATATTTAAACAAATATCTTATGAGGTCATCTTCACAATGAAGTATGTACTTGTACAAAAGTACAGTTATATATGTGTCAGGCGCGGTAGCGTAGCGGTTAAAACGTTGGGCTCTCAATTGAAACTGGGTTCAAATTCTCTTGTTGCCGTTTCGAAGCTTTGGCAATTTCGGTCATCCCACGTTGCCACAGTTCACTCAGCTGTACAAATGAGTGCCTGTCTACAGCCTTAGATGGATATCTGAACGAATAGTCTTCATGCAGTAATTGCAGCATCGTTAAACGCTTCCCAGAGAAGTCAAAATGGCATGTGAATGAACAAGTCTGCCAGGGGGTGAAGTGTAAAGCGCTTTGAGCAGTCCCGAGGACTGGATACTGCACTATATAAGAACGTTACTTTATATTAGTTTACTCCATGTTTCAGATTTAAAACAATTCTGGTAGGGCAAGAGTAATACGAAGGCCAACAGAATAAGTATGTAGTAGTCACGACCTGTTTTTGCTACCTTGGTGCACAAACAGGTAAATATTGTTACAACACTTCAGGGAACAGTATTCCCTTCTTCGAGGATGAGGATTCCCTTCTTTAGGGAATAGTATTCCGTTTGTGCTGTAACACTACATTACATACACCACTGAACTGACAGGCCACAAATGTCATGAATTATCTATGGATTTAAAATGATGGGTTCATATGAATATAATTGTTGCTTGTTTGCATGCATAAAATCTACTCAAACTTTGCTACTAATTTTCCTTGTCGGTTGACACAGACACAGCTTGGCTGCCTGCGTGTTGTTGTGTTAATTTACTGCGTCATGTGCACTGAAACAAAGGACAATTATACAGACATGACTTAAACATGTATACACGTAGTGTGTACATTGTGGAAATTTTATGGCTATATTCTTATGAGTTTTGATTAATTATACCAAACATCTTTTGGGCATCTGGTCATCAACGTCACAAAGACATGGAAATCTGACATCGCCACAACGTTGAAATCAAGTTAACAACCAAACCCAACGTCTTTACAACGTCTGGTTAGCAAAGTTGACGTCTATTCAATGTTGCAATCACTTTGACAGTCCAATCAACTAGGTATATATATATAAATACAGTGTTTTTACCAAGTTTGGTCATCAACGTGATAACAACATGGATATATGTGACATTGGCACAATGTTGAAATTGCATCAACAACCCTCTGCAATGTCTGGTCATCAAAGTTATAAGGACGTCGAAAACTGATGTCCACACAATGCTGCAATCACATCGACAGTCCAAGCAATTAGTTACATATATAAAATCAGGTCAACAACCCAACGTCTTTACAATGTCTGTCATCAACATTATAAGGAGTTGGCAATTTAACGTCCATACAACGTTGCAATTTTTTTATTTGTTCAAAGTGCGAAGGTTAACTATAAAACTGTCTAAGATAATATACAATGTGCAGTGTAACCTAAAATTACAAATATTAAGACTTTTTATATTTGTAATGTTATGTCATTTAAAGCAGCTCTCACCACACATTTTGGTAACGAGTAAGGCAGCAGCATCTCTGCTATATATGCAAAGCATGCATTGCACGTGATGCCATACTGCCTTGAGTTTGAACGAACGAAGTTGAGGGAAGCGAAATAATCCACCTAGTATATGCGAGTAAGTGTCACCATCCGCTTTTACTAGTTCAACTATTTTGTTTTGTCATTTGCATGGAACACACGACTATAATATTGTCTTTGTTGTGATGTATTTCGCATGCTATTACTGATTTGAATCTGAAGCACATTTAACCGACATACTATTGTATCACAAAACTCTGTGCATTATCATTAAAATGTGATCTTGTAGTGTATATAACTATGAAAGGCATTGCCATTGGAATGAAACTGCAATACTTGTGAAATATTTATAAATTGCATCACCGTCATCGGGAGTTTACCGGAAAATAGAGCAGCCATGATGGCTGGCTGGGGTTTGTGCAATGTGTTTTGTATTTGTTTCATCTGTCCTTCTTTGTAAATAAGTTTGTCATCTAATTCCTTTTAAGCAAGTGACCTGAAGAAGCAGACAGGAACTGAAACAGAGGTGAATGCAGTGCTCTGTCTAGCTGAAGTACGCACTCAACCGAAGTGGTGGTGAAGACAGAGGAACAACAAGAAGGAGTGAATTAACAGTGTTCGTGGTCACTCTGAAGTCATACATTTGATTTCATTGATAGTGCTTAGTGTTAATTATGAAACTATATTGTGATTTAATAAAAAATTAGATCACAAGGTTAGTTTGCGAAAATGTCAAGTTTCACGCCTCAGCCATGGGGTGAATTCCAATTTAAGTTAGCTTGCCATTGTTACGTTTCCGACCGCAATGTGACTGTCAGCACAGTTTAATCTATTATATGGTGTTATTAGCTTTCTTTGGGTTCAAAATAAGTTGTAGCTCTTGCTCTAAATACACATTTGTAATTGATCTGCATGCAGATATCTGTAATTATGTGTTTTATCTGTGTTATGAATGTGTGGAAGCCATTTCATAGTATGTCCCCCCAACACAGCATAAAGGAGTATTTAACTTGCTTGTTAGGCATTATTTAATTGAGCTGGTATTACTGAAGCCATGAATTGATCAGCCTACTGACAGGCAGTGCGTACAATTATTAAATTTCTAAAAGCAATGTAACAACACCCGGATAAGAATTAAACGGGCAAAATGTTACAGCAGGATATCTTCACGTGATTTCCATGAATACCTGTGTATTCGTGTGCCACCTTCACTGTGTCAGACAGTCTAGTCTGACAGGTATTCACCGTTTCGCGCGATTGTGCTGTCGTGTGTTGACAATGCCATGCCATGGCGATCTCGTGGAAGCCATTTGTGTGCAGTTAGCCTACATGTTTGATTTCATTTTACTCACCTCATATTATAGGGAGCACTGCCCAACTCCACCCCCAATCCTGACAACGATCCATCAAAGTCGGCTGCCAGACCTCCATCAATATCATCAGCTTTTATGTTTGTCAGCCAGCTGGCAAATGTCTGTGTCATCTTTCCCAAATCTTCTTGTGCCTGTGGTGTGCTGCAAGCGCTAACACCCACCTCCCTGCCTGTCAACGTTAACTGCTCCAGTTCTATAACTGCCAACGCTAAACTGCTCGAAAAAAGCGAGTAGTATGTCTGTCAAATTGTAGATTGGTGGCATTAATACAACCCGTTCTCGTTAGGAATACTCGTTCGTTCAGCTTCGTCCTTACCCTTGGTCAACGGGGGAGAGTTGCTAGCAAAACACGAAATTAGTACATTCCATTCACGGTAGGGAGAGTTTATTATTTCAAAGCGTCATCGAAACCGAACTGAGTTCATGACGAGAATTGTTTTACCAAAATGACAGTTTATGGCGAACTGTTGGACAGTGACTCATATAATCTATTTCTCATAAATACAATGCTTGTACTATTATTAACAGTTATATATGTGGAAGATAATTAACTTAAATCCCTATGTATACATCGCCTTGTAGTTCATCATCATCATGCTGTCAGTCGCTATGCGACAAAGACTGCTTTCATTTCTTGACCGCCGCACTCCATTTAGTTCTCTGCTGTGAGAGTGATGTCCATGAGTCGGTCTTTATGTCTCTCAGCTTGAGGTTTCTCTTGATGGTATCCTTGAACCGGAGACGAGGGCGTCCTCTCTGTCTGTGACCAGAAGACAATTGAGAGTAGAGGATCTGCTTTGGTAGTCTGTCTGATGACATCCTCATGAGGTGTCCAGTCCACAGGAGATTCTTTTTGATCAGAAGATCTTCCATAGAGGGCAGCCCTATCCGACCGAGTATTTCCTTGTTTGTCACTTTGTCCTTCCAGGTTAGCCTCATGATCGAACGCAGATGTCGCATCATGAAGGCATGCAGCTTTTTCACCTGTCGTCTGTACACTGTCCAGGCCTCGGCTCCGTATAGTAAGGTGGATAGCACAATTGCACGGTAGATCTTGCCTTTGACCCGCGTGGACACATGGTGGTTGTTCCAGAGTCTCTGGCGTAATCGGCCGAAAGATGCGCTAGCCTTGGCCATCCTCCTCTGTATTTCAGCATCAATGCGTCCATCACTTGATATAGTGCTTCCGAGGTAGGTGAATTCAGGAACAGAGTTCAGTTTGTTTCCATCAACCATGATATCCTCCTCTCGGGTTCTTGTAGAGTTGGGTTGGTACAGCACTTCCGTCTTCTTGATGTTAATCTTCAGGCCGAACTTCTTTGATGCATCGGAGAAAGCATCCACTATTCTCTGGATCTCTTCAGCGGAGTGGGCGACCAGTGCACTGTCATCTGCGTATAGCAGCTCTCTCACAAGTATCTGGGTAGTCTTGGTCTTCGCTCTGAAGTGTGCGATGTTGAATAGGTCAGCGCTCTGTCTAGACTGTATATAGACGCCATCTCCCATGCCTCGGAAAGCCTCGACAAGCATTGCTGATAGGAAGATGGAGAAGAGCGTGGGGGCCAGCACACAGCCTTGCTTGACACCATTGGTAACACCGAACGTTTCCGAGACTTCCCCTCCAACACTCACATTCGCCATCATTCCCGTATGTAGAGCCTCGATCATGGTTGTGAATTTCTCTGGGCATCCATATTTCCTCAGTAGCTGCCATAGCCCAGTCCTTCCGACTATATCAAACGCCTTCGTGAAGTCGACAAATACTATATATAGTGGTCGGTCCTGCTCAATGCACTTTTCTTGTAGTTGTCGAAGACAAAATATCATGTCCGCTGTGGTCCGGTTGGATCTGAAGCCACACTGTGTCTCCGGAACTACTTCTGGTGTTATGTGAATAGATAGTCTGTTGTGTTTACCTTAGGAGTTACAATAAGCGCTGATATGAAAGTTTCAGAGCAGTGTGGTATTGCAGCTTCAAAGGGTAATCAAATTCTTGGATTGATTAGAAGAAACATAACATACAAGGGAAAAAAGTTAATTATACCTCTTTATAAAGCAATAGTTAGACCTCATTTAAAATACTGTATACAAGCATGGAGACCATATCGTAAGAAGGATATAGATACGCTTGAACGCATACAAAGGAGAGCAACTAAAATGATTCCAGAACTTAGAGACCTTAGTTATGAAGAACGCCTGAAAGAATGTGGTTTAACAACTCTAGAGACAAGGAGGTTAAGAGGAGATCAGATTGAAGTTTTTAAGATATTGAATGGGTATGAAAATATTGATAGAAATATGTTTTTCTCACTCAAGAAAGATAGCAGAACTAGAGGACATGAGGTAAAATTAGTAAAGGATCAATGTAGATTGGACATCAGGAAGCACTCATTCTCACAGAGGACAATAAATGAATGGAACAAACCTGTTTCAACCTGGGTTGAAATCCCGCAATTCAAAATAAACGGTAGACATTTAGGCCAGTGCCAACTAACTTGACCGAAACTCAAATTGTCACGACACTGGTTACCAACTCGGACCACATGTAGGTAGTCTACCAACCGAGTCACCCACGAATGTGCAAGGTTGAACCGGTCACTACCTCTCGCGTAGGGGTAAGGCTCATCGATTAATCCTACACTTCCTCCTCTCTCTAGGGAGGTAGGGAGGGATGGAGGGAGGGAAGGAAAGGGTGAAAAAAATGGGATTCTTTTTATAGGACAAATAGGTGTTTCATAGGAAGGGATAGAGGGTGGTTAACAGGGAATGGCAAACAGGTGTCGTATGGGAAGGAATAGAGGGTGTATAACAAAGTGAGACAAATAGGTGTTGTATGGGAAGGGATATAGGGTGGCTAAGAGGGAGAGAGACATACATGTGTTGTATTGCAAGGGTTAGATGGTGTATAACATGTAGATGAACGATTAATTTCATTATTGCTTGGGGGATAAATAAACAGGCAGGCAGGTGTTGTATGGGAAGGGATAGAGGGTGGCTAAAGGGGAGAGACAGACAGGAACGAAGGAAGGGTTAGAGGGTGGCTAAGAGGGAGAGACAGACAGGTGTTGTATTAAAATAGGTGTGTGGCTACAAGGGAGAGAGACAGACAGGTGTTGTATTGAAAGTGTTAGAGGGTGGCTAAGAGGGAGAGAGACAGACAGGTGTTCTATTGGAAAGGTTAGAGGGTGGCTAAGAGGGAGAGAGAGAGACAGGTGTTGTATTGGAAGGGTTAGAAGGTGGCTACGAGGGAGAGACAGACAGGTGTTGTATCGGAAGGCTTAGATGGTAGCTAAGAGGGAGAGTAGATCACATCCTTGTAAATGGAAAATGGAGACACTCTCTACAAGACGTCAAAACAAGGAGACTAGCTGATGTTGGCAGCGACCACAACCTGTTGATAGGAAAACTTGCTCTGAAACAGAGAAAGGCAAAGACAGGAGAGAAGAAGAAGGAGCGTTTTGATACCACCAAGCTACAAAACCCAGAAACCAAGCAACAGTTCACAATTGCTCTGAAGAACAGTTTTGGTATTCTGCAGGAGGAAACAGAGATGACTATACACAGTTTCAACATGGCCATGGAGCTAGCAGGGAAAGCAGTGCTAGGCTACAGAAGAGCAAAGAAAGAACAGTGGATTTCCACATCAACTTGGGACAAAATAGACCAAAATAGAAGGAAAGGAATAAAGAAAAAGCTGCTCACCACAAAGTCCCCAAGACTCAAAGAAAGACTTTCAAGAGAATACTCACAAAAGACAAAGAAGTAAAACGGAGTACCAGAGTAGACAAACGCACTTACATTGAAAACCTCGCAGAAGACGCAGAAGCAGCAAGAAGAAAATATATGAAGTCACTCTACCAAGAAGCTGAAAGGAGATACAGGTCCAAACCAGAGTCTCCCACTGAAAGATGCATATGGAAAGATAATCACAGTCGAGAAAGAGAAGATAGAGAGATGGAAGGAGCATTTCCAACAGGTTCTCAATCGTGCAGATCCACCCAGACTTGCAGACATCCCGGAGGCAGCGGATGGCCTTGAAATCAACATCGACCAAATCACAGAAGCAGAAGTCAGAGAAGCCATTAAAGCCCAGAAGAATGGAAAAGCACCAGGAAGCGACAGCGTCTGCGCAGAAATGCTGAAAGCAGATGAACAAGAGACACCCAGAATCCTATGCCAGATCTTCCAGAGAATATGGGTTGAAGAAGATACACCAGATGATTGGAAGACAGGCACAATTATCAAGCTACCAAAGAAGGGCGACTTGGGGAACTGTAACAACTGGCGGGGCATAACCTTGTTATCAATGACACGCAAGATTTTCAGCCGCATAATCCTGAAGAGAATATCAGCAGCTACTGATACAATCCTCCGCCAGGAACAAGCCGGTTTCAGAAGAGGAAAGTCATGCATCGACCACATTTTCACGCTATGGCAGATTTGGAACAAAGCACGGAATTGAACCTTCACTGAGTACCTGGCAATACAGACAGTGGTGGATATGTGACCGAATAACCTTCGCGCAGCAATTGCAGCGTGGCTGAATACTTCCCAAAGAAGTTGAGATGGCCTTTGAATGAACAGGTCTGCCAGGGGGTGAAGTGTAAAGCGCTTTGACCAGTCCTATGGACCGGATACCGCGCTATATAAGAACATACCTTTACCTTTTTTTTTTACTTTGAAAAGGCCTTTGACAGCCTTCACAGAGAATCCCTGTGGAGAATACTACGTCACTACGGGATCCCACAGAAGATGGTAAATGTGATCAAGATATTTTACACAGACGTCCAGTGTCAAGTCGCCTGTAACAGTCACATGTCAGACAGCTTTAGCGTAAAATCCGGAGTAAAACAGGGATGCATTCTCTCACCATTTCTTTTCACACTTGCCATCGACTGGCTGATGATAGAAATCACCAAAAATGGAAACAGAGGCATCAGATGGACACTTACCTCGATCTTGGAAGACCTGGACTATGCAGATGACATTGGACTGCTGTCTAACAGCCACAAGGACATGCAAGAAAAGATGGACAAACTCACAACAACAGCACCACAGATTGGGTTAAAGCTCAACACAGCAAAAACCAAACTGATGAGGATCAACAACAAGACAGATAACCCCATCACCATAAACAACATAAACAACAGTGATGCTCTGGAAGACGTTCAGGACTTTGCATACCTGGGAAGCAAAATCACAACAGATAGAGACTCTGCAAAAGATGCCACGGCTAGGATCAGAAAGGCAAGTCAGACCTTCGCTATGCTGAAGCCCATCTGGAAATCCAAGCAACTGAGATTGGAAACAAAACTGAGACTGTACAATAATAATGTTCTCAGTGTACTTCTCTATGGCTCCGAGTGCTGGAAACTGACAGCCAAGCTAGCACACAAGCTTGAGACCTTCCAAAACAAGTGTCTACGGAAAATCCTAGGAGTATTTTGGCCGAACACCATCACTAATGAAGAGCTGCACCGCAAAACAGATGCAACATCCTTGGCCACACAGATAAAGGAGAGAAGATGGAGATGGCTTGGAAACGTGTGCCGAATGTCACCTGGCGCACTGCCCAAGACAGCCTTACGCTGGACAGCAGATGGAAAAAGGAGACGTGGTTGTCCAAAAGAAACATGGAGACGAACAGTGGAGAAGGAGATGAAAGAATGCGGCCTGACATGGAACACCATCACCAAATGGGCTGCAGACCGACAGCAGTGGCGCTCTCTTGTTGATGCCTTATGTGCCACCGGGCACGAAGAGGACTAAGTAAGTAAGTAAGTAAGTAAGTAAGTAAGTAAGTAAGTAAGTAAGAGGGAGAGACAGACATGAACGAAGGAAGGGTTAGAGGGTGGCTAAGAGGGAGAGAGACAGACAGGTGTTGTATTGGAAGGCTTAGATGGTGTCTGTTTTATTTTCATTATTGGCTAAGGTAGTCTATGTAAATGTGAATGAATGTGTGACAACATGAAACACCTGTATTTTCATATTTGATGATGATATGTTCAACACAGGTGGCAGCAGTAAGAAATATATGTGTTGTGTAGTATGTACACATTGTACAGCCTCCAGATATTCAGTAGATTAGTCATGTTTGTTGAAGGCCAGTAGATTGGCCCCCATTGATATAACATGTGTCTTTTAATCCTTTCTTTTAAAATAATTATACACTTCTGACTATTCGTTTTATAGCTGTTATGTATATGTTTACAATTTGGATCCTTCTGTCTTGAGCAAATAATGGTTTGTGCCGTCGTAGTTGTCAGTTCTGTTGTGCTCATCGCCTAGTGTGGCTTAATAGCCCCACTCTGGCTTGGCAGTCTCTGCCGTACTTGCTGCAGGTGAAGGTCGGTTGAGATGGTGCAGGTTTTGCAGACCTCTACTTTCGCTGGTCCCTCTTTTCAGCCAGTTGCGTAGACCTTTTATGTTCTGCTTTTCTTATGCCATTCCGAACAATCAGCTTCCAATGACCTCGATCGACAGCGTCTGTCTCCCAGCTATTCGTGTCTATGTCTGCCACCTTCATGTCACGCTTGCATGTGTCTTTGTAGCGGAGATAAGGAAGGCCTGTAGACCGCGTCCCAGTGACAAGTTCGCCATACAGGAGATCTTTCGGTGTACGACCGTCAGCCATCCGATGAACATGGCCGGGCCATCGCAGATGTCTCTGGCGTAACAGCGTGTAAATGCTGGAGGAGCGAGCACGCTCGAGGACCTCTTTGTTCGTGACCTTGTCCTGCCAGGAGATGCCGAGGATACGTCTGAGGCAGCGAATGTGAAAACTGTTCAGTTTCTTCTCTTGTTTTGCATATGTTGTCCATTCCTCACTACTGTAGAGCAGTGTGATGAGAACACATGCCTGGTACACGTGCAGTTTCGTGTTTTCTGTCATATTTTTATTGCTCCACAATCTCCTGTTCAGTTTGGACATGATGGCTGTAGCTTTTCTATATGTATGTTAATGTCAGCATCTAGTGACACATTACTGGTGATTGTGGAGCCTAGGTACCTGAAGCTATCAACAACCTCTAATGTCACATTGTCGATGTTGACTCCCACGCCTCGTTCTTTGCAGGCGTGGGATAGTCTATCCACTAGTTGCTGGAGATCTTCCTCTGTGTGAGTTGCTTGCGTGGCATCATCAACGAATACTTTTCTCGGCGCAGCTTAGTCTTGGCTCTCAAGCGGGCGACATTAAACAGCTTTCCGTCTGTTCCGGTGTGTAGGTAGACACCCTCTGGCGTATGACAGCATCAGGCAGAAGAACATGCCAAAGAGTGTTGGTGCCATGACACATCCCTGTTTTATTCCACTGTGGATCTCGGTTCGGAAGTAGCCCCGTCATAGTTCATGAAAGGAGGAGATCACACTGAGCAGCTTTGGAGGGCAGCCAGTTTTCCCCAGAAGCTTGAATAGTCCACTTCAGCTAACAAGGTGAAACGCCTTAGTAAGATCAATGAAAGCGATATACAGCGGTCTTCTTTGTTCACGACATTTCTCTTGCAGTTGTCGGATAGAGAATATCATGTATGTTGTGAATCTCCCAATTCTGAAACCACGTTGTTTTTGTACAAGGTCACTATCTTCGCGTCGCGTATGTCCTGAGGAACCGCTCCTTCTTTCCAGCAGAGGCAGAGAAATTCATGCAGGTGCATCAGTAGAGCACGTCTCCCGTCCTTGGTGACTTCAGGTGGTATGGCGTCATTTCCAGGGGCTTTTCCACTGGCAAGTGAGTCGATGGTTTTGCTGAGCTCTTCCACTGTGGGTTCATTATCTAGTTCGTCCATAATAGACAAGCTCGTAATGGTGTCTATTGCCTCCTTGGTGACAGTATTTTCTCTGGAGTACAGTTCGATGTAATGGAGGTAGTGCTCCACCCACCTCTCCATTTGTTGATTGCATTCGGTGATGACCTCCCCGTCTTTGTTTTCAGTGGAGCAGTCTTCTTCATGGGTGGACCTGTTGCCTTATTTATTCCATCATACATGCCCCTGATGTTCCATGTGTCGGAGAACGGTTGGATGTTCTGGCAGAGTTGTAACCAGTAGTTGTTGGCGCAACGCCGAACAGTCTGTTGGGCTTTTTTCCTAGCAGCTCTTAGTGTAATCAAGTTCTTTTTGCTTGGGTCTCTCTTAAGGTTGACAAGAGCATAGCGCTTGGCTTCGGTGACAGGTTCCATGACGGTGATGTTTGCTTCGTATTCGTCAGTGATTTTCCGTTCCTTGCCATATGTTGTGAGTGCAGTGTTGTACATGGCGTCACGAAGAGTGTTCCATTTTGTTTCTGCACTGTGCATGGAGTTGTTTGAGAGTGCCTGTCCGATGGAGTCAAGAAACTGTTGATTCTTCTCTGGGAAGGCAGTATTGCTAACGTGAACCGTCTTTCTGTGTGGTGTGGAAAAGCCTCTTTATTTGCCTTCTAACCCTGGTACACATCAGGGAGTGATGTCACAGTCCGCGCTGTGGTAGCTGCGCATGTTGAGGACGTTGTTGAGAGAATTACGCCTGGTGACGACGAGGTCAAGTCGGTGCCAATGACATGACATGGGATGTCTCCAGGACACTTTGCGACATGGTTTGTTTTTAAAGAAAGTGTTTGTGATGGACAGTTCATGATAGCTGCACAGTTCGAGTAATATCTGTCCATTTTCATTCATGTTCCCCAAGCCATGGTGTTCGAGACAGGTAGGCCATGCCTCGTGATCAGCACCCACTCTTGCATTAAAATCTCCCAACATGTAGAGTTGTTCTGTCTTGTGACTTCTGCTGATAACAGCATCAAACTTCTCATAGAACTGATCTTTGGACTCCGGGGCAGAGCAGAGTGTTGAAGCGTAGATACTCGTGTGGTTGACTGGTCCTACTTGAATTGAGAGCCGAATAGCGAGGATGAGTTCTGAACCATTTGCCGCGGGTTCAATCATGGTGAGTAGCGTGTTCTTCACAGTAAAAGCCTACATCATGTTCACGCTTTTCTTCGGGACTCTTCCCCTACCAGAAGAACGTGTATCGATCGTTGTTCTTTCAGCGAGCCACTGTCGGCAAGTGTTGCTTCTTGTAAGCAGGCTATGTCAGTGTTCAGCATGTCTAGTTCCGTGTCGATTATGGCAGTCTTACAAGCATTGTTTATTGATTGCAGGTCATCTGTCAGTCCAGTGCACATGGTTCTGACGTTCCAGTTTGCTATTCGAAGAGCTGGCAGCTTCTTTATTCTCTTTGATTCGCCTGGTGTGGTGTTGTCGGTCCACTTGTCGAGAAGAAGCTCTAAGCTCCAAACACCCATTGAAGCAGGTGGACCGTGGCGGGTGAGCACCTTATTGGCCGGGGCTGCCCAGCTTGAGGCGGGCAGTAGCTGACCATTGGGACACACACGATGATCCCTCCCACCGTCGGAGGCAACCCGTAGCACCCGTTCTCTACGCCAACTGAGTTGGACTTATAACTCGTAACTGCTGCCTCTCGTGTTGTTCTGCCGCTGAACAGCGGCACTGGAGAGTCCTCTCCAGGGTGGCGCAAGCCTGGGTGATGTGTATGATGACCCTGGGTTGCACATTGTATTGTATGGAGTGAGCCGTCGGTACGACGGATCTCGACCTCGGTCAGTATCGTGTGTACGGTTGTGGCTGAACAGACCGATCCGCGATGCACATTGTCGTCCGCAGACACGACACACAAAGGTGACAGTGTTTGATGAAGGCTGGGTAGCCTTCCGTCTTAGTCTCTTCTCTCTCAGGGCGTCGCACTGCTTTTTTTCGAATTCGTGTAGGCCGACGTGGCATGTGCGACGCCAGAGGGCACGGTCCATGTGGACTCCCAGGTGTTGTGAGGCACGCCACATGATTTTAGTGTTGCCTTGAGCACGTCCTTGTATCTCTTTCGCTGCCCTCCCCGTGTTCGTTTGCCGGCGTCCAGTTCTCCATAGAACACTGCCTTGGGGATGCGGTCATCGGCCATTCTCACAAGGTGCCCGGACCAGCGGAGTTGTGCACGCTTGATGTGGTGTTCGATGCCATTTTGTGCACAGCGCTGTAAGACCTCGGTGTTGGAAATCATGTCTTGCCACTTGATGTTAGCGATTCGCCTTAGGCTGCGCATGTGGAACTGGTCGAGTCTCCGTATGTGTCGGCGGTATGGTGTCCACGCCTCGCAGCCATATAGCAGTGTCGGTAGCACCACGGCACAGTATACACTGATTTTGGTGGCAAGACGTACACCGCGTTCATTCCAAAGGCGCTTGGTGAGTCTGCCGAATGACGCGCTCGCTTTCCCAATCCGTGTTGAGACGTCATCGTCTATCATGGCATTTTGTGATAGCGTGCTACCCAAGTAGGTGAACTTGTCAACGACGTTCAGTGGGTTGCACATACAGTCGGCCTCTAGACCTCGTTGGTATAGTCCAAAGGAGTGCGATCGATGCACTACGTTTGGCATCAGCTCGGCTGCAGGAGCTGACAGAATGAAGGCACGACTGGCATCAAACCGCTTTTGGGACTCCACTCCGGATTTTCTATTAGGGTTTACTTAATTCCTATTATCTATACTTGCCCATAGATTGGATTTGGAATGGTGAGAATCGGGACATGTTCACACGCCGGTGGGTGTGGTGTGAGTAAAACCAGTAAAGTGGCGAGTAAAACCAGAACAATAAAAGGTTTGTGTTTTAGCAGAGCTCATAATAAATATTAAATAAGGAGCATACACGAAAGTATATTGTATTTTTATGCTTTTTAAGAACGGTAAAACCCAAAAATAAGCAAACGTCATTGATATGACGCTATCTAACTGCTAGAAAATGTATCTGAGAGGTAAATGCATCTGCCAGTCGTGTTCACATTTCACTCATTTTTTTACAATCTCGACTCTAGTCATAGAGGACGCGGTCATCAGCAAACGGACGGACTGAGCTGTAAACACAACTGTACAACGAAATATGCAGTTACTAGCGATTATTACACTGGCAACAAGGCGCGCAATTTCCGATTCCGTCAAGCGACGGGGACGATTGTTTGCACGCTTAAATAATGCCAGGCTTGTTGGAAGAGTGTAGAGAGTTATTTGAAACTGATAACTTGTATGCTGTGCTTCAGATATCAGTAAAAAGTACAGAGAATGAGGGTACGACTTGTAATGTCACTCTGCAAGTCTCGGGTTTTCAAGACCGACCGACCGTCTGCCAACATCTAACTTCTAAACCCTTCTCTTACTGAATTACCGTCTGTCAATCTCTGACAGCTAGTGTTGGGAATTGGTAAAATTGTCATGATCAGTCAATGGTTTTTCTAAGCCGATCAGTGATCGATCATAGAAGTTAATCAACACGTTTTATAAATATCAGTTTCTATTTGTGTTTCTGTAAAATATCTATTTAACTGAAAGAGAAACAAAAAGTTTGTTGTTTTTGTTTTATTTGCTGTTTCACATGTCCATGTCGACGTATGTTGGCATGGAAACATGCATGGTATGCTCGCTCGCAGGACAAAGCCGATTGTTAGTAGTGCTGCATTATCCAGTTCTTTCATTATTTCATTCGTTTCCTGTCATCTCATAAACCGCCAATGGCAATGGGACTAGAGAAAGTGATAATAAGGAGGTTTTCATTGGCCAGTTGCTGGGACAATGGAGCAGGCTTATATGTGATGAAGTGTGCATCATGATTTACATCACAATATTTGTTTAGCTTTGGGGTGGTGACCACATTAGCGAGAATAATTAATGTCCTATACTTTACTGTTATGGAAATAATTTGGGATTGTCCCAGGTGACCATAATGGTAAACCGAACTGTCAGTCGAGATGACCAGGTTTCAAATCCACCTGCTGCCATTTTGAAGCTTAGACAACTTTGTTCACCTTACATTGCCCGAGTCTTTCAGGAGAGACTAAAAGCAGTTGGTCCCTTCTACCTAGTGGTGTCTAGGTCAGGGGAAGTAAAAGATCCCAAATAGAAATGATAAATCTATGTAATTGTTGCAGCATCATTTCACTTGGCAGCCAGCTTTTAAAAGAGCAGGACAGGTGTCAATCACAATTGGGAAAGCGTAACAGAAGTAGGGTGGGTGTAGGTGTGGCAGGTGCATACGAGTAATAACATTGGAGAGGACTTCAAGGGACTGGGTTAGGACTGCTCAGACCTGTGTGGCTGTGTCAGTAAGCCAATTGGAAGCCAACAAAAGAGTTAAACTTAGGCAATTTGAGACAGAAATGTACTGTTGTACTGTGAGCTGATAGTGAGCTGTGCACAACTTCATTGTGTAAGATTAGACAAATCAGTATCAAAGAAAGATTCAAGGCAGGTCCAGGCAATCATTTGAAGTCCCAATTTCCAGAGCTGAACTATTAAGTCAGCTACTACTAAATGTTGTAAGAATATTGTCTGAGCTTGCTTTTATCATATGTGCTTGATGGAGGTATTAGCTGATTGGCCCAATGCTTTCTACTTAGCAAGTTGCTTGGCCAGCCACCTGTTGCTACGTCTTCACATAGAGATACACTGTTACATGTGAAAGAAGTGCATATTGATTACCCACATTTTTTAGACATTGTCATATTGAAAAGTGACTTTAATAGTGCTAGTAGCACCCATGCGTGCACCGTGTTTAAGGGTGGCAGAACAAATAAGGCTGTGTGGGAACATTTTGTTAAATTGGAAAGTAATGAAAAAACAGTTGATAGATGCAAGTTCTGTGGTCACCAGATGTCATCCAAATGTGATAGAATGCTGGTTCATCACACCTAGTGCAGTGTTTCTGACATCAGAAACTAGTTTCTGACATTGTCATGTCAGAAATACCTTTCTGACTGTCAGAAACCCAACCCTGATCAGCTATAGTGTAAGAAGAAGACATTATCATTATATGATGTTGTGTTGTTGCAGTGAAGAAGGCATACCGTAGACTCTCACTCAAGGTGCATCCAGACCGAGTTGGCAAGAAAGAGAAGAAGGCCGCAACATGCAAGTTTCAGATACTTGGCAAGGTCTATTCTATCCTCTCTGACAAGGACAAACGTGCCGTCTATGACGAGACAGGTATGTTTTAGTCACACACCTTAAGTTAAGTAACGGCTCTGGTTTTCATAAATTTGTATGCCTCTAATTTATAGAAATTAGCTACATATTTATGACATAGTCACAGCTAGAGTCATGGCACCAGGTCAAGCAATTCATTAATATGTTTTTTTGGGCTTGATTACACAATCCAAGTTACAATAATGGTACAAGACATTTGATTAGGATTATATTATGTTTGATATTTGGTAA
The DNA here is from genome assembly GCA_963662155.1 of Lamellibrachia columna. Lineage (NCBI taxonomy): Eukaryota > Metazoa > Annelida > Polychaeta > Sabellida > Siboglinidae > Lamellibrachia > Lamellibrachia columna. The sequence goes on along the minus strand of OY759263.1, from coordinate 21,397,311 downwards.
AACAAAATTTATTGATCTGGATTAAATGACCTTTGCCTTTATTCAAATAAACATAGAATACAATGTGCGATAGTTTTTGCCATATGCGATGCCCTTGACGCAAGAGACTAGGATACAAAGTTATTTGAATAAAGGTTCTAGAAAGAATTTTTTTCTGGACACTGATAGAATGTGTGCAGAACATATTACATTGTAGTTATATAAAATATTCTGGTATATCTGGTAATTATCATGATGACATGACTGTAACAATGCAGGAAATACATAACTGTAACAATGCAGGAAATATTCATAATAATTATGACTGCAGCTTCTAAGTAACCAGTTAACACAGCAAACATTGAGGAACCATACCATGGGCAGTAATGCTAATATAATAATTACCATAAAAAGTTATGTAACTATTTTCTCATCTATTCTCTCCGGGCCTGGTGCCCCATAAGGTTGTAGTGCACTCTTTCCAGTTTTCTGATTTTGGCCACCTGTTTGGCTTCAGTCCACGACTTCAACCCCAGTTCTCTTTTTTTTTTACAATTCTTTGCCAGGTTGTTTTTGGGCAACCCACTTTCCGTTTGCCTTGTTCTCCATGATGGAGCGATCAAGCAGTGGCTGTTTCTTTCATTCATAGTATCTGTCCAATCCAATTCCAAAACTATCTTCTGCAGTGTGTTCTATTCACCCATAAAGATCGGGATAGTATCAGTGGCTGGTATTTGCAGGAGAGGTTGATGATGAGAACGACCTACCGCGGGACCGAGACTGGTATGAGTATTGGCGTACACTTTTCATGCCAATCTCGATCAAGGACATTCAGCAGTTTGAGAAGACATATAAAGGTTGGTGACGTAAAGCTGACAGATGAAATAGAATTTGACAGTTTCTGACACCAAAAATGCTCAAAAAAACACCAATAGCTCTGTTTTTGACAGTTATTTGACAATATTAACATCACAAATACCTTTCTAATCCATAACAAAAACCATGTCTGAGGACCGATAATGTCAACATTAGTGTTTGTATGGTAGTAAATAAAAAATAAAACCAATTGTAATGTGGTTTTGCAATGAAACAATGTTTTCGTTATGTTTATGTTGAAACAAATGTATTCCTTCAGAAATTATTTGTTGTAAATTAATTTCAATAAAGAAGTGTTTAAATATAAACCTGATTTTTAAAATTGCCAAATTAACATTAAACAAATTACCATTCAGTAACGTGATAAGATCTTTGCATTTCAATAGCATGGACCAAAACCTTAACAAATTTTATAGCACTACTGGTACAAAAAATATGTAACTCTTAGCCCTGCACTAAGAATCGGTAAAAGCATCTTATTTGAACGTTGTCTTTGTTTAAGCAATATTGCCACACAAGACCAGACACTTGCTAAGCTACACATTTTCCTTAACTTGAAACCATTGACTGTTCGTAATGTATCTTTACTGCATTTTACAACATACTCGTTTATATTTGTTATTTATTTAGCTGTACTAAATTTACAAATATTTTTATGCTTTAAACTTACAACCTTAAGGAAAATTAAATGTTTACTTTGTAAGGTTTATCGTGAACATTAAAACAAAATATTATTATTAACTGATGGATGCGTGTAGGTTCTAAGGAGGAGTTGGATGATCTGAAGGCGGCCTATGTGGAGTGTGAAGGAGACTTGGGGGAGGTCATTGACCATGTGATGTGTGCTACGGAAGAGGATGAGGGGAGGTTCAGGAAGATCCTCAGAGGCCTCGTCTCCGGCGGAGAGCTCCCACAGTTTGAGAGATTCAGCAATGAAAGTCCCGCCAAGAGGACGTTGAGAAAAAAGAAGGTAGGACAAAGTCTCTGCCCATCACAAAGTTGTTATTTGTTGGCGTGCCAGACTCATATTGTCACTGTTAGACGCTGGTGTTATAATTCCTCTTTCAACTATGACGTTTTGTTGTGTTAACATTAATACTAAATTATTCTGGCAGGATACAATATGTGTGTGTGTGCGTGCATGCCCGGGGAGTTTCTGTGTGCCCCGAAGCGATTGATTGATAGATGTGAAGATATGTGAGCCTTGCTATCAGAACGAGTTTGTGGGAACTGGTATTGCTTTGTTAACATATCGCAGCACACTGATGATGACTCTTGCATGTCCCTGTTCACGATATCATGCTTAACGATTCTGGTTTGCTGTGCCTCTGAGCTCAGATCCCCAAGCATTTAGACACTAGAAGTTCTATATTATTATTATTATTACACAATACGTGAAATTGACTGAAATAATAACGTGAACATGGTCAGTTGGTACTGCTGTGTGTTGGGCTGTAAATGCAGCCGAACTTGAGAGGGAATTGCACCAGAAGTATATGTTGATGGAGTCAGCACCTGAGCAATACCGCGACTTTACAGCACAATTTGTTGACTAGTCCCTACCTCGCTGGTTGCATTTTAAGGGTAAATTTTCCAACAATTCAATCCCGGGTTTTGATGTTTTCAGGCAAAGGAGGAGGCTGCGGAAGCGGAAGAGGCAAAAAAAGAACTCGGCATCAGTGGAGAAAACTCACTGAAAGCTCTCATTGTGGCAAAGAACAAATCAAGAGCTGCAGAAATGGACAGTTTCTTTGACCATCTTGAAAAAAAATATGCAGAGCCACAGAATAAGAAAACTAAGCGCAAGAAGTAAACAGACAAATAAATATGGCGAGCATTGATTTGAAGGATCATGGCTCAAGAGAAGGCACTCTTGTTTAAGGTGGCCGTGGAACTAACAAAATGCGACTAATTTATTTATTATACAAAGGCTTTTTGGATGTTCAATCCAAAATGCGTTATAACGATTTGCCCAACAAGTATGTAATTAATGCTTCAAAACTAAATTCTTACTTGGTCCCTTTGATGGAGTGGGAGTGTGCACTAAGTGTATAAATATTAATCATGCTACAGACCTCGTCCTAAGGCCCAAGGTTGTTGATCTATGAAACTGAAAATGGATTATGGACTGCTGATTTCTGAGAATTGGTCTCTGCATTAGTCTGCATGCAAGTATCCAGTCTAGTGCGCCAAGAAAAACATTGTTTAATGGCGATTTATGAAGATTATTAAACCAGCACATTCTTTTTACGACACAGAGATGTTGTTTTAAGAGTGAAATTTTTTTAATATAACAGCTGCCCCAGCCACGTCCATTTATGGTGCGTGTTGTTTAATTTTTGAAAAAATAGATTAGGCTGCCAGGAGTAGTGTAGGCAGTATGACTGACACACCAGTGTTGTATATTTTTCAGAAACATCCAACATGATATCTAATGCAAATAACAATGACCTGCTAATATATATTTTATGGTGGCCACAATCGTAAGTAATTTATTCTTGTTTATGAATGTCACACCATGGTAGACATGATTCTCAATGCCGTGATCGTAAAAAATGTAGTCATATTTTCATCCTGTTTTCAATGGAAATCTCAAGAGCAGCTAGGGATTTGTGCAAGGATGGTCTATGCGACCAAAGGAAATATTACAAAGGGTGACTGAATTTTCAGTCATAATTATTGCTAATTTGTAGTAAGTAATTTGGCTTGTTCACATTTCATGAAGAACTAGATCAAGATGAAGTTCTGATGTAAATAAGGCAATTGTACAACTACGCATAAAAATAAAACCCGATGCTAGGCTGCAGCCAAGTTGTTTTTAAGGGTTTGTGTGAGCATTGTTCAAATTTCAATAGTTTGAACTTGAGGGTGAAGATATTGGCAGCTGCCATCAATGCAGTGCTGCCACCTATCCGGTTCTAGCAAACACAGGACTGGTAATACCTGTTTTTTAGATCAACCTCCCCCCTCCTGCTACACCCCCTCACCTGTAGATCAGGTGTTCCCAGCTTGAGACCCCATAATTTTCTATCTTCTGGCTGAGAGCCACCAGTTTTGTTTTACAGGTAATGAATGGACCATTAAAAAATAATTTTGCTGTTTACTGAGGATCCATGGAACTACACACAACTCCCAATTTGGGAACGCCTACTGTAGATACTGAAAACGTTCTGGGGTAGGTGGATACATGCCTGTCTGGAGCATCTATTATACCGTGTAAAACTACCACTACGGCTGTGGGAATGAAACATGACACATTGGTAATAAGAAACAAAGCACAATCTGCCAAGTTTATTCTGCCTGTAGACTGACTACCCGAGTGAGACGGGCCAATAAGCAAACAGGAACTAAGTAAGGCAGCATGGCAGGCTGCCACCATATGTACTCAAGACAGCATGGCAGGCTGCCACCACACGTACTAGACAGCATGGCGGGCTGCCACCACATGTACTAGACAGCATGGCGGGCTGCCACCACACATACTAGACAGCATGGCGGGCTGCCACCACACGTACTAAAGACAGCATGGCGGGCTGCCACCACACATACTAGACAGCATGGCGGGCTGCCACCACACGTACTAGACAGCATGGCGGGCTGCCACCACACGTACTAGACAGCATGGCGGGCTGCCACCACACGTACTAGACAGCATGGCGGGCTGCCACCACACGTACTAGACAGCATGGCGGGCTGCCACCACACGTACTAGACAGCATGGCGGGCTGCCACCACACGTACTAGACAGCATGGCGGGCTGCCACCACACGTACTAGAGAGCATGGCGGGCTTCCACCACACGTACAAAAGACAGGATGGTGGGCTTCCACCACACGTATACTAGACAGGGTTGTAGGCTGCTGCCACCACACATATACTAGACAGGGTTGTAGGCTGCTGCCACCACACATATACTAGACAGGGTGGCGGGCTGCCACAACTAGCAATAGATGTACGCCAACGTACACAAATATACCGACTGCTGACGACAGCAGCGACCGATACAACGTAGGATCTACAAAAACTTTATACAAACCGAATGTTTCTGTACAGCTATGCTATTCTTTGTACAACTATGCTACTCTTTGTACAATCACAAGTAGGAAATCGATTTCACTGCAATTCTTATCATAACCAGCATCAAAGGAAAATACAGTGGCATTTCGGACACATACAAACCATTTTGCTCGACTGTTTCACAGGCATTCTCTACTTCTACAGAAGCAAAATATGCAAGAAACACCAAAGTTAGACGGCAGTGAGAAGTAAAAGAAATTGCTAACGTGCTTCCTATATGATACACAATTCAGAACACCAACACAGACGCATCGTGAGACATCATTTAGTGTTACCAAGTGATCAGGCAGTGACATTTAGTTCTATTTTAAGAAGAGCAGAAATGCACAATTCCACAAAACACTAACATCAAGGCGGCGACCTTGCGCTAGAACTTTCAACAACAAAGCGACTCTTCGACATAATATGATACAAAGCAACACGCAGCAGTCCTACAACGGAGGGCGTCTAGGAGTCTGTACACCAAAGATACAGCCGCACAAGAACAGGAAATGCCATAATTACATCCATGTTTACATATCTTACAATTCAATTATCACCAGTGGATTGAACTGTCTTAATGGCACAACAGCTGGTGGCAATGCAACGATCGCCTTATATATACACGAGGTATACAGGACATTCTTCTTTTGACAGCTTCTTGTGCGACTTCCCATTTCATGGGACAGCTGTACACGTTATTTACATTAGAAGATTTTCTCGGTTGTCCCGTAATTATCTCGGGTTGACTGTTACAAGTGACCAATGCCAATAACTTTGATATCAACAGTGTCATGAACCTTTTTAATCCTTTTTAAAACTTGTTTCCATCCTCCACTATACATTACTCTGATTTTCAGAGAAAAAAATCAACAGGACCAAACGCAAAATAAAAAGCTTGGTCACTATACCTAGTACACCATTTTAAATGATGCACGTTGGTGAAAATATACAGCAAAACAAACATTAGTTGAACAACATATTTTTTAGACTCCCCACATTTCCTTTTGAATCGAACACAAATTTCTTCATCGCTCAACATTTGTTGATGCTATGTGCCCGAAATTCTGCCAAATGATACAGTATCAATGGGCTGTCGGCCATTTCTCTTCTTTAAAATTTCAAACTTTGCATCCAATCGACATGGCGGAGATTTTTTTCATATGCAATTTTTGGTACGAGGAAGTATTTTTCATTGCGCATAATCTTGAACGTTGACACTATGGCATCAGACACACAGATTCCTGTAACACGGTACAGTGTTCATCGCTTTGTCAATTTGAGAACAAGACCAAGTTTCGGTACAGTCTTCTGCTGAGCAGAGACAGTCCATTCAGGGTCATTGGGGTCATCGTCGGCCAACGAACTATTGGAACTACTACCAAGTGGCGACGTAGGTGTGCTGCGATCTGGTGGTGCAGCGTTGTCATAGCAGATCTGTGTCACAGACGATGGGCCAGGAACGTTTAGAATATCTGTGACGGGAGTGGGGGGTCTTTCCCGGAACAACAGGTCGAACTCGTCGTCGTCGAGGGGGAAGTCACGAAGGGGCCACGGGGGGATGTATCGCTCTTCCTCGTATACTAGATGCATGTCCGTGTGAATCGACGATGAGCGCCCTCTACCGCTGTGCGTCAACCCAGACAGACCCTTCGAGACGGACGTGCTTCGCTTCACCGTAAACTCGTCATGCTTGAGTGACGACGACGACCCACTTCGCTGGCGCCCCTCCTCAGTGTCATCCGAAGGCAGGGTTGGGGTGGCTGGGGGTATCAGCAGCTGGGGCGACCCCAAACTGTCGAAGTGCGTGCTATCTGACGGACTGGCCGGGTCGGAGGTGACGGTGCTGCTGCTTTCCGTGCGATAACTGCGTCGGGATCGCTGACTCTTTAGAAACGACACAAAGTGCTTCTTCTCCCTGATCTCACAGCGCAGGTGGCGAGCGGCAAAGATGTCATCCGATAAGTCCTCCGGCTACAATACACAAACAGGGCATCAGACAAACACCGACAACAGTCTATACTGCTACACAAACAGCATCACGTCACACCATAATTAAATGTGAATGTTCCAAAACAAAATTGACAAATATCTCCGAAGGGCTGGTTACACATCTAGATGACTTTTTTGAACTCCTGATAAGCCAATGGCTTCCTTGTCCACAAACCACAAAAAAATACCTAAGAAGACTGAAAACCAACCTAAAACATGCTAATAAACATGCTAACACAATCAAGTTCCTATGACACCATTGCACAGTTTCATTACCATGGTAATAGCCCTGAAGCATTCTGACGACAGAAACAAAAACAAATAGGGAATGTGGTGCACTGCGGGCCTAATCAGGGGTCAGATAAGCAACGGTCCCGCCTGTTTTAGGCGCAGAGATGCCGACAATACTTCATTGACACATTGCTACTATTGTTTCGAAAACTATTGCGTGCCATGCTACTAGTATACGATACACGCTCTTGAGTTGGCATGTGTTGCCACAAGATAAATAACTTAGAAAGAGTGGATGGTGCTCATTAAGAATGACAATTTGGCGGAACATCGACCCCGCCTAGTATGTGGACTTCATTTTCATGGCACTCAACGGACTTCAAAAAACACCTTACTATATTTTCTTGGACTCTGATGAATGAGTACAACAAAACGTGACCAAAGAATGTTCAGTAAAATGTTAGGGCAATCATATGTATATATAAAAAACCAGCTTTGACAACATATTCCCCACGGAGTCCCCAGTTGTTTGGCGACAAGGCAAGCAAACTGCATGGAACTCGTTGACCATGACTGGCACATTGTTATTCTAAAGTATATTAAAGCATCGTTATTCTAAAGCGTTATTCTAAATACATTGATTGAGTGACATATTGACGTGATTATATTTATATCGAACGACGAAAAGACGACACTGCACAAAATAGTTACTGGTACAAATGTCTGCAATGCATTAAATGAAAACAAATCACAGGGTCATTAACTTTTCCTGGGGTGATTTTAATGAATAATTGCATACATTTTCGATATTTTTTAAATGTAGGAATTTTGTGCATCAAGCGAATTCGACCACTTTCTCTAGTAAAATCGTACCCTTGATGCAACGTTAACAAAACAAAACTAATGCCTCTGCCATGGTATTCTGTGGTAATCCACTTATCAAGGCACGGGTTACCACTAGGGCAGCAACAAGCGACCCCTGATTACACCCACAGTGTAGCGCATGCCCAAGTAAATTCAGGCCACTACACCACAGTAGAGATGACGAACAAGACACGGGCAACACTGCGTGGACCAAGTCAGGAGAAGGCCTTCACACTGGGCGCCAAACAGGTTATTTGGATCATATAAATTGTATAAAAAAAAACAAATAAGCTCTTTTTAAAATACAAATACACTTGATAAAATACAAATGTGCTGTATTAAAATACAGAGTTGAATTCAAATACCGGGGGTATGCTATACATAAATGTGCCTGTTCAAGCAGGTCAAATACAAGTTTGGAGTTTTTGATAAAATACATGGTATTAACAACAAATTATATTCCGTAAAAACTCAAAATCGGCATATTTACCCACTCTGCCAGCAATCACATTTAAAACACCAAAAAATTTCCATGGCACCGACATTATCGACAATCACCTGTTCATCGTCAGAGAGGCCGCCTTCCATCTCGTCCGCCACCTTAAACGTCATGACTGGCTCCGACTGACTGGCTCCAACAGTGCCGTCAGACGTTGTGGCACTATGTGACATGACAGCTGTACTGACGTCACTTGATGCACCAACGGTCTTGCTGATGTCCAACTTAGTAGGCGCACTACCGTCAGACGCCACGTCTGGTGATTTCACTGACACTGCTTGAACGTCCCTGCACTCTCGCTTTGTGGCATCACTGGCAACATCTGGTGGTTGAACGTCGACATCGGTTTGCATGGTTGCCACGGTTATGAGGGGTTCCCTAGCGGTCACATCAGTGGCTGACACACCAACAGATGTGATGTCAGTCACCGTGTCGGTTGGTGGCACGACACCAGCAACCTCTGTCGCTTGCGTCATGGCTTTGGTCACTCCTACATCGTGAGATATTGCCACAGCGCTACTGGTCATAGCAGGTGTGTCACCAGTAATCTTTGAGACATTCGCAGGTGTCACTGAGACATCAACAGCTGTATCTGACACGTCCGCAGGTGTCTTTGAGACGTCATTGGGTGACACTGAAACGTCACAAGATGTCTCCATTTCTTTGACATCTGGACCGATTGCTGAATTCTCGTTTTGATCGTGCAGCTCACCAGACTCAAGTGGTTCATATGTTGTGATCACACGCCACCTGCAACAGAACACACGTGTCACTTCTACAGGATGTCAGCCGATAAAAATATAACCCTTTTAATCAGGGGCGAGGAGGGATAAGCTATTATAATAATATAAATATAATAATAAACAACATTTACCAACCAACAACTTTTATCAACCAAATTAAACCTCTTTCATATTTTTCTGACCACACGCTGGGCTAGCTCTGGTGTTGTTTAGCCATTTTGGCTAAAGCCCCACATTTTTGTTTAGCCAAATACAAATTGCTTTAGCCAAATTTATTTAATGTGCATCAAGACAACAATAAACGCTCATGTATTCTGCATGTTTTTCAACAAAAATGCTGGTGGCCAAGTTGGCTCAAATGGGTAACTTTTGTTTAGCCAAATCTGATGTCATGTGGCCTATGGCCCAAATGGTCACACTGGTAGCGCTAGCCTAGACACCCATAGTTAAAACGGGCTTGACTCAAAGTGCGAGTGTGGTAAGCCATGTTAAACTAGTTATTTTGTGGATCTCCGTATTTTTTAGACGGATTAGTGAATTTAATTAATACCTTGGTCATTTGTCTGGATTACTAGACTTTTGTTCTTATATGCTGAATTGATTATTCCGACATATCCAAATTTGTTTTTACCTTTGTAAAAATTTTCATCATCTTATCAAGGTGACTTCATCAGTACTAATGACATTGGATGACGTCATTATACACATGAGGAAGTTCGTAATTGCCCTTGTATCGGTTGATCGCTGACAAGGGCAATTACGAAGTTCCTTATGTGTACAATGATGTCATCAAACGTCATTAGTACTGATGAAGTCACCTTAATAAGACAATGAAAATGCCTACTGATAAGTAGTAAAGGTAAAAACAAATTTGGATATGTCAAAATAATCATTTCAACATGAACGAACTATCCTGAAAAATTTTCACTCATTTTTACTTAAAATCTAAAAATTTCTACCCTGCTAGAGGCACATCAAAACAAAAGGGTTCGGCAATCTAGAAATCACTAAAGTTGTCAACGGATGGTTGAATATGATAGGAACTTAAAACACGGTTAAAACAAGTCTTCAGATGACGGCAAAATTGTATTGTTTCCTACTGACCTAACATTAACAGGGAGTGAATTTAGTGGGCCCCTAAATCTGTGCCTGTGTGCAGTGGTCACACTCAAGCGGTTGTCACCAGATGGCAGCATGGATTGTGTTAACAGATAATTTGATTATTAGATGTGAAGGCAGATACCTGAGTAAATGACAGGTGGTCGAAGGGAACAATGGTGCGGACAGATTGGTAACACTGCCTCAGGGAACGCCACAACATAAATTACGGGGAATTTTAAATAAGCAGATATTGATCATATTTTGTATGGGGTAGGGGACAGCAAATATATTTTGACACGTCCAGATAATTTTCAATACTAGTTTTGTAATGTGGGTAACAATGAAGGCACAAAACTTAATCAGTGTAGGCTAAGTGTCCCATTCTAATAACAACCGACAGAGGCATAGACCAAGAACATCTGGCTTTTACAACACAATACAATATACAACACTGGGAACAGAAATTGGATTAGAACTAGATGATCCAAGCTGTCTGGGCTGTCTTGCAGGTGGGAGCAGTGTAAGTAAATATGCTGGTTGCTTGGATGAGTGATTGATAATTGTGCAGATTAAAAAAAATAGTGTTATATTGGACAAGGAGCCAATGCAATGATTTAATTCGAGCACTTACTTTGGCGTGATGATCTCCTTGTATTGTAGTTTCTCGACACGTGTGGCCGCAGCAATGCTGTATGGAATGACAATGTTGTTGATGTCGAAGGCGCTCTCCCCCCGCCTCTTCCTCTGAGCCTCCCTCAGTTCAGCCTTCGTGTGGAACCCCAGGGGTGAGGAGGCATCCCCACACCCCCCTCCAAGGTGGGGTGACAAGGATGATTGCAGCAGACGATTACATGACAGACCGAACCTACCACGCTTACGCAGTGCATCTGTAACGCACACAGAATAGTGGCTGTAATAGCACGAATAGCAGCTGTAATAGTGGCCGTAGTAGCACAAATAGTGGCTGTAACAGTATGAACAGTAGCTGTAATAGCACATAATAGCAGTTGGAACAGCGTGAATAGTGGCTGTAATCATGCAAATAGTAAACCTGTAGCATTGAGAACAAGGTTGTATTCCTGATTCCGTTCTACCTGAATGGAATTTGCCTGTGCTAAGCAAGATCAAGTCTACCCTAAATGTCTTGTTTATTTTGTTGTACCCAAGACAATATACCTCAATTTTAAATGTGCTGGGGCAGGAATATCAATGGCGTTTTACGTATCTACAAAGAGGTTTAACACTCATACGGCATTACTAACAATGTAGTAGTGCAGCAATAACTGCCATTATTACGTCAGAAAATGTTTCATCTGTAATATGTATTTATGTCGTAAAGGTTGTGAAGAACATGGTAACAGCAACCACGTACATCTCGTAACATACACACTGATAATAATTTACAAATATTCATAACAGATACAATTTTGGGTCCCAATTATGCTTATTTATGTTTTCAGCATGCTGTCCAAAACGCATGCCTCACCACTATGTGTAAACCAGGCACTGAATAGGTGTAACTTTGTAATTTTAACTGTAAAAAAGTGTATTTATAACACATTTGCGTAACTGTCATTCATAGGCATTTTAAACGTACACTATAAATATGTGGTTTGCGTGACACAAGTACAAGACTACGTACGTTTCTTCAGCTTGATGTCTGTCCTACAAAGTCGTTTCTTGGCAGGACTGGCGCTGGTTGGGGTGGAGGGCAGTGAACTGTGACCTCGCACCAGCTGCTTCTGCTCATACTTGCTACGGATCTCTGCAATAACAGACAGTACATAGTATCTTATATACAATAAAACACTTTTATTGTGCTAAAATCCTTGGGAAACCCAAGCTCAACAGACAGTACATAGTATCTTATATACAATACAATAAAACACTTTTATTGTGCTAAAATCCTTGTGAAACCCAAGCTCAACAGTGCACCAAAAAAAGGGGTTAAACAGTTTCTAGTCGGTTTGACAATTCCTGTCATAAACAGTTAGATCAGTACGCTGAGGTGCTATGGATGATAAGCGAGTTTAAACAGGTAGGTTTTTAGTTGATGACAAAATGCTACTATATTCCCTGCCAACTTAAAGCTAATAGGGAGCGAGTTCCACAAAGATGGTGCGGCAACTGAAGAAGCTGTAGTTATGACGTTTGTCTTAACACTGGGAACGAAAAGTATACAGTGGAACCTCTCTAGAGAGGCCACCCAAGTAACTGAGATAGTGGCCTGATGACAGAGCATTTGAAATGGTCTGACCAGCTTAGCAAAAACACTTTCTAACAGCTTCCAGAGGAGAAAAAAATAGAAACAATAAAATGGAAGTGGATTGATCATCAAACAACCACAAAAGAAAAGGAGGACGGTCTAAAAACACATGTTTGTGACACCTTGAAGTGGAAATCAAGAAGATGGACAACACCTGGAATAAGCTCACAAAGATGGCTCAAAACAGGAAACCGTGGAGAACTTCTGTAGATGGCCTATGCTCCCAGCGAGCAAACGGGCCTAAGTACCGATCACAGAGGCTGGTCAGATACGACAAAAACAGACTGATAGAGGGGCCGTTTCCAAGGGGTGGGTGTTTCTGAGGGGTGGCCGCTTGGTTCTACTGTATGCATAAAAAGGGGTCCAGAGCTTTCTCAGTACTCCTACACAAAGGGTTCCACTTGACTATCTTGTAAGCTGATTAGTCATGTGGATTGATGGCTCCCAAACCTTACCACTTTGTTCTTACTCGCAAACTGTGACGAAAGCCAAACTTTTAGAATCCCAGCTGTTAGGGGAATGAAACATTAACGGAACAACATGGTACCACTCAGGTCCCATGCAAACACTGCTGGATACTGTCAGTTGGCATAATTGATTATACATAGAATGTCATATAGCTAGGACATATGTGATGCCACACGCCAAAACCAGGCTCTTCTCGACAATTTAACAAAACCATTTTATTACAGATTCAAATAGAGGAGATACACAGCTTTAAAATGACACCAACATGAACAGTGTATCTAACCCCTCTGCCAAGATATTACACTTTTAGTGTACATGTTCTTGGAATAACAGTTTTGAGAAAATCAGCTTTGAAAAACAGCATTTAAAAAATGCTTCTCCCATAGCAACCATGCACTTATAATGCTCCAAATGGAATGAAATTTTGTATGTTCCTCCAGTAGGTGTGTATAAATAAGATGCAGAAGTATAAAGTGGAAAAACGTAATGTTTATTGAATGCCACCTCATTTACTACCAGGTTTGGTATTCCCGGAGACTACCGGCCGCGAGCACTGGGAGCCGAACCCCTAAAGTAAATCCCTGAAAATAAAACATTATTTACACATTACATATATAATAACACTACACAATGTCAGTTTCCCCAATTTGGAAAGTCCTCTCCCGCTGGTGCTGAGCCAACCAGTGCAGGCTCAATATGGTCTTCCCCTGCCCCGGGCCCTGCCGAGGCGACTTCCACGGGCGCGACGCGGCTTTCGAAGTAATCTTCAATCACGGCAGCTATAAATTGCTGCCCTCGAGATTGCACCCCCTCGCACGATCCAACTCGGTAGCTAAATAAGCTTCTTTCGATGCCATAATGCAATTCTTTAACGAATCGAAGACGAAAACAGCGGGCGAAACTGGCGAACAAAGACAAAGGAATGTGTAAACAAGCCGACTGCGCATGCGCGCTTACGTTTTCGACCAATCAGCGAGCGTTTCGCAACTTCCATAGCAACAACAGCAGTTTGTTGCTGGATAAATTATGTATAATAGGAGCTGTTCCATTGGTCTAGAGTAAGAAATTCCCAACCATACGTGTAGTTGACGTCATAAGCTTTCCAGCCATGTATAACATGTGGGGTTTCCCACTTGTAAGCGAGCGAAGACAGTCGATCAAAAACGCGTAAAAATGGCTTTGTTTCAGACTTCTCAACCGCGACACTAATCAGGGGCTTCAATAAAGTGCTTAAATATTACTAGTTTGAACAATCTTTCAGCTTATATAAATGGATTTATAGAAAGATGGATAATTTCGCTGATCGATTCCGTCGTTAACCCATTTTCGACAATTCGAACGGGCACCGTGCGTTTTAGGCTCCTGCGCCGAACAAAATCTAGCGAGAAGCGCCTGGTTTTGGCGTGGTGCATCACATATATGTACTACAAGTTTTGCATTTAGAGTGATGCAATTTCAGAATTCTGACAATTTGAAGAAATACACACATACTAAAGGGTAGCATTGGTGGGCGATGGTTTGGTCGTCACCACGTTTCGTGGGACAAACGAATGCTTTTAATTGTCAATATGCTAATTATCTTCTGCCCCCCACCCCGTTTTTGGACTGAGAATTTATGCGACAACTCATAAACACCCGGTGCAAAACAAAACTAAACAACTAATGTGCAGACTTACTTGCTGAAGAGAGGACTATGGCAGATGTACTCTTTGGAAGTCTCCGGTTGTATTTTCTTATATGTTCTTTCGCCAACTTTTGCCTTCTACAAAACACAAACGGCAGGTACACTAAGTGCACGTCCATATTTTCAAAACCCCTCCAACAAATTACAAACACCAATTTAATGCAGTCATTAACAACAACACCACAACAGCTGCTAACAATTGGTCTACTCCAGCTGAGCATTAAAAACAAAGATGAATGTTTCAGAGAACTTAACATTTTCTATCACACTTCCCCAAAGTCATAAAACTGTTGTTACAGCAGAAATGAAAGAAATTTACACAACAATAAAATCTGAATAACCATTAACAAAGGCTCGGTTTGGACAATGTACAAGTCAGACAGACATTCCCTATCGTCCACTAGCAATTTGGCAAGGTACAGCGGTGATAAACATTGCTCAAGGGAAGCTGACATTAACATACTTTCTATTGACATTGAGGAGGCGAGTGGGTTTCTGTGGTGACTTCTGCTGCTGGGTCTTGGCCTGCCAGTCTCCTGCACGCAGCAGCGACTCAAAGTGAAGCGACAGGGGAATTTCTGCAACACACAGGGAACTGTCAACTCATGCTAGAAATTACTTGGGGTTCAATCACTGTGCAACATACAGGACCCAGTCACTGTGGAATATACATGACTCAGTCACTGTGGAATATACAAGACTCAGTCACTGTGGAATATACATGACTGTGGAATATATATATACATAACTCAGTCACTGTGGAATATACATGACTCAGTCACTGTGGAATATATACATAACTTGGTCACTGTGGAATATACATGACTCAGTCACTGTGGAAAATACAGAGTTCAGTAACTGTGAAACATACAGGACTCAGTCACCGTGGAATATACAGGGCTCAATCACCGTGGAACATACAGAGTTCAGTCACTGTGGAACACAGAGAGTTGTGGAACATCCAAAGTTCATGCATTGATTTCAATTATCATGATACATGGTTTAGTCACTGTAAAAGATGCATACACAGTCCAAGAAGTAAAAAACATACAAAATACAAAGTTCAATTACATAAATATCCATTGAGCAATGCAATTTTTTTAATATTTTTAACAAACTGCAATTTTTAAAACCTACTGACTAATCAAAATAAATAGTTTGAGGACAATCAATGTTTGTTACACATTTCAATAGTAATTACTCAGGTTCAATACTAACTTTGAATATATTTTTTGTTGACAAGGACTAGAATATCAAACCTGTTTCCGATGTCTACACACTGACCCATATCTCCACACCACAGTCCAAATTCAGGACCAAAGGCAATACTTTGACAACTGTCCACTTTTAACAATGCCATTATCATAATTATTTAAATGTAAATCAATCCACAAGGGGCACCACTGTCGTGTACTAACAGTGTCACTGAAGCGCATATTAATGAGTGTAACTAAGATGGACGTGACATACATTTACTACACCTGCACATTCTTTTGTGACTGCAGTTTGGGGTCCGGGTTTCTTATAAGAGAGGATACTTTTTCCATTCACTTGATGGGTGGTGTTGATTTTAACTAAGTAATTTATACTGGACAAAATGCTCAGACAATGCCAGTTTATATAATTTTGAGAAACCCCCCCAATGACATGCATATAGTATGTCAGTGTCACTGACTCCGACATATTTCAGTTAAAGCTACTTCCTCAAATGGTTCAGTCCATCGCGAATCTGGTTCATTTGTCCAGATGTATAGTGTGTGACTAGTTTAAGTAAAGCGTGCAGTCCGTTTCATAAAAAAATGCCTATTATTGTTCAAATCATCGAAAGAATTAACTTCAGGCGTTAGATCTGGTGAGAATCAAAATAGTGGATATCCAAAATGGTAAACACTGTGCGAATCGATGCCGATCATGTGTGTGATTTCAATCCTCTCGCCAATCACATGAAATTTCACCAAGGGTGAAAATCGTGAGTTTTCAGCATTTTGATTTTCACTTCACTTAATGCTTGATCAAGCATTAAGTAATTTAATAGTTTGTCTGATTTAACAAAAACTACATACAAAAGTTGCACAAACGAGCTAGCATTGCTGCAGTGGATACTAGGTAGGTTAGTTTTTTTGGCAAAATTTATTTGAAATAAGACAAAAAAGCAAAAAATAAAAATGATGAAGCACCTTTAACATGAATGAATTACGCCTGCTAACAGCTACATTGCTCATCAGAAAGAAGCTACAAGAAAATCAGCCAGACAGCAGATTTTTGAGAAAAACCCTCTACCAATTGTTATATGCTGCCTACTTAGATTGCTCACGGCTAAGATTCTTTCAGATGTCACATTTCAGTATCATCATTTCCTGGTTGTTCGTGATGCATCATGTTTGAAATGTGATGTTTCTCACTGGCGCGTTACTAATTTTGACAGAACTGGAAGGTCATTTCTAACATTGACACCTTTCCACCACAGGGGCCCTTAAACCTGCATTTGTATTTTTTACTGATATTGCTCATCTTGTACAGCAGTGACTGCCATGTTGACGTTGTGCAATACTGTTACATTTGGTCCTGGGATAATGAAAATGGCCACAGATCGCAGTATAATTATTATCCAACAGATCCATCTCAGCAAAACATTTGCCATAAATTTAACAAGCATTATGAATTTAAGTAGGCATATTGCTGCACTACAGCGGTGACAAAATAACCAGACAATATGTTCCGCCATCACAGCGTATAAATTGATGTTGGCAGGAAGTCTACTGTCATTTAAAACATGTCCTCATTACTATGGAAATGCTGTATTACTCTTTCCAAGAACCTGACAGGCATCTCTACTGAGACTAGTACAATATTTGTTTTCTAAGAGCGGATTGGCTAAATACGATGTTAGTGCCACATGATTATTTGTGCCATCAACATTCAGTTCAATATTTCCTAGCATATCATACAGGAAAAATGTATAAATTAACTGATTATTTGTGCCATCAACATTCAGTTCAATATTTCCTAGCATATCATACAGGAAAAATGTATAAATTAACTGATTATTTGTGCCATCGACATTCAGTTCAATATTTCCTAGCATATCATACAGAAAAAAATAATAAATTAACCGACATGTAAACTGTCCTAGCAACCTTAACCAATATTACATATAATAAACATACATGTAACATCTGTAATAAAATACCCTGGCATTATATAAATCCAGAAGAAACAAGGAAAATGCATTACCCTGTATATCATTAATATTTTGATATGAAATATAACTGTTAACTGATTGCTCAATGGTTCATGAAATGTGTTCACCACAATTGTTCCGTGAGTCTTCACTTTACATTAGCAGTATAAATATAACTGCCACAACAAACCAAGATAAATGACTTTCCACTGAGCAATGAATGAATCAGTGATACAATCTCCTGATAAGAATACTATGTGGTGACCAGACAATGTGTGGCGAACCGAACAGAACTACTCAACCAAAAAACCAGTCAAGATATGTGTAATGTTGGCGACCACTTCATTTATCTGTATACCGGCCACATTCAAATCTAGTGATGCAAGAAAGAATGGTCCATAAACTGTTGTGGCTTTCACAAAGATAAAGCATAATTTGTATGTTGCAAAATAACTATGAAATACTCACTACTAACCCTGTTTCTGTGGCCTTGTCCTGGAGCTTTATTTAAAATATTATACCAACAATGAACTTTATTTAAAACATTATGCCAACAATGAACTTTATTTAAAATATTATGCCAACAATGAACTTTATTTAAAATGTTATACCAACAATGAACTTGAGCTAATTTTTTTTCCAGTTGCCATATTAACCAATGAAATCTTGTGATAACATTTCTATCATATACCAGGGCTTCATATTTTAAAACAACAGGCGAGCGATAAATCGCTCGCCTAAATATGTCAAATTAATTTAGGCGAGCAATTTGTAAGTTTTTTTTTTTACCGTGTGGTGGTGCCACCATTTCCCATTCGGATTCTGTCGTTGTTGCTATGAAATTTTAATTGGTGCTTGTTGGCGCTGACTTTTGTACAAAGAAATAAATGTTTACTTTAGTAAACCCCATACATTCTGATTGCAATAGGTGAAACGGTTTTGAATTGCAACATGTCGCCAAGGCAAAGCTTGTGGCAGTGTACTGTGCCCGGGCCGTGACCACGACACGGTACTGGTTTCGTGTGCGACTTCGTTTAGGCGCTTTGTAAATTGCAATTGAAATTCACAAATATGCCACGTATAAGAATTAGATGTATAGTCATAACTCATAAATGCAGCTTAGTAGGCAACACCAATATAAACTGGGGTGAAATGGCATGCTTCCATTGCATCACAATGCCAAACGCACAACTCAAACTCAGTGCGCAAAAAATATAAATTTGTCATCCGCACATAAAACAGTGAATCAATGTTAAATGGTACCGGAGATGTGTGTCGTGAATTTATGTGTTCAGAGCTGTTGAAAGACGAAGTGGAACAATTACTAAAATTATCAATTTTCAATGTCTAATCAACTTTTACACTCCGTGTCAACTCATATAAATTTTCGGTAGTTCAGATCCCGGTTATTATTTTTGATTCCCATTACAGCATAGTCGGTCAATCGGATCATAGCAAAATATTGTTGATCCCTTAACTATTCCATAACTGTACATGTATTTTATTCAGTTCGACATACAACATTATGTGACATTTACACATAATACAAATCGACGTTAGTCCACTCATTTGATAATTTTTATAAACCACATAGCTTCAATGGCGTTCTTGCAATCTTGGTGCAGCGGGCTGCGATCGTCATCGCCGGAGATCGATGATATATGAACTCCGTATATTGGAGCACAAACACTGCATTATAAAGAGACTTTCCTAGTGAATCTAGTACTCAAGAAATTACTTGTCAAGACAAACACTTGCAGGCAGCGAGCGATTTTAACAATTGACGCGAGCGATAAATCGCTCCGTAGATTATTGATTTGCGCGAGCGATAGGGAGCGAGAGCGATCGCTTGCCTCAAACCTGAAGCCCTGATATACACCCTGCAAATATCATGTATCACTGATTTTCCTTATCACAGAGGGACAACATATAAATATTTTCTGGGGTTGATGTATATATGACAGAATATGATGACCAGTGTTTGGAGGCTTGGTAATTTAAGTTTCTATACTCGTTTGCAAAAATTGCTGTTTTTTTATATAAAAGAACAAAAAGAGTTATTAATTTCCTTTCAATTTCTTCACAAAGACACCATTTCCCACTTTCCTATGATTAGTATTATTTTGTATCAAACATCGTTTCATTGTAGACAAAATGTCAAATCAGCCTTTTGTGTCTTAGGGATATCTCTTCTTTGAAATGCTTATCAGCCATAATTCACTTTTTTATTACTGTGTATTTTTTTATTAGAAGACTAAAAAATATTGAGGCAATATTTCATAGAGGCACAGTTTATCTGACCCAAGATATATATATGACAAGATATATATAAATATATGCAATATAAATACCCAAGAACCCTGCAATATTAACAAACATTTGCAAAAGGCCAAAATACAAAGTTGGTATTTCTTGTCTGATATACTTATAACAAAATGAGACCTGATTAGACAGTATGGGTCATGACCAACATAAGGAGGTTCCTGACAATGTTTCACAGGATAAAGTCTTAACATCTCAAACTGAAGTGTGTGAAAATGTGATTAATTTGTGTATTACCATTAGAAAATATGAAAACAGATTTATCACTATCAAATTTATTTCAAAAACAGAACTATTAATCGGGACCCAGAACATCTAAAAAATGTCACTCTAATTATCAATCGTACATTAGTGATTAGATTACATAAAGTAGATCTAAGCTTGGCTAAATGCAAGTTATTCTTGCATGTAAAACTAACATTGTGAATTTCCTGAAATGTAGGATGTTAGTTGTCGTGCCAAGGGTCATTACTAGCTCTGTAGTGCAGCAAGTGAATGCTGTAATAGGGCCATGGTGCAGCTGCTGCAGCCAGTGTAATCGTACTAATCATACTGTCTTCTATGCAGTTTCCCACAGGGTGTTTACTGGCCCAAATACCAGGAAGGACATTGGTGTTTGTGCCATGCTAAAGAGCCAAATGCAAGTATCAGACCAGTGCACCCTCCGTACCTTCTGTATTTGTTACGGAATCTAATGGCAGATACAGAAATACACTTTCATTCATTTAGTTACGGAACCGCGTGTATTAAAATCATGAATACATTTCGTTGAAAAAAAACTGCGGTGCCACCTATCGGGAATTTTTTTAACCAATCTCACAATATCTCCGCTAGACATGTGTTGACCAGGATATCGCGCAAGTACACACAGTCAAGTACACACAGTCAAGTACACACAGTCAAGTACACACAGTCAAGTACACACAGTCAAGCACACACAGTCAAGTGGTCCACGTTGTTTTGAATAGAAAATGGATAGCGCGAAGTGGAAAGCTGAGCCTTCCAACATCAAAACCTGACGAAGTGCCACCTAGAAAACGTGCCTGATTTTTCGGACGTCATACACAATGCACCAGCCATGCGTTGTATTGGCATCGAACGAATTGTCATGTTATGCTCACTGTATATTTTGCGACAAAGATTTTTTGATTGGTCATGGCGGTAGAAATTACTTTCACTGACATGTCGAGTCAAATAAACACAAGGCTAATGGGCAGCGGCGAATTTTTTTTTCACCATCACGAAATTCTTTGCCGCTTCATCACCGACATGGCCTGCCGATAGGAGCACAGTTGATGTAACCCGAGCAGAGGGGATGATGAGTGAGATCATTGTGGGACAAAATCCTGTTTCATATATATTTAATTGTTTAATAAAAAATGCAATATCTGAAAGAAAATCGTATTTTGAGTTTTCTTAATTATGACGCATTTAAAATAATTAATTATAGTTTGTGTGCAAAAACAGGTATATTTTTCGCACGACAAGTGTTACTGAAAGTCAGTTAAAAATACTGAAAATGGCTCTGACAGTACTGAAAGCATGGCACGTGCAGGTCTGAAGTATCCAGTTGTAGGACATGGACCTCTACAGTGTTTGAGACAAAACAGGAATGTATTACTTGGGTCTCACGAGTCATATGACACTAGTCTCCCCATGCAACACACCTATCCTCACCACCAGGGGGACTGCCAAGTACAACAGTACCCCTAGCAGATAACCCCTTTGGTAACTTAACCTTGACCGGCAGTGGACATGTAGGTGTTGGTTGGATGGGTAATTCCTGGAAATGCCATTTGAAGTTTGGCAGGGTGTGTCTAGTTCCCAGAAAGATGTTGCCCAAGACAGAAAGTGGGACAAAGTACAAATGATTCAGCCTACAATCACAGATGACGTGGGAAAAACTGAGTTTGTTTCAACAGATTTATCTGCCAGGGGATAGTGTGATACTACAACCAACCCTGGTTAGCGAGGATGAACATGTCATTTAAAGGATCTATGTCGGGGTGTATTAAAACTATACAGGCTGTATTAATTTGCCCCAGATGAACATCTAAGAAATTCATGAAAATGTTTTCGTGCTAAGGATAAAATGAAAATAAAAACTCTGGTAAAATGTGGAGAAAGATCAGAGAAACATCACTTTACCATTTTATGCATAATTTGGAAAAGCCGAGGAATTGACTTCATTCCACGGAGGGTTCTGATGTCATACAATGCCGATGGACAATCAGTCGTGAATTTATTACTGCACAATTCCCCAAAGTGATGATCACACTATGGAGTTATCGACTAATCATGTTTTCACGATCTTAACACTCCGCATTATTTGACATAAAATCATTTGGAATCTCGATGGAACAGATGATAGAAACAAAAATCAATAACACTGGGGGGAGGAGGCACATTTTGTTGACAATGGCAATGAACTCAATATTTGTGACCCAAATATTTATCATGCAAATATTACACAGGGCATTAAAAATTTTTTTTCCCCAGATCTATGTTGCAGTGAAATTACGACCTTTTTATCGGCAGCTGCCGATTCAAAATGGTTCCTGTTGATTCAGTTAGCCAAAATGTGCAAGTTATCAGCCCCATCCTGCCGACTACAACTGGGTCGGACTGTTTTAGTGATGTACATTACAGTATTTACTAATCTATGCTAGTTCGATATAAAAACAGTTGTGGCAAACTATTTCTTCCTTGCTAGCAACAGATCGCTGGCAAGGCAAAGGCGAAGTCTGCACATATAAAGGAAACCCCTGGCATTTGTAACATGGATGCCTATTGGATGATCCACAATTAATGACGTCGGTATCTTGGGTAATACCGGGAAACACCAAAACAAAGATGGCAGACGAGGTTGTGAGAATCGTAGTTGGACATTTTTGGAAGGATATTACACCAATTTACTTCCTACTGGTGATACTAATGAGGCAGACAATCCAATTGACAATAATATAATCTACAAAGACATTCTGATTAATGTGATATTTGGCTGTGGAAGTGAACTTTGGAGGCTTCGATTTGGAGTTCGTCGAGAACGTGCCAGTGGCAGTGGTACAAACAATACCAGTGCCATATTTTATACATTTTGTATTTTATACATACATGTATTTTATACAGCAAAAAAAAAATTCTGGGCAAGTTAATTTCAGACACTGATGTTGAATTCTAACAACTGTAATATATAATAATACCTCTAGTAGACACCGGGAAGGTAATCCACATTAAAATAAAAAAAATATTTCATGAGATATACAAAACATCAGGGTGCCGATTGGAAATTTCAACCCCCATAATAACCATGTGTCCATAGCTTGTTTATATCACAAAATCAACATTTAATGCCACATTAGTGTTTCATGTCAGTGTTTCACTCACCATCAGGGAAAGACAATATGGCGTGGTACGAGGCATCGAGTAATGCCACCCTCTCCGCGAGTGTCATAGCCTCTGGCTCCGTGGTCTGTGTGTTGTTGTAGCGACCACCACAGATGGCGCAGGGCACCACTGGTGGGTAACAATGGCACCGCACGGCTGACAACCGTGCCGCTTTACGACTAACCAGATGCAAGCCCGCAGTCCGCAACAGCTTCCGTTTTCTGTAACTCTGCACTGGCCGACAACGCACCGCCTGACACGTGACGTCATTCGCTGGCGATGGTGGGTTGAAGGTCACCAGCGAAACATTGCTATCTGTAGTTTGCTGCACTGCCTTCTTATTATTTATAGGACCGGGAACATCTGTAGTCGGATGTGGTGGGCAGTTGTTCAGCCCGTGTTCAACAAAACCGTTCTGTGCCTGAAGCTTCAGTCGTGATGCAACCACCTGGTGACAGTTTGACGTAACCACAGGGCTGTTCTGTGGCGAAAACACGTTGCCAAGTTGCTGCGTTAGATGTGTTGACTGCTTGTCAACGTTACATAATAAAGTTGATATATTACACGGTGAAGCCCCAGGCTTCGTCGCTGACCCAATAACTTTTTCGTCAACAGACGAGCACTTTTTAAGTGCAGGCCGGTGCTGGCGAGTCCTGGTGGTGAGGTCTTGAACTACGGGTGGGTCACCGAGCGTCACAGCGCCCTTATTCATGCGGATCTGTCGATAGATGTCATTCTGCTGTCGAATGCGATACTCGAGGTCGGAGACTTGTGCCTGCAACCACGTCCACCGCGACGCAACTGCTGACCGGTCTCTGTTCCACCGCCATTCTGCCCGTCTGTTCCTGCAACACCACAAACAGTCAATCAAAACACAAGTATATTGAACTCAAGGCTCGTGCTTGCTTACACTATTATGTGCGTTGAAATATGTACTTAATGGCTGTAGCTTACAGTACAATCCAGTGTTTTAAGGCCTTTCGTATCAATGGGCTAATTGTCCGTAAAAATTACATCTTTATTATGTAATACATAAAAAGAATTTTTTCCCAAACGTATTAATCAAAAATTTCATCCACACAATGATATATGTATGTGATCTTTCTAGCTAAAAGAATTTGTGTAACTATTCACCTAATTAAAATGGTGAACAAATAGATTATAGTGTGGATTGAACTGTCACTGAACCTTAAAAAACAAACATCCCGAATGCATCCAAAATGAAACAGTACCATCCTTGGTTTTTCCACAAAGCGTGCCAATCCTCTACTTGTTGGTTTCCCACCCACCCACTCACACACTAGCGCAACTGTTCTGGAGACTGCTAAAAAAATTATTTGAATCTTTCTGCTGACCCATTTAAGGGATGATCTCTAAACACTGCTTACAACACTAAATGAAACCAATGACGTTAAACCTTACCCTACATGACAGTTTGGGCCATGGAAAATGTCAAAGAAACTGTTGTTATAAGCATACACCCAATATTGTTTTTTTAGACACCAAGGTAACTGTTTAACACTAGTGGTATCATTTGGTAGAACAACTGAAAAGCGGTACCTACTCAAATTACAATAATTATGGATCCTACTAAAAGGGGGTGTACGCTAATTAGGGCATGTACGCTTAATAGGTCAAATATGGTAAATCAACATGTAAGTACTGCAAAATTGCCTGCATGTTAGGGCTATAACTATTCATCAATGCACTGATAAATCAGAATGCTTTTCTCACAAAGCAATACTCGATATATTTAAAAAGAATTATGATACATACACGATACATTCAAAGATATTTTCCAAAGTTGCATCATGTTGAAACTACTATGTCAAATGTAAGCGTTGGAATCAGCTTTGAGTCTACCCATGTGTAACGCCAAGTCGCCAACATAGTCAAATTCACTTGCTACCTGTCAAAATGTTGTTTGGTGCCGCGTTAGAGACGTCACTAGTTTTAGTTATTGCAATTTTTTTCTGAAAATCTTTCAGTAAACATATACAGCTGTATAATATAGTGCAAATAAACTGCTTCCTTACAACTGTGGATAGTTATGCATTGCGATACATCCTACATATCGTAGCAAAGCTTAATGTATTTTTACAGCCCTAGTGTCAAGTCAGTACCCTTATGAAATGTGATATCATGAAACCATTTGTATGCAATGTTTTGAAATCACCCTAAGCTCTATGCCAAACTGGTCTGAACCATTGAGAGTATTAAATTCTGTGGTCAAACTGGAACTGTAGACAGATCAACAGATAGTGTTTGCAATAACCAGTGTTCGCAATAACCGTGACGGTTTTCGGAATGCGCATCCCATTTCAAGGCTAAACAACATGATGGCATGTAATGACCTATATATAATGTCACATATGACATATGTAATCCATTGCTGCAGACTGCCTCACTGTCGTAGTCAGACAAACACGCAAGGTAAAAATATGCAGGTACTAAAAATGTAACGGTTTGTAAAAACTACAAATGACAATACTATTAGGTCATTTGTAGTTTTGCATAATATCCTATTAATAGCCTGTTATGATAATAGGCTATTTTATCTATGGCTCACCATACACCTAGAAAATAGCAGACACAGCCAACGAAAACAAAGATTCAGACAAGACCAACAAAATTATGTCAACAGATTTTTCACATGAAGAACAAAATTATTGAACTGCGCTTGCACTCCCCAAATCAGACAAACTGGTGGCAAACAGCTGTTGCTATGATCTAATTATGTGTTTTGACTGCTGTTATTCTGAGTAATCGATTCACAGCCTCACAGGAACTAGAAGGCTGCAAGTGGGCCAAAGAGATGGTCATGTGCACTGAAGCCACATAATGTCGTCCTGGGTCACAATCAATGTTTCATGCTCCACGCAGACATAACACTCACCAACCAAGCACAGAATTTACCCACAGGACTGAATGTGGCAGGGTTGGTGCTACGTATTCATATTTCACCATGGGTGACATTAACGTTGACCTGGTCAAGTCATTTGTCAAATCTTTGTCAGTGTAATTAAACATAAACCAACCAATTGCTGAATTATTATTATTCATTCACAGAAATGTCAACTATCACGCATCTGATGTGACACTCCTTAGTTCCTTTATTGTGTAACCTATGAGCAATACGATAGGATGTTTTCTGACCCATTTATTATGCGGACCTCTCTGGTGGACTGGTCACTGCCGGCATGTATGACTAGGTAAGTCTCATGCCTTGACATAACCAAATGTTGACATCTCTGCACTCCTGATGTGGGATATGGGAATAACATGAAAGAAACTGCCAGCATTGTTACCCCAACCAGGGTTGAAAAAAATCATGATTTTTATAATAAAAAAAATCGGATTTTTTAAAAATTTAAATCGGATTTATTTGATTTTTTTGAAATCTGGTATATAGATATTTATATAGATGTTTAAATTTGTAAACTCTTTCAAACATGTTCTATTCAAATCGATTTGGGTTCTTATCTTAACAGAGGGTAAATGATTTTTGCTTATATAAAGACATTAGACAATGTCCACAAGGCCTCACACCTTGTAGTTGCATAATCTGTCTTGGAAAGGAAAGTATGCTGTGTGTCTGTGGCTGTAGCAGTGGTAATTATTGTTTGCTGAGAGGGTGGATTCGCACCTGTCCAGGGCTCTGTGTACTCTAAGGGTATCTAACCAGAATACAAACTGGTACAGTATTAAACAACTGAGCCAACATACTGAATTGGTAACAACTAGCACAAGCTATAAGTGGACTTTAACTCAGGGCTTCTGTGTTGAAAAGATACTTCCTCTGGAAGACAAGTTTGTGTGGCTTCACTACATTCAGAAAGGGAATAGCTCAAACATACACAATGTCATAAAACATTTGACTATCTGGTGACAATACAGCTACACAAGTGTGCGCACTTTGTTTTGTATTAAAAACATATAAAACTTTGTTGATCTCGATGCTTGTAAACAATTATTTGTGTTAAATTCATATAAATCAGCGATTGAAAAAAAACGGAGGCCAAAAAAATCATAAATCAATGATTTTTTTGGAGTGATTTAAATCAAACGATTTAAATCAAACGATTTAAATCAAACGATTTAAATCAAACGATTTAAATCAAACGATTTAAATCAAATGATTTAAATCAAATGATTTAAATCAAACAACCCTGGCCCCAACCAATCATAAACCATCTAGCTAGCTGTTGTTGTTTATAATTTATGGGAATGCCCTGACCACAGACGTCTGCCTGCTGTGCTGGGTGCATGTGCACTTTCACAGACACCATTAATCAATGTTGACACATGAACAATTAACAGCTATAAATAAAACTGAAAAAGAAGAAAAAAATGTTTTACCAGAATTTTATCTCACACCTGCACAAGCCATTTATGACAATGTCCCAATGTTTGTTTCCCCAATGTTTGTTTCACCAATGTTTGTTTCCCCAATGTTTGTTTCACCAATGTTTGTTTCACCAATGTTTGTTTCACCAATGTGATGTCCAATTCTGTTCATCGACTGCTTTCATGTTGACTCTGTTCGTGTTTTTGCTGCAGTAATTAATTTGGTAGCATCCACAGAAATATCTATTTTCAAAAGCAGTTTGTTAAAAACTACTCTAGCAGAATTTTTTATCACTTGTTTGTGACATCTGCGAATCACCTGGACTGTCTGCTCCATTCACTACCTTTCGAACCTGGCCGGTTTGTCAATACAATGCCAAGCAAGTCTTCTTCTTTGCTATGTGTTTGTCAATAGAAGGCTAGTTATACTTGCCTGCTCTTTGACAAAGACACCCTTTGATGACAGGCTGAATTAGCCTATAGTACAAGCTCATTGACTAAACTCGCTGGCATTCCAGTAATGACAATACAAATATCCAACTGTGATAGAATTTCTAGCTTTTCAAATGCAGCTCGTATAGAGGAATCTAATATTTAAAAAAAAAATTGGGGTAACTGGAATCCTTCTGGGTAGCACCCATAGCTACTTCACTATATAGATTACTCATAAATGCTACGATTAATATAAGTTTTCCTTCGCTCTTTCATTTCCCCCATGACTAATGTTGGTTATGTTGTCCATACACTGAACGGCTCTTCCTGTTAGCAATGTGGATGCACCTGATACACACTTTTCAATTTAAGTTTTCAACTATCCTTATATCATTGACCATTGTATTATCTATACAAAAACCCCTGGTTAAACCCCATTAAATATCACACAACCAAGGCCGATATTAATTGATGTTAAGTTTTGTAAACTTTTATGTCACGTAAACTACATTTTGCCAATAACATCACTTTGTTGCAGCCTGTTTGATACCACAAGTTGCAGTCTGCTGTGTACAAAGCAACCCAACTGTCCAAACTTTAGTTACCTGAATACAAACATGAGTTACCTGGATACAAACATGAGAAATGTCAACAATACATCTGATTTTTTGTTTGTTAAGCTGGGCTCACCAGGAGGCATGTAATTATATTGCTTAAGCAATCCTCAGAGAATCCCAGGATTAATTTGGCTGGAGCGGAACATTCCTGTTCAGAATTGAGTAGCTTCATTAGGAATTTTTTCTCAGACTGTAGTTAATACTTGTCAAATGTCAGTTTATATTCTATTCTACCAATTAGGAAGTGATAAATAGCTCCCTTGATGATTGAGTGGCCCAAGAGGTTGGTAATGGCCGCTCACATCAGACCTTGACATTAAGCTTTTGTACCCCATAAGTTACTGACCTGAATTTTTTTATTTATTAAAAAACTACTATTTTTTGTAATTACAAGTCGATGGATGCGAGTTTGGCCGTTATTTACTTTGCCACTGGTGATTTACTTTCATCCTTTCAGTCAGTATTCCGCATGGCAGACAATGTTGCTGCGCTAATTGTTTGAGAAGCAGGTCGCGTTTTGAGAACGACGGTTGGTGCTGTCGTGTGCATATCGAATTATGCCTAGCGAACCGAACTATGACTGTTACAATCGGGTTTATTTCTTTCAAATATAAACTTTTGGACTGAAATACAAAGTTAGAGTAAACTTAGCTATCTGCGCCCTAGCGGGTCCTGGAACATATGTTAGGCAGTGTTATGACATGGAACGTATGTTAGGCAATGTTATGACATCTAACGGAATCAGTGAGTTTATATGAAATCGGTATGTCAAAGGCGTATCGCGATAGCTGATATGTATCGCGCAGAAGACAATGCTGCGACATACCAATATTATACTGGTAACACGATGCAACCCTAGTAAAACATAGGCGTCCGCAATTCACAAAAAGTCAGCACATCGTCGCTAGTAGCGACGTAATGCACACTTTTTGTGAGGCTCGTACATATCAAAACAAGATGGCAACTATACAAAGAGATTAAGATTGTGTTTAATTGTAGCGCCGGGGTGGATGACAAGGACAAGCGACTGAAACGATGACCTGTGGCATACAGAGCATTTTGCCACACATTGATGCTTAAAACATGTACCATTTTATGTGTAGACTGTAACTTAAAATCAATATATTAATGCATTATTATCCTGTCACCATTCATATGCAAGTACAACTTTTACTCAGGTGTATTGTGTTTGAATTAGTTTGACTTGTGCCACAATTATTTCACTAGGCAGCTAGGTTTTAAGACAACAGGACATGTCTCAGTCACAATTGTGAAACCATGAAGGAAACTGACTGGGGTGTTAGTTAGCAATAACATTGGAGAGGACATCAATGAACTGAGTTAGGACTGTGGACAGGTGTAAGTGTGACAATTGGGAAGGCAATAAAAGGCTAGGCAAGGATTTCTTTGTGGAGTTGGAGAAACTCTTGATTGCCAGTAAAAGGCTCCCCCCTTATTGCAGTATCATTATTCCGACTGTGGCTCAATATCAATGAAGATTTCAACTTGGTTCCAGTACTGCCCAAAGTAAAAAATCAGATTACTGCTTTAAGCTGATAGTGAGCCACAGCCCTATTGACTGGGCGTGCTTTATAAATAATGACAATAGACGTGGAAGTGAGTGTAACAAGCTAATAATAATATGCTAAATTGTTGTGTAGAGAATGTCCAATTGCTGGATAACAGGCCTGATGTGACTGAACTGACTTGAAATGATAAATTATATTAGCAACTATGAGATGGACGGTAAGGTAAATTGTATGCATCTGCATAAAATGCTGATAACAGCTAAATTATTGAGTAGATTGACATGAAATGGTAAATTGTGAATATATCAGCAACTCTGACTCAGAGCAGGTTTCTGGAAGTTTCAGACATCAGAAACCTGTCAGAAAGTAGTTTTTGACATTTTCTCGTCATAAATACCTTTACGACTGTCAGAAACCCAACCCTGATATGTGATTTGTATGTCAGTCACCCGTTGAGGGGGTCAATACAAGATGGCCACCAACTGCGATGTAAATCCGTCCCAGAACAGAAATAGCATTAATATTTGCAAGTTTAATCAGCATTATTTATTTTTACAGGAATTATACTGCAGTGTAGTGAACACAAAATAACCAGGCAGTATGTTCAGCCATCAATATTGCAGATGAACCACGTATTCTGCACTGTAGCTGTCATGTAATTTTATATTTAAACATATTTATGCCATGCGAAAGCATTAGTATGCAATATTGGCTTAATTAACTGTGATTAATTACTTGTCATTGTTATGCCAGTCACCAAGACTCACCATGGAATGGCTACTAATTTATATGATCATATAATAAATTAATAATTGTAGTAGTACTACTAGTATTGAAAGTAGTTGCAGGTCTTACTTCTTTAATAGGTAATTATTTCTTATCAAATTATTTTACTTAGGATATATATATATATATATATATATATATATATATATAATATTACTAATAACTGCAAGTTAAAAATAGGCTAAACAATTATGAAAGTCATAGGGTTTACTAACCATCTGGATCTTGCTTCGAAACTGCCATGTGTGTTATGAACAACTTCCATTTTAGCCAATTTATGAGAGAAAAAATGTTAATGTGAAACTTATGCTATCATTAAAAAGATACCCCTGCATGTTGTACATACATATCAGGTATATCAAACAGGAAATTAGTTGCAAGAATTAAATAATTTTCCCAGCAGGATTAGTTGACAGCACCTGCTTGTGCTTTGTGCTGAGTAAGGGCATGTCAGGACATCAGTCAGTCAAAACAAACTACTCATGAGTGCCGAATAAGCGTCCCTATACGTGTATTTATTTGATGAAAAATGCCACCCTATACGCACCTTATTTGGCACTATACTATTATTAAATTTAAACATTTGTGCCAGCCTATATTCTCCAATAATCTTGGCAAATTATGCAGGGCATAATTTTTAGGAGAGCAACCCCTCTCACTCCCTAGCTAGCGCTAATCAATCATCCACAGATCGGTTTACTGCTCACGCTAAAATCACTTGCTCCCAACTAGAGTTGCATATGGCTACCTCTGACGGCTTTCATCCTTCTGAGGATCCTATATTAAACCATTAGAATTCCATGATTAGATGAATCCGTCAGAATCCTTAGTTCTCGGGAGCACGACATGGTATAGTATAAGTTTAAATGCCTTTATTATCGCGTAAACCAACCGTAAATGGCCGCCGTGCGCAACGCTTACAACCCGTCGTAGCCGGCTGGCTGCGGTTTCCCCTGAAACGGGCTTGTTTATTCAGTTCAATAAAACTTTAATGTCCATTTAAAAATGGGAAATTCCCCGGGTTTTCAGATATAAAATGTGGTTACTATATCTGCGGTGACACGAATACACACAAAGTTTATACATATTCGGCAGAAAAAACCCAAAATACAGGCGATTTGCATAGTTTTCTAGGGACACCTTGGCTTCGCCTAGAGTAAAAAAATTGCTTTGGCGCTAAAAAGACAAATATACTAGTGATTTTTTTGCACTGTACTATTGTTTTTAACAATTTGCCCCCCCCCCTATACTATTATTCGGCACTATACTATTATTAAATTTGACCCATTTGCCACCATATACTATTATTATTCGGCACTCAAGTCTATTAAAGCTGCTAGATTGCTATTATTTTGTAAGTTGCATCTTGACAAATCCATAGATATCATGTAACATCAGCAATTGGTTGAACTGATGCAGAATGACAGCTTTATAATACACGTAATAATTCCAATAATCACAATTACTAGACCAATGCAATTAGCTACAATGTAAGAATTTTGTTAATTATACACTAACTTAATCAAACAATTCCGCACACATCCCACACTACTAATGCCGAGGTATTAATTCGAGCACATCGATTGAGAATGTAATAAATTTCAATATTTATACTAACATTTTATTAGTATCTTGATCAAATACACAGAAGATAATTTTTTTTCATAATTGTATTCAATAATATTATCATTTTGGACCTATACAATTTTGGGTGGGGAACTGAAACATCCATTCAACCGTCACACTGCAGACATTTATAATAATTAGAGAGAATTAGGAGAATGGTATTCCCATATAGATCTGTCTACTATTAGAAGGATGGGGCAAGTATGTAAACATAGTGAAGCTACTTACAATCCTGGCTTTGGCAGCTTCTCGTCCCACGTGTAACCGTAATCCATTTCATCACAGCTCTCGCCACCGGAACTACTTTCCGTTGCATCACTGTCCCAACTGCTCTCCAGATGACGTAAGTTTGTCTGCAGTTGCCCGGCAGTCATCTCGAGCTGGGCACAAAGATCTCCATCCAGTTTCATGGAAGGTTCTGTCACTGCAGTCTCAGCACTGGTACCAGTAGCACCAGCCAGGTGCTGTCGTAGGGTGAGAGGTTGTGACGACTGCAGCTTATGAACAAGATTAACCAGCGCCGCGGTCGACAGGTTCTTTACATCCTTACTCTGCAGTAGCTCTGCCTTCAGATCGATGTTAGAACTACTGGCAGACCGTGACAGTTTTGTGACCGTGTCAAGATTCTTCTGTTGGTCAACCATGAAGCCAGTGAGTTGTTGTTTTGTATGTGAAACAGACTGACGGCTCTGCAGCCTCCGTAGTCGATGCAACATGCGGTCAAGCCGCTGCTCCAAGTCCCTCTGTCTCCTATTCGTGTCATACACTGTCTCTGTCTGCTTGTTGACACTGCAATGCGTGCCACTTGCTGGTGTGCTTACCCGAGTGTGTGACAACACATTGATGCCATTTGACAGCTCCAAAGCGCTGCAATGGTTTGTTACAACTGGCTGTGTTGACAGTTTTGTGGCATTCTGGCCACCGGCTGTGCCACACAGCCCTGCTGCAGTGACATTCAGTGACAACAGTTTGCCTCCCGCTGCTGTGGACGTGTTGGTGGCCATCGTTGACATCTGTGTCATACTCTGTGAAACATTGTTGATCGTTGCGGTGACATTGACAGTGGCAGCAGTCCTTTGGTAGATCTTGGACAGGTCTGAAAGTGTCACCAGGTTGATGACGTTCCTGCCACTGACAACGGGTCTGTGTGCTTGTCTCGGGTCCAGGATGGTCCGCTGCATAAATTCCTTCGGCAGAGTGACAATGCGCGACTTTCCAGTGAGGACAGTCGAGCTTACAACTGTCGACTTCGGCTGTAAGACACAGCTAGCGTCGACCAACACCGAGCTGCTAAACACGCGACCGTTGTTGACAATGGGGCCGTCCCCGCTATTCGGTTGGGTAGGCGGAGTTAGGGTGTCCCTAGCGCGGGTGGCCGCTTCCGTCGTGAGAGCGGGAGCCATAGCGGCCATGCACCATAGCCTTAGCGGCAATGGGCTGCACATCCACTCTGGACTTGCATCCGATTCACCCACGCTCCAAACGCAGACGCTGAGAATTAGGCCCACGTATAGAGGTGCGGTAGTCGAATCCTCCAGAATTCTACTAAACAGATGAGAACATTCGTATTTACCAACACAACACGTGACTGACATTGACGTCCTAGTATTTGGCAGCGGTGCCGTAAACGACGTATTTACCCGCGATAAGCAAATGCTGACGTGCACAGTTTTACAAATACGACCTAGTATTTCATGCCGATAATCGATTGCGATATGAAACGATGCAATTCCACAAAAGAATCGCAGTGCAAATCTCAATGCGAACAACAAAGCACGACAGTTTGACACCGAAAACGCCGGATTATCAATACCACGTGATTCGGCGCCACGTCCCCCTAAGTGCGCCACAATCGCCGTCTCGTCGTTTGACACAGATATTCAAATTTTCCAACCGCATATTGCAGCCTTCCAGCATAGTGCATTCCATCGAAACTTCTCACACAACGATATGGATACCTTATGTCGCCCGCTGTATCATTCCATGTTCCAAAAGCTGTTTCTGCTTTTCGCAATTCAACAAAGTATTATTTGTAGTAATGGCGGACACCAAGCCAAACCCACTAGGCCATCGCGATACAAAAATGCAGGATATGCTCATTAGCATGTCCATTACTTCAATTGCGCGTCCCCCCTCTAGGAACCAATCGTTTCATTGGTCGGTGCTCTGACAGGTGCTTGACGGACGGCGTACGAAAGCGGCAAGGTTCAAAACGCGAGTCGGGATAAAGTAGCCAGCAAAACCATGTTTTATGGCGTAACGCCTATAGAATAGCTGTTTTTAAACTTCAATTATGATTACTACATACCCGAGAATTCATTAGTTAACTGTGATCTGGCATTATCTGATTGTTTAAAAACTGCAGACAATAAATTTGAATCGTCCACTGGCTCCAACTTCCAAGACCAAGTATAAATACTATAATTATCTAGTTCAGATTGATTGATATGATTCATAAACAGTTTAGAGTCATGGCCCAAACTCCAAAGTTGCAAGAACACACCGCACCATGATAATTATCACGAAAATATAGCAGAGTTGTAAATAAAAGAGCCAGGAACTAAAACAACATTACTTAAAAGGCCTTGACAGACAGGCCAGACAAGGAGAACAATTAAAAGACTATATTACATAAAAGGCAGCACAAACAGATATATATCCCACTAGACAGATACATCAAACACAACACTAGGTGCTCAATTTCTTCAAACTAGACCCACATTCAACACAACAGTTTTTCCCTGTCTACTGCTAAAGACTGGAACTTTCTATCTTCAAGCACTATATCTTTCATGTAATTCTTTAGATTAATTCCAAAGAAGTCTCATTCAACATCTAAGAGACCATATAGCCGATCAGCTAGCCACCATGCATGCTGGTGTGATGTGTCCTTACGGATATTACTTGCCAGTAGTAATGCAGATACAGATTGGATTTGTTCACATAAGGCTTGCATAACATGTTTCTCTTAGCAAAAAAATCAATAGAGGATATTGGATTTTTGCGGACACAATTGTGCAAAATTCAGAAAATATTCTATAGAATTTGTATAGCATATTCTGAAGAATTTTTTTATAGACTATTCTAGGGTTTTGCCGACATAGCTATCGAATGTATAGTTTCTATTGTTTTCTATACAATATTCTGCTTTACTGTGAAGAATTCTATAACATTCTATACACATCTATAGAACATTTTTTGCTAAGGGTTACACATATATTGGAAATATACAAGCATTGTTTTGTTGAATGTATGTTGGAATTCTTCATTGGAGTATATTAGAACAAGAAGATGCACTTTACATAAATGGGTAAAAAGTAGAAAAGGCAAATTAACTCATTAAATCATTGGGAATGCTATTTCTAGCATTTATTGTTTTTATGTTATGTGTATACATTATTGTAATCACATACGTGCACACAATGTAAATATTAAACAATCACAAACATACATGTACTGGTACATTTTTATGCTTGTATGTAATGTATAGGATTACTATTGCAAATTATATTTTTTTTAATAAATAATTATGGTCATGTCACATATATTGCAATACCTCTACTTAAATTCAAAAGCATTTAGTCAAACAAATCAAATACAGAAAGCTCATAAGAGAGCAGTTTTAAAGGAGTAATGGTGGAGTAAATACTATAATATCATGTTACTCCCTTGTCTACAATACTTGAAAGCAGCTGTATACATGATATTGATTTCATAAATGGTACAAACATATTTAAACAAGCAAGCACTGGTCGCCATAATGTGTTCGTTGTGACAACAAACTCCAACATTAATTCTTGTTACTACATGTACTGAAAATTATGTGCATGCATATCAATGTAAAACATGTCAACAGTGCATGTATATCTTATTTTTATTGCATCTGGTGTGTTATTTAATACAAAAGGTAGTCTGTGTGTATTTCCACAGGTATTGGAATTGTGTATATATATATATATATATATATATATATATATATATATATATATATATATATATATATATGCTATCATTTGGGTGATACTGAACATATATAGTGGTAGTGTCAATACTTGTGTATGTAGGTTATCTATTAAATAATTATTATTTTGAAAAGAGGGGCTGTGTGTGCATTGCCCTTATTATTCCAACCACCTTCTTTTGGAGTTTGAAAAATAAAATATAGTTGATGATCTAAAAAATTCTTGGTTAAGAATCCTGTTGAATATATAATGTGAATTCAGTTAGCCTACATTATCGCGAAAGGTTCCATTAAAATGTATTGTAAGTGTATGATTGGCGGGACATGCAATGAGGTCATCGACTTTGCTATGGAATTAAGTCTATCGTGAGACGGTCGGTGATGTGTCTAACATTATTTGTCTGGTGGACGTTCTGCTATAGATATGACCAGCGTACGTACATATAGTGACGTCAGCTAGCTCACGTATTCTTATATTCATGCATTCCACATCGATGGCTCATCATACAAATGTGGATGAGACTAGCTACACTTAAAATATAGTTAAATATATTACTATAATCAAGTACATGTGCATGGCTACTGCATTTCTGTGGGTGCGCGCGCCTCTTATTTTAATTTAAATATCGCGCTTCTGCTTTAAAAAAATACGCCAATGGCAATGAATGCTTGCTCTGTTACAGTCGACTCTTAACAACCAAGCACGTGGCAAATCATGGATTCACCCGTCTAATCATTAATTATTCAGATTTACCTCACAAAATGATAAATTCATAACATATATATATATATATATATATATATATATATATATATATATATATATATATATATATATATATATATATATGTAATGAATGAATAAATAAATAAACAAACACAAAACGAGAAATATCTGGTTTACTGCACACATAATTCAGACGGCTGGTCGATGTTTCTCTGGATATTTATAGTACACTAATTGATTTTTATTGTCAAGTAAGTGCGAGTAAGCCCCTGCGATCATCGCCGTTGACGCAATCGTAGATTCAGTGCTGCCATCTACAGTGAAAAGTAAACATTAGTAGCACGTTGCGTCAGATGGTGTGTTAAATTTAGAAATTATATCATTCACGTCACGGACGTGATCGAGGTCCTCTCGGATATTAGCCTAACTACATGGACGTTTCAATAATGATGCTATAGGGCTGATACAGGATTGATAATACATATACTTCATACTCCATCGATCTGCCGTTCACTTATAGGGCCTACGCAGGATTTGGGAAATTTGAAACTAGATAAGAACTCTGTCCATTTGTTTTACGCC
This sequence comes from Lamellibrachia columna, assembly GCA_963662155.1. Taxonomy (NCBI): domain Eukaryota; kingdom Metazoa; phylum Annelida; class Polychaeta; order Sabellida; family Siboglinidae; genus Lamellibrachia; species Lamellibrachia columna. Next base: position 21,359,055 of record OY759263.1, on the reverse strand, counting down.
ACTTTACTGAACTTTGTAAACATGACAAACAATAAAGAAACATGTTCAAACTACGTTGTTGTGTTCGCCATTTGCAATACAGTCTGTGCGCAAGTGCGAGTCATATAGCTACAGGGAGCATACAGGGACTGTTTAGTATCTCAATGTTCATATTGTACTATCTCCCTCCAAGTCTTCATTACTTATTTTAGACTGTAGTGAGGAAGACTGATGATTGTCTCTTAGGTTTCGTAGTCTTCCAGCCAATTCGGTGGTTTGATGTTGCGGCCATAACGTGAGACGCGTGTTGGCATGGTAGGGGTAGGAATCTTCTCGAGTTCTGGAGCGACATCTGTTGACGCCGTTGGGGTCATGGTCGGAGCTGGGGTGTCCTGCGGTGTTGGGGTACTTGTGGGCACATTTATAGCACGGTCTTCATCCATAGGTGCAGTAGGTGGTATGTCGGGCACAATAGCAGACGATGGTGTGGCGACTGCCGGTGGTACAGTTTTCTTGGGGCTCTCCACATTGTCTTTCCATCTCGCAGGAGTTGCGATGGTGTGTGTGGGTTCCTTCTGTCGTCGAGGTTGAGGTTGTGAAGTGCGACGTGATGCATGATGCTGAAGGTCGTCATCAATGGTAAGACGTGGTGTAGCAATGCGTACTGGCGCATATTTCCTCAGGAATTTCCTGTTCCGGATTGTTATTCTCCCAGATCCATCGACTCGGATTACATACTGGTCGAATTGGCGTACCTCAATGACTTGGCCCGTTTTGTCCCACTTCGTGGGGTGAGGGCCAGTTTGGTTTTGTATTCTCACGAGGTCGCCAATGACGAGGGGTGGTAGTCGTCTCGTGTGTTCTGACCAGTGTTCAGCCGCTTTCATGTGTCTGTTTCTCAGGGCCTCTTCTCTAGCAACAAGTGTCTCTCGCCAGGTCTCGTGTGGTTTGTACCTACCGGGTAGTATAGGTATGAAGTCCGTGATCGGTCGTCCGAATACACACATCGCTGGGGATAACTTTGTATCTGGGTCAGGTGTATTCCGATATTGGAGGATCGCGCGTTGGACCCCATCTGTATCGAGTTCCCCATTGGTACCAGTATTGTTGGTTATGAGGCGTTTGACGGTCTTCACACCGATTTCAGCTCTGCAATTGCTATGCGGGAATGCAACTGATGAAAGTCGGTGGTGTACGCCCCAGGTTTTGAGGAAGAGGCGGGTAGTTGTTGAAGTAAATTCCGGGCCGCCGTCTGATGCTAGTTCGTCTGGGATTCCGTAAGTCACGAATGAGCGGCGTAGGCTGTCAATTAGACCATCTGCACCGCCTGTGGTCCTTTCAATGATGGGCCAGTTTGAGTACCTGTCAACTATGACCAGGTAGCTGTTGCCTTTATAGGTGAAGAAGTCTGAGCACACGCATTGAAACGGGTAGACCGGTAACACGGGGGGTGTTGGTGGAGCGCTGGGCTGCGATGGCGCCATTCTGTTACAGTCGCTACAGTTTGTGCGGACGGCAGCAATGGCTGGTGTTATTCCGGGCCAGAACACGGATGATTCGGCCCTCGCCGTCATGGCAGATATTCCTTGGTGCGCAGAGTGGAGTGCCAATAGGACGTCCTCTCGGAGGCTCGGCGGTATGACAATCCGGTCCTTGTAGATGACTACACCGTCTATTGTGTGAAGGTGCTCACGAAATTGGTGGTAGGCACGGAGTGGTATAGGTAGTTCGTGGCGGAACTTCGGCATTCCGTTTTCGATGATGGACATGAGTAGGTGCATGTTCTCATCACTAGCCGTTTCTTGTCTTGTACGGTCCCATGTGATGGATTGAAGAGACTCGAGTGCGTAGGTCGCCGCATTCCTGACTGCATCATCTATGTTCCCGTGATCTTTAGTGTCCTCGTTCGTGCGAATGCCTTCTAGGAATGCGTGTTGGATCATCATGGTTGAAAGCAAGTTCGATGGATCATCATCATTGGGTGTGATGTCATCTTGGAGGTGTAGTTTGTCTGGATGAGGGGTACCCGATGGGTGCCGAGACATGGCATCTGCCAGTTGTCGCTTTGGACAGTCACACGTAGTAGTGATGCCAACAGTATGGGCATGGTCTCTCTGATGAGTCTCTCCGATTGTTGGGAACGTCTTAGAGAGCATGCCAAGGGCTACGCATGCTTCACGGCTGAGGAACATCTTGTCAGAGCTGTCAGTCACGTATACGACCTGTCGTGTCTCTAGTCTGTTTTGGTCCTTGTCTCTGCCAGAGAACCGAAGTATGGCTGCTCCGAGGATTCTGATGTCCTTGTTATTCGCGGCGTGCATCTTCATAGAGACGGGGATGAGATTTTCACGTGCTAGGCCGAGGCGGCTGACTGCCCCGATTCCAATGAGGCAACTCTGGCAGCCTGTGTCGGCCATGGCAGATAAGGATAGGGGTCGAGTACGAATTTTTAGTTCAAATCCCAGATCCTTGTAGTCCTCCTCAACCACGCAAATGTCTAATTTGATGAATGGTTGAGGTCGTGAGGCTTGTTGCATCCACCTGTCACATATATTGTTATAGAGGTGATGGTCAAGTATTATGGAACGCCTCCCGCGTTCATGACCAATCTCTGTAGCAGCACATAATGCATCGAATACTGCGCCTTCACATTCACCTGAATCAGTCCTTTGGGGCTTAGCCTTTGACCTCTCCTTGTTGCGACATACTTTTTCCAGGTGATGTTGCAATTTGCAGTACTGGCATGTACGATTGTAGGCGGGGCACTCGGTTTTTCTGATGCGGAGCGGAGCACTTCTACCATGGCCCTTTTCACCACAGTAGCTGCATAGGCTTGAGTCAGTCATCCTATCTCGGACATCCTGTTGTTTTCCCCGACGGTATGTGCTACCCACCGATTCTGCACCTTGCGAGTTCAGCAGTCTGGATGCTGAGCGTTTGCCAGATTCCTTGGCCTCCACGAATTTCAGCACCTCTTCGAGAGTCATATCCTGATTCTGATCCCCGAGTACATCGAGCTGTATTTCCTGGTCGGCTATGCCGCGGGAGAGTATGTCTCGAAGTATGGCATCCGTATAGTTGATGTCGGCTGCGCATGAGGGACATTGTGTGACATAATTGCATATGCCTGCTTGGCCTTTTATTCTGGCTCCAAATGATCGGATAGCCTCGTCACGATCTTGTCGCATATTGTGCAGCGCTGCGCGGGCGACCATGGTATTCTCCTTGCGCACGGCCAGCATCTTTATGGCCGTCAAAACATCTTGCTCTGGCTTACCGGATAGGCTGCCCCCAGCTGCACGTATGAGATCTTTTCGGAGCTCGTCACTGCAGCATTCCAGTAGTTGAACCACTACATCTCCACCCGTGAGCTTGGTGCCCCTGCGGTACTCGTCCCAGCGGGTCTCGAAATATGCCCACTCCTCGCTAGATCCGGCCGATGATATAGTTGGTCGTTTTAGTTTCTCTGCTCGAGTAGCCTGGGCAGTGGCAGCGTGAGTAGAGGCTGCATGCGAACTGGCGTGAAGGTTGAGAAGGGCAGCGATGATGGCGCCGTCTTCAGCTTCTGCTGTCTCGAATTCACAACCCACGATAGGACACTTCATCTTCATTTTGAAAGATTGTATTGTCCAATGTTATTGGCGGTGTGGTAGGCCTACTATCGCGTTTCCGGCTCAAATAGTCCTAGTGCACGCACACGCTTCCAATGTCAGTGCTGTACGATTAACGTCACGTATGTTTCTTTATAGATAAGAACTCTGTCCATTTGTTTTACGCCACTTTACTGAACTTTGTAAACATGACAAACAATAAAGAAACATGTTCAAACTACGTTGTTGTGTTCGCCATTTGCAATACAGTCTGTGCGCAAGTGCGAGTCATATAGCTACAGGGAGCATACAGGGACTGTTTAGTATCTCAATGTTCATATTGTACTAGAAACGTGTTCCAAATTTTAAATCAGTGAGTGATCTATAAAATCACTATCATTTCGCGCCAACTTTAAAATCTTGCTTTATATCGATATAATTTGTATTAGGCTATAGGCCTATATGTCGATATATGTTTTTTCCTTCCGTCACTGATCCCGTTTCACTGCATGCATGCTGTCTCCACCCCCCACCCCCTATCCTTTGCTCTGTTTCTCCTCTCCCCTTCTAATCCCGCCAAATATTTCTTCACGCGGTCCTCCCATCTCAATCGCGGTCTTCATCTTCTCCGTCTACCATCTTCTCCATCTACCATCCACGCTGAGCGCACCCGCTCTCTTCGTTAACCATTCGCCTTCCACTCGTCGCACGTGTTCACACAGTCCACTTTAACCGACTCGTCACCAGCTTCCTCTTAAAACACTCTTCCACACAAACCTCCTCCATCAGCTCCTCCATTATTTGTTTGTATAAAGTTGTCTACCTTTTCACTCCCGCAATTCTTCTCACCCAGCGGACTCCCCGGTCTGAGGCCGAGGTTCACAATGAATTCTTCTTCTGACATTCACGGTCCGCACACTACCCTTTCTTTCTTCAGACGTCCCTCCCACCATCCAAATCTCTGCCAGTGGGACATCCATGCATCCACCTCAACGTTGCTATTACCATTTCTCCAGGTATATGAATCATAGAGCTGTATTCTCCTGTCCCTCCAATCTATTTCCCACCACTTGCCTCAGAGTGAACATCCCGTCAGTCGTACCCCTTCTTCTGAAACCGTGTTGCTCTTTTCCAATTTAACACTCCACGTTTTTGTATATCAGCCAATATTTGTACCGGGTATAATTCATATGACTGCACTGGGGCAGGTGCCAGTTATGGGCTATATGTATGATCCAACCAGTAGTTTCCTAGTAAACCTGGTGAATCCCAGCCATTGGCGATATGTGTTTCATCACAAGCTGTGTTATCATCCAGTGTCAACATGTCGTATCTCCTCTAGGGCCCAGCATTTCGCAAGCTCTGGCTCGCCGCCAAATTTGCGGGCAGGTTTTAACTGGCCCACGAGACCATCGTCAAGAATTTATAATTAAAAAAATCAGAATCACTTCCTCTCACTCGATAAAGCAGAATATGGCGATGTTTTGTTCAACAGCAGTGGAGTCGCTGGCTGAGCAGAGGAGGAGCTCTGGAGATGTGTGTTGCGTTACTTCCCACATCGTGAGTTTTCTCCAAGAAATTGGTCGGCTGGTCGCTCAGTGGGAATGGTAAGTTTCGAGTTCGGCTTTACGTTCTGACAGACATTTTCGGACACTTGAAAACGTTGAGTCTAGCTTCTGCTTCAGAGAAGGTCCGGGTCGGGGGGGGGGGGGCACTAAATACGTTGCTAGTATACCATCCTTGAGAATTTATCTAACTGCCCTCCTAAGCACGTTTTAGACATCTGTCATAATTATGCCATTTTTGAAGTTGGAATACTAACGTGAAAATTGTGCTCTGTTCTATGATATATGGTATAGATTAATAAAAAAAAAATTATTCATATAGATTGATGTTTACTAATATTACACAAAAGTTGCCCTGAAATGAAATCACAGCTCTTGTTCTAAATAATTACGTATCCTTAATTACCAAAACGCGTTATACGCGCACCAACGAACTTTGACGCACAAAACATACCCGTAAAATGTGGAATTAGTCTCAAGGGTGGTATACTGGCAACGCAACGTATCGAGTGACCCCCTCCCCGGAAGCGTTAATCGGAGGCGCCAAGCAGGAAGGGAGTGTGCTGGACAGCCTGCGCAGCAGCCTTCAACGATCGATTTGCCGACTTCGCTGCTATCGATGACGTTCGCTTTACCAGTCCGTTTACTGTTCAGCCTGACATTTATCAGAAGTTGTCACAATCGTTTTTTTGTCGACGAAGCTGTTTTGCACGATAATCTCATTCTCTTCAAAATTGTGGCGGGCTTAAAAGAAGATTTTCTCGCTGCGAAAGGCGACCTTGTACTTTTCTGGGCAACGAAACGGCTAGTCTGATATTAGGTGACTGAATCGATTCCTTTGATAATTTTGAATGTTTGGATGATGTAAATTATCTGCCTTCCTTACTTTAGGGCTGGAAGATCTAACTCTTTCAGTCTGTAGCTGTATGGTAGACCTATCATTTCTGGTACTAAGCGTTTGGCCCTTCATTGAACTTGCTCAGTGAGGTCTTGGGCTTTTTTCAGGTGACGGACCAGACACGGGATGTATATTCAAGGTGTTGCATCACCATTGCTCTGTACAGCATCTTGAAGGTGTCCTAGTTGAGATGGCGGAATGTTCTTGCTATGCATCCTAGCACTCGGTTGGCCTTCTTGACACTGTTTTCTATGTGGTCAGAGAACTTGAGTTATTGGTCAATATTTATTCCAAGGTCTTTTCTGAGATTATTATTTTCACAATGCCTCTTCAATTGTTCACCCCGTGAATCGTAGGCTATGCCGGATTTGATCCCATTCGAATTTTTTTTGGTAACTCAACCGGCGGTGTGGCTTCGAATCAAACCAGCACGGTTCTACCATCACAAATCCATGCAGTCCCTGCAATAGACGGTACCCGGAATATCATATTGTTAATCGCCACATGGCAAATACGTCGAATATCGACAGGACATTCCATCAGGTACATTTGGTTTGTGTTTCTTTTAAAGTTTTAGAATAAGCAATACGAATTTTCATCTTAGCATACAACAAGGCCGTAAAGATTACATGTCGTGGTATCTAAATCCTTGAATGGCTGACATAATTGTAATAAAATAAACAATTAGATACCGAAAAGGCGGAGGGATTTATGGGAATTGTTCTGCTATGGGCCACGTGGGCGCATGAATACATGGATATGTTTGTAAACATTGACGGGCATCGCACGTTGTGGCGTTTTAAAAGAGCTGGAGGCACGTACTTTTGACAAAACTTGGTGACCATGTCAATGATATAATAGCAGTTGCTGTGAAGCAAATTCAGACTTTTTGACGCTCACGTTTTCTTATAATCAGACAAAACGTTAACATGGCCACCAAAGCACGTTTGCACTGATCTGACTTTTGAATAACTTCAAACGCAACTGAGCATACGTTGGCGTAGATACGTTGGCGTAGATACGCGATTGTTTTTGCGCGAATTACGTGTTGTACTTCCGTCGAAAAATTCACGCTATTTAATTTTTATATTTGTGTTATATTGTGCACCAGTGGCGACACGGGTTATTCCGGGTAGCATTGTTGTACTTCCGGCCAATCTGACTCGTTTAATTGTAACTGGTGTTCATCGACTTTAGTAGCAATATTACAGTACCCCTGACAGTTCGACCTGTTGAAAGCTGTTGATTTGTCAGTTTTTTTTTTTACATCATGTGCGGGTGTAGGCTATGCCTAGGGCAAGGAGAATCCGTGGGGTAAGACGCCCCCCCCCTATTTCCAACAGTATATGTGCTTGTAACTGCTTGCTGTCTGTCTCTGGCGGGCGAATATAGTGCTGCTACCTAGTGCATATTCTGCCCAAAAGTGCATGCAGAAGAAACAGACGCTTTGGAAAAAAACTGCATTTTAAGTTTTCATGCATGTCTGATGTAAAAATGGTATATTTGCAATGTTGTTCTGAAACACACAAATCACACTTAACGTCGTGCAACAGTTTTTTATATTCGTCATTGGTGCATACGGTTCCATTTATTTATTTATAAAATACCGGTATAGGTGCTAATTAATATTAATGCGGAAATGAAGAAACGTCTACATATCATACCTACTGGGGGCAAGATGCCTTAGAGTGCGGGGCAAGAAACCCCCAGAAATATTTGACAGTGCTGTAGAACTAGCAGGAAGATTTGAGATTGAGGCGAGCAAGCCGCGCAATGCTGGTAGACATAGGCACCGTCCGTGAGAACGTGCCCGCTGATATAACTGACACGCCCAGCCAGTATTGGGTGATGGCAATTCATCTACTGTTCATGGATAACTTGTTGCAGGAAATGAACACACGTCTATTAGTAGCTCAGAATCACTACGTGATTCAGTACCCCACACCATGACAGCGGGTGAATCTGACACTAGATTGTCCAGCTGTACGAGGTGTTCCAGGACGACATGCCAGATGATCTGCGTCAGCTACAAAATATAAGGCAAAATTGGATATGGTGAATGTCGCTGAGAGGCCCAACACACTCGATGACACGATACAGGAAATAAATCATGTCATGTACCCTAACATATATACAACAGTCGTGATACTGCTGGCGATGTCTGTCTCGACTGCCACAGCAGTACGATCATTTAGTGTCATGCGATGCCACGGTGACAACTGCACGCTTGTCGGGAATGGCCCCAAAGCCCGTCATACACATACCGACGTTTAGTCGTCAACAGTTTGTCTGCCGACAAATAGTTGACAACTGTCCAGTGACCGACCGATTTGTCAGATACCGGATGTCCACAAAAATACTTGGTGCGTGTGTACGATGTTCATTTCCTTGATGACGAGTCTCTAGCTATCTTTTGTTGTCGTAACTTTGATATATGCAGCACAGGCTTTCACGAAGGAGCTGGAATGAAGACAGCCATTTATTTTGACTTCCTGTAGTGAGGTGTGCTTTGTAATGTATCGCAAACCAAGTCTGAAAACAGGGGAGTCAGCTTATTAACTGAGTCAACTAGCGTAAATGTATATTATTTCTTAATGTCACACATTGTTGAATGTTGAACTGAAAAATGCATGTATGTAGAGTTATGGAATATTTTACAGATCGACAATTTTCTACGATGACGATATTGATTGACCGACTTTATGCAAATCGAAAATAATAACCTGGATTTGAAAATCCACTCAAAGAGTGGACAAACAAAAGAAGACATCATAGTGAAGTGGGCGACAGTCGGGCAATTAGTGGAGCACCTTACAGAAATGGTGTGTGGTACCATTTCCACAACACATAACCTCTCACGGTTGCTCGGTATACTCTACTCAAGGGAGGGTAGTCCAGTCAATCTACGCCCAAAAGAGGGTCAACCTCAAACAAATTGCAATAGTAATTATGATGGCATTTGTAGTTAGTACTACATGTCTACATTACCAGAAAAAAAGTCCACCGAAATCCACATGGTGGAAAATTGTCATTTTTGACGATAATGACAAGTGGTCGAAAGTCTCTGCAGGTCACTATTTGGCATAGTGAAATGTAGGGGCACGCGTTAGTTAGGCTATGTTATGTATTTTTTTGCGCATTATATATACTTGATGCATAAGGTTAGAAAGGCAATGGAGTAATCTATCCAATGATATATCAGAAGTTTAACTTCATTAATTATTAAGGTGAAGGTCACATTTTAAACACAGTGAACCCCGAATTTTAGCCGTCATGGGGGCGTAGGGTTGCGATCTGGAGTGGACTAGTTTATACACCCACATTCGATACTAGTTTTGATATGTGTTATTAGTAAATGTAAGCGAAATAATGTATCAATTAATAAACAATCAATTGCATGTATGTCTGTTGTCATTATTTAATATTTATCGCACTGCATGAGGGTCTTATAGAGTGTCGACATTCCTGGCTTCGCATCAGGTCATTTTGTGCAGTTTGTAGCAGTTTGTAGCAGTGGACCATAACAGTCGAACCCTCGATGGAATGAATACCTTCCGCGCGATGGGCATTATTGCAGCCGTTTCACCAGGCATCAAGACCTGCACACCGATTCCTAGAGTTACTGTAAGTGCTGAAGACTTAGCTGCTGTTGGGCGCATCAACATCAACCACTTCAGTGCGACTGATGCTTCAATCATTGACCTCGTCTATCAGAGACTACCCAAAGTGGATGTCGAAGATGAAACTTCCAACGTTGACTTGCTTTGGAAAACGTCTCTACTGCTGCGTTCACCCATACCATGCTGGTCTGGTGTCATGCAACATGTCCAGCATGGACTGCACCCAGAACCATCAACCATCAAATTCCTGCCGATGATTGATATGGATCCCAGTGATCTGACATGCATTTACTCTACGCTCAAATTCGTATGTGCCCAAGCTAAACGATTGGGAGTAACGCCAATCTTAACGTTCGATCAACCTCTATGGCGGAAAGCCATTTTGATCACCTCAGGGGAACCACAGTCAAGTAATTTACGTGAAATTGTCCTCAGACTCGGTGGTCTGCACATGGAAATGAGCTTTCTTGGCTGCATTGGCTACTTGATGGCTGGTTCTGGCCTGAAAGAACTACTGGATGTAATCTACGCAAGCAATGCCGTCGACAATGTGCTAACTGGCAAGGCTATATCACGGCTGTCTGTGACCATGTACTTGTGGATGCAGCACTAAACGCCATGCTCATTGCAATGACATACGACTCTCCACTGCCAGGCACAGACGCACTTGACAAACCACACGATGGATGCAGGGAGCGACACACGACCCACCTTCCAGTACAGCTGTCAGCAATGGAGTTTTAAAAGAAGCCGCTAGTTTGGTTGATAATTTGATGTCTTTGGACAAAACGATTGAGGAGGTCGCACATTGTATGGCAAGTCTGCATATGTGTACCTAAACAACATGCTGGAGTTGGAGAGTCAACACTCTGATGTTCACACGAGCTTCAAACTCGGGGAAACATGTATTCCGCAGGAGTGATCGTTACTGGGCAGGCCTTTCATCGGATTTAGTTATCGAGCAAGTGTTGATGCGAAGTGTGAAGACAAAAGGCATTTTAACGCGTGGGCGTGGACTGACTGAGACTCAGAGGCTTGTATGGCTTCTGTCAATGCCTGCCTGTGCTGAAGTTAATTATGCCCTGCAAGACCTCACTGCGGTAAAATATATAAATCCCTCCTTGCTGACGCCAGGTGGAATCTGCTTGGAGACCATCCCCAAGATCCACCCAACTGTGGAGAAGTGCAGTATGTTCTCGATGGAGGATCACTTATGCATCGGATTACAGGGCATCGAGGTTCTACCTACAGTGGCATATGCACACAATACATCACGTATGTGCGAAGACGGTACGGTAATGCCATTGTTGCATTCGATGGCTATGAAGCTAGAACATCAACAAAGGACATGACCCACAAAAGGCGAACACGCAGATGTGCTGCAACAGCAGTTCACTTCACAAGTGACATGCGATTGGTGTCACAGAAACACTGGGCCCAGCTGTGTGCAGTCATATGCTCTTCTTACACGCTTTACTAGGATGTGATACCGCATCACGCGTATACTGGATTGGTAAGGCCACATCTCTGAAGAAGGCTATGACTAACGAACACTTCAGGAAGCAAGCACAGGTGTTCTAATCGGCAACATCAACAGTCAAAGAATTGGTCACTGCGGGAGAACAGGCTATTGTATGTGTTCATGGTAGCAACATTGGAGAAAACCTCGATGATTTACTGTATAAACGCTTCATTGAAAAGGTAGCATCAAGTACAGGGAAAAAATCTACCCCCTATTTCGGCTGCTGCCCACTATCACAGCCTCAGGATCTACTATCAGATTCAACAGTGGAAAGGATCCGAGAAAACTTTGAAAGCCACGGACTTGGGCTGGATTGTCAAAGACAACTGCCATGTTCCGAAGATGACTGACCTCCCAGCAGCACCAGCCCATTTGCTATCGGTCATCCGTTGTAACTGCAAGAAAAACAGCAATTCGCTGCGAAAAAATGGACTTCAGTGCACTTCTGTGTGTCGTGTATGCAAAGGAAGCACCTGTCAAAATTCAGTTGACATCACTGTGGAAGCTCACGATCACAGCAACGATTGAAAGTGACATTTACCGGTAAGTAACACTGCAATGTAAACAATATAACATTTGTGTGTGTGCGTGTGTGTATGTTTTGTTTGTGTGTACACGTATATATATATATATATATATATATATATATATATATATATATATATATATATATATATATATAAACAGTAGGTAAGGACGTAAATGCCACTGAAATAGACAAGTGTATGGCTATATGTGTAAGCAACAATCGGTCGATCGCATCGTTACTACCCGGTGGCGGCTAAAAAACGGGGTTCACTGTGGTTAGAAGTTGATTTTCACCGCACTACTTAATGGAGTTAAACATTCTATGTGTCGTTGGATTGATCTGTATATTACCTTTCCGGCGATCTACATCATGTTTATAAATTGCGCAAAGAAAATGTATTACTCAGCATAAATAAGGCGTACCCCTACATTTCACTGCGCGAAAACAATGACCGGCAGCGGCTTTCAACCAGTTGTCATTATCGTCAGAAATGACAATGTTCCACGACGTGAATTTCAGTGAACTTTTGTTCTTATAATGTAGACATATAGTACTAACTACAAACGCCACCATAGTTGCTGTTGCTGTTTGTTTGATGTTAAATCTCAGATTGACGGGACTAGGCCGAAAATCGGGGTACGCGTCAATTACGATAATTTGCAAATGTGTTTAGAATAATATTATGGCTTTAATATTCATTGAAATTACACTTGTTAGGTACCTTTGAACAGCTAAATGTATTACCTTTCCAATGATATATATCACCTTTATAATGTTTTCATGGAAAATAAGTTACACAACATGAATTACGTGTACTCCCCTAAATTTCAGTGAGACCTACGATCATTTAGCAACATGTGAAAATGACAATGTTCCACCAAGTGGATTTTGGTGGACTTTCTTTCTGGTAACATAAACATAATGTAGAATCTAAAAATGCCACCAAACTTACTATTGCAATTTGTTTGAGGTTGAGCCACAGAATGACTGGACTAGGGTGTATGTCGGCCCCTAAAGCAATATAGTCTCCTCACCGGACTACCGACATAACCCTGTATGTTGTAAATACACAACCGGAAACTATAAGAATGCATTATGTGTATATACTACACCCTGTAGGTAAGTTTGTGGTGTGGCTCCTTCAGACATGTTTAATTAAAATTTAGCTTATATGTCGACATCTATAATGGAATATTTATTCATTAGAATGTCCGTTTTATGTTATGTTTCATGCAGCAAACTTGATGACATGCTTAAATAATATTACTGATCTATGTTATCGATATCTAATTATGCAGATTCAAAGTGTTGTATTATGCGCATGTCCCGGAAGTGGTCACTCGATGATGGAGTCCACATACAACGTCGGCGCTTTAACTGTTATCAAGATATAACAAGGGATTAACGAATGCGACACACTCCAAGTGGCAGTCCTGATATAAACCCAACCCTGGGCTACACCACCAACTGCCATCCACCAGTACTCCCCAAGCTTGACATCAGTCTGGCCACATTGTGCATGCGGCTAATACAGAGTTGTGAGCGGTATTGGAAGAAACAAAATTAATTGTCACTACTAATTAATGTGTTCCCAATAAATTAGTCACAACTCCAAAACGTCCAATCGTTTGTAGCATCCAAGCCAAATAACTACCTTTTCATAGCAATGAGAATCGAAATCGAAATTGTGCTGAAATGAGAAAAAACACTTCTTAGGTAGTATTCCGCATTCTTTAAGGTCACAGAGTAGCTGTATATATATATATATATATAATGCATCCTTTGTTTTATGTGTCTGTGTCTTGGATCATCTCGTTCTTCACATATCTTGCTCGACTGGTTGTCAACGAAACGCAACGCATTTAACAAGATTTAACAAGATTTGCCATCCAAGCCAAAGGCCCAGATGGCAAATGGACAAGGAAGCCATTGGCTTATCGAGAGTCCAACAATGTTCATTTACTTATAACCCGCCCTCCTGAGATATGTGTCAACCTTGTTTTTAAACATATTCACGCTGCTAGCAGTTACACAATCTGTAGACAATTTGTTCCATTCATTTATTGTCCTCTGTGAGAACGAGTGCTTCCTGATGTCCAATCTACATTGATCCTTTACTATTTTTACCTCATGTCCTCTAGTTCTGCTATCCTTCTTCTGTGTCTAAGCGCGTTGAGAAAACTGTTGTAAACCGGTTGATTGATTACGTATCTGCGATCTTGTCTCGATTTAGTTGAGATCAGCTGTTACAGGGAACGCCAAGCACAATGTGCGTGCTACATACATAGAATGTATGTTGAAACGCACACGAAATGCTATCCCGCACACTCCCTCCACATTATTCGAATTGTTCGTGTTATGCGTCTCAGTCAGTCTTTACACATTGAATATTTAAACTGAGTACTCAAAAAGTGTTTACTTTTTTCGGCCATTAGTATCTTGAAGTGGTCTATGTCGTAATAAGAAGAATGTTTTATAGCTTGTAATTCATTGTTATCAAGATATAATGTGTTAATTAAATTGTTGTTTTCAACACCACCCAAGTGTGAAAGAAAAACGCAATAAAAATGTTCTGTAATTAATTAGCTCTTTAAGAGGTATGAATGACAAGTAATGTTAATCCTATGTATGATGAAGGTGTATGCGTTATAGAGGTCATAAATAGTGTGTACGTGATCGAAAATCGAATTCTGTTGTTTTTAGTATTTGTCATTGTCGTGCTAGGCACTACACCTTACAACAATTAGCATTAGCAGAAGCACCGGCTACGCGGGATTTGTTTCATAAGACATGCTACATTAAAAAACTGCTGGCTGGGAATTAAACAGGTTAAACCATGGTTATATGTGTAATGTTAACTTGGGCAATAGATAGTACTTTGTTTGTGCGGAGGAGGTGGCAACCAACCAAGACTGGCATTGTCCGTGGGGGCCGACAATGTCGCTGTGTTTGCATAAGCGAATCTTTAGCGGCACCACGCCTAGGCGTTTGTCAATCCTGTGAATAGCCACTTAGAAACGCAGTTTCAATGTTGCAGTTTTTCGGGTTTTCTAAATCGTCACGTGCAGGTTGTTCTATCGCAGATACGTAATCAATCAACCGGTTTACAACAGTTTTCTCAACGCGCTTACACAAAAACACGCCGTGTTCTTGTGTCATTGTGTGTTTTTGTGTTGTTTTTGTTAAATCTTGTTTTCAGACATGACAGACACAAACACCCCACATATAACCGATCAACACATTTACGCATACACACACACACACACACACACACACACACACACACACACACACACACACACACACACACACACACACACACACACACACACACACACACACACACACACACACACACACACACACACACACACACACACACACACACACACACACACACACACACACACACACACACACACACACACACTAAGACACGCGGATGAACTTACAAAAACACATACAACTACACGCAAAACATGCACCAAGGGACACCGAGATTCACAAAACAAAAACGCACGCACGCACGCACGCACGCGCGCACGCACGCACAATAATTTAGAATCATTTAAAATTTTTACATACTAGTTTGATGTTAATTTTACAGAATAACGGCTCACGTGATCACTCAGCATGATTATTATTAACATTCCAAATTCGCCAGGATTCTAGCAAACATTTGGGAAATATTGGGGGTATATTAGGAGGGTGGTCTCCCGGTACTAAGATATATGATTTGAAATAATCATATTGTGTCGTTGCCACACGACAAGCGCAGATCCTGTTGTCTTACTGGGAAGCTGGACACCCCTTTTCTGAATCTGGACCGTCCATTCAACGAAAAATATATTGTGCCAGACGTCTTTAAGCGCGAACGCGAGCGTCGAGTGAGAACGAGAACTGCATGACACGCTATATAATCAGTGTGTGTGTGTGTGTGTGTGTGTGTGTGTGTGTGTGTGTGTGTGTGTGTGTGTGTGTGTGTGTGTGTGTGTGTGTGTGTGTGTGTGTGTGTGTGTGTGTGTGTGTGTGTGTGTGTGTGTGTGTGTGTGTGTGTGTGTGTGTGTGTGTGTGTGTGTGTGTGTGTGTGTGTGTGTGTGTGTGTGTGTGTGTGTGTGTGTGTGTGTGTGTGTGTGTGTGTGTGTGTGTGTGTGTGTGTGTGTGTGTGTGTGTGTGTGTGTGTGTGTGTGTGTGTGTGTGTGTGTGTGTGTGTGTGTGTGTGTGTGTGTGTGTGTGTGTGTGTGTGTGTGTGTGTGTGTGTGTGTGTGTGTGTGTGTGTGTGTGTGTGTGTGTGTGTGTGTGTGTGTGTGTGTGTGTGTGTGTGTGTGTGTGTGTGTGTGTGTGTGTGTGTGTGTGTGTGTGTGTGTGTGTGTGTGTGTGTGTGTGTGTGTGTGTGTGTGTGTGTGTGTGTGTGTGTGTGTGTGTGTGTGTGTGTGTGTGTGTGTGTGTGTGTGTGTGTGTGTGTGTGTGTGTGTGTGTGTGTGTGTGTGTGTGTGTGTGTGTGTGTGTGTGTGTGTGTGTGTGTGTGTGTGTGTGTGTGTGTGTGTGTGTGTGTGTGTGTGTGTGTGTGTGTGTGTGTGTGTGTGTGTGTGTGTGTGTGTGTGTGTGTGTGTGTGTGTGTGTAATGCGGTTTCAACTTGATTAAACACTCATGCACACACGCACGAACATACATGCACATTTCAATGAAGCTTGCAATATTCATAAATTGCTCAAATAGGCCGGGCTGTGCCATAAACCGGTACCTTACGCTTCGTATGTGAAACAAAGCGTTCACATGTCGTTAAATAAATGTAGTTCTTCCAGTCATTGTAAGCACACGACTACAGCTTATATTTATGGCAGAACCGTCGGTGCGAGCCGCCATGACGCTGTTACAGTTGTATCAACTTGCCCCAATACAATTGTAACAACTTGCCCCAAACTAATTTTTTTGCATTTGAACAAATCCTGAATTTCAGCTTGGCATGACCTCTTGCACTATATACCCAAAGTAAGTCCTATGTGTATTTCAAGTTTTATTCACGAAAAATCAAAAGTAGCTAAACGTGAGGTGATATTATGTGGACATAGTCTATGCAGTTTTAGGTGGCTAAAAAGTCGTTTTTGTCAAAAACGAATTAATTTCATCTTCTTAACTCCCGATTTTTTATAGTGCTCCCGTCGGTGAACTTAAACAAACTACTGTCGATGGTGACTGCATGTATGAGCTGTAATTTCGTAAAACGACTATGTAACAATTAACGTACCCCTGTGTACAACAGCGCGATAAGTGTATGCATTGGGGCCAGAAGTGTCAAGATTAACATATATAGAGCTATGTTTAATAAGCTAGATGGCATTACTAACATTAGTAATATAGTTCGAATATGTCACAAACTTCGCGATTGTATACATTTTGATGTTCTATTCAGCTTGTTCGCCCAGTATCACTTATCACTTATTCACACGCGCTCGCACAACAAAGAACAATCGTAAATTTAAACACGCGGCCGCACGTGTCGTTCACTGATCTCTATAAAGCCAGGTAATTATTTATAGATATTAGGTCAGATCAGTGGCGGTCGTTGCACTAACTCACACGAGCACATAACGCGGTTGGTGCGATTTCTATCTCGAAACAATCTGATTTATCGTTATACTCTATGACTTCTAGCTATGTCGACTATGAACATTAACATTGCTAGTTGTTTTCTCTGGGGGCCGGTGCCTTCCGAAAATTAATTGATGATCTTTATATGTGTAAGACATACAAAACCAGTATTGGAATTATCTAAAAATAAATAAATAAAATAGCATATGTCAGCGGATGCAATTATTGCAATGAGTAAAACACGAATAATATCGTAGATTAAACATTCCAGTAACCGAAGCCTAAGACCAATTTTGACGAATGCAGAAGAACCAATCATGTTTCTTCTAACATTTCAGCGTTTCACCATGAACTCGTAAGCCAACGGAAATTACGCATCCAATAAGTTGATATCCTTCGAGAAACGTGACTTCCGTTTCGACAAACAGAAAAGAATGCTCCGAAATTGCGCATGTCGTATATTTGGTCATTGACGTGAGGTCGCGTCGTAGCTTATTTATAAACTGCGTCGAGCTTGAGAGGGTCTTCATTCGGTAAGAGTCACATTTATGAATGGGTTAATTCTGTAATTTGGTGGGTATATGTTTACTAATTTGAGACGCGATCACAAGGACAATGTCACTGTATTATCGTTCAAGTAACGAAGCTAGTGCACTTATTTACCTAAGTGCACTTATTTACCTAGGTTCTGTCTCGCGGGATTTGTTATTATAATGCTACATTAAATAGGAAACGCTTACATTCCCCCACAAAAGGCCTTGTATAGTGCGTGATCCACGCAGCATTTTTATTCGGTAAACAGTCAGTAACAACAATCAACACTGACAACAACAGTAAGACTAAGACATTCGAACGTTTTCCGTTTTAGCCTTTTAGGTAATTTGTATGTCACAAACAGCCAATTACCGGATTTAATGAGGAGTTACTTTTCATTTGCGGTTGTGTTCACACAGAATTACAACAATGCTGAATGGCAGTCAACTCTAAAAACATTACTTCCTGGTTGCTGGGATTAGCTTTTATGTGGAAGAAACATGGCAGTAAAACTGGTTATTGATCTTTTGGGGGCGTTACCCTGGGTGTTGGATGTTTCGGCCCATAATGGGTTCGACCCAACCATTTTCGCAACCAATGAACTGTGAAATGTTCTTGTTCGCTGAATCAACTGTGCATGCAGCTGGTGCCAGTGGGCTCCATGAGCTGAAAGTTTCGGCCCAAAATGACTATCATATGATAATATATTATTATTACAGTATTAATGTGTGAGCATGTGTATATGTTTCTGTGCATAATCATAATTACCTTTTTTATTGAATCAGACTGGGCCTAAATGACTATTCTTAGAATTCCGCTGCTTAACGTTCCGCTACTAGCGTTGGTCGAGTCAGCATAACCTTAACATTGTGAAATGTAAAGATATTTTGTCTGTTTGGGGCTCACTCAGAAATACAATGTCAGCAATATACATATTTTAAACTTTGTTTAATCATTGCAGGTTATCAAAAATGTCGCCAGTTCTACGGACATGTGTCCGAACCTTTGGTCGATCTGTGCGCCAGACACTGCTTGAGCCTACGATGACAGCAGTCATGAGCCGTCCATCACGGAGCTGCTCTTCCACGAATGGCGTTCTCACACAGACGGCCCTACTGCTTCAGGATGGTCTCGAGTTTCATGAACTACCCATGGTCATACGACGCATGACAGCAGCTGAGTTTCCCTTCAGCAGTATGGCGTACACCGGTGCAGAGGTCCACAAGGCTACCGACCAGGATGAAGTGTTTCGTTCACAGTTGCATGACTGCACACTGGCGCAACAAGTGTTTCATCTGCTGGAAGTTCCCGGCGAGAAAGTGACGCAATATTCGGCAGTGTTCGCGCTGCAGCGCATGGCACAGTTGCAGCAACATAGCGCCACCGACATCGAGTCATTTCTGCAGAAGGCCATCCTGCGCGAACTGTGGGAAACTGCGACTAGCGATATCCATGGACTCACATCGGAGGCGCTCGTTTCGCTGGTGCGTTGCTACCTGCATCTGTCCAGTTACAATCAGAAGTACGTCAACTGCATCAACGAGGAGGTGGAACGGCGTATCGGCGACGCAACGTTTGCCATGCCAGAGCTGTGTGCACTGCTTGAGCTTCTGTCAGTGAGCCCGCAGGGAAGTCAGGACCTCATTGACAACCTTTGGGTGCACCTTGGCAGTCGGTACAAGGAGATTGACCATGAGGCTGTCCCAGAGGTGTATCGGGTGCTGGAATTTGTGACACCACAGCACAAGTATCTGCTTCGCGTCATCGACCACCAACTGAAGAACTGCTGGTGGAAACTGCAGAGTAGTGACGTTGCCACAGTTATGAAGACGATGGTTCTCATCAACAGACACAGCATCTCAACACTGACGTCGTTCGGGAAGTGGCTCTTCATGAATATTCATGAAGTGAACGACAGTGAGCTGAAATCCATTCTGGCAGCATACACACACTTTCACTACAGCGATCCAAACATCACAAAAGCACTTGAGCGATATGTCAAAGCGAAGGTCGCGCACATGGATAAAACGCTTGTTGCCATGGTGATGGATCATTGTATGTCTCGGCGCTACCTGTCGCCAATAATCTTCAATGCTATCGCCAGAGATTTCCAGAACAATGGACACCTATATGAGCCACATGAAATATTGTACGTGCTTCGGCCATATGGGCAGCTCAATTATCTTCCACCGAATGCGACTGGACTTTTCCTCAAGGTCGAAGACGTGCTGCAGCAGAAGTTTTCTCAGTTGAATGCAGCGGCCGTTGTGGAGTTGCTGGCGTCGTTTGTCTGCATTGAGAGGTTCCCCATCAATTTCGTTAGCAAAGTGTTCACCCCCCACTTCCTGGCTCGCATCACAAGTAAGTTGTTTTGGTATTCTGGGGTGAACCATAATCACAAGCTCAATGATGTGTTCAACTTCATTTGTTTCCTTGAAAGTGTTTTGTTTTGAACTAAGAATAATAAGAAATTTAAAGTGACAGTGCTGTGTGTAATCAGTGACGTTCCCCAAGGGTCAGACATAGGACCAATATTTTTTACAATGTTTGTGAGTGATATACCAGGAGACATGGACAGTCTGACCGCCATGTTTGCAGACGATACAAAACTATATGCAGCGCTTACAGCTGATGTCAACTCCCCATCTCTCTCCAAGAAGATCTAGCAAAGCTACAACTAGTACAAGGCTGGTCTACAACTATGCAGGTGAAATTTCATCCTGACAAATGTCATGTTCTCCATCTTGGACACTCAAACCCACGAAACCCATATCGCGGAGACAGGCAGGGACTCGATGCGGTAACCTCAGAAAAGGGCTTTGGAATAACCATTCACCAACAGCTCAAGTTCTCTGACCACATAGAGTGGTGTGTCAAGAAGGCCAACCGAGTGCTAGGAATTCTAGGATGCATAGCAAGAACATTCTGCCATCTCCACAAGGAGACCTCGAATATACATCCTGTGTCTGGTCCCCTTGAGCAAGTTCAATGACGGGCCACATGCCTTCTCTTGAGTGCCGAATAAGCGTCCCTATACGCGTATTTATTTGATGAAAAATGCCACCATATACGCACCTTATTTGGCCCTATACTATTATTAAATTTAAATATTTGTGCCAGCCTATATTCTCCGATAATCGTGGCAAATGGCGCTAATCAATCATCCACTGAGCGGTTTACCGCTCGCGCTAAAATCACTTGCTCCTGACCAGAGCTGTATGTGGCTTCCTCTGACAGGAAATTTGTTATCCTTTCGAACGACAGTCGTAAATTTAGCGGGATCCCATGCTTCTGAGGATCCTAGATTTTTATCCTGAAGCGTTAGATCGTTAGATTTCCATGATTAGATGAAGACAAGAGGCCACAGTGAGAGGTTAGGCCACAGTGAGAGGTGAGGCCACAGTGAGAGGTGAGGCGGGCAACATAACTGAGGTACACATTCTTCAGCACGAGAGTTGTGAATGCATGGAACTCATTATCTGAGGGCATGATACAGGCCAAAACAGTCAACCAGCTCAAGTCCCGACTTAGAAGAGAATGGAGAGATCATCCAGACCTGTATAGTTACCAATTCACAAACTGGACAAACTGGAACAACAGTAGTACCAAATAAGTAGTGAAAACTTGAACAAGGCCAACAAAAAAACTACCATTGAGCCGGTCTCATTACTCTAAACTGGTTAACTATTGACCATGCTTAAGGTATGTACTTAAAAGGTATGTTGTGCCCAGTGAAATGGATTATGATATGAAAAAAGTACCATAATCTATTCATTTATTAAATCACTGTTTCATCATTTTTGTTGTTTAAATTTTCAAACAGTGTCAAACCAACAGTCAACAAAGCATTGTTAATTACAGTGTTCAAAACTGAAAATGTAATCCATTTGTATGTGACAACAACACAGTTCTGAGTTACATATGTACCGACTCACTCTAACATATTTTATCGTAATGTGATTTGTGTTTTAACCAACTTTTCCCAGCCAAATGGAAGAGAGGTCTTCCATTTTTTAGCCAAACCTAATATTTTTTAGCCTTTGGCAAATGATTAATGTGAGCCTAATCTGTAAAATCTGTATCATTCAAGTGCAACACAGTTTCTATTTTGCAGCGATCACAGACAATGCTCTGAAGCAGAAGGCTGGGCGCCACCTGCTGGAGTTACAGGCAGGAATCATTCTAGAGTTCCCGAAACAGAGCATCCAGTATGTGGACAGAGACAGTCTCGGACCAATTTCACTTATTTGGTTCGGTGAGTTGAGGCGTGCTCCGTTGGCTTGATTTGTTTATCATCTTGTCAAATTAGCTGATGAAATCAGGGATTTTTAATTTTAAAACACCTGAAAAAGTTAATAGTACCATGCATACTACCTATTAGTGATCCTGCTAAATGGAAACATGGAAAATTCTGTCTGCCTATGAATAAATTCAAATAATTTGTCTAATGTGTAACAATGATTTTGATCCATGTCCAATTGTTCTTTTATTCTATTATATGTTCAAAAATTTCTAAGCCCAGTAACTTTGTTATGCTATGTGAGGAGAGACACATTTGCATGCCTTAGAGTAATGAGTACTGCATTGGTAAGTCTTATTTGTATCACCAGAGGGCCGTCGCTTCAAGTTCCACCAGGAAGTCGGTCACATTCTGGTTGATTTGCTTGGACCAGAATACATGAATAACATTGTGATACTGAAGAACACACCACATCTCATAGGTGAGTGTCACTCAGTGCATTTATGTTGGTCCCACCTTCCAGCCGAGTTGTATCTAAACAAATTATTTTACATGTCCTCTTTATTACGCCAGTACCATTCCAGCTATGATGCAGTCATCTACAAGGCTGTTTAGAATACCTTTTTACTGCAGACTGAGGTGAAACTTTAGAGATCTATGCAGTTACATTGTAGTAATTTATAATCCAGATAATACATTAATTAAATATTTGTGTATATTATTAACTATTGGTTTGTATTTTTCATAGCTATGGGGAAATGTAGACTAAAGTCTGCCTTTGTTCTGCTTTTTCCATGGATCTTTTGGAAATCCAGAGATTTGTTTTCTAAAGAAAATCCTTTTTGCTGAGCCAGCTTTTGTTTGCTGAAGC
Source organism: Lamellibrachia columna (assembly GCA_963662155.1). Classification (NCBI taxonomy): domain Eukaryota; kingdom Metazoa; phylum Annelida; class Polychaeta; order Sabellida; family Siboglinidae; genus Lamellibrachia; species Lamellibrachia columna. Next base: position 21,336,114 of record OY759263.1, on the reverse strand, counting down.
TGTATACCAAAGCTGACTAAATGATCATAATTGGAAATGCTTTCGGACTGGCTAACTGACACTGGACCTAATTGCCATAATATGTTGTCAATTAACTGTGCGGATTTATAATGTTATTACATTTTTGTTTCAGACTACGAGATCGCTGTGGACAATAACGGACAGGCCATTGCCACAAAGATGACTGAAGAAATCACCCCCAGACAGAAGTAAGTACATCAGACACTTAGCATCTACTAGAATCCAGTGGAACAGTATATTTTCCAACTGACTAGACTAGACCTACCTGTACAAGTAATCGGAAAATGGGTACTACATAACCATCTCTTCTATCTGTCCCATAATGTCAAGATTTGTTTGTGTATTTCTAACTTTGCACACCTGAAATGTCATGTTTGTACTTCCTCCACATTCGTGTAGAGCGACAAACACACTACATAGATCTTTGAGTGGCCCTAGTGTCTGTGGTGTCTGTGTTTTAGGTTGGCCCTAGTGTCTGTGGTGTCTGTGTTTTAGGTTGGCCCTAGTGTCTGTGTTTTAGGTTGGTCCTAGTGTCTGTGGTGTAAGTGTTTTAGGTTGCCCTAGTGGCTGTGGTGTATGTGCTTTAGGTTGATCATAGTGTCTGTGTTTTAGGTTGGCTGTGGTGTCTGTGGTGTCTGTGTTTTAGGTTAGCCCTAGTGTCTGTGATGTCTGTGTTTTAGGTTGGTCCTAGTGTCTGTGGTGTCTGTGTTTTAGGTTGGCCCTAGTGTCTGTGTTTTAGGTTGGCCCTAGTGTCTGTGATGTCTGTTGTGTAGGTTGGCCCTAGCATCTGTGGTGTCTGCGTTTTAGGTTGGCCCTAATGTCTGTGATGTCTGTGTTTTAGGTTGGCCCTAGCGTTTGTGGTGTCTGTGTTTTAGGTTAGCCCTAGTGTCTGTAGTGTCAGTGTTTTAGGTTGGCCCTAGTGTCTGTGATGTCTGTGCTCAGGGTTGAAAAAATCATAATTTAAAAAAAAAATTGGAATCGGATTTTTTTTTACTTAAATCGGATTTATTTGATTTTTTTGGAAATCAGGTATATAGATATTTATATAGATGTTTAAATTTGTAAACTCTTTCAAACATGTTCTATTCAAATCGATTTGGGTACTTGTCTTAACAGAGGGTACATGATTTTTGCTTATATAAAGACATTAGACAATGTCCACAAGGCCTCACACCTTGTAGTTGCATAATCTGTCTTGGAAAGGAAAGCATGCTGTCTGTCTGTGGCTGTAGCAGTGGTAATTATTGTTTGCCTATAGGGTGGATTAGCACCTGTCCAGGGTTCTGTGTACTCTAAGGGTCTCTAACCAGAATACAAACTGGTACAGTATTAAACAACTGAGTCAACATACTGAATTGGTAACAACTAGCACAATATATAAGTGGACTTTAACTCAGGGCTTCTGTGTTGAAAAGATACTATCAGGCTATCTGGTGACAATACAGCTACACAAGTGTGTGCACTTTGTGTTTTGTATTAAAAAACATACAAAACTTTGTTGATCTCGATGCTTGTAAACAATTATTTGTGTTAAATTCATATAAATCAGCAATTAAAAAACCGGAAGTAAAAAAAAAATCATAAATCAATGATTTTTTTGGAGTGATTTAAATCATGATTTATATCAAATGATTTAAATCAAACAACCCTGTCTGTGCTTTAGGTTGGCCCTAGTGTCTGTGATGCCGGAGCACTATTGCATCAACACAAGACACCTTCTCGGTGAATTCGCCATGAAGAAGCGTCACCTAGTGAAGAAGGGATACACTGTTATTGAGGTAATCTTTACAGTTGCGATGTCCTGCCCTATCATATAAGCAGAGAATGTGCACAAGGTTGTTGCCTTGTATAGTATTGATATTACACATTCATATGCTTTACAGCACAATACTGTTGACACATCATACATGCCATTTCAAATTTTGAAATAGGTGAATATAGGTTGTTCGTGAATTGGGCCTGTGAAATGGGCCTCAGGACATGTTTTGATGTATCATTGATATTTGTCACTCCTACGAGTTTACCACTGATCTCGTATATCATCATGACGTTTGACTAGTTAGCATTTCATTTGTAGTTTCCAGATTGTTTAAATTTTCGCAGTACCAATGTTTCTGTATGCTTAAAAAATGGGCCATGGAAAAATGTCAAGGACTGTGTTCTTAAATTTTTTTCTCTAGGCAATAAGGTAACTTTTTAACACTAGTAGTGTAGAACAACTGAAAAGTGGTGCCAACTGTTTTACATCAGATGGCGACACTTCTCAATTATTCTGTGCTAGTAAAATGACAATAGTTATGGATCCTGCTGATTAAAAAAGGGGGTGTTCGCTAATTAGTGCATGTATGCTTAATAGGTTGTATACAGTATACACATATATATATATATATATTATAACACATTGGACAGTGTAAATATGAAACTATGTGTTGCAAATTATAACTGGCAAAAACAAGATAGGGTAAAGAATAGGTGTAGGATGGAAATTTGTACATTTGTTTCATTTTAGGGTTTGGCATTTTTTAAAGAATAATTTGACAACTTATCTAGTCCTGTCTGACCAAATTGCCCAGTAGTATAACAGTGTGTACCTTCACAAGGATAAATTAAAATTCCCTCGAAAACAAAAGATGACATAGAAACCACATTTAAATAGGAAAAATTTTTGGCCACCATTTGGCCATTAAAGGTACAAATCTGATTGATTTTTTTAATAAATTATAATAAAAAATGTGTTTAATTAATTTGATTAAAACGTCTTTAGGTGGTCAAGACGTTAAGATAGATATAATTATAGTTTGTGATTTTTTATTGTAACGATTAGACTTTGTATCTTTAAATCAACACTCGCAACTCTGTAGACAGTCTGCAAGACTTGTTTCACTGTGTCATCTTTTCTCTCTAGATGCAGTATGAGGAGTTTGCCTGGAAGAACAAGGGTCAAGATGGGAGGGTGCAGTACATCCGGCAGCTGCTCAAACCCTTCTTGAATCTTCCCTCCTTCGGTGAAGTCTGACAAAGTGGCACTTAACACAAGGGCAGGAATTAGACTAGAAGGGTGGGGTAGCAATCATGTGCAAATTTGTGGACAAACATCCAAAGAAATGTATGTGAAATCTCCTGTGATGTAGACCCATGTTTTGCACACAAATTGTTTTCCACAATTATTTCATGTACATATGATACTATTTTGACAGGAGGTCCGATGTTACGACTGCGACAGGTGAAATTGTATTTTGTACAGAAGGTAATTAAACCGGAGAATGTCGCAAAAGATAGATAGTCAGTTTCTTGATGACTTGTGTATGCTCTACGATATCAGGGAATTTAATTGCACTAACACATGTATGATTGATACAGATATAGTTTCAGTATTACTGCTATTGGGAACTGGTAATTAAAAAAAATTATGATATTAACACAAATGCTTTATTGTACATAGATATTATATTACATGTATACAAAATTAAGGATTGCCTTTGGTAGTCTGTCACGCATAATGTGATATTATCTACATCAGCAAGTTATGCTCCCTGGGGCTGTGAGTTTAGTGAAATTCTACCTTGTTTTAATTGAATATGCATGGATTCAGGTATATTATTTTATTACACATATTTTTGTTGTTGTAATGATGTCAGGCTGTAAAGTCTGCATGTGTGGGTTTTTTCCAAGGAAAAAATGCTGTGTAAAAGCTAAACAAGAACTAACCACTAAACAACACATCTTTGCCATTGTGTAATTTGTTTTTGGTAAAAATCAAGTTATTTTTATACTTTATTTCAGCATAATCAGTTAAGGCCATAGAGTGACTTTTTTACTATTAACATGGACTATTTAATTTATTCCTCTAGCTCTGCCTTTATAAGCCTTTGCCCAGACAGAAATCCATCCCTGGAAATGCCAAACAGATGGAACTGTCTGCTAGGGGCAGCATTAGTTTAACACAGTATTATTGATACATTATACAAGTAACTAACTATGCAGGTTTGGCAGTCGCGTGACGTTAGCTACTGGTAATTTAACGCACTGCTGCAAATTATATATGCCAGCTACTTATTCCTGTTTCTTGGTACAGACCCGTTGTATCCCCACATCCAGTAACAAAATTAGATGTCAAAATATTTGTTGGTGTGAATCATGAATATATAATCCATGTATTGTTTTCTTGGTACAGACCCGTGGTATCCCCACATCCAGTAACAAAATTAGATGTCAAAATATTTGTTGGTGTGAGTCATGAATATATAATCCATGTATTGTTTGTGTTTATGATGACGTATGTGAATTTGCACTGCTGTTACACAGAAAGTTGTTGTTACCTACCAACAGACTCGCAGCCTTTGTCAGTGTTGGAAGAGTTATTGTTATGTTACTGCAAACTATTGTCAGATTCAGGGATGTTTTTCTAGCATTTACCACAGAACGTTACGATAAACTGATGCAAAGCACATTATTTTTTGGATTACATTTATTGAAATACGGTGTTTATGGTACAGTAAAGCATGGTTAACACAAACGGACTGGGTAAGATGTTAGCAAGGCTTTCAAGTTGACAAGGTTTTTGGTCATATTTTAACCAGGCTTTAATGTATCTGTAAATTTGCAGTGTACATAGATATATACATGTGTTACAATAAACATGATTTATCTGCACAAAGTATTTGGTCCTGTTATATATAGTACACAAAAAGCATATACACCGTTACAACATTTTATGCAAATGTTAGAATGTACCCAACGATGCAGTAAACCTATTGCATTTCACAATGCTGCATAACTTAATTAAATTAAGAAAAAAACATCCTATTACCACATACGTGGCAAAGTCAAATAAAAACATTATATAAAAACTTTATCGACAGAAAAACCAAGCCTCCTCCATGAAATAATTATAATGGCTACTCCTTAATATGTAATGCCAGCAACCAAGAGTATGGAATATTGTGTACTACCTAATGCAAAAACATATGTAATAGAAACTCTTAAAATGAAAGGAAAACTGGCTCTCTCCTGAGTATAAGGGATCAAATGACTAAATCAACATTGTAAAAATTTTTTTTTTTACGGTGACAATCAGCAACATATTAATACAGGACAATCCAAATGGTACATACACGTGTATTATATATACAAAATGTAACGTACACAACCCTAACAATGTAGCTCTCCAGTCCTAACAAGGCTGGTCCAGGCATGGAATGGCAGTGCTATCTTGGTAAAGTTGGCAAAATAGTCTACTGGCAGTGGATGTTGTTGAAATGCAATCATTAACTACACGCATAAGGCACTCTGTGTAAAAAGGTGTAGTCAGCCGCCTTAGAGTCACAGTTAAAGCACCACAGAAACTGCATATCCAAGAACATGGGCTGGGGATTTTGGAAATGGTACTGTTACATGACAAAGTCTGACACTGAAGATGGTTAACATATTAAAGGTGGCAACACCAGTTAGTGCCACAAAACAACATACTCCTCAAATATCAATATGCAAATAAATATAATACAATACATTGTAACAATGTGATGAAAGAAAGCATATAAGCGATAGTCAAATGCAATTATCTATGAAGGTTTGCTCATGATTCAATCATTCAACTTCCTACACAATGAATTGGAAATATGTCCTACTTTCAAGTTCAAGGACTTGAGAATTTGTATTCTGTAGTTTGTACAGATTCAATTTTCTGGTGTTGAGGTGACTTTGCCTGGTCAATAATGCTGAACAAAACACAATCGCAAACCAATGTTCAGAGATGCAGTGTCACCTGGTGACAATAGTCTGGAAGCACAATAAAAAAATTCACAGTTCTAAATCCAACTTCTGTGGGAAGTATGGATTTAATCCTACAACTAATGAGACTGAAACTGTTGACGAGAGAAGAAGTTAAGATAGAAAATAACAATACTTCATGAAGATGGGATCTGGAGAAAAGGGGCATAGAAGACAAAATATATACACTAGATGTATATACTGAATCACTCCAATCACTCAACTGAATCACGCAAGTCGTGCCAAACAAACACACACATAACAATGACAACAAAACAACCACACGGTCTTGATGGTTGTGTCATATTTGCTGTGTTTTGACCATTTCTTGAGGTGTAATTCCCCCGTGACATATTTCATGAACACGTAATATCGTGGAGCGTGTGGCTTTGGGCGGGCTATAGATCTATAATCTTGTTAAGACCAATACTTCAAAAAGACCTTTTCCATGACAAACTGAATACAAAATAACAAAGAATTTTAGTTCAAACACCCTGAAGGAGCCATTTAATTATTTATTTATCAAACCGCATCATTTTATTTAGGTGTCACACTGACTGGGAAGTGGGTTTTCCGACCAAATTCAGTGTATTATGTTTATATAAAAAAACGACTCGTGATATAATAGGCAGTTTGCATGAACATAACCATGGTAACAAAATAATCTTAGAAATGCTGATGGGTTGATTTTGCGGGAAGTCCCATGAAAAACTGAATTCACATGACAAAAAACATATTTATTCTAACTATATGTAAAATTGTGCAATGATGCTGTACAAATAGTAATATGTTTGATAGAAATGTGATTTTGTCATTAGGCGACATTACTTAAAAAGTAAACTAATGGTAAAACATTATATAAAAAAATTTCATGGGACTGAAACATTGACCTGATCTTCCCAGTTTGTCCACCGGGTAAATTCAACTGATTTGTGCCATTTTGTCTGGTATGAGAACAAGTCGTAGTGCAGGTGATTGCCATGGCACACTGACCAGTGGTCAGTGTTCTTCACTGTGACAGTGGTTAAAAGCCAAGTCCATCGTCAGTACAATTGGATTGTCCGTATCAACAGTGACCACAGGGCTGTCAGTGAAGGAATTTGATGTGCTGACCAGTTGTCCAAAGGCCAAGGCTTCGTCAGCTGAAAGAGACAATGTCTTGTTTACATAACAAAATAATTGTGTGTGTGTGTGTGTGTGTGTGTGTGTGTGTGTGTGTGTGTGTGTGTGTGTGTGTGTGTGTGTGTTTGTAGGACCGCTCAAAGTGCTTTACACCTCACCTCTTGGCAGAACTGTTTGTTCTAATGACATCTCAACTTCTCTGGGAAGCATTCAGCCACACTGCAATTACTGCACAAAGACTCCGTTCACATATCCACCCGTCTCTAGCCAGGTACTCATTTATAGAGCTAAGTGAACTGTTGCAACTCAGGGTGAACGAAATTGCCAGTTTCAAAACGGCACCAAGTGGATTTGAACTCGGGTTTTCTCGATTGAGAGTCCAACGTCCTAACCGCTACGCTACCACGCCCTCGTAAATACATGCCCTCGTAAATACATGCCCTCGTAAATACATGCCCTCGTAAATACATGCCCTCGTAAATACATGCCCTCGTAAATACATGCCCTCGTAAATACACGCCCTCGTAAATACACGCCCTCGTAAATACACGCCCTCGTAAATACACGCCCTCGTAAATACACGCCCTCGTAAATACACGCCCTCGTAAATACACGCCCTCGTAAATACACGCCCTCGTAAATACACGCCCTCGTAAATACACGCCCTCGTAAATACACGCCCTCGTAAATACACGCCCTCGTAAATACATGCCCTCGTAAATACATGCCCTCGTAAATACATGCCCTCGTAAATACATGACCTCGTAAATACATGCCTGTACATGTAGAACTGAAGAAAATATTTGTCTAAACCACCTGCATTTTGAGGAAGCAACTGAATCACCTATGCAGTAATTTATGCCACATTATAAGAAAAATATTCAACATTTGTTGAAAATAATCCTTTGAATGTAATTTGTTCACTTTAAATATATGCCATATGAATCACTACCTGTACTATTATTATATACTTATATACCTTATTTCCAAGATACCATATATTTAGTTAAACAAACAATAAATGGACTTATTACTGAATATAAAATGGTTATTTAACACTGAAAGTACAACATTAACTTGCAAAAAATTAAATTATCAGTTAACATTAGAATGTCATTCAGTGTTATAGCAGCTGTCTCTACAATTCATCAACCAGGTTTGCTAATACTTACATCTACAGTGTCTGAATAGCTTAAGCAATATGCACAGTCAGCTTAATATTTATATTAATAAACTTGCGAAAGTGTGAACAGCTCTAAATAATATTATGTAGAGGTAGGCCGTTTTTGTTAAACGAAACATAATTTAACAGTTTGTTTCATAATTTCATCAAACTACATTTGAACAAACAAGCTAGCATATGACAGTTGATGCAAGACACAGGCTGCAGGGTCAAACTTTGTGTGAAACTGAGGCTCCTTCCTTTTTAATTTTTTAATTCTCGGCTGGTATTTGCGAGTTGACCGGGGCGTGAACTCTATTTACAAGTCACGAACTAGTAAACATGAGCGCATTGGAACGCAACATTACTTACATAAATTCCATTTAAAGCCAGTTGTGGTCACATGATTACATGGTTGGCCAATTGGAATAAGGCCACAGTAAGCCCCCTGTGATGGGGAATTGACGTCAATTTGATGTGAACCCTACAACATAAAGTAACAATTTTAGGGAACATGCAACAAACAAGATGCTGGTTCAGTATTTCCGTTTTTGATGACACATTTGGACTTGGGGTCAATTACAATGTAATTGGAATGCCAATTCCTATTCCGGAATTGTAATTAATAATGATAATAAATAACACAAAATTAATGAAAGTACAATACATGGATATATTGTACTTAAAAAAAAATTCTCATGTTTTGAACATATTTATACCATAAGCATTAAAAACAAGATATATTACAATATTCACTCTATATGTTGGAATAAGTAGTAATCATTAACAAATAAATCTTTGCGTAACCATTTAAAACCTGATCGTTTTAATTGCAAAATCATGATAAACTATCTAACATCTTGACTACAAAATGTGTTTTAATTAACCATAATTTGTAAATATAATTTGACTATATATCTGTTTTAGGTGGTCAGGATGCTAGAACAGGTATAGTTCACACTATATTTTACATATGATTCTACCAAAAAAATTATTATAATTTAATGTGTGTTGATTTGTGAAGTACATACCTTGGTTAGCAGAAACGTGATGGCCTCTGACCCAATCAGATAGATGGGCACATCTGTTTCTCTGCACCCTCTAAACAGGGTGTCTATGTTGCCCATGACATGGTCAAAACGTCCGTTCATATCGCCATAGGCAACAATTGAATCAACCTGAAATGGTTTTCATGAATGATAAAACTGTTGAAGCAGCTTACAACACATAAATATATGAATTGATCACAGCTATAACACAGCAATCCTCAAAACACTGTTGAATGATACTAAGCAAATTAGGTCTTAGGGTGAGAGGTTAGCAGCTATTTCGTTTATACATTTAATTTATTTTATATTATTTATGGTAGGACTATTTGGACTATATTTAAAATTATTTATTATTGGCATTATTTTTAATATAATTAATATATATATTTGAATATATTTTTTTTTTAATATATTAATTTTTCATATAATTAATATATTTATTTATAATATAATTATTAAAAATTTTGAAGTTATGAGTGCATGTATGTAAAGCGCCTGAGAGCAACCTCGTTTGATCGGGTGCTATATAAAAACTTTTATTATTATTAGCATCACACATCCATGTATGTTTTAAATAAACATTGTTTTAGTTTCATTGAGGTTCTCTTCAATTTAGGACGTACTGTTTCAGTAATTACCTACACGTTGTGGTAAGCACTTCAAATACATGGCTACTGTGTATTATACAGTGTAATGGCTCAGCTCTAAATACCAATGACATTTCTCATAATTACAAGATACCTCATTAGAACTGAGAAGCAGACAGAAATTAACATGCAGGCAGGATTGATCTACCTTCAGTTGATGAGTCTTTATCCGCTCTATCACAATTGTCAGACACTTTGTGAAATCTGTGTAGTCTTGGTCTGGCGTTTCTATAACTTCACACCCCTAAAACAGGTGATGCAGAACACACTCATTGTGTTGCCGACTGGGAATGTTGGATCAGGTGAACCCTTTATTAGGTCGTTTGCTCCTAAGAAGACCAGTCCTTACACAGAATAGAAACCACTATTAAAGGTCCCTCCTCAATTCGATTTTTTGCTGGTCTTGTTAAAAAAAATTAACCTATTCAGTATCATCTGCCATTTGAAATTTTTGTTTATTTAGTTTTGGTGAAATCATCAGACAAACTACTAAATCATTTGTTACTGGGTATGGTCATGATTTTGTGAAAAAAAATAGCAAAAAATGGTCCCTGCCTGCTGAAGTTTCAAAACTTGGGCAATTTCGTTCAACCCACTTTGCCTGTGTCTTTAGGGAGAGACTAAAAGCCATTGGTCCCTTCAAGTTCTACCTGGTGCCTTTGCCAGGAAAAGTAAAAGATCCTACGCAGGGAAATGGAAAAAACCTGTCATGGACTCACTAACTCTAGAGAAGGACACTCTAAAATGATCCATCAGCTCTCTTACTGGGTTCTCCGACCTGTTGAACTGAGCTGAAATAAATAACAGTAGAATTAATCTGTTGATTTTGTGTGCTTATGCATCAACTAGGGTGCAAAGACGATAAGTACCCGGTAAGCCAATCTGCTGATTTTTATACTGGACATGAACAGTTTGGAATGGCCATTTAATTATTTACTCAAACTTTAATTTAACACGCACACATATGCACGCACGCAAACACACACTGACATGTAAGTCTATATTGTATATTGGTTTAAAGTTTAAAAACTAAAATGTGCTTCAGAAAAAATCATAAACTACCTATATAATTCACACACACACATATATATATATATATAAAATTATATATATATATATATATATATATATATATATATATATATATATATATATATATATATATATATATATATATATATATCAGAGATAACAGTGTCGATCAAATAACCACAAAATCAACATAAACAATATCGCACTTTTTCGCAGAAATTCTCTCATCTTTTTTTAGACATTTATATATTATCACACAACAAAATGCAAAATGTCATGTAAATTAGTGTAATTCACTCTTTCCTACCTGGTCTTTATAGTATTGAAGCAGTTTGGGTTGAACGGAGTCAAAGTCTCCAGTGATCAGGTCTAGTTGATGCGTTGCTAGCGGCAAGTGTTTACAGCTATGTAAATGGTCGAGAGCGCCATCTACTGCCACCTTCAACAACGCTGCAGACGAAGATATCATCATTAAAGACAATGGTGGTCAAAGACAATAGCTGTGGTCAAAGGTAATGCCGCCCACCTGCATGAACAATACGGGCCTAGCGACGGACTATGGCCAAATTTGCGCAATACAGATATGGATACCCACTGTGATTGGTCGTCAACCACCACCAACACACCATAACATTACTGTGAGGTATATTCCTAGAAGTGGGACAAGTGCATGTCAACATAAACAATTCAATACCCATAGTCATGGTCAGATCACTAGTGAATTAGGTGTAAACAAGAACAATTTTGGTGAGGATTAAATGTGACCATGTGCATGTACAACCTGTGAAGAAGTCTCTTCAGGTATGTTGCCTTAATCCAAGATCCATCAAGAACAAGGCTTTGTCTCTGAGCGACTACATTGTTGCACAGGACTATGATGTTGTTGTTCTCAGAGACATGGCTGGGGACTTCCGTAGACAAGAAATGGATTGGTGAGTTGGTCCCTTCTGGGTATACCATGAAACATGTACCCCGTCCCGGCAGCAGAAATGGAGGTGGTGTGGCATTGCTTTATAAGTCTGCCATATCATTCCACCTCCATGGCTGCAGTACCGCTGGTGACTACACAAACTTTGAACATATGGATTGTGATCTGAATACGGGTGACACAGCTGTGCGTCTAGCCGTGTATCGACCGGCTAGACGCGTATCGACCCCCACCATAACAGTATAACGGCCTGACCATTCCCAAATTCTTTGAGCAGTGGTCTACATTTCTCGCCGGCTATGCTACCCATGACAAGGAGATTCTGATAGTTGGAGACCTTAACTTTCAAGTTGATGTTGTAAGCGATCGTGATGCTCAGCGATTTATGGATACAATCAAAGCGTGCGGCCTACAACAACATGTACATGAACCGATCCATGTGCTCGGCCATACGTTGGACGTTGTGATCAGCAGAGACACCAGTCACATCGTATCCGACATCACCGTCACCGACCCCGGACTTTGTTACCACCTTGGGAAACTTACACATGACCACTTCGATGATGGCAGAAGAATCGTCTGACTGTTAACCACCAGATATACAGAGACCAATGTGTTGTGGCGAACAAACTCATAAAACAAACCAGAATAGCATACTATTCGGAAAAGATCACTGCCTGCACCCATGACCAGAAGGGCATCTACAAAGTGGCGAAACACCTGCTTGGCGAACGGGGGTCTCCATCTCTTCCTCAAACGGCGTCTCCCAGTTAACTAACCGAGATGTTTAGCTCTTTCTTTATAGAAAAGATACAAAACATCCGACGTGGCCTCCAGACGGACCAGGTGCATGGCATTGACCAGGACGTTGACGCCTCATCTGTAACTACATCACTGGAGAGGTTTACTCGTGCATCTGATGATGAAGTGAAGACTCTCATCCTGAATTCACCTGATAAATCCTGCCACCTCGATCCGATGCCCACGTGGCTTCTAAAGTTGTGTGTAGATGAGCTACTCCCTATTATCACCGCGATTGTCAACTCCTCTATGGATAGCAGCTGTGTGCCTCGTGCATTCAAGTGTGCTCAAATACGACCACTACTCAAGAAACCAACACTCGATCCAGACATCCTGAAACACTACAGACCTGTGTGGCGCTCCTCAAGGTGCAAAGCGATATCCTCAAGTCTCTGGATAATGGCTGTGTCATGGTGTTGGTCATGCTCGATCTGTCAGCTGCGTTCGACAGTCTCGATCATGGAATTCTATTGCATCGTTTTGAGAACTTATTCGGAATCTCCGGAGTTGCCCTCGGCTGGATAGCGTCGTATCTCCACGACCGTTATCAGGTAGTGGTCATAGATGACGAGCACTCCGATCCAGTTCTCCTGGAACATGGTATACCACAAGGCTCGGTACTTGGTCCAAAGAAATACACCATGTACGCAAAACCACTAGGAGCCATTATCCGTCGGTATGGACTGTGTTATCACTTCTATGCGGATGACACCCAATTGTACATCTCATTCAAGCCGAAGGACGGTGCAGCCCAAACAGATTCTCTGGAACTAATTGAGAGGTGCCTCACGGACATTGAAAGATGGATGCGCGTAAACATGCTAAAATTGAACAGTGAAAAGACTGAGGTTGTGTTGTTCACATCCAAGCATAATGCCATGCAGATGGAAAATGTCACTGTGCGTGTTGGCGACACTGACATTACATCAGTGAACAGTGTGAAAAACCTGGGTGTTATCTTCGACTCTGCCATGAACATGGAGCAACATTTGAACAGTGTTTGTAGGTCTGGATACTATCAGCTCCGCAACATTGGGCACATTAGGTGTTATCTCACAAACGATGCCACTCACTCATTAGTCAATGGGCTTGTAGCATCACGTCTAGACTGTTGTAATGCTCTGCTCAGTGGACTGCACCAGACATCAATTAACAAGTTACAACGTGTGCAGAACACCGTGGCATGGATTGTAACTAGAACATCTCGCTACAGCCACATCACACCAGTGTTGAAAAACCTGCACTGGTTACCTGTTAACTATCGTGTGCAATTCAAAATCCTGATGCACACATATAAAGCCCTACATGGACAGGCTCCAGGATATATATCGGACATGCTAAATGTGTATCAACCAAGAAGAATGCTACGATCCATGGATTTAGTGACACTAGAAGTTCCAAGGGCTAGAACAGTTACTGACGGCGACAGAAAATTCCAGTGTTCAGCAGCTAAGTTGTGGAATGCGCTACCGGCTCACATTCGTGAAGCAAAAACACGGAACACTTTCAAGAAGCTGCTAAAAACACATTTGTTCCGGGCTCATTTTGGTGCTTAACTCTTTCTAGTCAGTTTTTTTATTACATTTTAAAAACAGTATATACATATTTATTTTATTATATCCAGTCATCTATATTTAATTTTTTATCATGTTATCGTTTTTTTTTATGCTTTGTTTTTACTGTCTATGATTATTCTATTCATTGTGTACAGCGCTTTTGAGCAGGCTTTTATGTATGAAAATAGCGCTTTATAAGTTCGGTATATAATAATAATAATTAAAAGTACATTAAGGTAAATTCTACCAGTTTACACTACCTCTTAATACCACTGCTGTTCACTGTTATTGGCAAGCACCTGTGAAAATAACACAGACATGAGTTCATGATTCTATTATTATTACAGTGGACTCTGTTTAACAGAATCATGGTCATTCATGGATAACAGAATCAGCCGTTAAGTAGAAAAGAATGGCTGGGACAGAATCATTCCTTATTCATGCTGCATTAAAATGTGCCATTTAAAAAAGTCACATTAGTAGTATCAGACACACTGTAGCACAAAATAAGAGGCTTTCCTTGAAAAACAAAGGCTTTTTGACAGTATTTGATAAGTTTTTCTACACAAAACATGATACACTGTACAAGTAAAATGGCATAACATTACATAAACATAGATATTATTGACTGTAGCCATTGCAATATGGACAAGCCCTTGCTAGATTTATGCAACTAAGTTAAGACTTATGGCTCACTACACTATCCTGTAAAATTTTGGTAGGGCAATGCCATGACAATGACATCTTTGTGCATAAAAATCATGTACAACTGTCGGTTTCACAAAGTGTTCGGTAGACGTTTGAGACGAAGATCGCTTAACAATGGTTGAAAAAGGAATAGCATTGTTAACAACTGCACGTAACTACTGTCCTGAGTTACGTAATATGTACATCAAACGTCCACACAGATTCCTTCGTAACATCACCACCCCCAGGGAATCTTCCTTTTTTTAAAGCCCGGGAGCACCTACAAAATGTTAGCCCCATACACGTGAAACTGGTGGAGATATGGGGGAAAAAACATACAGAGTCAAACTACTTAATCACAAACTACTTTGGGTGTGGCTTCCATCAAGGCTATGACAATACATTCAAACTGTTCTGGACAATAAGACAACCATTAACGGTGATGGGTGATGCCAATGCCATCATCCAGACTGGTGGCTCAGTATTTACCTTTCTTCCACAGACACTTCAATGGGTCAACATTCCGACAGAAAGGTGTATTCAGTATCATCAATGCAGTGCTAACACCTGCAACAGAATGGTGATTCAACTACAGTATTTACGACAACAAAACCATACAAAATGAAGAGTGACATAAAACCAGCAAGATGTTATTTTATCTAGGGCTGCAAGGCCCGTTCTGTGTAACAATTCAGAGAGATGCAATATAAAAAGTTGTCTGCATGAAAGCTGTATCCTTGTCCAACTTTCTGATTCATATACATGGACTTTGGGACAACTGTTGCATTTTTCAGATAGATATCCATGTTAAGTAAGCCACTGGTTAAGTAACTTATCTACCCAAGCAATAGAAAACGCTTGAGTGTGGAATAAACAATATTCTGTTCCACAATTGTGGTTTAATTTTTTTAGCCAACAGGTGTCAAACGTGTTATATATAATATATATTGTGCGACAGCAGATAATAAATCTGACTACATAGGCATTTACCTAAATAAAACAACCGCTTTTGGAAATTATAACTACCAGTTTCAGGCATTGCAGTGACGTCAAACATATATCGCATTGATGTCACAAACGTATTGTAATGACGTCACAATCACATCGCGACAGGTGTTGTACATGTTGTGAATACTGTCTATTATGTTTGGCAACTGGTATTATAACAAGGACCCAAAATGAGATACTATTTTGTCACTCTGAAATCTAAATTTTTTCTATCCATACTCTTTATTCCTACAAGTGATTGCAAGCTTAAATTGGTTTAATACTTACCTGATCTCGCATTGAATGGCGCAAACGGTCGCCACATTGTGGTTACTTGGATTAAATGTTTATTTTCATGTTGGTCTGCAAAAATACATAGTTCACACCAGAAATTGATTTCTTAAAAATGGATCACATGCAGAAGTTGCATAGTTGAAACTGATTGAAGTATTATAATGACAATGAATAATTTGTATGGTTATATAAGGCAACAATGATATTTATCTGTCAGTTAAGCTGGGCCATGTAATTCAAAACACTATCCAGGTCATACATTTTTTATTATACATGTACACACATGTATATGTAGTTTTAAAACAAATATGTGTATGTATGCATACATGCATGCATGGACGCATGTACACATGCACACATGCAACTATGCATTCAACTCATTCATGGGTGCAGATAGATGCCCAGTTGCAGACTACAGTATGTCCGATAATGTTCCCACAATGACAGCATTTCTTTTTGTCACAAAGCTAATTAAATTGACTTAGTAAAAATTGATTGATGACAGTGATATTGACTATGTTGAGAATTATACAGATTCCAGTAATTTCCATGCCAATTTTACATGTCAAAACTTAAAGATGACACCACAATTTTAACTTCAGCTTGTATGACGATTTAAAATGGGGAATAATAATGCCCTGAACGCCCAACGGCAGTGGCAGTTGTGGGATTTATTGTCAATGTGTGACATTAACCATTTGTATTGTTGTCAACAGTGAGTGACAGACCAGCGTGTACATGAACCGGGTTAGTAGACACTTCGCCGCCAATTCCATGCCGGCCCATGGGCATGGCCTTGCCCTTGCCTTGGACCGGTCACGACTCCCGTGGACGTAGTATGAACAAGTTACCGACTGAAAAGCCAATGTGACGGTCATCATTCAGTGTCAGGCTCTTTAGAGAGAAACAACCTACGTAACTCCTTGTACTATTTAACCCGTTATCGACCAACTATCCATCAAATACGTACTTTCGTTACGGTTGACAAACTGCCAGTCGGCTGGTGTGCGATAATATAGAACTTAAGAAGTCTGCAATGACACTGAAGTCTGAACTGATGTGATGACAACGTTACGTATTTTCGCTGGCCGATTGAGAACATGCGTGAAAGCAAAGCAGAATTTGCCTATTGGTGAATAACAATCCTTCTTATATTTGACACCTCATACTCATGGGCCTATGACGTATCGTGAGACGTTGTATTTGTGCAACATAATAGCGCAACATCACATCATTTTCTAGACAAGCATCGTTTATCATAATCAAACGATGACCAAGGTACCGCTAGACGACGCCACTACACTGTGCTATTAGTTGGCTCTGCTCACCGCATGGCGCCACTATTACGGCCGCGGCGCCAGCGCAGACAATTCTCACAGAGAAGCACATATACGAGCTACTAAAACATAACCTTTTGTAACTACAATTAACAATATCACGTGAGTGGTTTACTGGGAAAACCTTGTTGAATACACATCATCTTAATTTCATGGGCCACGCCATACTGTTAGACTTTTCTTTCTTGGGTTGATTAGAAGAAACTTCCCAACAAACAATACAATACAAACTTCCCAACAAACAATACAATATTGGGCCAATTCAGTATTTATTGTGGCTGGTTGTGGCAATGCTGGCATTAGGTATATCCGACACTGGGCCAGTTGTAACATCAGGGGCAATGTAATACATGCATCAGATTGTGTGCGAAATCTGGGTTCTTATTTCTATAAGCACATGTCCATGGAACAACATATGAAATCCAAATGTCGGGCAGCTTATGCACAACTGTATAATATTGGAAAGATAAGAAAGTATCTTGATCATCAAAGTGCAGAAAAACTTATTTATGCTTTGGTCCACAGCCACATTAACTACTGCAATGCGTTGCTGATCAGTTTACCAAAATAACTAATAAAGAAATTACAGATGGTGCAAAACACCGTGGCCAGAGTGTTGTGTAGAGTTGGTAAATATGACCACATAACTCCTACACTCAAACAACTTCATTGGTTGCCAGTTGAGTTTCGCATTACAAGATATGCTTGCTGACTGTTAATGCACTGAATGGTCGTGGTCCACAGTATCTGTTGGAAATGTTGACTACTAGAAATGTCCAATATGGACTTAGATCTCAAGAGGCTCCGACACTCAATATACCACAGACAAAGCTGAAAACTGTGGGATCGCGCTTTTTAAGTGGCTGCACCTGAACTATAGAATTCCCTACCCGAAGACGTGCGCAGTAGCAATGATGTCAGTGTTTTTAAGAGTAAATTGAATACTCACTATTTTAGCATAGCATATAACTAAATTATTAATTTTAGTCATTTAAATAGCTTTACTTTTTTATAATAATTTGTATTATTGCATTTGTTTTTGCTGTTTTGACATTTTACTATACCATTTGTTTTACTGTACAGTACCATAGAATACCATTGTATATATATGGTGCTATAGAAATCAATACAAATTAACATTTACTGGATCGTAGTGCTTGACTTTGAAAATTATCAGTCCAGCTACATGCCTTTCGTTACACGAACGTCCTGCCTGTCATTCTTACTGGCGATGATGTAGTCGAACATAATATATATCTCACTCCAAGCATTGATATATTATATCAATGCTTGGAGTGAGATAGTGTTACATATTGTTATGGTTTGGGAAGCGGAAGACCGCATTTGTGACCAGAAGATCGTGCTCAGCGCACATCTTTGGCAGTAGGAGGCCATTGCTACTATACTTGCCAATCCTATTTCCAAGCCTGGTGAGATGTGCCAACCCAAGTCTCTCTAACATTGAAGTAGCACAATATGACTTACACCGATTAAGTCAACTCTTTGATAGCTACTGTGCCAAAAGTCGACAAGTTCATCATCCTTTGTTATTTTAATGCTAGACGCCCAGAAGAAAGATTTGTAGAGGCTGGAGTAACTGGTCCCAGAACTGGGATCCCAGAACGTAGGTGGCTGGACATATCCCCATTCTTGGAATCGTTGAGGCTGTAAGTGCTGTGTTGGGGAATAACCACGTTTTTGCATGAAGTTGGATCCTCAGACTGGTAGGCTTGCAACGGATCTGCCAACGTTTCACAGATCATTGGTTCTCCTTCACCCGGGTCACATCTTGTGACAAATGCAGAAAGCTTCAGAGCAGTGAAAGCCTCATGCGTGCCTCTGTTTGCTAGCAAGCAACTGGTATGTTGTTAATGCAGCGTAAACATCACCGTCAGAAGTCCAGCTATCAAGCATTACCCCAACATGTATTGCACCTATCATTGTGCAAAGTGCTATATTAATCTGTCATTTCTCTTTGAATTGCACTGGATATGGAGTTATACAGCGTACACATCATTGTTATTATTACGGTTATTATATTATGTTATTATTTTTGCCTTACCACCAACCTCCAATAATGTTTTCGTCAAATCCTACAATTTTTTTCTCAAGAAAATCAACATGGAAGAAGTTGAGATAGTGCCCGTCACTTGTCGCCCAAAAAAATCAGTTTGTTTACTTAAGCAGGGGACCCTTCTGTCTCCGACATATCCACGTGCAGCCAGCCAGCCGCCTCTGGCCGACATAACTGTTATAGCCCTCAAACAGGCCCATCTCCCTGTTTGAAAATATTTTTTGGGAGCAAAAAATCGCTAAATGGGGCATCGTCTCAAAATCACTGCCACTTTATCCGAATGACATGGACCCGTAAGTAAATCTATCCCCAACAGCCCTAGTGGTCATAACAGTGGTACCACAAAGTGCTCGGGAACCAGTAGTGTGAACAAGTGTTGTTGTATATAGTAGCTTAATCAGTAGAAGACACTACGTAATGTACATAGGTCTACATGCTGTGTACAAGTTTTATGATCCTTACTTCTGAGTAAACCCTCAACAGTTTTGTATATGTTGCTGCAACATAAAACTATTTTTGTGTGCGACATAAAATTTTACAGAAAGCACAAACAGTAACAACTGCAATAGTAATGTACATAGATTTATATGACATCAGTGACACGTGACAGAAATGTCTGCTGGAGATTGTCATCAGTGATGGCCTTCACTTCTCTGCTTGGTAAACTTGTCGTCACCATTTCCGTCTCCAGTTTTGTCTTCTTCACTCACATCATCAAATATACCAAGAATTTGCGTGTTCAATTTCTTTTCCTCCTCGTTTGTAGTTGCCATTTTTAATACACTCATCAATCCCCACGGGTGCTGTAAGCTGCAGCCAAGGCAGCTGTTGAGCAGTTCAAGAGCCTCTTGGCAGCCCTGCTGAAAATTGGCGAGATTCGTTTCCATGACATTCTTGCTCACATTCAGTTCGGTCTCGATGGGGTTTTCAAGGTACAAAGGCGAGTTCTCTGGCTTTGAAAATGTTTTCCCTGATACGAGCGAGATGGCATGTTTACCGAAGTCGAACTTTGTGTAGAATTCTAGAAAGCTCTTCAGGAGTTCGTCTGCAACAAGAGGGAAATCATCTAGAGAAAAATCTAAAAAAATGCATATAGTGTTATGTCAAAATCTTACCCACTTCCAAAATGCTGAAAAATTAACACACACATCCTTGACGAACATCATTCAGAGCAGTCACCATACCGCCATTAGATTTTGAAGGAATTATTAAGGTTTGGTCCAAAGCGATTAGTTTCAATCCTAATTAGTCCTCGAACAGGCTAATAAGCAGACTCAACCTTATCTCAAACTGAGATAAGACATGCTCACACAAAGTCAGAAATAAGTAATAGATCATTCAACCATGACACAATGTGCAAGATTCACGATTTAATACTTCCTGGTGAAAATTTCAGAAAATTGCACATTTCATGGTATTTTTTCTTGCCATGAAAAAATTAAACAACTTAAAGTAATATTCTGCAAGAATAAATTAATATAACGAAATTTTGCAGGATGGGACACAAATAAAGGAAATTAAAGGAATTTCTTTTAACATAAAGGAACGGCATAACCACTGTCATAATGAACTAAGGATGAACAGACCTAAAGACTGTGTATTGCAGCCTGCTGGTACCCGTGGGACGTCACTTGTGAAGCTACAATCAATGTCATCGACAGCCTTCTGCTCAGTTGGGTCTGCGGAACATAAAAAAGGATACAGTATATAAAAGTATCTGGTTTGCTATATTCTCTGCAGAAAACCAACCATAAGGTTGTTATGGCAATGTCTGAAAGGAACACTGATGACTAATAATGCAATGTGACAGTAACAGAGGCTACTTAAAATTACATGTCACACTTAGGGGACATCTCAGTGTAGTTAGTCAATCAGCCGTTACTCTGTGTAGACACCAAACAATCATATATCCACAGCAGAATGGGCTTAGTCCAAAATATTTATATATTGTTCAGTCAAGTGGCCTACTAAGTTATCAACACTGTGTCAAGAATAATGTTAAACAACAACAAAGCCGGCGACAACTACAACACTTTCACACTTAATAGAGCAAACATTAACATGGACATAACATATAACAGAAAATATAGCATTTATCAAAGAATTAATTAAATTATTTAATTTGATTCATTATATAAGTATTAATTAAATATGAAAGTCAGCCATGCTTACATGATCTTTGCCCATGCTTACATGATTTTTGATGCTTACATGATCTTTGAACTCCACAGTGTGACAATGAAATAAACGTTACCAAAATCATATAAATCCAAAAACCGATTTTAGCTTCTCTTTAACCAGATAGTGTATTTCTTGTGATACCCGCCTAAAGGCCTGTCATGTTTATGAGTTAAAACTGAAAAGTCTGTCCAAGGAAGAATGTAAAAGTACATGTTGAACATGCAGTGTCCCATATGATTTTATTTCTTTACCATAATTCTCCCAAGAATATGTACTAAACCTGAACAGAATTAGCCAACTACTTAATACAATACTGAATTCCAAAAGCTTGTAATTTATATGTAAACAGTAAAACCATATATTAGCTCAATGTGACCTATGAAATTAATAATTACATTATCTCAAAAATGTGACACCAATCCAATTTACCCCTCACCCAAGCAGTGAACACCTACTGACCTGCCAAACTTCTGAGGGTGTTCAAGGGGGGTACCACGCCTGTTGTCTGAAGGTGATGTAACACCAACAGCGTCAAGGTGAAGTTACTAATCCATGGTCCGGGCCCACTGTGTGTGATCTGATTGGCTCGTGCCCAGTGACGTATTGTGAACACCAGGGGGCACACACGAAGGTCAAGTTGCCCGTACGTATACAGTAGTTCAGACATGTACAGAGCCGATCTAGGGGAAGACAACAAGCAAGCAACTCTGTTATGCTGATAGCCTGATACAAAACAGCATGATTTTGTTTGGTATAAAATCATATACTGCATAGTTGTACTATGCATTTTCGGATGACATGATAATCCAGCATTTCCTTTTCCTCTTGCTTTAACACCAGTTGTTTCCAGAAACTTTCCGTCTTTCCACGTGTTTGTGTGTAATCCACACTTGAGCATACACAGGGCAGTAAAAAGTCATGGGACAATGCAACAATTCTTGCAGAAATACATGTATTAACTAATTTAAGTATACACATAAACTAAACATGTCACTGTATTTGGTTGTATGTTTTATTTCTGCATCTAGCACATATAATTTTTAAAATACCTAAACATATTTGAATAAGGAAGACTATGCAGTTGTAGGGCTGTCAACAAGCCAATATTGTGTGTGGCGGTGGCTGTATGTGTAACTAGAACCAAGAATATATTACTAAAATTGCTGTATTTGGGATGTGAAAGAATAATACTAGAAGGTGCCATCTTAACAGCACTTCTGATTTTCATTTGGGAGGCTGGGTAAAGTACGCAAACATAGTTATTACAACCACTTCACGCATGCAAAGTTCTTTGCTACATACCTAGTATATAATTAGACACATTATCACAATTCTTTTTTAAAATGGAATACTTAGGTTTTGTAGTATCATTCAAAATTAATTATATATTCGTAATGATAATGCTTGAACAGCATTCATTTGTCCATTCTGCTACCAGAAAAGCCTAAATTTGAATTCAACTACAGTCAAACCTCGATATTAATGTCACCCACGGGACTGGGCTATTGACCTGAATAGCAAGGTATCCGCATTAGCAGGACTAATGTCCTATACTTTACTGCTATGTAAATAGCTATGGACTGTCCTAGAGTGACCACAATGGCGAGTTGGCTGTAATACTAAGGTAAACATAAAGCGAGGTTCGACTGTATTTCAAAAACTGGCTAATGTGTGCATGTGGTTCACACCTGTTTGACAAGCACAGGTCGCACTCCACCTCGCAGCCTGCGTGTCGGAACTTGACGATGGGCACACAGGCGTTCAAAATGCGACGAACGTGCTGGAAATGTGGCATGAAGTGTCTCAAGATACCGGCGATCGTGTCCAGGCACTGCTGCGTGTGCTGATGTTCGTTCTCCAGACGTAGCTTACTCAGGAAGTATGTGGATCCCTCGCGCGTGTTCCCCTCCTGCACGGGTACAAACAACACGTTTATTATTATTTATTATTACTAACATTTTTAAAGCGCCATATATTTGGGACTAGTCCGTTCATAGGTTCGTACAAAACATAATGCAATAATAAAAATAATAAATATATATTATAGCTTAAAATATATAATGAAATAGAGTCTTCAATTAAGATTAATAAATAATTGTAGTAAATAAATAATTCTAGTAAAAAATAATAAATGGAAATAAATAAGAATAATTAATAATTGCTATTTCAAAAGCGTTGTTGCACCAAACTCCTATGTGCAAATAGTAGGCCTAAATAAGTTCGTCCGAAACAGAGTATGCCAGCATGGTTTGGATGGCGTCCTGGGAATGCGAAGTTGTTTCCCAACCGAGGTCAGTCATGAATATAAATCAGCTTTCAGTGGCCAGACCACATGCTTTGGGCGGCAATTTTTTTTAATCTGAAATATTTGTACCACTCAATAAATGTCTTGTTGTAGATTCTATCGGCATACAATAAATGTGCTTCCCTAATTGCAAATTGATGTTACAAACCAGTTGGCAAACTGGTCTTTGTAGAAGTATTGAAGCAACTTCTCTGGCATCATCTGTAGTTACATGTTGTACTGGAACCAAATAAACAACTGGCCAGTTATTAACTACTGTAAAAACACTCCACTGACATTTTCATCAAAGAGTTCTATATAACTCCCTGATGGTTGATTAAGATGCAGCTGTAATTTTTAACTGTGTGTGTAACTTTTTGATGTTACGACTGCGACAGGTAAAATTGTATTTTGTACAGAAGGTAATTAAACCGGAGAATGTCGCAAAAGATAGGTAGTCAGTTTCTTGATGACTTGTGTAAGCTCTACAATATCAGGGAATTAAATTGCACTAACACATGTATGATTGATACAGATATAGTTTCAGTATTACTGCTATTGGGAACTGGTAATTTTAAAGAATGATATAATATTAACACAAATGCTTTATTGTACATAGATATTATATTACATATATACAAATTAAGGATTGCCTTTGGTAGTCTGTCACGCAACATTTTAGAATTGGAGTGTGCATGCGACATATGCTACCTTCGGTTCCTCACTCTCCAACTCGAGGACCATATTGAGATCGCAGTCAAACCGTCCAAAGCTGTTGATGGACGAGCCAAAAGGTGTGAGGATGCCCTTTCAAGGTCCCTTCAAACGAAGAACACACAAAGAATCGCAGCCTCGTCTCTATCTCAGTGATTCTCAGCTTCTTGTACATGACCATCATTTGGTCAGATACCTGAAACACAGAAGAGGCAAACACGAACTGGAATATGAAGCTATCAAAGGTGGGCTGGCATACAAAATTCAAGTACTACTACCACCCCTGGCTAGCGAAGGTGTCTGTCAGGGGTAATGTAGTACTACTACCACCCATGGCTAGTGAGGATGTCTGCCAGAGGTACTGTAGTACTACTACCACCCCTGGCTAGCGAGGGTGTCTGTCAGGGGTACTGTAGTACTACTACCACCCCTGGCTAATGAGGATGTCTGCCAGGGGTACTGTTGTACTACTACCACCCCTGGTTAGTGACGATGTCTGCCAGGGGTACTGTAGTACTACTACCATCCCTGGCTAGTGAGGATGTCTGTCGGGGTACTGTTGTACTACTACCACCCCTGGCTAGTGAGGATGTCTGTCGGGGTACTGTTGTACTACTACCACCCCTGGCTAGTGAGGATGTCTGTCGGGGTACTGTTGTACTACTACCACCCCTGGCTAGTGAGGATGTCTGCCAGAGGTACTGTAGTACTACTACCACCCCTGGCTAGCGTGGGTGTCTGTCAGGGGTACTGTAGTACTACTACCACCCCTGGCTAATGAGGATGTCTGCCAGGGGTACTGTTGTACTACTACCACCCCTGGTTAGTGACGATGTCTGCCAGGGGTACTGTAGTACTACTACCATCCCTGGCTAGTGAGGATGTCTGTCGGGGTACTGTTGTACTACTACCACCCCTGGCTAGTGAGGATGTCTGTCGGGGTACTGTTGTACTACTACCACCCCTGGCTAGTGAGGATGTCTGTCGGGGTACTGTTGTACTACTACCACCCCTGGCTAGTGAGGATGTCTGCCAGAGGTACTGTAGTACTACTACCACCCCTGGCTAGCGTGGGTGTCTGTCAGGGGTACTGTAGTACTACTACCTACCACACCTGGCTAGCGAGGGTGTCTGTCAGGGGTACTGTAGTACTACTACCACCCCTGGCTAGCGAGGGTGTCTGTCAGGGGTACTGTTGTACTACTACCACTCCTGGCTAGTGAGGATGAGCAAATGTTACTCAAAAGCTCTTGAATAATTTCTTTTTTATTTAAAGGAAAACATGAATAAAATACCAAACGAATCTCAGTTATTGTACCCACTTACAGGTGTACATACTTACAGATTCAGCTGGTAACAGATCAGTGTCAACGAGTTCTTTTGGACGGTCAACAGTTATCCGATTGTCAAAATGGTCATTTGATGAAAATTTCTGGTTGCCATTTTTTTCGGAAAAATATAAACCGGCTTTGCACTGGGATTCGCTTCTCATTCGGAAAATGTTGTGTATTGGCAATCAATCGATTAACTGATGCCATGTCACGGTATTCGACCAATGCATAGTGCTGAAACACAACAACGCATAATAACAGCAATAATAACGAAAAGAAGAACATGTATACATCACTATATATATCTGGATATTAATCTATTATAATCAATTACACTAGTACATGTTGTAGCCAGGGTTGGCATGTAACGAAGTAAAAGTACTTCGTTGCAATACTTGAGTAGTTATTTAAAGTAATTGGCGTGTAATGAAGTAGAATTTTGACTAAATACTTTTACTTGTAACGAAGTAGTTCGATCTAAAGTAAAGCAACTTTTTACTCCGTTACTTTAATTTACTTTGCAATTTATGTTCGTTAAATTTTTGGCGAAACCGCTGCTGCCGGTGGCGCTCCACAGTCAACGACATTTCAAAAACTGCTCATAGTCGCCAGGCCAAAAGCTATTGATATCATTCAATCGCATGCCAGTTCGCAATCATATTTGCATGCATACCTCTCTTCGGGAGGTATGCATTGTTATAGGCAGAGTGGTTGTAAAACAATTGTCAAATGCAAGTTGTGTAATTTATATAGTATTACTTATGATTTTGTTGTTATTTCTAAGTGTTGTACTTTTACTTCTACTTTTACTTCAAGTACTTTTGAAAAGTAGTTTTACTTTTTACTCAAGTACTTTTTTACAAAGTAATTTTACTTTTACTCAAGTAGTTTTTAGGTTAATTACTTTTACTCAAGTACAAAATTAAAGTAATTCAGTAAACCGTGGTTGTAGCCAAACTCAACAATCAAAGTCAAAGATGTAATCATGTGCTGTAATCACTGCAACAGTATATTATGCATAAGCCATGTAATCGATTATAATAAATGTAATATTTCTCATTTTACAATTTCGTAAACACAAGTTGTTACTTTATTTCTACCGCAGCAGACACATATAATTAAAAGGTTGTTTCCATATTTTACGACCTGTATAGTATATACTGTAATTGCAATAAAATATACATAATAATAATCAAAATTGCAACTGTCTTTTATAGTGGTGTATTTAGGGGGCATGCCATTGGGTCGTTGCCCTCTTTGACTTACAATAAAAAAAATCCCTGTTGCACCGCTACATGGTATCATGGGTGGCCCCCTTTGCGAGAATCCTAGATATGCCACTGGTCTTTTAGTTCTGTGACTATAATAAAGATTTTGCAAACAAACACCGACCACTTACTACACTAACTACATTGAGTGCTGCCAATCACTGACCACTTGTTAAACTATCCACATCAAGTGCTGCCACCCATTGGCCACATCACTCACTTGAACTTTACCGCTTCATTCATGATTATCCCATTTGCTGAACCATGGATGACGTACCCTGTTCTTCTTCTTGTAAGAGAAGACTTGGTGTGTTGCGCTCTCAGCTTCGAGTCGTCGTTGGTGCTGCATCTCGGTGTAGCTATATTGGTGTGTAAAAGGCATCTTCACAACTATAGTCTTTACAACTTTTTCTTTCAAGGTATTTGTGTCTTCAAAGGAAGTGATTAGCAGATCTTGGTCACTTCCACTAGAGATCTCATGTATTCTCCATGCTTTTCAATGAAAATACTGGTGGCTAAATTGGTTGAAATGGATAACCTTTGCTTAGCCAAATCTGATATCATGTGGTATATGGCCCAAATGGCCACCAGTAGCACTAGCTTCTGGAATCATGTTAGAAATTCACCTCTGCACACACGGCAATGTCACACCAACTCAGATCCGACCATACAGCCAAGATGCCACTGGACCAGTGTGGCTGAAGTATAAGCTTGGTCAAATACAATTAAAATACCGCCTGTTTATGTTTTAATCCAGTCCAAGTCAAGAGTGCAATTTTTTTTGTATTTGCGTTAATTGAAATAATGTCAACAAGCTTCACTTTGACACACTGTGCGACTAATGTCATCTTAGCATCAGGTATCTAGGAGAATCAGTCCAATTTGAGTGACACTCCAGTGCCAGAGACTCGGCCCAGGCCCAGGGCAACGGGCAGGGCCCAGGCCAAGCATAAGTTTGATGATAAGCAGTAGGACCTAGGTAGGTATATAAAAAAAAAGAATTCAAATCGATCAGATGATCATTTAAATGGTTCTACAAGATAGAGTGTCTTATGAAGTTTATAACACTTTTGGAATTGTGTTGATATCTACATTATTTCCGAAGTTATTCCACTTTTTGATCTCTGAAAATTAGCATTGATGTCTATACAATTTGGTTCCATTTCTTATCACCCGGAATGCTGAGGACTGTATTTCATTTATATGAAAATAGCAATAGTTTTTAATGTATTGAACATATTGATGTGAAATAAAAAGGTATATGACCCAGAAACTAATGTTAATAATATATGACCTTGACATGACCTAATTAGTTGACCTACATTTGATCTATTTACATGGAGTAAAGGCATTATTTGGTTGTAATTAATTAGTAAATGGGTTTATCAAACTTTTATGGGATGGAAATTGTCAATGTATCTACTTCAATGTCATGTGACTGGGTAATTCCATATTTTTGATGACCTAATTAATTGACCTACATTTCACATTTGACCTATTTACTTGGATTAATGGGCTAATTTAGCTGTTATTTAATAGGTAATGGGCCTATTTAACTTTTAATGGATGGAAAATGTCAATTGTTCAACTTGAATACTATGTTACCATGTAATTTTACATTACCTAATTAGTTTACCTGCATTTCACACTTGACATATTTACATGGAGTAATAGCATGGTAATAAGTTGGTCCACCCATTCAGGGCTAGGGGCATCAAATAATTATATGTGCTTAGATTATATTACAGTTAATTGTACACATTACACCATGTATTAATTATGAAAAGGTTATAGCATGTTATTCAAAAGCAACTATTTATTTTTATATGTACATACGTTTCTTCAGACAATGTCAATGCCTATCTACGTTCATCATATTTTTTATTACTTGCAGGCAAATGCAATAGTGTGTCAATGTTCCACAAGCACACTGTCTCAGCATCAAGCTCATGATTTTGTTTATCATGTTAGATGAGTGTATGACAATAATTTCCATGTGTAAGAGTATATGGTTATCGTAGACGCCAGCACATTTGTCAAAACCAGAATTGATCACTTTGATGTCGCTCATCGATGGACGATGAATCTATCTCAAATTGTCACTGAAGAAAAGAACAGTTGTGTTCTGAGATGAAGTCTTATATGATGTTGCAATAGTGGATACAGTGTTATCCAAGGTGTTCATCATTCTATCCATTTGTATCGTAACAGCCGATTGTAATCCATATAATTCACAAACTAGCTGAAGTCTGTACACACAAGTTGCTATTGAATACCTTTACCTGTAACACAAAATACTTTTGAATAATTAAATTAATAATTATAATATTATATATATATATATGTTTATGTTTTAATCCAGTCCAAGTCAAGAGTGCAATTTTTTTTGTATTTGCGTTAATTGAAATAATGTCAACAAACTTCACTTTGACACACTGTGCGACTAATGTCATCTTAGCATCAGGTATCTAGGGGAATCAGTCCAATTTGAGTGACACTCCAGTGCCAGAGACTCGGCCCAGGCCCAGGGCAACGGGCAGGGCCCAGGCCAAGCATAAGTTTGATAAGCAGTAGGACCTAGGTAGGTATATAAAAAAGAATTCAAATCGATCAGATGATCATTTAAATGGTTCTACAAGATAGAGTGTCTTATGAAGTTTATAACACTTTCGGAATTGTGTTGATATCTACATTATTTCCAAAGTTATTCCACTTTTTGATCTCTGAAAATTAGCATTGATGTCTATACAATTTGGTTCCATTTCTTATCACCCGGAATGCTGAGGACTGTATTTCATTTATATGAAAATAGCAATAGTTTTTAATGTATTGAACATATTGATGTGAAATAAAAAGGTATATGACCCAGAAACTAATGTTAATAATATATGACCTTGACATGACCTAATTAGTTGACCTACATTTGATCTATTTACATGGAGTAAAGGCATTATTTGGTTGTAATTAATTAGTAAATGGGTTTATCAAACTTTTATGGGATGGAAATTGTCAATGTATCTACTTCAATGTCATGTGACTTGGTAACTCCATATTTTTGATGACCTAATTAATTGACCTACATTTCACATTTGACCTATTTACGTGGATTAATGGGCTAATTTAGCTGTTCACAAACTAGCTGAAGTCTGTACACACAAGTCGCTGTTGAATACCTTTACCTGTAACACAAAATACTTTTGAATAATTAAATTAATAATTATAATATTATATATATATATATATATATATATATATATATATATATATATATATATATATATATATATATATATATATATATATATATATATATATATATATATATATATATATATATATATATATATATATATATATATATATATATATAATATTATCTTGCACAAACAAAAACTGGATCTTCTAAAATCTAAGATGTCAAATAATGTGTAAAATAAAATAATGATATTCAAGTGGGCATAAATTATCACTGCAAATTAAAATTAACAAAACACAAATAGTGGCAGATATTAAGTATAAAATATGCATAATCAAATATTAAAGTGAAAAGTATCAGCAGCTTTAAAAAATGATTACTTGGTTTTTAACAGTAAGCACTGGAAGGCGACCGAACGTATAGGTATATACAAATACACAACAATTTTTATTCATCATAAAGCATTCCTTATCAATGCATACCTTAGAAATTCTACACAACTCACACCAGTTATTACAATTTACAAATTATATAATCGGTAAAAAAGGTATGCAATAAAACGCAACAAAAAAAACAATAAAACATAATTTCTGACATAACAAATAGTAAATACTGCTACACAAACTACAAAAATGCATATATAACAAATGCTATAAAAAAAATCATCTTGCAGTAATTTACATTTCGTGATGTTTAACATAAAAATATTGACGGATAGATAAAAATAATACATTTATAACTTTTATCAACAAAACATGCAATTAGTTAACTGCAGGAATACGGATGTCAACGGATTACGATGCGACGAATGGTTTTTAAAATATTCGTTTACGCGAAGCCACCGACCGTAGCTTCCGAACGACAAAACAAAAAAAATTAGCAAATTAGGCTTTTCCCGCGACCATGTGACGCGAGAGTCACGCCTTCGTACCAAATATGGGACACGTAAAACGATGCTATTTTTGTCGAAAAGAAAGTGACGCCATCTAGCGGAACTTAATATGCCTAACCTAGGATAGGTAGCCGTTTCCATGGTTACCTAAGTGAGAAATTAACTAAATACTCGCATGAGTTGACATAATATCGCCCACAATCCTGACCTTGGTAGGGAAATAACGCTGACAACAACACGTAATCGTTACACACGATTGACTTTGTTATGCTTAGCCTTAGCCTTTTAGTTACGCTTCTTCACCGTTGTACCAATACATCGGCAACAACAAGTAAGTGGCGTCGGTTTGCCAATGTCAATGACAGTCAGAGTTTCTTTTATTGTAGTTTGACAACTGACAGCTAACACTTTTCGAAGCCACATGATGAAGCAGGACCGAAGCATCGGGCGTTTCTAACGGTACTGTTTACGCTGAGGCGTCACAGAATACGACAGAAACATTTATTTTTATAAAACGAAAGAAAACATGGCATTGTTCTGTGAAATATGTAACGTCGAAATCCCACCCGGTACGTTGTTGATGTTAGCCATAGCATAGGCATAGCCACAGGCAGCCATACATGTCACAACCCATACTTATGACGTTATAGTTATTTTAGTAGCATTTTCAAGTTTAGTTATTAAACTTTGATGTCCACGAGAAGCCAAGTCCAAGCCCAAGGCAAGGCCCAAGGGGTGAAGGTGTATACAGCTGGCGGTGGCCTAGGCTAGGCCTAGGGCTAGGCAAGAGACTCGCCTTATTTATAGCACATTTCTTATACTTCTTGATGACATTATGCAGATGGTATGACACAGAATACATACTTAGCGAAGTTAGTGGGTATCAGAAGTGGCTCAGCTAGATTGACTAGTGAGATTGTCAATGCACTTTGACCTGTCCTCAAGCGACAGGGTGACAATGAATGGTTGGATCCAAATTACATGTCCGTTGTCCACATTGGCCAGGTAGTCACTATGGACAGTTAGCGGACAGTGTTAACAAGTGTTAGCAAGTAATTTGGGACTTTTAAAAGTGTCCATTATAGACAGTGTCTTCACAATTGTTCGATTTGGGGTGCGGTAGCAAGTGGGAACGCACCTTAATGTTAATCGAGGGGACCAGGGTTCCAGTCCACCTGCTGCTGTTTTGAAACTTGGGCAGTTTCGTTCACCCCACTTTGCCTGTGTCTTTCAGAAGAGATGCTGTAGAAAAGCTGTTGGTCCTATTTGGTGTAAATTTACAGAAATATTGAAATGATTATTAATGTCGGAGAAATTGGTGTTATCCCATTCTTGTTGAGTTATGACATTGATAGACAATTGTATTATATTGTCTTATGTTGTCTTTATTTGTCTGTACACAGTCTTTGCAATTAATGCACAATTACAACTTTTGTACTATCTTGTCAAAAGCCTTCCAGGGTACAGAACTAGAAAATCTCCACAGAATCGCCACTCTAATGATTTTTTTTACGTTATGCAATATTGTTATAACCAACTTGCACTGATTTAAAATTAAAACAATATTCACTAGCATTGGCTCTGCTATTATAATCATTTCACTTGTGGTGATTAATTAATGAGTCAAACAGACCTCTCACTCTTACAAAGACTAGCATCTTGGTTTCAGATACACAAGCCATAGTCACATGATGGTGCTCAGAACCTGGTTATAATACCACGTTTGCCTGGTGTCTTGCTTGGTTCAGGATTTTAATCCATGATTTAAAAGATAGATTGGTTGCATTTGGGATGGATTAGCAGGTGGTTCGTTTGGTGTCGTGCACTGATATAATTTTTGCAAAATAACATTGTTTATTTCCTATCACTGTTCATAAGAATGCTGACTTTGAACACAGGCAGTTTTTCGCTATGACTACTGATGGTAACAACATGAAGGACGAGACATTTTCACAGGTACCCACATATTGATCTCATTAAAAATTGTCATGTAATGGGTGAGAGAGGGTTCCAGGTTACGCAACGTAGTATAATATATAATATCTTGATATTATCCCTTTGCAATCAACTGTCTCTTGCAGGGCCAATTTGCTTTCGTCAAGTTCCAATCACCAGAGACTGTGTCCACTGTCCTATCGCCACAGTTTGGCCCCGTATATATTGGCAACTGTAGACTAACCATCAAGCTGCGAGAATATCGACCTGTCACACCAGCAGCAAAACGCCAAGCACCACCCAAGATGTCCACTGATGACACCTCAAAGAATGACAGTAGTGCTTTGCTGCTAAAACTCAGCAAATGTGCAGATGTGAGTTTAAATTTTATTAAATTGGTCACATCCACTAGGAGTATTAATCTGATGTGATCAGTGACTATGGCTGGAGAGATATAATAATAATAATAATAATATTAATACATTTCTTATATATAGCACTAAGTTTAAATGCAGTATGTCAGTTTACACAGTATACATATGCAAGTACCATTTCAAACAGGGACCTGTTAAATGAGGTCCTGTCCACCCACTGGCATTATACTGTGTTGTTCATCCCCAAATTGAAACAATGAAGGCTCTACATAAAGGTCCCACAATTTATTTGCTTGTCTCATTTCAGACAAATTTGAAAAAAAATCAGTAGATTTGTTATTTAGGTTTGGCATCAGTCAAACTATTAAATTATTTTTTACCAGAAAAATGGCAGAAGTGGCTCCACCTTTATGATTGCTAAGTTACGGAGGGGTATGTGCGAACTATAGAAATATATACATACATGTTCTTGCTGGGTCTTTTTTTTACAAGTTTTGTGTTTGCATTAAGTTGAGTATTTTTCTTGCAAGTTTTTGTACTTTGTATTTTTAACTCCTTGCCATAGTTTATCAAATGTATATCCATGTTTTTGGTATTATTATTATTATTAGGCTATTCACACTTTTGCAAGTTACTCAATGATTTTAACCAAAGTTACAACTATGACTGCGCATAATGCTTAAGGTAGCTGGGGCAGCTAACATGGCAGTTGATTGTTTTATTCTTTCCCTCATAACATGCTAGGAAATATTTAACTGAACGTTGACACCACACATAATCACCTGGCACTAACGTTGTATTTCGCCAATCCATCCTTTAAAAAACAGTCCTTTTGGAAATCCCCTGACTTGGTGATGATGTATTCATAATAACAACTGCGTGTGCTTCGATCTTCGAACCTGCTTTATTTGTTCGCCGTGAGTGCGGAACATCGTGTGGTTACTGTGATTCCAGTACACATCAGTAGATATAATACCGATCTGTACTGGAATCACAAAATTTAATCCATGATTTGAAAGATAGATTGGTTGCATTGGGGGGGGGCGGATTAGCAGGTAGTTCGTTTGGCATCGTGGACTGATATGATTTTTGCAAAATAACATTGTTTATTTCCTATCACTGTTCATAAGAATGCTGACTTTGAACACAGGCAGTTTTTCGCTATGACTACTGATGGTAACAACATGAAGGACGAGACATTTTCACAGGTACCCACATATTGATCTCATTAAAAATTGTCATGTAATGGGTGAGAGAGGGTATATAATATCTTGATATTATCCCTTTGCAATCAACTGTCTCTTGCAGGGCCAATTTGTCTTCGTCAAGTTCCAATCACCAGAGACTGTGTCCGCTGTCCTGTCGCCACAGTTTGGCCCCGTATATATTGGCAACTGTAGACTAACCATCAAGCTGCGAGAATATCGACCTGTCAGCGCTAACGTAGTTTATTGTGCCTTTGAAGCTATAACGGAAACTGGGAAGTAGATGTGACCTGGTGACCCTGCGGACAATAGGCCAGTCAAAATGTCCATAAACATGCCCTGCCACATATTTGTCAGAGAGCTTGCGTAACCTGATATGATAGATGACAACACTTTACAAATTCAAGGGCCATCGTGGCGACAAATTAAGGCAAGATGTTAATATTAGAAATGTCCGTTATGTTTTCTCAACAATACATAAAACGTCAGTGAAAAACATCACATTTCAAGCATGATACGCATATCTGTTGACATTTCTGTTTTCACTAACAACCAGGAAATTATGCTTAATTTACTATTTTAGAAAACTACAATACTTACAACACTGCAAGTTGGCGTATGAACGCGTCTTACATGTAGGCATCATTACATGAATTAGAATTATGACTGGTGAAGGGTTTGTGTCAAAAATACACTGCCACTTTAGGCTGTCATTCAACTGTTTGTGCACTTATTCATGGTGGTGTAGCACACGTAATTCTTTTATTTTAATCACAAATTTCCATAAAATTATCAGTATCATACTTATGTGTATGTAATTTCTTTGGGGATTTTCTCAAAACGATATAATTTTGCATTTTGTGGGTATTTTTTCACATTTACAAAAATATTTTTAAAGCATTTTATAGTATTTCAACTACAATGTGAAGAAATGGTTAATTTATCTTAAAAACTTCTACTGAAACTACTCAATTCAAGACAAGCATATAATAGCTGCCCCACCTACCTTAAACTTTTCACATACTACAAATTTGAACTTCAGTGAATATTACGATAGGCTAAATCACTTGGGGAGGGAGTTTTATAGTTATATTATTTCCTGTCATGCAGGTAGAGCAGCAGATGAATCTACTTCAGAAAGAAATTCAGCTCAGCTGCCAAGAAATTCAACAAAGGGACTCCATACGTCTGCAACTGCAAAAGCTATTCCGGAAAAGGATACCAGGTTGGCATTCAAGGGCCTACCTGACACAGACAGTCAGTCTCAGGCAGAACAGCTCACCTAACCATGCTAATTACACATGCTGAGCAATAGACGATATTCGCGATGCATGCACTTTAGCACTATATTATTAAACATGTACGTGTTATAAATAATGTCTATTATACAACACTAGATAACAAAACTGACTACATACGCATTTACCTAAGTAAAACAACTGCTTACGAAAATTATAATTATAAAATATAAAACATTTGTTGACCAATTTCAAAATGTACCAGTTTCAAGCGTTGCAGTGACGTAACAAACATATCACAATGACATCAAAAACATATTGCAATGACATCACAAACATATCGCAATGACATCACAAACATATCGCAATGACATCACAAACATATCGCAATGACATCACAAACATATTGCAATGACATCACAAACATAGTGCAATGACATCACAAACATATCGCAATGACATCACAAACATATTGCAATGACATCACAAACATATCACAATGACGTCACAAACATATCGCAATGACGTCACAAACATATCGCAATGACGTCACAAACATATCGCCAAAAAACAAACATTGCAATGACGTCACAAACATGTCACAATGACATCAAAACATATTGCATTGACAGCACACACGTCACAATGAAGTCACAAACATATCACAATGACATCACAAACATATCACGACGACATAACAAATATCACTGTGATGTCACAAACATATCACAGCGATGTCACAAACATCACAATGACATCACAAACATATGGCAGTGATGTCACAAACACATCCACAACCGTAGTTATATTCTTAGCCAATAGGTTTTGTTCATGTTGTGAATATTGTCTATTAGCTGGATGAAATATGCTGTTTGTATTGCATTGCTATATATGTATGTTTATATGTAATATACATTTTCATGTTTATTAATTAATAGTAAAATATATAAAGCACATATTTTTACTTTACTCTGTATTTTCTTCTTTAAATCCACTGAGCATATCTGATAAATTACTAACATCTTTTAATAAAATGTTTGACAAACTTTTCTTTACTTTGTTCAGGCTGTCAGGTGTTTCTATTTGGGTCATCGGTCAGTGGCGTGGGCATGCATGGATGTGACATGGACATCTTTCTGGACATTGCCACTGACCACTCAGTTCAGCAGAATGACCACTCTGATGACCAGGTTGATATTACTAAGCAAACCTGAGTTCAGTTGGACAATTTGAATTTTGCACAGATTGGGCAGACCACCAAAGAAAACAGAGGGAAAGGGTTAGACTGCAACTATGATGGGAGGACTAGGTAAAGAGGGGTGTTCAAAAAGCACAGGAAGTGACAAGTGGAAAGGGTTAACAGCTGGGGTGGTGCAGCAGTACAAAAACTAGCCTCACCCTTTATAAAGGGAGCAAGGAAAGAGATATCAGCTGGGGCAGTGCAGCAAGAACATATAATTACAGTCGTTCAGGAATTACTATTAAATATGTCCATATTATGCTTACAATTATATATGATGTAAGTTATTACAAATATGATCACAGTTACAGAAATACAATTATGACTATGATTGCAAGTATATCTTTGATTGGATAGGATTTGAGCTTGTGGGGTCCGTCATTTGTGTTGGAATAGATACAGTTTTTCTATGGTTTTACAATAAAAACCCAGCAAGATTTCATACCTTTAAAATATGTGGATTAATTTATTGTTTTCTGTTCCTTTAGTGTTCTGCCGTACTAAATTCAGCAAGGAAGCTGCTACGCCATTGCAATGATTTCACCAATGTGTTCGTGATTAGATCAACCCGTTGCCCGTTGATAAAGTTTGAACACATCCAGTCTGATCTCAAATGTGACCTGTCCATAAATAACAGGTGAGTTGTGACGACCAGCATTCTTAATCTCTTTTATGCAATTCATTAGTTCATTGTCTACTTAGCTTTAAGAATTATTTATGTGACAAATATGTATGTATGTACATTTAAATATATTTGTTCAGTGAATCTGGCATGCCATCATTCTCTTGTCTATGATCAACTCCTATGGATAAATGCTTGCTAATACAAGTCTCCTCCCCACGGTGCATTTGACTCCCACCAGGGTGTTCTTGCCATCTCCCCAGGGTGACCATGTCTCCACACAGCCTACGGTATCCCGACCTTCTTCCTTTGGTGTATTTACCTTCTCCCTGGAGATGTACTTCCTTCCTCGGGTATCTTGCTGTCTTCCCCAGATATCCCTAGGATCTCTTGGCCTCCTCCCCATGCTGAAATGATCTCTCTCTGGAGTTTTCTCTCCTCGTCTCTTCCCTAGAATGTCTTTGTCTCCTACGGTGACTGTTCCCTGTCTCTTGGGGACAGACGCAGACAGCTATGTTGTATCCACCTAACACTGCTTTAGTTATGAACTACGGGTACACAAGGTAGACGGAGTGATCCTGCTTTTGTTCTGGTAGAAACCAATGGACCTCTTATCTTTACAACTTAATAACTTTGTCACAAATTGTCCAATTTTCGTGGAATAAAACCATTTAATTTAGAATAAGGAGCTTCTTCTAAACATAGCATGCTCTCTCATCTAGCTCTAAATATATGTCTAAAAGCTTCAAAAACATATTGGCACAATACGAACGTGGTGCTTGATCCAGAACCAATACCGAGGAAGGTTGGAAGTTATTTTTGAACAATGTTTCATCTATAAAAGATGTGTTGTGTGATGTAGAGACACTTCTTGTTTAGCCTGTGACGAGCTGATGTTCTCTGTTTTA
Source organism: Lamellibrachia columna (assembly GCA_963662155.1). Lineage (NCBI taxonomy): Eukaryota > Metazoa > Annelida > Polychaeta > Sabellida > Siboglinidae > Lamellibrachia > Lamellibrachia columna. The sequence continues at coordinate 21,297,260 of OY759263.1, read as the reverse complement.
TGTACACAGTAATTGCTGTAATGTTTTAATGTACTCATACACCGAGTAGTAAGAATAAATATGTTGAGAGGAACAACTGAGCTAATCCATTACTACTTTTTCATGTGGTAATTCTGCTAACATCACCGTGTTGTAGACTGGCTCTGCAGAACACGCATTTGATTAAGTTGCTGTGCAACGTTGATCCCCGCGTACAGCCCCTGATGTACAACATACGCTACTGGGCCAAGTTGAAGGAACTCACTGGCAACCCCAGCGGAGTGACTAACTACGCACTCACCATGATGGTCATCTTCTACTTGCAGCAACTGCACATACCCATCCTGCCGTCAATCGAGAAACTTGCCAGGCTCACACTTGGTGGGTTGGTTTATGGTATAAGCTGTGGCTTTGTAAAATGAGTACCGTATTCAACCTATTAAGCGTACATGCCCTAATTAGCATACACCCCATTTTTTTAATCAGCAGGATCCATAATTATTGTAATTTGACAACTGAAAAGTGTCGCCATGTGGTGTTAAACAGTTGTCACCACTTTTCAGTTCTATTCTGGTACCTAAATGACACCACTAGTGTTAAACACTTACCTTATTATCTAGAGAAGCAAATTTTTTTTTAGTGTACGCTTATAAGAACAGTTTCCTTGACATTTTTCCATGGCCCAATATTTTTTCAAGCTTACTGTACGCTTATTAGGTTGACTACGGTACTTGTAATGATCTATAATATCTATAATATGAAGTAATTTGTAAATCTATTTTATGTACTGGTTATTTAAAAAGTACTAATTATTTGGTCTGATACTGCCATATTTTAGGTAGATATTTTATTGTATCATAAGTATTTTTTATACCCCACAGACAGTGGCACAGAAATAAATTCACGGTCATTGTCATAAGCCAACTTTGTGTTTGGCATTGTGTGTGATTCCTATAATAAAATGTTTGATAGAGAGTCATATTTTATCATGTAATAAGAACGTGATACTTTAGCTATGCTCTGTGCTAAACTTCCTGAAATGTGTATATCTTACTATTTAAAAGCAGGTGGTTCGTTCTAAATTTATTATGTAAAGTAGTCTATGACTCTGTATATGTGTGTTCCCTCGTATCTCCGTCAGTTTTGCGTGTCCGGGGCATTCAACATTTTGTAGGGGTGCCCGGGGGGGACCACGATGATGGTTCATATATTTAAAAAAGTAAAATTCCCCCAATTGCTCACGGGAGGTTGGGGATATTATGAAGGAACCTATGTGGACATTTGACGTACAGATTACGTAACTTGGAACAATAGTACGCACAATTGTTAGCAAAGCTATGCGTGTTTCTGCCATTGTTATGTGACAGGTGTACGTGATTTTTGGAGCGTGAAGTTGGCATTGCCATTGGCATTGCACTACCAGTGCTCTTCCTCCTTGTTCCCTGCTGTACAGGGGTGAGGGTCAGGTAAAATATTGTCGAGCCACTCTTTCTGTTCTTTCTTTCCATAGTTTTCTATCGGCTGCTCCCTCTCTCCATCTTTCATCCTCCCCCGATCTTCTCATGTCCCTCCTCACGCAGTCCTCCCATCTCAGCTGTGGCCTTCCCCTTTTCCTGCGTCCTTGATGTGTTTCCACCTCTGCTCTCTTTGCTAGTTTGCTTGCATCCATTCTTACCAAGTGGCCTGCCCATCTCATCCTGCTTCTCACCAATCTTCCTGTTAGGCTGCATTGCATCCCAACCTCTTTCCTTAGGTCGTTCATCCTTCTTCTGTCCACCCTCTTTGTTCTTGTTATTCGCCAAACCCAGTTGTTCTCACACACTTGCATCTTCTGTTGTTGTTGTTCTGTCAACGCCACTGTCTCCAGACCATACAGGCATGTTGGTGTAACACATGTTCTCAGGACTTTCCCTTTCAGCTTTTTTGAAATTTTTCTGTCCAACATGACTCCCTCTACCTTTCTCCAAGCATTCGCTCCCGCTTGTGTCCGACGTCGCACTTCTGCCGCTGAATGCCCATCCTCCGTAACCATTCCTCCAAGGTACACAAAGCCATCTACTTGCTTGATCTCCTTACCATCCAACCTGATGTTCAATTCCTCTCTCTGGTGTCCAACCCACATCACTTCTGTCTTCTCTACGCTCATTCGTAGTCCGTGCTTCTCAAACACCCCCTTCCATTCCTCCAACACTTCCTATAGGTCTTGTTTGCTTTCTGCTATTATGGCCAAATCATCTGCATACATCATCTTCCTGAGAATATCCTTCGTGCTGATCTTCCTGCTGATTATTTCCATCACCATGATAAACAGTAAAGGGCTAAGGGCACTTCCTTGCCTCAAACCGATGTTAACTAAAAACTCTTCTGACAACCCAGACCCAACCACAACTCTTCCTTTTGTTCTCTCATACATTGCTTCCACCATCCTGGCTTCTGCTTCTGGCACTCCCATCCATCTCACTGTTACCATCACCATCTCTCTAGGGACTGTGTCATAGGTACAGCTGTATTTATCCAGGTAGTGCAAGTAGTCATAAGCTCTTGCTGCAATTAATGTAACATTTTAGTTCTTTTCCAGTAGCTTTATATATATATTTTCGTGACAAACATGATCCTTCATGCATGTTGATATTCATCGTTGGTGAAGCTAGAAAAGTTTTGTATTGTTCACTGTTGGTTAATTTCTAGATGTGGGTCAGACTTGCACCATAGATGGTTGGGACTTGTTCTATTGTGCGGACCTGGACAAGCTACGGTCCACGGCAGCAACCAACACGGAATCCCTATGCCAGCTGCTGGGTGGATTCTTCAGTTTCTATGCAACCTTTGACCTTGGCAACTCCGTGATATGTCCAAGAACCGGTGCAGCTGTTGATATAACGACGTTCAGCGGCCGCATGAAGGAGGAAGAGATGCTGGCCCAGTTCAAGGTAAAGCAATGTCTATTAGTTGGTCATTTATTGCTCAAGAGATGTTTATTTTTATTGATAAAATGTATGTGTGAAAGTGTTTATTTTTATTGATAAAATATGTGTGACCTTTCTGTAAAAGGGTAAATTGGTAATGTTTTTTAATTAAATTTGGGTCGATATTCGTCCATATCTGACAATTATAACGCGGTAGTATTCAGTAACTGCATGAGCCAGTATAATAATAGTAGTAAGAAAACAAAATGGTTTGCAAAAACATTTAATCGTTATGTATTTCTGTAGAAAATAAGGCCTTTTATGGCACCATATATTTTAGTGTGGAGCATGAGTTTATGAGACGTTGTGACAATATTTGTGTTGCAAAATCTTTATTATAAAGCATAACAATTTTTATGCAGAACAATAACGCAAGTCAGGTATAGATTGAAGTAGCCCAACTGAATGACATGTAGTTTTATTAATAGTAATCGTGTAAACATCAAGCGACAAATAACCACAGCAAGCATGCCAGCCCCAGACTGCTTCAACCATTGGTAACAATATTATGACTACTAAATAAATCACTACAAGCTAATCTGTTCATTTCACCATGTGGGTGGGGGTCACTCCGCCCCCCCCCCCCACCACGTACTAGTTTAAATCTAGACAATCCTGGAGAACGTCCATTCCATCAATCAAAGGCAGGGAGGGTGGGCAAATTGTTTAAGAACTCAGATTAAACCCAAACTGTATCAATATATGCACAAGACTAAACTAACACTACACAATAATTCGCAAATAAAAAAATACAACAATTCAAACAAAGCAAAGATTTCTCTACGCTTTCTCTACTCTACGAAATTCCGAAGAAAGAGAGGCCGGCATCACGGCCGCACTCGCTTATATAGCGTTATCGGGTGCGCATGCGCGAGTCGCCGTGTATACTCTCGTAGCCCAAACAAGTATTGTCCTAATAGCTACGGTGCTAAAGCATATTACATGAATTAAGTTACGTTGTCATTCCACATAAACGACAGTATGTCCCCGCTGTTTACATACATCCATATTTTGCAGCATTTCCTTGAAATTATTACATTTTAGATACAGTGTACGTCGGTAGTTAACAGAGATAGCGTATGCCTCTTCATACTACTGCTAAAATTAGGAGTACAGTAATATTTAGTGCTGACATGAAAGTTTAAGTAATGTGGGATTGCTGTTTCAAAAGGAAATCAAATTCTAGGGCGAATTGGGGGAACTATCACGTATAAGGAGAAATAGCTAATTGTACCCCTGTACAAAGCAAAAGTTAGACCACATTTGGAATAGTGTATGCAAGCATGGAAGCCATATCGTAAAAAGGACATAGACAAGCTAGAAAAAATACAACGAAGAGCAGCTAAATGATTCCAGAATTGAGAGACCTTAGTTACGAAAGTCGCTTATTACAATGTGGTTTGACAACACTAGAGACCAAGAGACTAAGAGGAGACCAAATAGAAGTGTTTAAAATAGTGAATGGTTATGAGGATGTTGACAGGAATATGTTCTTCAAACTTAAAGAAAGCAGTAGAACCAAAGGACACAAAGCAGCATTAGTTAAGGAGCAGTGTAGGTTGGACATGAGAAAGTACTCTTTCTCACAGGGGGTGATAAATGGAACAAACTGTCAAATGATTGGGTAGTAGCTAGTAGTGTGAATATGTTTAAAAATAGAATTGACAGATATCTGATAAGGGCAGGCTATACAGAGATGATAAAATTGTTGGACTCTCCATAAGCAAATGGCTTCCTTGTCCACTTACCATCTGGATCTAGCTAAGATGCAAACGTATTTTTCTGTTGTTGCAGATTTCCCCTATGTGCGTCCAGGACCCGTTCGTTCTGAGTCACAACGTCATGTCGAATGCCAACGAGAGGGTCAAAGTGAGATTCATTGCAGAAGTTCAAGCAGCTTCTGATCCATTCTCCCAGCCAGATTTCTCAGTGCCCGCCGAAACCCGACCGTGGGGCATCGCCGCTCTGCTGGCCGCCGGCCCCTTAGCGGATCGAGCGGTAGCTGTAGCGCCATCTGTCAGATCAGATAGTGTGTACTCTTTCACCATAGCGATGGAGACTTCGAAACTTCCAGCGTCATACGTGCAGAAGTTCAGCAGTGTGACTGATCTGAAAGACGGCTGGAGTCGTGACTTGTGCACGTTGATACGCAAGCTGCTTGAAGATGTCTTGTACTTTGAGTGCAAGGAAATGAAGGAGGAAGAATCACAGTGTGGCACAAACAGAGAGGAATCATCTGAGAAGAAACAAACTGGAGCATTGCGTGACTCATTGATATGCAAGGACAATGCATCAACGATGCATATGGGAAAGGATTCAGCAGCGTCAGAAAGTGAGGCTACCATGTTTGTTAGTGATGTATCGTGTGACGAAGAACGGACTGGTAATGAGCACGGTAAAGAATCCTCAAGTCTAAAGATGTCCGAGGCAAATGCATCGAAATTACCCAGTCAAACGACATCCGGTGAAATTAGGAAAACGAGCAAAGAGATGGACCAGTTGGATATAACAAGGGCGGCGACGCCAGTGAGTGACGTCGCCTCGGAGCCAGGTGTTAAAGGGGAACTGCTCGACGGTATGGAGATGGATTTGCAGGAATGTCAGGTCGGAAGATGGCCATCGTTCGAAAACCTCGCAGAAACAAAGATTTCTAAGCGAAGCCGGCCTGAAGACAAGTCCACATGGTGTCCAAAGGTACCGAGCGACCAGTGTGCTTCAGAAGACGTTATAGTGACCAGCCGGCCTGCTCCAAAGCAGTCCACGACTATCACTACAGCAGATCTACCCAGTCAGTCGACAACTAAAGCAAGACAGCCGTGTACTGAAATTCAGCCAGACGTAGGCATGGAAAGTGCTTCGGTCGATTCACGACAACCAGTAGGAGCAGAAGCACGCAGTGACTCACTGCACGACGTGACTTCGGGTCTAGACACAACCGACCCGGAAACAACGCCAGAGAAAGTAACGCCCACTGCACCGTCATCGAGACCGTTGGATGGGACGAAGCGTAAAACTGGTCTTATAAGCTGCCTCCACTGCATCTCAAAGAGCAGAGTATGGATCGGCCGAAAGAAGTTCTATAAGACCTTGAAGAGATCATCACTGACTGGTATCGATGCCGAGATTAAAATCAGCGAGCAGCTTGCATTGAAGCTGGGTGAAGATGGAGAGCATATCTCATGTATTGATTTGCGTTTCAGCTTCTGCCTGAAGGTTACCGCACTGAATTCACAAGGACATACAGAGTTAGTAGTCGACATGGACCCGACATCAGGGGGGAAAATTGTCAGTTCTTTCTTTAAATTCTTCGAGAGATTCGTCAATGAACATACATGGCTAGCCTTCACGTAAGCGGAGGCATTGTCATTAACACCATTATGTTATGTGATTCCTAGGTTAAAAACAGGGTCATAGCAGATGTCCCTGTTTCTATGTGCGTGGTATTGCATCGTACAAACCCGATACTGGGTAGCTTTCCTCGATAACAAACTTGTTTTCATGTACATTGCGTATTTTAAACGGAATGTCTCAGGTAATGAGTTCTATAGGAACTGTTACTTTTGAGAATATTTGAAAAGTTAAAATACAGACGAATTATTACAGAGTTAGGTCATAACAGAAAGACAACTGTTTCCAACTTGTTACCATCACCTCTATTGTTTTGTTGTGTATACCTCGCTTGATTTTAAGTTGGATTGTTTGTTTTGGAACCGGATTTTCAGAATTGTTGGTTCATGTGAAGAAGGTTGAAGAAAATAAATAATTTGTAGAGCGCGTTTTTTGTATTTACTCTACGGATATGTATCAATAGTTGCGGCTGCCACTTTGGATTTCCAACATTTCGGTATAGGGCCTAATTAGCCAACCAGTTGTTTGAGAAATTGAAATGAAAATGTCAGTGTCCATGTTAGTAGACCCCCTTAGGAGCACTCGGTGTATTTCACCAGGTATAACGAGTCTGCCTGAACCATCGGCGAAGTCATGGATTCACCTCTTTTCACTTCAAGCATCAACAACGAGACAACGTCATCTTCATCTCGCATGGTATATGACGCGTCATCTCGAAGTAACTTGCAAAGTGTTACCATGGATGCCCGATGGCCCTGGGGGACCATGTACTTCAAACACAGCTTTGTGATGTCTGAGATGGACACCAGCCTCAGTGGGACTAACTTATCAAATGCCGTGGACCGTAACCGATGGAAGGAATTCATCATGTCGTATCACCCATCCTCGCAACAAGGGACTTCCGACTACATCAATACTCCTCCATGGAGCAGCCTTCCTCAATGCAGTGAGAGTCTTTCTGCACAGCACACACAGTCGTCTATCCAGTTCGACTTTCCAAGTCTCCTTGATAGTGTCCCGTTTGTGTCGTGGGTGTCTTTGGGGCCTTCTTGCGATTACGGCATCTCGTGGACTGTTGAATTCTGTTGAATTCACGGAGTACTCTAGCCCCGTTTTCTATGTCATTAATCAGCACGGAAAACTGGGGCATGCCTACGCTGATGACCATCAAATATACTGTAGTTTCCACCCTGATTCTATGTGTAGTGATTATGAGTCTATGGAACGGTGCATCAGTGATATCAGCAGCTGGATGCAAAGCATGAAACTGAAAATGAACGATTCCAAGACTGAGTACATCGTAATTGGTACTCCAACTCACAAAATGAACCAACACGTCTATTAACATCAGGGGCTATGTAGTACATGCATCAGATTGTGTGCGAAATATGGGTGCTTATTTCTATAAGCACATGTCCATGGAACAACATATGGAATCCAAATGTCGGGCAGCTTATGCACAACTGTATAATATCGGAAAGATCAGAAAGTATCTTGATCATCAAAGTGCAGAAAAACCAATTTATGCTTTGGTCCATAGCCACATTGACTACTGCAACGTGTTGCTGATCGGTTTGTCAAAATACCTAATAAAGAAATTACAGATGGTGCAAAACACCGCGGCCAGAGTGTTGTATAGAGTTGGTAAATATGACCACATAACTCCTACACTCAAACGACTTCATTGGTTGCCAGTTGAGTTTTGCATTACAAGATATGCTTGCAGACTGTTAATGCACTGAATGGTCGTGGTCCACAGTATCTGTTGGAAATGTTGACTACTAGGAATGTCCAATATGGAATGAGATCTCATGAGGTTCTGACACTCAATATACCACAGACAAAGCTGAAAACTGTGGGATCGCGCTTTTTAAGTGGCTGCACCTGAACTATAGAATTCCCTACCCGAAGACGTGCGCAGTAGCAATGATGTCAGTGTTTTTAAGAGTAAATTGAAGACTCACTATTTTAGCATAGCATATAACAGTTATTATTTTTTAGTAATTTAAATAGCTTTACTTTTTATAATAATTTGTATTATGGCATTTGTTTTTGCTGTTTGACATTTTACTATACCATTTGTTTTACTGTACAGTACCATAGAATACCATTGTATAGATATGGTGCTATAGAAATCAATACGAATTAACATTTACTGGATCGTAGTGCTCGACTTTGAAAATTATCAGTCCAGCTACATGCCTTTCGTTACACGAACGTCCTGACTGTCATTCTTCCTAGCGATGACGTAGTCGAACAGATATCAATGCTTGGAGCGAGATAGTGTTACGTATTGTTATGGTTTGGGAAGCGGAAGACCGCATTTGTGACCAGAAGATCGTGCTCAGCGCACATCTTTGGCAGTAGGAGGCCCGGGGGGGGGGGGTGGGTACTCCCTACACTGAGGTATACATGTATGTGCCGCGCAAATGCCCGTTTTTTGCAATTTTTCTGTCCGAAGAAAAAAATTAAATTTTCTCTCTTTGTGCCCCAATTAAAACCTGATAATTCTCTCTTTCATCGAAGATGAAATTTCCCAATGAAAACGTTCCGCCCGGGCTTAACTTACACTTATAGATATTAGATAAATTGTTCAATAATTCTCTCTTGGTGACCATAAATTTCTTTATTTCTCTCTCTCTCCATGTGCTCCACGGGGATCTGGCGGCACACCCCCACCGCTTTGGTATGGCAGTACCCCCCCCCGGGGTAGGAGGCCATTGCTACTATACTTGCCAATCCTATTTCCAAGATTGGTGAGATGTGCCAACCCAAGTCTCTCTAACATTGAAATAACACAATATGACTTACACCGATTAAGTCAACTGTTTGATAGCTACTGTGCCAAAAGTCGACAAGCTCATCATCCTTTGTTATTTTAATGCTAGACGCCCAGAAGAAAGATTTGTAGAGGCTGGAGTAACTGGTCCCAGAACTGGGATCCCAGAACGTAGGTGGCTGGACATATCCCCATTCTTGGAATCGTTGAGGCTTTAAGTGCTGTGTTGGGGAATAACCACGTTTTTGCATGAAGTTGGATCCTCATACTTGTAGGCTTGCAACGGATCTGCCAACGCTTCACAGATCATTGGTTCTCCTTCAACCGGGTCACATCTTGCGACAAATGCAGAAAGCTTCAGAGCAGTGAAAGCCTCATGTGTGACAGTTAGGCTTCTCACAGCCCGATTGAACTGTTTGCTAGCAAGCAACTGGTATGTTGTTAATGCAGCGTAAACATCACCGTCAGAAATCCAGCTATCAAGCATCACCCCAACATGTATTGCACCTATCATTGTGCAAAGTGCTATTTTAATCTGTAATTTATCTTTGAATTGCACTGGATATGGAGTTATACAGCGTACACATCATTGTTATTATTACGGTTATTATATTATGTTATTATTTTTGTCTTACCACCAACCTCCAATAACGTTTTCGTCAAATCCTACAATTTTGATCTCAAGAAAATCAACATGGAAGAAGTCGAGATAGTGCCCGTCATTTGTCGCCCAAACAAATCAGTTTGTCTACTTAAGCAGGGGACCCTTCTGTCTCCGACATATCCACGTGCAGCCAGCCAGCCGCCTCTGGCCGACATAACCGTTATAGTCCTCAAATAGACCCATCTCCGTTTGAAAATATTTTTTGGGAGCAAAAAATCGCTAAATGGGGCATCGTCTCAAAATCACTGCCACTTTATCCGAATGACATGGACCCGTAGGTAAATCTATCCCCAACAGCCCTAGTGGTCGTAACAGTGGTACCACAAAGTGCTCGGGAACCAGTAGTGTGAACAAGTGTTGTTGTGTAAAGTAGCTTAATCAGTAGAAGACACTACGTGATGTACATAGGTCTACATGCTGTGTACAAGTTTTATGATCCTTACTTCTGAGTAAACCCTCAACAGTTTTGTATATGTTGCCGCAACATAAAACTATTTTTGTGTGCGACATAAAATTTTACAGAAAGCACAAACAGCAACAACTGCAATAGTAACGTACATAGATTTATGGGACATCAGTGACACGTGACAGAAATGTCTGCTGGAGATTGTCATCAGTGATGGCGTTCACTTCTCTGCTCGGTAAACTTGTCGTCACCATTTCCGTCTCCAGTTTTGTCTTCTTCACTCACATCATCAAATATACCAAGAATTTGCGTGTTCAATTTCTTTTCCTCCTCGTTTGTAGTTGCCGTTTTTAATACACTCATCAATCCCCATGGGTGCTGTAAGCTGCAGCCAAGGCAGCTGTTGAGCAGTTCAAGAGCCTCTTGGCAGCCGTGCTGAAAATTTGCGAGATTCGTTTCCATGACATTCTTGCTCACATTCAGTTCGGTCTCGATCGGATTTTCAAGGTACAAAGGCGAGTTCTCTGGCTTTGAAAATGTTTTCCCTGATACGAGCGAGATGGCATGTTTGCCAAAGTTGAACTTTGTGTAGAATTCTAGAAAGCTCTTCAGGAGTTCGTCTGCAACAAGAGGGAAATCATCTAGAGAAAAATGCATGTAGTGTTATGTCAAAATCTTACCCACTTCCAAAATGCTGAAAAATTAACACACACACATCCTAGATGAACATCTTTCAGAGCAGTCACCATACCGCCATTAGATTTTGAAGGAATTATTAAGGTTTTATACGAATGCTTGGTCCAAAGCAATTAGTTTCAATCCTAATTAGTCCTAGAAATATACAGGCTAATAAACAGACTCAACCTTACAGCTGGTCAAACTGAGATAAGACATGCTCACACAAAGTCAGAAATAGGTAATAGATCATTCAACCATGAGACAATGTGTAAGATTCACGATTTAATACTTCCTGGTGAAAATTTTAGAAAATTACACATTTCATGGTATTTTTTTTGCCATGAAAAATTAAACAACTTAAAGGAATATTCTGCGAGAATAAATTAATATAAAGAAATTTTGCAGGATGGGACACAAATAAAGGAAATTAAAGGAATTTCTTTTAAAATAAAGGAACGGCATAACCACTGTCATAATGAACTAAGGATGAACGGACCTAAAGACTGTGTATTGCAGCCTGCTGGTACCCGTGTGACGTCACTTGTGAAGCTACAATCAATGTCATCGACAGCCTTCTGCTCAGTTGGGTCTGCGTGAACATACAAAAAGATACAGTATATAAAAGTATCTGGTTTGCTATATTCTCTGCAGAAAACCAACCATAAGGTTGTTATGGCAATGTCTGAAAGGAACACTGATGACTAATAAAGCAATGTGACAGTAACAGAGGCTACTTAAAATTACATGTCACACTTAGGGGACATCTCAGTGTAGTTAGTCAATCAGCCGTTACTCCGTCTAGACACCAAACAATCACATATCCACAGCAGAATGGGCTTAGTCCAAAATATTTATATATTGTTCAGTCAAGTGGCATACTAAGTTATCAACACGGTGTCAAGAATAATGTTAAACAACAACAACTTTTTCACACTTAATAGAGCACACATAGAAATGGATATAACGTATAACAGAAAATATAGCATTTATCAAATAAGTATTAAATTATTTAATTTGATTTATTATATAAGTATTAATTAAATATGAAAGTCAGCCATGCTTACATGATCTTTGCCCATGCTTACATGATTTTTGATGCTTACATGATCTTTGAACCCCACAGTGTGACAATGAAATAAACGTTACGAAAATCATACAAATCCAAAAACCGATTTTAGCTTCTCTTTAACCAGATAGTGTATTTCTTGTGATACCCGCCTAAAGGCCTGTCATGTTTTTGAGTTAAAACTGAAAAGTCTGTCCAAGGAAGAATGTAAAAGTACATGTTGAACATGCAGTGTCCCACATGATTTTATTTCTTTACCATAATTCTCCCAATAATATGTACTAAACCTGAACAGAATTAGCCCAATACTTAATAAAATATTGAATTCCAAAAGGTTGTAATTTATATGTAAACAGTAAAAACATATATTAGCTCAATGTGACCTATGAAATTAAAAATTATGCGGTTGTAGGGCTGTCAACAAGCCAATATTGTGTGTGGCGGTGGCTGTATGTGTAACTAGAACCAAGAATATATTACTAAAATTGCTGTATTTGGAATGTGAAAGAATAATACTAGAAGGTGCCTTCTTAACAGCACTTCTGATTTTCATTTGGGAGGCTGGGTAAAGTATGCAAATATAGTTATTACAACCACTTCACGCATGCAAAGTTCTTTGCTGCATACCTAGTATATAATTAGACACATTATCACAATTCTTTTTTAAAATCGAATACATAGGTTTTGTAGTATCATTCAAAATTAATTATACATTCGTAATGATAATGCTTGAACAGCATTCATTTGTCCATTCTGCTACCAGAAAAGCCAAAATTTGAATTCAACTACAGTCAAACCTCGATATTAATGTCACCCACGGGACTGGGCTAGTGACCTGAATGTCAAGGTATCCGCATTAGCAGGACTAATGTCCTATACTTTACTGCTATGTAAATAGCTATGGACTGTCCTAGAGTGACCGTAATAGCGAGTTGGCTGTATTACTAAGGTAAACATAAAGCGAGGGTCGACTGTATTTCAAAAACTGGCTAATGTGTGCATGTGGATCACACCTGTTTGACAAGCACAGGTCGTACTCCACCTCGCAACCGGCGTGTCGGAACTTGACAATGGGCACACGGGCGTTCACAATGAGATGAACGTGCTGGAAATGTGGCATGAAGTGTCTCAAGATACCGGCGATCGTGTCCAGACACTGCTGCGTGTGCTGACGTATATATATATATATATATATATATATATATATATATATATATATATATATATATATATATATATATATATATATATATATATATATATATATATATATATTATATTACATGTATACGAATTAAGGATTGCCTTTGGTAGTCTGTCACGCAACATTTTAGCATTGGCGTGTGCATGCGACATATGCTACCTTCGGTTCCTCACTCTCCAACTCGAGGACCATATCGAGATCGCAGTCAAACCGTCCAAAGCTGTTCATGGACGAGCCAAAAGGTGTGATGATGCTTTGGTGCAGAAGCCCTTTCAAGGTCCCTTGAAGCGGAGAACACACAAAGAATCGCAGCCTCGTCTTTATCTCAATGATTCTCAGCTTCTTGTACATGACCATCATTTGGTCAGATACCAGAAACACAGAAGAGGCAAACACGAAGTGGAATATGAAGGTATCAAAGGTGGGCTGGCATACAAAATTCAAGTACTACTACCACCCCTGGCTAGCGAAGGTGTCTGTCAGGGGTAATGTAGTACTACTACCACCCCTGGCTAGTGAGGATGTCTGCCAGAGGTACTGTAGTACTACTACCACCCCTGGCTAGTGAGGATGTCTGCCAGAGGTACTGTAGTACTACTACCACCCCTGGCTAGCGAGGGTGTTTGTCAGGGGTACTGTTGTACTACTACCACCCCTGGCTAGTGAGGATGTCTGTCGGGGTACTGTTGTACTACTACCACCCCTGGCTAGTGAGGATGTCTGCCAGAGGTACTGTAGTACTACTACCACCCCTGGCTAGTGAGGATGTCTGCCAGAGGTACTGTAGTACTACTACCACCCCTGGCTAGCGAGGGTGTTTGTCAGGGGTACTGTTGTACTACTACCACCCCTGGCTAGTGAGGATGTCTGTCGGGGTACTGTTGTACTACTACCACCCCTGGCTAGTGAGGATGTCTGCCAGGGGTACTGATGTACTACTACCACCCCTGGCTAGTGAGGATGTCTGTCGGGGTACTGTTGTACTACTACCACCCCTGGCTAGTGAGAATGTCTGCCAGGGGTACTGTTGTACTACTACCACCCCTGGCTAGTGAGGATGTCTGCCAGAGGTACTGTTGTACTACTACCACCCCTGGCTAGTGAGGATGTCTGCCAGAGGTACTGTAGTACTACTACCATCCCTGGCTAGTGACGATGTCTGCCAGGGGTACTGTAGTACTACTACCACTCCTGGCTAGTGAGGATGAGCAAATGTTACTCAAAAGCTCTTGAATAATTTCTTTTATTTAAAGGAAAACATGAATAAAATACCAAACGAATCTCAATTATTGTACCCACTTACAGGTGTACATACTTACAGATTCAGCTGTTAACAGATCAGTATCAACGAGTTCTTTTGGACGGTCAACAGTTATCCGATTGTCAAAATGGTCATTCGATGAAGATTTCTGGTTGCCATTTTTTCGGAAAAATATAAACCGGCTTTGCGCTGGGATTCGCTTCTCATTCGGAAAATGTTGTGTATTGGCAATCAATCGATTAACTGATGCCATGTCACGGTATTCGACCAATGCATAGTGCTGAAACACAACAACGCATAATAACAGCAATAAAAACGAAAAGAAGAACATGTATACATCACTATATATATCTGGATATTAATCTATTATAATCAATTACACTAGTACATGTTGTAGCCAGGGTTGGCATGTAATGAAGTAAAAGTACTTCGTTACAATACTTGAGTAGTTATTTAAAGTAATTGGCGTGTAATGAAGTAGAATTTTGACTAAATACTTTTACTTGTAACGAAGTAGTTCGATCTAAAGTAAAGCGACTTTTTACTCCGTTACTTTAATTTACTTTGCAATATATGTTCGTTAAATTTTATGCGAAACCGCTGCTGCCGGTGGCGCTCCACAGTCAACGACATTTCAAAAACTGCTCATAGTCGCCAGGCCAAAAGCTATTGATATCATTCAATCGCATGCCAGTTCGCGATCATATTTGCATGCATACCTCTCTTCGGGAGGTATGCATTGTTATAGGCAGAGTGGTTGTAAAACAGTTGTCAAATGCAAGTTGTGTAATTTATATAGTATTACTTATGATTTTGTTGTTATTTCTAAGTGTTGTACTTTTACTTCTACTTTTACTTCAAGTACTTTTGAAAAGTAGTTTTACTTTTTACTCAAGTACTTTTTTACAAAGTAATTTTACTTTTACTCAAGTAGCTTTTAGGTTAATTACTTTTCCTCAAGTACAAAATTAAAGTAATTCAGTCAACCGTGGTTGTAGCCAAACTCAACAATCAAAGTCAAAGATGTAATCATGCGCTGTAATCACTGCAACAGTATATTATGTATAAGCCATATAATCGATTATAATAAATGTAATATTTCTCATTTTACAATTTCATTGTTACTTTATTTCTACCACAGCAGACACATATAATTAAAAGGTTGTTTCCATATTTTACGACCTGTATAGTATATACTGTAATTGCAATAAAATATACATAATAATAATCAAAATTGCAACTGTCTTTTATAGTGGTGTATTTAGGGGGCATGCCATTGGGTCGTTGCCCTCTGACTTACAATAAAAAAAAATCCCTGTTGCACCGCTACATGGTATCATGGGTGACTAGGCGTGGCCCCCTTTGCGAGAATCCTAGATATGCCACTGGTCCTTCAGTACTGTGACTATAATAAAGATTTTGCAAACAAACACCGACCACTTACTACACTAACTACATTGAGTGCTGCCAATCACTGACCACTTGTTAAACTATCCACATAAAGTGCTGCCACCCATTGACCACTTGCTAAACTAGCCACATCAAGTGCTGCCACCGACTGGCCACTTGCTAAACTAGCCACATCGAGTGCTGCCACCCATTGGCCACATCACTCACTTGAACTTTACCGCTTCATTCATGATTATCCCATTTGCTGAACCATGGATGACGTACCCTGTTGTTCTTCTTGTAAGAGAAGACTTGGTGTGTTGCGCTCTCAGCTTCGAGTCGTCGTTGGTGCTGCATCTCGGTGTAGCTATATTGGTCTGTAAAAGGCATCTTCACAACTATAGTCTTTACAACTTTTTCTTTCAAGGTATTTGTGTCTTCAAAGGAAGTGATTAGCAGATCTTGGTCACTTCCACTAGAGATCTCATGTATTCTGCATGCTTTTCAATGAAAATACTGGTGGCTAAATTGGCTGAAATGCATAACCTTTGCTTAGCCAAATGTGATATCATGTGGTATATGGCCCAAATGGCCACCAGTAGCACAGGCTTCTGGAATCATGTTAGAAATTCACCTCTGCACACACGGCAGTGTCACACCAACTCAGATCCGACCATACAGCCAAGATGCCACTGGACCAGTGTGGCTGAAGTATAAGCTTGGTCAAATACAATTAAAATACCGCCTGTTTATGTTTTAATCCAGTCCAAGTCAAGAGTGCAATTTTTTTTATTTTCGTTAATTTAAATAATGTCAACAAACTTCACTTTGACACACTGTGCGACTAACGTCATCTTAGCATCAGGTTTCTAGGGGAATCAGTCCAGTTTGAGTGACACTCCAGTGCCAGAGACTCGGCCCAGGCCCAGGGCAACGGGCAGGGCCCAGGCCAAGCATAAGTTTGATGATAAGCAGTAGGACCTAGGTAGGTATATAAAAAAGAATTCAAATCAATCAGATGATCATTTAAATGGTTCTACAAGATAGAGTGTCTTATGAAGTTTATAACACTTTTGGAATTGTGTTGATATCTACATTATTTCCGAAGTTATTCCACTTTTTGATCTCTGAAAATTAGCATTGATGTCTATACAATTTGGTTCTATTTCTTATCACCCGGAATGCTGAGGACTGTATTTCATTTATATGAAAATAGCAATAGTTTTTAATGTATTGAACATATTGATGTGAAATAAAAAGATATATGACCCAGAAACTAATGTTAATAATATATTACCTTGACATGACCTAATTAGTTGACCTACATTTGATCTATTTACATGGAGTAAAGGCATTATTTGGTTGTAATTAATTAGGAAATGGGTTTATCAAACTTTTATGGGATGGAAATTGTCAATGTATCTACTTCAATGTCATGTGACTTGGTAACTCCATATTTTTGATGACCTAATTAATTGACCTACATTTCACATTTGACCTATTTACGTGGATTAATGGGCTAATTTAGCTGTTATTTAATAGGTAATGGGCCTATTTAACTTTTAATGGATGGAAAATGTCAATTTATCAACTTGAATACTATGTGACCATGTAATTTTACATTACCTAATTAGTTTACCTGCATTTCACACTTGACATATTTACATGGAGTAATAGCATGGTAATAAGTTGGTCCACCCATTCAGGGCTAGGGGCATCAAATAATTGTATGTGTTTAGATTATATTACAGTTAATTGTACATATTACACCATGTATTAATTATGAAAAGGTTATAGCATGTTATTCAAAAGCAACTATTTATTTTTATATGTACATACGTTTCTTCAGACAATGTCAATGCCTATCTACGTTCATCATATTTTTTATTACTAGCAGGCAAATGCAATATTGTGTCAATGTTCCACAAGCACACTGTCTCAGCATCAAGCTCATGATTTTGCTTATCATATTAGATGAGTGTATGACAATAATTTCCATGTGTAAGAGTATATGGTTATCGTAGACTCCACCACATTTGTCAAAACCAGAATTGATCACTTTGATGTTGCTCATCGATGGAAGATGAATCTATCTCAAATTGTCACTGAAGAAAGGAACAGTTGTCCTGAGATGAAGTCTTATATGATGTTGCAATAGTGGATACAGTGTTATCCAAGGTGTTCATCATTCGATCCATTTGTATCGTAACAGCCGATTGTAATCCATATAATTCACAAACTAGCTGAAGTCTGTACACACAAGTTGCTGTTGAATACCTTTACCTGTAACACAAAATACTTTTGAATAATTAAATTAATAATTATAATATTATATATATATATATATTATAATATTATCAGATGATAAAATTTACAAATATCAAAAGTACATTTTATAACAGTAAATCTTGCACAAACAAAAACTGGATCTTCTAAAATCTAAGATGTCAAATAATGTGTAAAATTAAATAATGATATTCAAGTGGGCATAAATTATCACTGCAAATTAAAATTAACAAAACACAAATAGTGGCAGATATTAAGTATAAAATATGCATAATCAAATATTAAAGTGAAAAGTATCAGCAGCTTTAAAAATGATTACTTGGTTTTTAACAGTAAGCACTGGACCGAACGTATAGGTATATACAAATACACAACAATTTTTATTCATCATAAAGCATTCCTTATCAATGCATATTCTACACAACTCACACCAGTTATTACAATTTACAAATTATATAATCGGTAAAAAAGGTATGCAATAATACGCAACAAAAAACAAAAAAACATAATTTCTGACATAACAAATAGTAAATACTGCTACACAAACTACAAAAATGCATATATAACAAATGCTATAAAAAATCATCTTGCAGTAATTTACCTTTCGTGATGTTTAACATAAAAATATTGACGGATAGACAAAAATAATACATAACTTTTATCAACAAAACATGCAATTAGTTAACTGCAGGAATACGGATGTCAACGGATTACGATGCGACGAATGGTTTTTAAAATATTCGTTTACGCGAAGCCACCGACCGTAGCTTCCGAACGACAAAACAAAAAAAAATAGCAAATTAGGCTTTTCCCGCGACCATGTGACGCGAGAGTCACGCCTTCGTACCAAATATGGGACACGTAAAACGATGCTATTTTGGTCGAAAAGAAAGTGACGCCATCTAGCGGAACTTAATATGCCTAACCTAGGATAGGTAGCCGTTTCCATGGTTACCTAAGTGAGAAATTTAACTATCGCCAGCTGAAAAATCACCCAATATATCAAATGAGGCACGTCGTTTTTGTATCATGACTTATCCGATCTGACAGGCTAAATACTAAATATTCGCATGAGTTTACATAATATCGCCCACAATCCTGACCTTGGTAGGGAAATAACGCTGACAACAACACGTAATCGTTATACACACCTTTGTTATGCTTAGCCTTAGGCCTTAGCCTTAGTTACAACAGTAAGTGGCGTCGGTTTGCCAATGACAGTCAGATTTTCTTTTATTGTAGTTTGACAACTGACAGCTAACACTTTTCGAAGCCACATGATGAAGCAGGACCGCAGCATCTAGCGTTTCTAACGGTACTGTTTATGCTGAGGCGTCACAGAATACGACAGAAACATTTATTTTTATAAAACGAAAGAAAACATGGCATTGTTCTGTGAAATATGTAACGTCGAAATCCCATCCGGTACGTTGTTGATGTTAGCCATAGCATAGGCATAGCCACAGGCAGCCGTACATGTCATAATCCATACTTATGTTATAGTTATTTTAGTAGCATTTTCAAGTTTAGTTATTAAACTTTGATGTCCACGAGAAGCCAAGTCCAAGGCCAGGGGTGAAGGTGTATACAGCTGGCGGTGGCCTAGGCTAGGGCTAGGCAAGAGACTCGCCTTATTTGGAGCACATTTCTTATACTTCTTGATGACATTATGCAGATGGTATGACACAGAATACATACTTAGCGAAGTTAGTGGGTATCAGCAGTGGCTCAGCTAGATTGACTAGTGAGATTGTCAATGCACTTTTACCTGTCCTTAAGCGACAGGGTGACAATGAATGGTTGGATCCAAATTACATGTCCGTTGTCCACATTGGCCAGGTAGCCACTATGGACAGTTAGACAGTGCTAACTAATAGCAAGTAATTTGGGACTTTTAAAAGTGTCCGTTATAGACAGTGTCTTCACAATTTTCACGGTCGTTCATTTTGGGGTGCAGTAGCAAGGGGCCTGTATATTAGCCGGAACGAGCCGGAACGAGCCCGGAACGAGATTGATTTGCTAAATGCGTGGATTACGTGATCAGTATAATGATTTCACTTGAATGTGTAGTGAGATAACGTAATAATGCAACTTTTTCACCAAGTGGGAAATAATTACACGTACATTAAGATATGTTTTGGGCTCCCGGAACGATAACTTATTGACGATCGGCGGCCATGTTTTGGCTGTTCCGTCTATTGAACATCACAACTGACATTAGTGGGTTACTCATGGTGATCTCGGCCTGCATGTAATGGTTGCTCCGTTGGGGGGGGGGGGGTTGATTGATAGTATGGGTGTGTGTGGTCATCAATAGCCATTATTATATTTTAGTAATTTCCTTGTATATTTGACATTTCCTTAATAATATTTAATGACTGCATAAGTTAAAAGTAAAAACAATTTAAATGTGACTATTTAAACACAACCTAACTTATAAAAACGACACAAAGCCAGAATGTAAAAAGAAATCTGGATGTTTATTTTTTATAAAGCATGCATACATGTATTAATTCGTACAACAATTATGACATTTTTAAAAACAATATAAAATCATACATCCATGATCCAGGGCAGTGGGAAGGCACAGGCTTATTTGATGGCGACCTGCACTCGCCATGTTGTAACACCGTCATTGGGTTTACATGGAATTTTTCTAGACATAGCAGCGCCACCTACTACATCTTCCATACTCTGGTAGTGTCATAAAAAAAAACAATGGATCACAGTATATAGTATACTTGGTTACTAATACAAAACATGACCATGTGCCCCTAGTGATATCGATTTAGCTGCATTGGCATACCAATTTAGCTGCGTAGCACCAACAAATATAACATATTAGTCTAAAGCTTTAATAAATACTAATACACCAGCTAGTATCCTACACGGAACACACTAATAACATACTCGTCTAAACACTAAACAAAACATGGTCTACATACAAATCACCAAAACGTACTAATTCCAAACATAAATACATACTAACCAAAAAATAGCCTACATGAAACACACTAATATAACACACTTTTCTAATACAGACAAACTGTGTACTAAAATAACTATTAAAAATGAACTACACGCATTTGATGAACTGCTTGCTTGTTTGTCGAACATCTCTGACCACCTGTCAACAAAAAATCCTGGCAGTAACTTGTCCAACTGTGCAAAACATCAATCACATCACACACAGCCACACACTCCACACACAGCCACACACAGCCACACACTCACACAAACACATGTACAACAGTTAGAGTGAACAGTTTAGTTGATTGAAATGACAGTCATATACAAAACATTGGAAAAGAATGATGATCAGAGAGAAATAAGATAATATTTGCAGTTGATGAAACCCTGTAAAATAGTAAGATAACATAACTAGAAAGATAAAATGAATAGCATTATCAAATAACATAGACGCCTGCTGACAGCAGTGCTGTTGTAGCTTCCAGCGTCTTAGTATTTGATTATCGCTACACCACCGTGTACAGTAAGAAAGAATAATAAGTTTGTAGATGATTCAGGTAGTTTTACAATGTGGGCATAACCACTGCTGTGGGAGAGCTGTATTCTCGAACCCAACACAGACCTTGTGATGCCAGGCATCACAGAGATCACAGCCAACCATGTCAGCATGTATTATGCATAAAAAACAATCCTAATAAAACATAATGTGTTGTAGAACAAGAATTTTTTTTTACCCCAAAAAATAACAAATCATGAAGCAATCAAGAGATATGCATTTACACAAATAAAATATATACACATCATCTGTGCAGACATATTATCTAGGGATTTGTAACTTAGCATTTCTGATATGTACCATGTATTATTATTATTATTATAAAACTACTCGGGTCGGGTCGAATTAACATGCTGTTATATAACAGTGACACGAGAACATGCATAGTGAACAAGTAACAAGGTCCTACCTCAAACTGTGAGAAAGCCGAATTGATTGTGTCATCCAGTGCCAGCTCCTCAATCTTGTAGCCAGAAAAACTCAACGTAGGGATGCCAAAATCTCTAACATTGCAGTGCAGATATTTGATGTGTGAATCTCCGATAATAACAGTTGTCATGATGAACTTGATAGTACAAGACACGAGAGCAAATGAGTGACCTATTCCAGATGTCATGGCTTATATGACAGTGAGTGAGCACAGGTAGTGAGCACATCTTTCTTTCTTCATTCTGCCTAGAAATGTTTTGTTTCTCATGAGGCAATCAACAAGATTACCTTAGTGAGTTTAAATTAATCCCATTATACTGGTAGTTCTATTGTAGAATGAGTCCTTTTGCATGTGGACACCCTAGTGATTTCATAATACCAGGGTAAAGTACTATTGCAATAAATTTTACATTCACATCCCTATTCACTAAACAAGGCAGCTCATTGCAAAGGTGCTAATCCTGATTTACAATGCTGTTGATTGCCTGAGTTGTAATTGCAGTAGGTACTGAACCCTGAATAGACAAGGGCTCCATTAAACAATAAGTAAGAAATGAAAGTACTAGTATGCACAGTTACAAAGAAAATTTGGTGAAAGTGGATTCACAAGTCAGACAATGATTCAATAATCTGACCATTACAGAGCACATTTACAAAGAACATGGTGTGAAGTAAATTTCCTTAATGATAAATAACAACGATGCATAGTTACACGGGCGCCTTAGGTACACAACACGAGAGAGGCCCAATATAAATTGTGTATCAAATTCCGAATCTAACATAAGTAATTATTCCATAATTTATTCTTTTAAATTCACTCATAAATTGCATTATGCACAACAACAAAAGGCCGCTCCTAAAAAAGAATTTAGTTGTAGTGTTCATTGTGTAACACTAAAGAATAAAAAACAGTGCCATGTAGTATACAATATTTTAATAAATGTTTAATTTTCTACAAAAAATGTTGCGTTACATAATAATGTAATATAACACCAATATTCAATACGTGGAATGAAAGTTTTATTCACCAATAGCGTATTGGAAAAGGGTTAACAGAATAAGTATAATATAATATAGTTACCTGTAAAACATATTATAAAGTAAATTATAATACATAGTCATAGAAATAATATACATAATGATGTTGTGTAGAATGGTGTAGTTAAACTGTATCATTTCAGATTTACTTCATTTTATTTAGATATAAATTATTTCATATACCAGTACACATCCCAATCAGTGATCACCAGTATTAATGCAGTAGATGGTGTATGAATAATAACCCATTAATGTAAGGCCGCCCACTAGGTGATGTTCAATAGACGGAACAGCCAAAACATGGCCGCCGATCGTCAATAAGTTATCGTTCCGGGAGCCCAAAACATATCTTAATGTATGTGTAATTATTTCTCACTTGGTGAAAAGTTGCATTATTACGTTATCTAACTACACATTCAAGTGAAATCATTATACAGATCACGTAATCCACACATTTAGCAATTCAATCTCGTTCCGGCCTCGTTCCGGCCTCGTTCCGGCTAATATACAGGCCCAGTAGCAAGTGGGAAAGCACCTTAATGTTAATCGAGGGGACCAGGGTTCCAGTCCACCTGCTGCTGTTTTGAAACTTGTGCAATTTCGTTCACCCCACTTTGCCTGTTTCTTTTTAATCCATGATTTGAAAGATAGATTGGTTGTATTGGGGGGGATTAGCAGGTGGTTCGTTTGGCGTCGTGCACTGATATAATTTTAGCAAAATAACATTGTTTATTTCCTATCATTGTTCATAAGAATGCTGACTTTGAACAAAGACAGTTTTTCGCTATGACTACTGATGGTAACAACTTGAAGGACAAGACATTTTCACAGGTACCCACATATTGATCTCATTAAAAAATGTCATGTAATGGGTGAGAGAGGGTTCCAGGTTATGCAACGTAGGTGTTGTGTAGTATAATATATAGTATCTTGATATTATCGCTTTGCAATCAACTGTCTCTTGCAGGGCCAATTTCTTCGTCAAGTTCCAATCACCAGAGACTGTGTCCGCTGTCCTGTCGCCACAGTTTGGCCCCGTATATATTGGCAACTGTAGACTAACCATCAAGCTGCGAGAATATCGACCGTCACACCAGCAGCAAAACGCCAAGCACCACCCAAGATGTCCACTGATGACACCTCAAAGAATGACGATAGTGCTTTGCTGCTAAAACTTCGCAAATGTGCAGATGTGAGTTTAAATTTTATTAAATTGGTCACATCCACTAGGAGTATTAATCTGATGTGATCAGTGACTATGGCTGGAGAGATATAATAATAATATTAATACATTTCTTATATATAGCACTAAGTTTAAATGCAGTGTGTCAGTTTACACAGTATGCATATGCAAGTACCATTTCAAACAGGAACCTGTTAAATGAGGTCCTGTCCACCCACTGGCATTATACTGTGTTGTTCATCCCCAAATTGAAACAATGAAGGCTCAACATAAAGGTCCCACAATTTATTTGTTTGTCTCATTTCAGACAAATTTGAGAAAAAAAATCAGCAGATTTGTTATTTAGGTTTGGCATCAGTCAAACTATTAAATTATTTTTTACAACAAAAATGGCAGAAGTGGCTCCACCTTTATAATTATACTATGACATAGGTTGAAAAAATTAACAAGCTAGAGTGTGTGGTAAACCAAGCTGCCAAATCCATCCATGTTACACCACTTCACAGCTTGCACTGTCATTACATGACAAAGAAGAAAGAAAGCATCTTACACAATGCAACACATCCACTACACACCACATTCATTCCAGCGAGATCAGGCAGGCAGTATCTGTCCATTTCTGCATGCCCTGTCCGTTACACCAGATCTTTTGTACCATCTGCCGTCAGGGCCCTTAACTCATGATTGCTAAGTTACGGAGGGGTATGTGCGAACTATAGAAATATATACATACATGTTCTTGCTGGTTCTTTTTTTTAGTCTTGTGTTTGCATTAAGTTGAGTATTTTCCTTGCAGGTTTTTTTCTTTGTATTTTTAACTCCTTGCCGTAGTTTATCAAATGTATATCCATGTTTTCGGACCAATAAAGGTATTCTTATTATTCACACTTGTTATTTTGTTATTATTATTATTAGGCTATTCACACTTTTGCAAGTTACTCAATGATTTTAACCAAAGTTATAATTATGACTGCGCATAATGCTTAAGGTAGCTGGGGCAGCTAACATGGCAGTTGATTTTTTTATTCTTTCCCTCATAACATGCTAGGAAATATTGAACTGAACGTTGACACCACACATAATCACCTGGCACTAACGTTGTATTTCGCCAATCCATCCTTTAAAAAACAGTCCTTTTGGAAATCCCCTGACTTCTTAGAAATGCTGACGATGTTTTCATAATAACAACTGCATGTGCTTCGATCTTCAAACCAGCTTTATTCGTTCGCCGTGAGTGCGGAACACTGTCTGATTACTGTGATTCCAGTACACATCAGTATTATATCTACTTAATTAAATCATGTCCTTTTGCCAGCAAATGTCAGTGCTAATGTAGTTTATTGTGCCTTTGAAGCTATAACGGAAACTGGGAAGTAGATGTGACCTGGTGGTGACCCTGCGGACAATGGGCCAGTCAAAATGTCCGTAAACATGCCCTGCCACATATTTGTCAGATAGCTTGCGTAACCTGATATGATATATGACAATGTACAGGGCAAAGTGAAATGACCGTTATGTTTTGTCAACAATACATAAAACGTCGGTGAAAAACATCACATTTCAAGCATGATATGCATATCTATTGACATTTCTGTTATCACTAACAACCAGGAAATGATGCTTAATTTACTATGTTAGAAAAACTACAATACTTACAACACTGCAATTTGGCGTATGAACGCGTCTTACATGTAGGCACCATTACACGAATTAGAACTACGATTGGTGAAGGGTTTGTGTCAAAAATACACTGCCACTTTAGGCTGTCATTCAACTGTTTGTGCACTTATTCATGGTGGTGTAGCACACGTAATTCGTTTATGTTAATCACAAATTTCCATAAAGTTATCAGTGTCATACTTATGTGTATGCAATTTCTTTGGGGATTTTCTCAAAACGATATAATTTTGCATTTTGTGGCTATTTTTTCTCATTTACAAAAATGTTTTTAAAATCTTGTAACATAACCAAATAAACAAAAAACTCAAAAATGTATTAATCTGGAATATTTTATGGTATTTCAACTACAATGTGAAAAAATGGTTAATTTATCTTAAACACTTCTACTGAAACTACTCAATTCAAGACAAGCATATAATAGCTGCCCCACCTACCTTAAACTATTCACATACTACAGATTTGAACATCAGTGAATCTTATAATAGGCTAAATCACTCGGGGAGGGAGTTTTAAAGTTATATTATTTCCTTTCATGCAGGTAAAGCAGCAGATGAATCTACTTCAGAAAGAGATTCAGCTCAGCTGCCAAGAAATTCAACAAAGGGAGCACATACGTCGGCAACTGCAAGAGCTATTCCAGAGCAGGATACCAGGTTGGCATTCAAGGGCCATCTCAAACATATCGCATTGACATCACAAACATATCACAATGACGTCACAAAACATCACAATGACGTCACACACATATCACAATGACGTCACAAACATATCACAATGACATCACAAACATATCACGATGACATCACAAATATCACTGTGATGTCACAAACATCACAGCGATGTCACAAACATCACAATGACATCACAAACATATGGCAGTGATGTCACAAACACATCCACAACCATAGTTATATTCTTAGCCAATAGGTTTTGTTCATGTTGTGAATATTGTCTATTAGCTGGATGAAATATGCTGTTTGTATTGCATTGCTATATATGTATGTTTATATGTAATATACATTTTTATGTTTATTAATTAATAGTAAAACATATAAAGCACATATTTATACTTTACTCTGTATTTTCTTCTTTAAATCCACTGAGCATACCTGATAAATTACTAACATCTTTTAATAAAATGTTTGACAAACTTTTCTTTACTTTGTTCAGGCTGTCAGGTGTTTCTATTTGGGTCATCGGTCAGTGGCGTGGGCATGCATGGATGTGACATGGACATCTTTCTGGACATTCCCACTGACCACTCAGTTCAGCAGAATGACCACTCTGATGACCAGGTTGATATTACTATGCAAACCTCAGTTCAGTTGGAAAATTTTTATTTTGCACAGTTTGGGCAGATCACCAAAGAAAACAGAGGGAAAGGGTTAGACTGCAACTATGATGGGAGGACTAGGTAAAGAGGGGTGTTCAAAAAGCACAGGAAGTGACAAGTGGAAAGGGTTAATAGCTGGTGTGGTGCAGCAGTACAAAAACTAGCCTCACCCCTTATAAAGGGAGCAAGGAAAGGGATATCAGCGGGGGTGGTGCAGCAAGAACATATAATTACAGCCGTTCAGGAATTACTATTACATATGTCCATATTATGCTTACAATTATATACGATGTAAGTTATTACAAATATGATCACATTTACAAAAATACAATTATGACTATGATTGCAAGTATATTTTTGATTGGATAGGATTTGAGCTTGTGGGGGCCGTCATTTGTGTTGGAATAGATACAGTTTTACTATGGTTTTACAATAAAAACCCAACAAGATTTCATACCTTTAAAATATGTGGATTAATTTATTGTTTTCTGTTCCTTTAGTGTTCTGCCATACTAAATTCAGCAAGCGATGATTTCACCAATGTGTTCGTGACTAAAGCAACCCGTTGCCTGTTGATAAAGTTTGAACACGTCCAGTCTGGTCTCAAATGTGACCTGTCCATGAACGAAAGGTGAGTTGTGATGACCGGCATTCTTAATCTCTTTTATGCAATTCATTAGTTCATTGTTGCCTATGTTTTTATTATGCTACTTAGCTTTAAGAATTATTGATGTAACAAATATATATGTACTGTATGTACATTAAAATATATTTGTTCAGTGAATCTGGCATGCCATCATTCTCTTGTCTATGATCAACTCCTATGGATAAATGCTTGCTAATACAAGTCTCCTCCCCACGGTGCATTTGACTCCCACCAGGGTGTTCTTGCCATGTCCCCAGGGTGACCACGTCTCCACACACCCTACAGGTAGGTATCCTGACCTCCTTCCTTCGGTGTATTTACCTTCTCCCTGGAGGTGTACTCATTTCCTTCCTCGGGTGTCTTGCTGTCTTCCCCAGATATCCATATTGCCTCCCTAGGATCTCTTGGCCTCCTCCCCATGCTGAAATGATCTCCTCTCTCTGGAGTTTCCTCTCCTCGTCTGCTGACAGAATGTCCTTGTCTCCTACGGTGACTGTTCCCTGTCTCTTACCTCATGTCCTCTAGTTCTGCTATCCTTCTTGAGTGAGAAAAACATATTTTTATCAATATTTTCATACCCATTCGATATCTTAAAAACTTCAATCTGATCTCCTCTTAACCTCCTTGTCTCTAGAGTTGTTAAACCACATTCTTTCAGGTGTTCTTCATAACTAAGGTCTCTCAGTTCTGGAATCATTTTAGTTGCTCTCCTTTGTATGTGTTCAAGCGTATTTATATCCTTCTTACGATATGGTCTCCATGCTTGTATACAGTATTCTAAATGAGGTCTAACTATTGCTTTATACAGAGGTATAATTAACTTTTTTCCCTTGTATGTTATGTTTCTTCTAATCAATCCAAGAATTTGATTACCCTTTGAAGCTGCAATACCACACTGCTCTGAAACTTTCATATCAGCGCTTATTATAACTCCTAAATCCATTTCTTTTACAGTAGTACCCAGAACAGTATCTCCCATGTGTATGTAGGCATTTACATTTCCCAAAAGTGAACATCTGCCATTTCTCAGACCATTTCACTAATCTGTCTAGATCGTTTTGTAAATGTTGTTTATCACCATCAGTATTAACCTTTCTAAACAGTTTTGTGTCATCCGCAAATTTCGGTACGTTACTTGTTATACTGTCGTCCAAGTCATTGATATATATTAAGAATAATATAGGTCCTAATACTGATCCTTGAGGTACCCCACTCAAAACCGATTTCCAATTTGAAACTTCTCCATCTACTACAACTCATTGTCTTCTGTCAGTCAGCCATTGTTCTTTCCAGTCAGTTATGCTATCCCCGATACCATGGGCTTTTAATTTAAGTAGTAATCGTTGATGTGGCACTTTCTGAAAATCTAAGTAGATAATATCTACTGGCGATCCCACGTCTATCCACTTAGTGATTTCTTCCAAAAAACATAACATATTTGTTAAGCATGACCTCGCTTTAAGGAATCCATGTTGAGATGAATTTAATAATTTATGCTTAACGAGGAAGTCCACCATATGGTCTTTAATTAACCTTTCTAATAATTTACAAATCACTGACGTTAAACTCACTGGTCTGTAATTCTCTGACTTATTTCTCGAACCCTTTTTAAATAATGGTATGATGTTTGCTTCTTTCCATTCAAACGGAACAACTCCCTCTTTTAATGACAAGTTGAATACTCTTGCAAGTGGTATACTGATTTGTTCTACTGTTTCCATTAGTAGTTTTGGAGGAATCCCATCCACTCCCGGTGATTTATTATCCTTCATTGCCTTTATTTTCTTAGCTACCATTTCTGGAGTTACAACTAACGGTCCTAAATAGTAAGATTTAGCCTCCAGAAATTTAGCATCAGCATCTGGTAATGAACTAATATCTTCTTTGGTAAACACTGAACTGAAGTAACCATTTAGGTCTTCCGCCATTAAAAACCCCTGTGATATTATATTTCCAGCACTGTCTTCTAGAGGTCCAACCTTGTCTTGTACATTTTGTTTACTCCTGACATATGCATAAAAACTCTTGCTGTCATTTTTTATGTTACATGCTAGTTTTTGCTCATAGCTTCTTTTAGATTGTCTGATTTCAGTTGTAGCTGCATTAAGTGCCTCTTTGTAATTTGCATAGTCTTCTTCCTTTCTGGTACGCCTATAAACCCTCCACATAGTTTGTTTTAACACTATTTTTCTAATAGCCTCTTTTGACAAGTGTTTCTTTCTACATCGTTTTCGTTGTTTTTGGAAGGGAACAAATCTATCGATGATACTCTCAATTTCATATTTTAGAATATTCCAACATTCAATTGCAGTTTTATTCATCAGCATGTTATTCCAATCTAGCTTTGCTAAGTATTTTCTCATATCTTTGTAGTTACCTTTGTGGAAGTTTCTCTTGTACGTTTTCTTATTTTTACTTTCTGATTTTACATTGATGTAAAAATGTATTTGATTATGGTCACTGTTACCCAATGGTTCAAGTATTTTTACATTGTCCACTAATTCTTTTTGTTATGACAAAACTATATCTAATACATTTTCTCCCCTGGTTGGTTCTAGCACGTGCTGAGTAAGAAAGCTATCCTGGATTAAAAATAGAAATTGTTGGTCCTCACTCCCTGTGCTCTCTAGAGAATTCCATTGTATGTGTCCATGGTTAAAATCTCCCATTATGATACATTCCCCTTTACTAACTTCCTTTATAGCATTTTTTATTGTTGTGTTATCCTCTTCGTTTATGTTTGGACTTCGGTAAACTAATCCAATAGTTAATTTTTAATTTCCTGAAACAATTTTGCACCAAACAGCTTCATCGCAATCTGCTTCCCTTTCTAGTTTTATTTCATCAGCCTGAATAGATTCTTTAACATAAAAAATAACTCCCCCTCCCCTTCTTCCTATTCGATCTGTCCTAAACATTACATATCCTGTCAGTCCTAATTCAGCATCTGTTATGTCTATGTTGGCTCATGATCCAGTTATACCAATTATGTGAGGGTCAATATCTTCTACCATAATGTTTAATTCGTTTTTCTTATTTACTATGCTCCTTGCATTTAAACATACGCATCTATAACCTGTTTCAGAGATGTTTTTCGGACGATTTGATATTGGTTTAACACAAGTTATGAACTAGGGGTACACAAGGTAGACGGAGTGATCCTGCTGTTGTTCCGGTAGAAACCAGTGGACTTCTTATCTTTACAACTTAATAACTGTGTCACTAATTGTCCAATTTTCGTGGAATAAAACCATTTAATTTAGAATATGGAGCTTCTTCTAAACGTAGCATGCTCTCTCATCTAGCTCTAAATATATGTCTAAAAGCTTCAAAAACATATTGGCACAATACAAACTTGGTGCTTGATCCAGAACCAATACCGAGGAAGGTTGGAAGTTATTTTTAAACGATGTTTCATGTATAAAAGATGTGTTGTGTGATGTAGAGACACTTCTTGTTTAGCCTGTGATGAGCTGATGTTGTCTGTTTTACGTACACAGTAATTGCTGTAATGTTTTAATGTACTCATACACCATGTAGTAAGAATAAATATGTTGAGAGGAACAACTGAGCTAATCCATTATTACTTTTTCGTGTGGTAATTTTGCTAACATCACCATGTTGTAGAGTGGCTCTGCAGAACACGCGTTTGATTAATTTGCTGTGCAACGTTGACCCTCGTGTACAGCCCCTGATATACAACATACGCTACTGGGCCAAGTTGAAGGAACTCTCTGGCAACCCCAGCAGTGGACTGAGAGTGACCAACTACGCACTCACCATGATGGTCATCTTCTACTTGCAGCAACTGGACATACCCATCCTGCCGTCAGTCGAGAAACTTGCCAGGCTCGCACTTGGTGGGTTGGTTTATGATATAAGCTGTGGCTTTGTAAAATGAGTACCGTATTCAACCTATTAAGCGTACATGTCCTAATTAGCGTACACCCCATTTTTTTATCAATAGGATCCATAATTATTGTAATTTGACAACTGAAAAGTGTCGCCATGTGGTGTTAAACAGTTGTCACCACTTTTCAGTTCTATACTGGTACCTAAATGACACCACTAGTGTTAAACACTTACCTTATTTAACAAGATTTAATATCCTCATAACCGATCACTATTTCAAACACTTCTATTTGGTCTCCTCTTAGTATCATGGTCTCTAATGTTGTCAAACCACATTGATAAGCAACTTTCGTAACTAAGGTCTCTCAATTCTGTATTCATTTTAGTTGCTCTTCGTTGTATTCTTTCTAGCTTGTCTATGTCCTTTTTATGATATGGCCTCCATGCTTGAATACAATATTCCAAATGTGGTCTAACTATTGCTTTTTGTACAGGGGTACAATTAGCTGTTTCTCCTTATACATGATAGTTCTCCTAATTAGCCCTAGAAATTGATTTCTTTTCGAAGCAGCAATCCCACATTGCTCTGAAACTTTCATGTCAGCAATAAATGTTACTCCTAAGTCCTTTTCTTGTGTGGTTCTACCTAGTACAGCATCCCCCATTTTATATTCTTCGTCCATGTTTCCATGTCCTATGTGTATACATTTACACTTCCCAAAATTGAATAACATTTGCCATTTTTCTGACCATTTAACTAATTTATCTAGATGATCCTGTAAACTTTGTTTATCTGTATCATTAGTAAACTTTCTGAATACTTTTTTGTCATCTGCAAATTTGAGTACTTTGCTAGATATGTCATCTTCCAAATCATTTATATATATTAAAAACTGATCCCTGTGGTACCCCACTCAAAACAGATTTCCAGTTTGAAATCTCACCATCTACTATTACTCTCTGTTTTCTGTGTGTAAGCCACTTTTCTATCCAGTTGATTACGTCATTACCTATGCCATGGGCTTTTAGTTTAAGTAACAATCTTTGATGTGGCACTTTATCGAAAGCTTTCTGAAAATCTAAGTAGACAACCCAACCACTTTGTAATTTCTTCCAAAAAACATAAGAGATTAGTTAGACATGATCTTGCTTTTAAGAACCCATGTTGAGATGTGTTTATTAATTTATGTTTTACAAGGAATTCCACCATGTGGTCTCTAATTAATGTTTTGAGTAATTTACATACAACTGATGTTAAACTCACTGGTCTGTAATTTTCTGGCTTGTTCCTCTATCCCTTCTTAAATAGCGGCGTAATGTTTGCCTCTTTCCATTCTGAAGGAACTATTCCTTCTTCTAGTGACAAGTTAAAAAAATTTGCAAGTGGTGTACTAATTTGCTCAACAATTTCCTTAAGCAGTTTTGGTGGTATCCCATCAACTCCAGGTGATTTATTATGTTTCATCTTCTTAATTTTGTTTGCTATCATTTCAGGAGTTACAAATAACTGCCCTAAATGTTCTGATGTATTGCCCTCAAATTTAGTAAATGGAACTGGAAGTGAGCTGATGTCTTCTGTGGTAAAAACTGAGCTGAAATACTCATTCAGGACCTCTGCCATTTGAAACCCGTCTGAAATTATGTTTCCCCTGTTGTTTTCCAGTGGTCCGACCTTATCCCGAACTTTCTGTTTACTCCTTACATAAGCATAGAAACTCTTGCTGTCATTTTTTATATTACCTGCCAATTTTTTTTCAAAGGTTCTTTTAGATTTTCTAATTTCAGTTGTAGCTAGGTTAAGTGCCTCTTTGTAATTTGCATAGTCTTCATCCTTTCCGGTGCGCCTATAAACCATCCACATAGTTTGCTTAAACACTATTTTCTAATAGCTTCTTTTGACAAGTGTTTCTTTCTAGACTGTTTTCCTTGTTTTTTTCAAGGGAATAAATTTATCAATGATACTCTCAATTTCATATTTTAGAATATTCCAACATTCAATTGTGGTCTTATTCATCAGCATGTTATTCCAATCTAGCTTTGCTAAGTATTTTCTCATATTTTTATAGTTACCTTTGTGGAAGTTTCTCCTATACGTTTTTTATTTTTACTTTCTGATTTTACATTGATGTCAAAATGTATTTGATTGTGGTCACTGTTACCCAATGGTTCATGTATTTTTACATTGTCCACTAAATCTTTTTGTGATGATAAAACTATATCTAATACATTTTCTCCCCTGGTTGGTTCTACACGTGCTGAGTAAGGAAGCTCTCCTGAATTGAAAATAGAAATTGTTGGTCCTCACCCTCTGTATTCTCTAGAGATTTCCATTGTATATGTCCATGGTTAAAATCTCCCATTATGATACATTCCCCTTTACTAACTTCCTTTATAGCATTTTGTATTTTTGTGTTATCCTCTTCGTTTATGTTTGGACTTCAGTAAACTAATCCAATAGTTAATTTTTAATTTCCTGAAACTATTTTACACCAAACAGCTTCATCGTAATCTGCTTCGCTTTCTAATTTTATTTCATAAGCCTGAATAGATTCTTTAACATATAAAATATTACCTGCTCAGCCCGCGTCTGCTTTAGTGTTATGACCAAATTGTTGTATTTCCTAACTATGGCAGTTGTACCCTCTCTCTCTACGTTATTTGTCACTACGTGATCTAAAACAGATCCACCCTTGCCCGAACCCATAATGTTTTCTACCCTCTCAGTTATCGCCTCTATTTTCGCCCCAGGCAAGCAATCTACCACGTCATCTCCCTTGTTTAAGACTCTGTCGGTCTTCCTAACTATTGAGTCCCCCACAAATACCCTCGCTCTCTTTCTCAACCCCTCTATCACTGCGCCTTGGAATAGCTTTTCTGATGGATCCCCTCCATCACATTCTGTCCTGCAGTCTTGTCAGTTGGTGGCAGACTGTTATCATGCTCTCTCTCACTCATCAACCTGTCACCTTTCCCTCCCGTCACCTGGCTAACTTGCACTCCTGTCACCTTCCGTCCTGACACCCTCCTTCCCGTCTCCCTCACTCCCATCACCTTAACTATTGTATCCTTGCCCCCTGACTCTTTCGCTACTGTCTCCCCCACTCCCCTTTCCTTCGATCCATTTGTCTTCCCTCCCATTTCTTTCCTTCTTGTCTCCTTTTGTCCTGTCTCCCTACATCCCGTCTCCCTATGTCCCGTCTCGTTACGACCTGTCACCTTACCTCCCCTCAGCCTCCTCCCAGACTGAGGTGAGCTCTCCCTAGCATCTCTCTCATCGTCTTCCCCCACTTTATCCCTTCCCAACACTGCTACAACGAGCAGCCTCAGCTGTTCTAACTCCACCTCAAGTTCCTTCATCCTCGTACATCCTCTACACTCAAAACTAAAACTATCCGCCTGAACCTCAGCCCAGGAGTTCTCGCACCCGGACTTGACGAAGTCCACCCAGTTGCTACAACTGTTGCATATTAAATGCCTGGTGGCCTTTACCTGCCGTTTGCACGGCTCCATCAAAAACTTTTGACTTAATCTTATTGCTACGTTAGCCTTGAATAAGGCTGTTTTTGTGTTCAAAAGAACACTTTAGGCTAATATACTTGCTAACTATGTCTTTTCTACTAAGCTCGCACGAGCATAAAAAAGCCTGCCACCTAGCGAATATGGAGAAAACTGTGTAAACAAAACAACGAAGTCAGTGTAAATGAACTTATGCTAAAATCCTGCTGTTAATTCCTTTTTGCCGAAATTGTTTACTACAACTATGTCAGATGTTACCTTATGTATATAATTTATGTAAATGTATCGCTTTATCTAATATATATTTAACAATGTATACGATAGTTTGGTACACCAGTTTAATTCACGACCTGTAAACAAACTCCCCCTTATCGCTCGTTGAAATTGAGTCCGGGAAAAATATTGCCTATGTTAACAAAAACAGTTTCTTAATATATGTCTATAAGAAGTATATGTGTAATAGTAATGCTTATTCTAACCAATATTCCCACTGATTCTGACTATTCACTATGCTACCTCAATTTTCGAATGGTAAACAACCCTATTAATTAACCCTACTTGTAAAGAGACTGTGGAGTAAGCAGACAAAGGAGACAGAAACAGAGGAAACAAAAAATTTTCCTTTACTTGTAACCTTTCCAGAAGAGGACAAAAAAGTCATAGTTATGAAAAACCTATACAAACTGAAAAACAAAGGTGAGCCATTTAGTGGAATGATCATAAGGCATGACATGAGCAGGGAAGACAGAGAGAAGGAGCAACTACTGCAGAAGGAGGCAAGAGAAAAAACACAGCAGGAACAGACAACAAATTTTGTCTACCTAGTAAGAGGACGCCCAGGAGAAAGGCAAATCATCAAGGTAAAGAAAAGGGGAGAAATAACCAGCAAAACTCGAGCACTGCTAGTGCCAGAACTGGAGAAATAGTCATATGGTCTACCAATGCTGACGTACTAACTAAAGAAAAATTAACTGAACTAAAATGCAGAATAAAAAACCATTCAACTCCTCCACATGTTGTAGCAATATCAGAAGTAAAGCCTAAAAAGTATAAAAGAAAACTGACCATACAGGAATACAACCTGGAAGGGTACTCTAATGAAGCAATGAACATTGATGAGGGCAAAGGTAGAGGGATGATTTTATTTATTCACAAATCATTGCCGTTTTAAGTACACCAATTTGACGTTGACTTTAATGAAGCACAATTTTGCACTTTGAAATTGAAAGGGAAAAATACCCTTCTCATAGGCTCCTTTTATAGAAGCCCCAGCAGCACCACTGAGAACAATGACAACCTTAACAGACGACTTGACAAAATAAATGAGAAAAATTTTCCCCATGTTCTGCTACTTGGAGACTTCAACTACCCTATGATTAATTGGGAAACAAAATCAACTACAGCAACAAGTACTGAGGATAAGGAATTTAAATTTATAGAAAAACTTTGAGACTGTTACTTGATGCAACACATTACAGAACCCACTAGAGGCAGAGGTACAAACGAACCATCGCTCCTGGACCTTGCCCTCACAAATGACAATACAGCGATCTCAACAATAGAGACAGCCTCAGGACTAGGTAAAAGTGACCACTCTGTTATCAAGGTGGTTCTTAACTGCACTCCAACCTATGAACCAATCAGCAAAACTGTTTATAAATGCGACAAAGGAGATTACACCAAAATGGAAGACTTATTAAACATAGACTGGGAGGCAGAATTTTCTAATCACCAGGGAGATGTCCAAGCCCAATGGGATATCCTTATGTCTAAACTTAGACAAGCAGAAGAACAATGCATTCCAAAGAAGAGAATATCACAAAGAGCCAAAAAATACCCAGTGCCACTGGATGTGAAAACCCGAGCCAAAATCAGGAGGAAAAATAGATTGTGGAAAAAATTCCTTCTAACTAAAGATGTAAAAAATTACCAGGAATTTTGTCGACTTCGAAATCAAGTCATGAGACTGACAAGAAAGGCACAAAAGCAATATGAAAAGGATATCATTAACCAAATAAAACAGAATCCCAAGAAGTTCTGGCAGTATGCCCAGGCAAAAATAACGACAAGAATGGGAATACCCAACTTGATAAAAAGCGAAGATGACAAAGATGACTTGACAAAGTCTGACTCGGAAAAAGCACAGGTGCTGGCTGACTACTTCTCCTCAGTATTTACAAGAGAACCAGAAGGCGAAACTCCAGAGGAACCAATAAGATGTTCCAAGACAATCGAACATTGTACTTATCTACCCATCGACAGTGGCATCGAAGTTAAAGAAACTAAAGACATTCAAATCACCAGGACCAGATGGTTGAGTGACCATGTATAGATGTAGTTTACTGTGACTTTATGAAAGCATTTGACAAGTTTCCACATCGTCGACTTATAGGGAAACTCCAGAGCTATGGAATTCTAGACTGAGTTGCAACTATGCTGTCCCACAGAAGTCAACGCGTTAGAGTTAACAACTCATTCTCATCTTGGCAGGAGGTCACTAGTGGTATACCACAAGGATCAGTGATTGGCTCTCTGCTATTTGTGATCTTTATAAATGATTTACCAGAAGTTATTAAGAGCTCTGAGCTATTCCTATTAGCAGACGATATGAAACTCTTCCATGCAATCTACACTGAAGAGGACTGCACAAGTTTGCAACAAAATCTAATCCTTGCCGAACAATGGACAAACACATCACTCTTAAAATTTCACCCAATAAATGTAGCCATATGAGAATTGGACTATCAAGCATAAGAAACGACGGATACACACTGGGACCTGAAAACAACAATTACAAGCACAGACAAGGTGAAAGATATCAGAGTCACTTTCGATTCATCGCTTAACTTTGAGGCACATATGTCAGAAAGAATAAATAAAGCCAATTCGCTTATGGGGATAATTCGCCGAACTTTCGATCACATGGATGAGCAGTGTTTTTCTACAATTTTTAAGTCATCCGCCCACATATCGAATATGCTAATCAAATATGGTCTCCACACCTAAAGAAGCATATCACATCTCTTAAAAATGTTCAACGTAGAGCAACCAAATTAATTCCTGGTTTCAAAGACGGAAACTTAACTTACCAACTTTAGCATACCGTCGCCTCCGAGGAGACATGATTGAACTATATAAAATCCCAACAGAGAAATATGATGCAGCTGTCTCATCTAATTTTGTGACACTGAGGGACAATTAATCAGATACGAGAGGGCACCACCTAAAAATATTTAAAGAAAGATGTTGATTAAACATAAAAAAAACACATTTATACACCAATGCACATATGTATGGAACAGCCTCTCACAGTCTGTAGTAGGGACTCCATAGGTACAGTCCTTTGAGAGGAAAATAGACAAGTTGTGGCAAAATCATCCAATCAAACTAGATTACACTGCCCCACCCCTATCCTGGAAACCGTCAGACGCATGCGCTCATTCTGAACTGACGACAAACGCGAGAGCTGGCATAAGAGGCAGTACAGCCTAATAGCCAGAAGA
The DNA here is from genome assembly GCA_963662155.1 of Lamellibrachia columna. Taxonomy (NCBI): domain Eukaryota; kingdom Metazoa; phylum Annelida; class Polychaeta; order Sabellida; family Siboglinidae; genus Lamellibrachia; species Lamellibrachia columna. Next base: position 21,258,528 of record OY759263.1, on the reverse strand, counting down.
AGACCTGTAAGAACCTGTATTAACACTCACTGACTTCCCTGTCGGAGTCCGGAACTAACTTACTCTAAAATCCTGCCTCTGACTAATAATTAACAAAAACTATTTTCTAATATATGTCTACAATACGTTTATGTATAATATATATGCAATAGTAATACTTATTCTATTCGATATTCCACTTTTTTTTGTAAATTCTCTACACCAATTTCAAATCGCTGCTGCACCAAGATTCCAGAAGTCTTATCTAGAGAAGCAAATTTTAATTTTAGTGCACGCTTATAAGAACAGTTTCCTTGAAATTTTTCCATGGCCCAATATTTTTTCAAGCTTACTGTACGCTTATTAGGTTGACTACGGTACTTGTAGTGATCTGTAATATGTATAATATTAAGTAATTATTAGGTTGACTACGGTACTTGTAGTGATCTATAATATGTATAATATGAAGTAATTTATGACTCTATTTTATGTATTGGTTATTTAAAAAGTACCAATTATTTGGTCTGATACTGCCATATTTTAGGTAGATATTTTATTGTATCATAACAAGTATTTTTATACCCCACAGGCAGTGGCACAGAAATAAATTCATGATCATTGTCATAAGCCGACTTCGTGTTTGGCATTGTGTGTGATTCTTATAATGAAATGTTTGATAGAGAGTCATATTTTATCATGTAATAAGAACGTGATACTTGCTCTGTGCTAAACTTCCTGAAATGTGTATTTCTTACCATTTAAAAGCAGGTGGTTCATTCTAAATCTATTATGAAAAGTAATCTATGACTCTGTATATGTGTGTTCCCTCGTATCTCCGTCAGTTTTGCGTGTCCGGGGCATTCAACATTTTGTAGGCATGCCCAGGGGGGTCCACGATGATGGTTCATATATTTAAAAAAGTAAAATTCCCCTTGGGAGGTTGGGTATATTATGAAGGAACCTATGTGGACATTTGACATACAGATTATGTAACTTGGAACAATAGTACGTACAATTGTTAGCAAAGCTATGCGTTTTTCTGCCATTGTTATGTGACAGTTGTACGTGATTTTTGGAGCGTGAAGTTGGCATTGTCATTGCACTACCAGTATTTATCCAGGTGGTGCAAGTAGTCATAAGCTCTTGCAGCAATTAATGTAAAATTTTAGTTCTTATCCAGTAGTTTTATATATATTTTGCATGACAAACATGATCATAGGCGGATCCAGAGGGGGGTCCAGGGGGTCTGGACCTCCCCTTTTCTGAGAACCAAAAAATTCATTGCAATTGCATATCAACTGGGGACAAAGGCATTGCCAAGAAACGACAGAAGGTAAAAATTGTTGCTTACTATATACGAATTCTTTAGTAGCAGTCCGACGTTTTCAGACACTGACCTAGCACAGGTGATATACTTGGCGTTCAGGGGATCCCCAAAGTTATTCTTAGCATTATTGGTGACGTCGTTCATAGATTCACTGCACACGCACACTGACCACTTCTCCCCGCGAAAGAATGAACATACTATGGGAATGTTTGGCGTCCATAGACGTGTTGTGTGCAGTTGCTGGATCTGCGCAATCTGCAAATTTCGCCTGATTGCGCTGCGCAATCCTCGGACACTCGAAAATCTGTAGATTGCGCACCCATCTGCAGATTGCGCAGATCCAGCAAATGCGCCCAACAGACGCGCTGGTTCTTCGATGAAAATCGTCTGCATCAGTTCTTCGGATCGGACTTTCAAGATAACAATTGGCATTTTTACATGTCAAAATTTAAGCTATCCTATCGGTTCAACATCAAAAGACACCAGAATGCTCCTTGACCTACTTGATAAGCCAGTCCAACCAGAAGATGTACAACAAAAACGTTCACATCCTGAAGAGCATTATAGAAACAGTTGTATTTTGTGGAAAACAAAACTTGCCACTTCGAGGTCAACTTCGGACAACAACATCATCCAACAGGGGAACTTCTGGGCAATTCTGGAAATGATTGACAAACGTGACGACACACTCCGAGAACACCTTGATACCGGAAGGAAGAATGCACAGTATACACCAAGAATCATCCTGAATGAAGTGATTGATGTAGTAACCGAATACATTAGAAAGGATCATACACAAAGTTTTGAAGACGAAATTGCCTTATTTTCCACCATGGCAGATGAGGTCACAAATCCACATGGTAACCAAATTCTGTCAGTGTGCTCGAGGATGCTGGCTGACTGTAAAGTCAAACAGTTCTTTTTTGATTTATATACATTGAGAGGGCAATGGGGGAAGCTATAGGTCACGGAGTCATCGAGTGCCTGAAAGATCATAACGTTGACATTAGTAAAGCTAAGAGCTATGATGGTGCGCAGTGTATGTTCTCGGATAAGGTTGGCGTGCAGGCGAGGATATCCACACGAGCTTTGTATATATACACTGCAGCAGCCATGTCCTCAATTTGAGCATTGGCAATGCCTATAGATTACCTGACACCTGGAATATGATTGACACCCTTAATGCAGTATTCCTTTTCTTCGATCTGTCCCTCAAACGACAACGTTTCCTGGAACGAATCCTAAAACATCTGGCACCAGATATGAGGAAAAGGAAACGTGCAACTGTGCAAGATCAGATGGGTGGAGCATCACATATGCTACAACACGTTTTATGACATATATGAGTTCTTGTGTGAATGTCTGGAAGCCGTACTACTGAATACGTTTGGATATCATGACATCTAAGAGGAGGTTGCATTGACTGGCAGTTGGGATCAGGAGACCAGGACGAAGGCGCAAGGGCTGCTAACCAGTCTCACTTCGTCACGTGCCATCATCGCATTCATCACCACCAAGAATGTTTTGGAGAATGTCAGGCCCATGGCCTCCAAGCTTCAAAAGAGGGACTTAGACATACTATTACATCAAGCGTACAGTGTGATCGACCAAACCAGGGAACGAATGATAACGATGAAATAGGAGATAGAAAAGGAGTACAGTGTGTGGCATAAATATGCTACACGTTTTCCACATTTCTTGGTACATCCATCTCGGCACCAGGGACACCACGATAGTCCCGACAGATGCAAATAGCCAATGCCCCCAGCACATCCCCACGGGAGCACTACCTGCGCAATCTGGGAATCCCGTTTTGTGACCACCTGTCTGCCGAATTCCACAATCGATTTAACCCAGAAAGCAGGAAGGGTATAGGTATTCTTGTTTTACTCCCCGGGATCATTACAAAGATGGGAAATGTACAGCATGTTGTGGACGGATTGGTGTTCTGGGAGTCAGACATGCCAAACGTCTGTTCGCTGCTAGCTGAGGTGAAGGAATGACAGAACTTCCGCACCTTGTTGAGGATCGGTTGCACTCTTGTTGTGAGGCAGAGTGTTCATTCTCCTGCCTGGGACGGGTCAAAACCTAGCTACGCAACAGGATGGGGGAATATTGGCTTTATGGGCTCACAATGAAGAACATGAACCACAACATGGAGATTGATCTGGAAACACCTCAAATCAGGTGTGCTAATATAATCACAATGGAAAATGCAACGTGTAGTGGAGCTTGTTGTCTAATTATTAGCAGATCTGCTGATGAACAACATTTATTAAAATATAGCTGATATAAACAGTTTCTAGTATCTAGTTATTTCCAGCACCCGGCAACGTTCTATTAACTAACTAGTCTTTATAATTATATTATATTGTGGTTACAATGTTATGGTCTGTTGAGATCTTCAGCTAGTTAGTCTTTTTCATAACTTTATCGCCAAACCGACCTCAGCGGTTCTTTAACATTCCAAATTGAGACGGGACCGACATTAACGTGATCTCCGAGTTACGAGGGATACACAGTCCACAATGTTGGGAGCCAGGTTTATACACCAAATGTACCGTGTCCAGTTTGCATCTTGAATTCAGAACTTTGGCATGAAAGGCGGATGTGCTAATCACTACATTTACATTTTTTGGTTTTGTAATATGAATACACAACTTCAATTAGTCATATTGTTCCTCTTTCTATGGTGTGTTTCTATGATGCGTTTTAATTTACATGGTGCAAAGTATCAGGAAACGTTTTAATCTACCAGTTTGCACTCACTGTTATTATGTGGTACTACTACTACTTTTAGCAGAATGTCTCCCGATTCAAATACAGACTATGAATCGAATGATACGCTTTATACAGAGTAGCTTTAAAACGCACCAACAGTTTGGATTGGCTCTCTTGAGAGTGCAATCTAGCCCTTCGGGGTATTGGTTCATATCTAAAAGTTTTAATTACACCTTGTCTCAGTTCAAACTTGATGCCACGACTTTCTGTAATATGAAACCTAGCTGCTTTTATTATATCTTTCAGAACCATTATCAGAATGGGCTGGATGAGAAACTATTAACACAGTTTCCTTGGAAAAGGATGTGCTGAATAATATAGAGAATGTGTGTGGCTATTTTTTTTGTCAAAAACGTGTTAGTCTCTGTGTGCAAAATATTTAAATTGTAATTGAATTGTACACATTGTCGTACGAATAAATATATATTTTGTTAGTATTACTACACTACCGTGCCTCTAGTTGGTAGTCATGATGATACAGAGTTAAGACGATTAATGTGTTGTTTTAATCAATTGTAGCATATTCGATTTTGTTATTATATATTTGCATTACTACATCTGTTTTACTCAATATGCCAATAAATGGCACATGACAGATGTCTAATATTGTCATTTCATTTGGACAATTTCAGACAAACCGCATTTTTTTCATTGGAATAGGCCTACCGACAGGTGTAAATGAAACAAAATCCGCTGCGTTTTACCAAAACTCTAGACTCAAAAGCAGTTGCACATCGTCTAATGTAAATTTAACATTCGAAGTTATACTTATGTGACGAATGCAAGAAAATACATATCACTACTTTATCACGATTTTTATATTTTCAGCAAATCCGTATTAAAACGGGACACAATCGAAGGCCGTATTCCTCCAAAAAATCTGTATTGTATACGGAAAATTCGTACGATGTCGCATGTCTGACTTTTGGGTTGATTTCATTAGGCCCTATCTCGCTTAAAACCAGATTATGGTGTCCCAAAATTCCACCATTTCAAGTGTTTTGTCTAAAAAGCGTCAAATGCCGCACCCCCCTCATTTCGTGCCTTTGGCGCTTCATACGTTACCTTGGACCCCCCCTTTTTCTAAACCCTGGATCTGCCCCTGATAATCCTTCATGCATGTTGATATTTTCTAGATTCATCGTTGGTGAAGCTAGAAAAGTTTTGTATTGTTCACTGTTGGTTAATTTCTAGATGTGGGTCAGACTTGCACCATAGATGGTTGGGACTGCTCCTTTTGTGCGGACCTGGACAAGCTACGGTCAACGGCAGCAGCCAACACGGAATCCCTGTGCCAGCTGCTGGGTGGATTCTTCAGTTTCTATGCAACCTTTGACCTTGGCGACTACGTGATATGTCCAAGAACCGGTGCAGCTGTTGATATAATGACGTTCAGTGGCTGCATGAAGAAGGAAGAGAGGCTGGCCCAGTTCAAGGTAAAGCAATGTCTATTAGTTGGTCATTTATTGCTCAAGAGATGTTTATTTTTATTGATAAAATGTATGTGTGACCTTTCTGTAAAAGGGTAAATTAGTAATGTTTTTTCATTAAATTTGGGTCGATATACCTCCATATCTGACAATAATAATGCGGTAGTATTCAGTAGCTGCATGAGTCAGTATAATAGTAGTAATAATAGTAATAAAAAAACAAAATGGTTTGTCAATCTCAAAATCGGTAACCAATATTAAACTTGTCGATGGATGGATATACCAGGGAACAAATGAGAGTAAGCATAAACATTTCATCATTATGTATCTCTGTACAAAATAAGGCCTTTTATGGCACCATATATTTTAGTGTGGAGCATGAGTTTATGAGACGTTGTGACATAACAGTTTATTTTGCAGCATTTCCTTGAAATTATTACATTTTAGATACAGTGTACATCGGTAGTTAACAGAGATAGTATATGCCTCTTCATACTACTGCTAAAATTAGGAGTACAATAGCATTTAGTGCTGACATGAAAGTTTCAGAGTAATGTGGGATTGCTGCTTCAAAAGGAAATCAAATTGTAGGGCTAATTGGGAGAACTATCACGGATAAGGAGAAACAGCTAATTGTACCCCTGTACAAAGCAATAGTTGACCACATTTGGAATATTGTATTCAAGCATGGAGGCCGTATCGTAAAAAGAACATAGACAAGCTAGAAAGAATACAACGAAGAGCAACTAAAATGATTCCAGAATTGAGAGACCTTAGTTACGAAAGTTGTTTATTACAATGTGGTTTGACAATACTACAGACCAAGAGACTAAGAGGAGACCAAATAGAAGTGTTTAAAATATTGAATGGTTATGAGGATGTTGACAGGAACATGTTCTTCAAACTTAAAGAAGGCAGAAGAACCAGAGGACACAAAGCACCATTAGTTAAGGAACAATGTATGTTAGACATGAGAAAGTACTCTTTCTAACAGGGTATGATAAATGGAACAAACTATCAACTGATTGGGTAGTAGCTAGTAGTGTGAATATGTTTAAAAATAGAATTGACATATATCTGATAACGGCAGGCTATACAGAGATGATAAAATTGTTGGACTCTCGATAAGCAAATGGCTTCCTTGTCCACTGGCCATCTGGATCTAGCTAAGATGCTAACGTATTTTTCTGTTGTTGCAGATTTCCCCTATGTGCGTCCAGGACCCGTTCGTTCTGAGTCGCAACATCACACCGAAAGCCAAAGAGAGGGTCAAACTGAGATTCATTGCAGAAGTTCAAGCAGCTTCTGATTCATTCTCCCAGCCAGATTTCTCAGTGCCCGCCGAAACCCGACTGTGGGGCATCGCCGGTCTACTGGCTGCCAGCCCCCTAGCGGATGGAGCGGTAGCTGTAGCGCCATCTGTCAGATCAGATAGTGTGTTCTCTTTCACCATAGAGATGAACTTTCTTAAACTTCCAGAGTTATACAAGGATAAGTTCAGGAGTATGGCTGATCTGAAAGACGGCTGGAGTCGTGACTTGTGCTCGTTGATACGCAGGCTGCTTGTAGATGTCTTGTACTTTGAGTGCAAGGAAATGAAGGAGGAAGAATCACAGTGTGGCACAAACAGAGAGGAATCATCTGAGAAGAAACAAACTGGAGCATTGCGTGACTCATTGAAATGCAAGGATAACACATCAGCGATGCATATGGGAAAGGATTTAGCAGCATCAAAAAGTGAGGCTACCATGTTTGTTAGTGATGTATCGTGTGATGAAGAACGGACTGGTAATGAGCACGGTAAAGCATCCTCAAGTCTAAAGATGTCCGAGGCAAATGCATCGAAATTACCCAATCAAACGACATCCGGTGAAATTAGGAAAACGAGCAAAGAGATGGACCAGTTGGATATAACAAGGGCGGCGACGCCAGTGAGTGACGTCGCCTCGGAGCCAGGTGTTAAAGGGGAACTGCTCGACGGTATGGAGATGGATTTGCAGGAATGTCAGGTCGGAAGATGGCCATCGTTCGAAAACCTCGCAGAAACAAAGATTTCTAATCGAAGCCGGCCTGAAGACAAGTCCACATGGTGTCCAAAGGTACCGAGCGACCAGTGTGCTTCAGAAGACGTTATAGTGACCAGCCGGCCTGCTCCAAAGCAGTCCACAACTGTCACTACAGCAGATCTACCCAGTCAGTCGACAACTAAAGCAAGACAGCCGTGTACTGAAATTCAGCCAGACGTAGGCATGGAAAGTGCTTCGGTCGATTCACGACAACCAGTAGGAGCAGAAGCATGCAGTGACTCACTGCACGACGTGACTTCGGGTCTAGACACAACCGACCCGGAAACAACGCCAGAGAAAGTAACGCCCACTGCACCGTCATCGAGACCGTTGGATGGGACGAAGCGTAAAACTGGTCTTATAAGCTGCCTCCACTGCATCTCAAAGAGCAGTGTATGGATCGGCCGAAAGGCCTTGAAGAGATCATCACTGGCTGGTATCGATGCCGAGATTAAAATCAGCGAGCAGCTTGCATTGAAGCTGGGTGAAGATGGAGAGCATATCTCATGTATTGATTTGCGTTTCAGCTTCCGCCTGAAGGTTACCGCACTGAATTCACAAGGACATACAGAGTTAGTAGTCGACATGGACCCGACATCAGGGGGGAAAATTGTCAGTTCTTTCTTTAAATTCTTCAAGAGATTCGTCAATGAACACACATGGCTAGCCTTCACGTAAGCGGAGGCATTGTCATTAACACCATTATGTTATGTGATTCCTAGGTTAAAAACAGGGTCATAGCAGATGTCCCTGTTTCTATGTGCGTGGTATTGCATCGTACAAACCCGATACTGGGTAGCTTTCCTCGATAACAAACTTGTTTTCATGTACATTGCGTATTTTAAACGGAATGTCTCAGGTAATGGGTTCTATAGGAACTGTTACTTTTGAGAATATTTGAAAAGTTAAAATACAGACGAATTATTACAGAGTTAGGTCATAACAGAAAGACAACTGTTTCCAACTCGTTACCATCACCTCTATTGTTTTGTTGTGTATACCTCGCTTGATTTTAAGTTGGATTGTTTGTTTTGGAACCAGATTTTCAGAATTGTTGGTTCATGTGAAGAAGGTTGAAGAATATAAATAATTTGTAGAGCGCGTTTTTTGTATTTACTCTACGGATATGTATCAATAGTTGCGGCTGCCACTTTGGATTTCCAACATTTCGGTATAGGGCCTAATTAGCCAACCAGTTGTTTGAGAAATTGAAATGAAAATGTCAGTGTCCATGTTAGTAGACCCCCTTAGGAGCACTCGGTGTATTTCACCAGGTATAACGAGTCTGCCTGAACCATCGGCGAAGTCATGGATTCACCTCTTTTCACTTCAAGCATCAACAACAGAAACAACGAGACAACGTCATCTTCATCTCGCAGGGTATGTGACACGTCATCTCGAAGTAGCTTGCAAAGTGTTACCATGGATGCCCGATGGCCCTGGGGGAAGATGTACTTCAAACACAGCTTTGTGATGTCTGAGATGGACACCAGCCTCAGTGTGACTAACATCAAATGCCGTGGACCGTAACCGATGGAAGGAATTCATCATGTCGTATCACCCATCCTCGCAACAAGGGACTTCTGACTACATCAATACTCCTCCATGGAGCAGCCTTCCTCAATGCAGTGAGAGTCTTTCTGCACAGCACACACAGTCGTCTATCCAGTTCGACTTTCCAAGTCTCCTTGATAGTGTCCCGTTTGTGTCGTGGGTGTCTTCTTTGGGGCCTTCTTGCGATTAAGGCATCTCGTGGACTGTTGAATTCTGTTGAATTCACGGAGTACTCTAGCCCCGTTTTCTATGTCATTAATCAGCACGGAAAACTGGGGCATGCCTACGCTGATGACCATCAAGTATACTGTAGTTTCCACCCTGATTCTACGTGTAGTGATTATGAGTCTATGGAACGGTGCATCAGTGATATCAGCAGCTGGATGCAAAGCATGAAACTGAAAATGAACGATTCCAAGACTGAGTACATCGTAATTGGTACTCCAACTCACAAAATGAACCAACACGTCTATTAACATCAGGGGCTATGTAGTACATGCATCAGATTGTGTGCGAAATCTGGGTGCTTATTTCTATAAGCACATGTCCATGGAACAACATATGGAATCCAAATGTCGGGCAGCTTATGCACAACTGTATAATATCGGAAAGATCAGAAAGTATCTTGATCATCAAAGTGCAGAAAAACCAATTTATGCTTTGGTCCATAGCCACATTGACTACTGCTACGTGTTGCTGATCGGTTTGTCAAAATACCTAATAAAGAAATTACAGATGGTGCAAAACACCGCGGCCAGAGTGTTGTATAGAGTTAGTAAATATGACCACATAACTCCTACACTCAAACGACTTCATTGGTTGCCAATTAAGTTTTGCATTACAAGATATGCTTGCAGACTGTTAATGCACTGAATGGTCGTGGTCCACAGTATCTGTTGGAAATGTTGACTACTAGGAATGTCCAATATGGAATGAGATCTCATGAGGTTCTGACACTCAATATACCACAGACAAAGCTGAAAACTGTGGGATCGCGCTTTTTAAGTGGCTGTACCTGAACTATAGAATTCCCTACCCGAAGACGTGCGCAGTAGCAATGATGTCAGTGTTTTTAAGAGTAAATTGAAGACTCACTATTTTAGCATAGCATATAACAAAGTTATTAATTTTTAGTAATTTAAATAGCTTTACTTTTTATAATAATTTGTATTATGGCATTTGTTTTTGCTGTTTGACATTTTACTATACCATTTACTTACTGTACAGTACCATAGAATACCATTGTATAGATATGGTGCTATATAAATCAATACGAATTAACATTTACTGGATCGTAGTGCTCGACTTTGAAAATTATCAGTCCAGCTACATGCCTTTCGTTACACGAACGTCCTGCCTGTCATTCTTCCTAGCGATGATGTAGTCGAACAGATATCAATGCTTGGAGCGAGATAGTGTTACGTATTGTTATGGTTAGGGAAGCGGAAGACCGCATTTGTGACCAGAAGATCGTGCTCAGCGCACATCTTTGGCAGTAGGAGGCCCGGGGGGGGTACTCTCTACACTGAGGTATACATGTATGTGCCGCGCAAATGCCCGTTTTTTGCCATTTTTCTGTCCGAAGAAAAAAATTAAATTTTCTCTCTTTGTGCCCCAATTAAAACCTGATAATTCTCTCTTTCATCGAAGAGGAAATTTCCCAATGAAAACGTTCCGCCCAGGTTTACCTTACACTTATAGATATTAGATAAATTGTTCAATAATTCTCTCTTGGTGACCATACATTTCTTTATTTCTCTCTCTCTCCATGTGGTCCATGGGGATCTGGCGGCACACCCCCACCGCTTTGGTATGGCAGTACCCCCCCCCCCCGGGTAGAAGGCCATTGCTACTATACTTGCCAATCCTATTTCCAAGACTGATGTGCCAACCCAAGTCTCTCTAACATTGAATTAACACAATATGACTTACACCGATTAAGTCAACTCTTTGATAGCTACTGTGCCAAAAGTCGACAAGTTCATCATCCTTTGTTACTTTAATGGTAGACGCCCAGAAGAAAGATTTGTAGAGGCTGGAGTAACTGGTCTCAGAACTGGGATCCCAGAACGTATGTGGCTGGACATATCCCCATTCTTGGAATCGTTGAGGCTGTAAGTGCTGTGTTGGGGAGTAACCACGTTTTTGCATGAAGTTGGATCCTCAGACTTGCAATGGATCTGCCAACGTTTCACAGATCATTGGTGCTCCTTCACCCGGCTCACATCTTGCGACAAATGCAGAAAGCTTCAGAGCAGTGAAAGCCTCATGTGTGACAGTTAGGCTTCTCACAGCCCGATTGAACTGTTTGCTAGCAAGCAACTGGTATGTTGTTAATGCAGCGTAAACATCACCGTCAGAAGTCCAGCTATCAAGCATTACCCCAACATGTATTGCACCTGCTATCATTGTGCAAAGTGCTATATTAATCTGTCATTTTTCTTTGATTTGCACTGGATATGGAGTTATACAGCATACACATCATTGTTATTATTACGGTTATTATATTGTTATTATTTTTGTCTTACCACCAACCTCCAATAACGTTTTCGTCAAATCCTACAATTTTGATCTCAAGAAAATCAACATGGAAGAAGTTGAGATAGTGCCCGTCATTTGTCGCCCAAACAAATCAGTTTGTCTACTTAAGCAGGGGACCCTTCTGTCTCCGACATATCCACGTGCAGCCAGCCAGCCGCCTCTGGCCGACATAACCGTTATAACCCTCAAATAGGCCCATCTCCGTTTGAAAATATTTTTTTGGAGCAAAAAATCGCTAAATGGGGCATCGTCTCAAAATCACTGCCACTTTATCCGAATGACATGGACCCATAAGTAAATCTATCCCCAACAGCCCTAGTGGTCATAACAGTGGTACCACAAAGTGCTCGGGAACCAGTAGTGTTGATAAGTGTTGTTGTGTAAAGTAGCTTAATCAGTAGAAGACACTACGTAATGTACATAGGTCTACATGCTGTGTACACGTTTTATGATCCTTACTTCTGAGTAAACCCTCAACAGTTTTGTATATGTTGCCGCAACATAAAACTATTTTTGTGTGCGACATAAAATTTTACAGAAAGCACAAACAGTAACAACTGCAATAGTAATGTACATAGATTTATATGACATCAGTGACACGTGACAGAAATGTCTGCTGGAGATTGTCATCAGTGATGGCCTTCACTTCTCTGCTTGGTAAACTTGTCGTCACCATTTCCGTCTCCAGTTTTGTCTTCTTCACTCACATCATCAAATATACCAAGAATTTGCGTGTTCAATTTCTTTTCCTCCTCGTTTGTAGTTGCCGTTTTTAATACACTCATCAACCCCCATGGGTGCTGTAAGCTGCAGCTAAGGCAGCTGTTGAGCAGTTCAAGAGCCTCTTGGCAGCCCTGCTGAAAATTGGCGAGATTTGTTTCCATGACATTCTTGCTCACATTCAGTTCGGTCTCGATGGGGTTTTCAAGGTACAAAGGCGAGTTCTCTGGCTTTGAAAATGTTTTCCCTGATACGAGCGAGATGGCATGTTTGCCGAAGTCGAACTTTGTGTAGAATTCTAGAAAGCTCTTCAGGAGTTCGTCTGCAACAAGAGGGAAATCATCTAGAGAAAAAAACTAAAAAATGCATATAGTGTTGTCAAAATCTTACCCACTTCCAAAATGCTGAAAAATTAACACACACATCTTTGATGAACATCATTCAGAGCAGTCACCATACCGCCATTAGATTTTGAAGGAATTATTAAGGTTTTATAGGAATGCTTGGTCCAAAGCGATTAGTTTCAATCCTAATTAGTCCTAGAACAGGCTAATAAGCAGACTTAACCTTATCTCAAACTGAGATAACACATGCTCACACAAAGTCAGAAATAAGTAATAGATCATTCAACCATGAGACAATGTGCAAGATTCACGATTTAATACTTCCTGGTGAAAATTTCAGAAAATTGCACATTTCATGGTATTTTTTTCTTGCCATGAAAAAATTTAACAACTTAAAGTAATATTCTGCAAGAATAAATTAATATAAAGAAATTTTGCAGGATGGGACACAAATAAAGGAAATTAAAGGAATTTCTTTTAACATAAAGGAACAGCATAACCACTGTCATAATGAACTAAGGATGAACGGACCTAAAGACTGTGTATTGCGGCCTGCTGGTACCCGTGTGACATCACTTGTGAAGCTACAATCAATGTCATCGACAGCCTTCTGCTCAGTTGGGTCTGTGGAACATAAAAAAGATACAGTATATAAAAGTATCTGGTTTGCTATATTCTCTGCAGAAAACCAACCATAAGGTTGTTATGGCAATGTCTGAAAGGAACACTGATGACTAATAAAGCAATGTGACAGTAACAGAGGCTACTTAAAATTACATGTCACACTTAGGGGACATCTCAGTGTAGTTAGTCAATCAGCCGTTACTCCGTGTAGACACCAAACAATCACATATCCACAGCAGAATGGGCTTAGTCCAAAATATTTATATATTGTTCAGTCAAGTGGCGTACTAAGTTATCAACACTGTGTCAAGAATAATGTTAAACAACAACAACAACGCCGGCAACAACAACAACACTTTCACACTTAATAGAGCACACATTGACATGGATATAACATATAAAAGAAAATATAGCATTTATCAAAGAAGTAATTAAATTATTTAATTTGACTTATTATATAAGTATTAATTAAATATGAAAGTCAACATGATCTTTGCCCATGCTTACATGATTTTTGATGCTTACATGATCTTTGAACCCCACAGTGTGACAATGAAATAAACGTTACGAAAATCATACAAATCCAAAAACCGATTTTAGCTTCTCTATAACCAGATAGTGTATTTCTTGTGATACCCGCCTAAAGGCGTGTCATGTTTTTGAGTTAAAACTGAAAAGTCTGTCCAAGGAAGAATGTAAAAGTACATGTTGAACATGCAGTGTCCCATATGATTTTATTTCTTTACCATAATTCTCCCAAGAATATGTACTAAACAGAATTAGCCCACTACTTAATGCAATACTGAATTCCAAAAGCTTGTAATTTATAGGTAAACAGTAAAAACATATATTAGCTCAATGTGACCTATGAAATTAAAAATTATCTCACAAATGTGACACCAATCCAATTTACCCCTCACCCAAGCAGTGAACACCTACTGACCTGCCAAACTTCTGAGGGTGTTCAAGGGGGGTACCACGCCTGTTGTCTGAAGGTGATGTAACACCAACAGCGTCAAGGTGAAGTTACTAATCCATGGTCCGGGCCCACTGTGTGTGATCTGATTGGCTCGTGCCCAGTGACGTATTGTGAACACCAGGGGGCACACACGAGGGTCAAGTTGCCCGTACGTATACAGTAGTTCAGACATGTACAGAGCCGATCTAGGGGAAGACAACAAGCAAGCAACTCTGTTATGCTAATAGCCTGATACAAAACAGCATGATTTTGTTTGGTATAAAATCATATACTGCATAGTTGTACTATGCATTTTCGGATGACATGATAATCCAGCATTTCCTTTTCTTCTTGTTTTAACACCAGTTGTTTCCAGAAACTTTCCGTCTTTCCACGTGTTTGTGTGTAATCCACACTTGAGCATACACAGGGCAGTAAAAAATATTAACTAATTTAAGTATACACATAAATTAAACATGTCAATGTATTAGGTTGTATGTTTTATTTATGCATCTAGCACATATAATTTTTAAAATACCTAAAAATATTTGAATAAGGAAGACCATGTGGTTGTAGGGCTGTCAACAAGCCAATATTGTGTGTGGCGGTGGCTGTATGTGTAACTACAACCAAGAATATATTACTAAAATTGCTGTATTTGGGATGTGAAAGAATTATACTAGAATGTGCCATCTTAACAGCACTTCTGATTTTCATTTGCGAGGCTGGGCAAAGTACGCAAACATAGTTATTACAACCACTTCATGCATGCATGTCAAATACAAAGGCTAACACAAATATAATGTATGGATACTGACCAATTTTTTGTATCTTGCAACAAGTCCTTTGTTACATACCTAGTATATAATTAGACACATTATCACAAATCTTTTTTAAAATCGAATACATAGGTTTTGTAATATCATTCAAAATTAATTATATATTCATAATGATAATGCTTGAACAGCATTCATTTGTCCATTCTACCAGAAAAGCCTAAATTTGAATTCAACTACAGTCAAACCTCGATATTAATGTCACCCACGGGACTGGGCTAGTGACCTGAATAGCAAGGTATCCGCATTAGCAGGACTAATGTCCTATACTTTACTGCTATGTAAATAGCTATGGACTGTCCTAGAGTGACCGTAATGGCGAGTTGGCTGTAATACTAAGGTAAACATAACGCGAGGTTCGACTGTATTTCAAAAACTGGCTAATGTGTGCATGTGGATCACACCTGTTTGACAAGCACAGGTCGCACTCCACCTCGCAGCCTGCGTGTCGGAACTTGACGATGGGCACACGGGCGTTCAAAATGCGACGAACGTGCTGGAAATGTGGCATGAAGTGTCTCAAGATACCGGCGATCGTGTCCAGACACTGCTGCGTGTGCTGACGTTCGTTCTCTAGACGTAGCTTACTCAGGAAGTATGTGGATCCCTCGCGCGTGTTCCCCTCCTGCACAGGTACAAACAACACGTTTATTATTATTTATTGTTATTACTAAAATTTTTAAAGCCCCATATATTTGGGACTAGTCCGTACAAAACATAATGCAATAATAAAAATAATAAATATATATTATAGCTTAAAATATATAATGAAATAGAGTATTCAATTAAGATAAATAATTAATAAATAATTTTAGTAAATAAATAATTATAGTAAAAAATAATAATTGGAAATAAATAATAATCTTTAATAATTGCTATTTCAAAAGCGCTATGTTGCACCAAACTCCTAGTAGGCCTAAATAAGTTCGTCCGAAACAGAGTATGCCAGCATGGTTTGGATGGCATCCTGGGAATGCGAAGTTGTTTCCCAACCGAGGTCAGTCATGAATATAAATCAGCTTTCAGTGGCCACTGGCTGTCGTGCTTGGCTCAGACCACATGCTTTGGGTGGCAATTTTGTTAAATCCGAAATATTTGTACCACTCAATAAATGTCTTGTTGTAGATTCTATCGGCATACAATAAATATGCTTTCCTAAATGCAAATTGATGTTACAAAGCATCTTGAAAGAAAGAAAATGCAGTTAGGCAAACTGGTCTTTGTTGAAGTATTGAAGCAACTTCTCCGGCATCGTCTGTAGTTACATGTTGTACTGGAACCAAATAAACAACTGGCCAGTTATTAACTACTGTAAAAACACTCCACTGACATTTCCATCAGAGAGTTATACATAACTCCCTGATGGCTGATTAAGATGCAGCCGTAATTTTTAAATGTGTGTGTAACTTTTTGATGTTACAACTGAGGCAGGTAAAATTGTATTTTGTACAGAAGGTAATTAAACCGGAGAATGTCACAAAAGATAGGTAGTCAGTTTCTTGATGACTTGTGTATGCTCTACAATATCAGGGAATTTAATTGCACTAACGCAGTTTTACATTTGCATCAACTGTTGATACAGATATAGTTTCAGTATTACTACTATTGGGAACTGGTAATTTTAAAGAATGATATAATATTAACACAAATGCTTTATTGTACATAGATATTATATTACATGTATACAAATTAAGGATTGCCTTTGGTAGTCTGTCACGCAACATTTTAGAATTGGCGTGTGCATGCGACATATGCTACCTTCGGTTCCTCACTCTCCAACTCGAGGACCATATCGAGATCGCAGTCAAACCGTCCAAAGCTGTTGATGGATGAGCCAAAAGGTGTGATGATGCTCTGGTGCAGAAGCCCTTTCAAGGCCCCTTCAAGCGAAGAACACACAAAGAATCGCAGCCTCGTCTCTATCTCAGTGATTCTCAGCTTCTTGTATATGACCATCATTTGATCAGATACCTGAAACAAAGAAGAGGCAAACAGGAAATAGAATATGAAGGTATCAAAGGTGGGCTGGCATACAAAATTCAATCCTACTACCACCCCTGGCTAGCGAGGATGTCCGCCAAGGGTACTGTAGTACTACTACCACCCCTGGCTAGTGACGATGTCTGCCAGGGGTACTGTAGTACTACTACCACCCCTGGCTAGCGAGGGTGTCTGCCAGGGGTACTGTAGTACTACTACCACCCCTGGTTAGTGACGATGTCTGCCAGGGGTACTGTAGTACTACTACCACCCCTGGCTAGCGAGGTGTCTGCCAGGGGTACTGTTGTACTACTACCACCCCTGGTTAGTGACGATGTCTGCCAGGGGTACTGTAGTACTACTACCACCCCTGGCTAGCGAGGTGTCTGCCAGGGGTACTGTTGTACTACTACCACCCCTGGTTAGTGACGATGTCTGCCAGGGGTACTGTAGTACTACTACCACCCCTGGCTAGCGAGGGTGTCTGCCATGGGTGGTAGTACTACTACCACCCCTGGCTAGCGAGGGTGTCTGCCATGGGTACTGTTGTACTACTACCACCCCTGGCTAGTGAGGATGTCTGCCAGGGGTACTGTAGTACTACTACCACCCCTGGCTGGTGAGAATGAGCAAATGTTACTCTAAAGCTCTTGAATAATTTCTTTTGTATTTAAAGGAAAACATGAATAAAATACCAAACAAATCTCAATTATTGTACCCACTTACATTTGTACATACTTACAGATTCAGCCGTTAACAGATCAGTGTCAACAAGTTCTTTTGGCCGGTCAACAGTTATCCGATTGTCAAAATGGTCATTCGATGAAGATTTCTGATTGCCATTTTTTCGGAAAAATATAAACCGGCTTTGCACTGGGATTCGCTTCTCATTCGGAAAATGTTGTGTATTGGCAATCAATCGATCAACTGACGCCATGTCACGGTATTCGACCAATGCATAGTGCTGAAACACAACAACGCATAATAATAGCAATAATAACGAAAAGAAGAACATGTATACATCACTATATATATCTAGATATTAATCTATTATAACCAATTACACTAGTACATGTTGTAGCCAGGGTTGGCATGTAACGAAATAAAAGTACTTCGTTACAATACTTGAGAAGTTATTTAAAGTAATTGGCATGTAATGAAGTAGAATTTTGACTAAATACTTTTACTTGTAACGAAGTAGTTCGATCTAAAATAAAGCAACGTTTTACTCCGTTACTTTTATTTACTTCGCAACATGTTCGTTAAGTTTTTGGCGAAACCGCTGCTGCCGGTGGCGCTCCACAGTCAACGACATTTCAAAAACTGTTCATAGTCGCCAGGCCAAAAGCTATTAATATCATTCAATCGCATGCCAGTTCGTGATTATATTTGCATGCATACCTCTCTTCGGGAGGTATGCATTGTTATAGGCAGAGTGGTTGCAAAACAGTTGTCAAATGCAAGTTGTGTAATTTATATAATATTACTCATGATTTTGTTGTTATTTCTAAGTGTTGTACTTTTACTTCTACTTTTACTTCAAGTACTTTTACAAAGTAGTTTTACTTTTTACTCAAGTACTTTTTTTTACAAAGTAATTTTACTTTTACTCAAGTAGTTTTTAGGTTAATTACTTTTACTCAAGTAAAAAATTAAGTAATTCAGTCAACCGTGGTTGTAGCCAAACTCAACAATCAAAGTCAAATATGTAATCATGCGCTGTAATCACTGCAACAGTATAACCCATGTAATTGATTATAATAAATGTAATATTTCTCATTTTACAATTTCGTAAACACAAGTTGTTACTTTATTTCTACCGCAGCAGACACATATTAAGTAAAAGGCTGTTTCCATATTTTAAGACCTGTATAGTATATACTGTAATTGCAATAAAATATACATAATAATAATCAAAATCGCAACTGTCTTTTATAGTGGTGTATTTAGGGGACAGGCCATTGGGTCATTGCCCTCTTTGACTTACATTAAAAACAAATTCCTGTTGCACCGCTACATGGTATCATGGGTGACTAGGCGTGGCCCCCTTAGCAAGAATCCTAGATACGCCACTGGTCTTTTAGTACTGTGACTATAATAAAGATTTTGCAAACAAACTCCGACTACTTACTACACTAACTACATTGAGTGCTGCCACTCACTGACCACTTGTTAAACTAGCCACATAAAGTGCTGCCACCCATTGGCCACTTGCTAAACTAGCCACATCGAGTGCTGTCACCGACTGGCCACTTGCTAAACTAGCCACATCGAGTGCTGCCACCCATTGGCCACATCACTCACTTGAACTTTTCCACCTCATTCATGATTATCCCATTTGCTGAACCATGGATGACGTACCCGGTTGTTCTTCTTGTAAGAGAAGACTTGTCTAATGACGCCATGACTTTGACACAACTTGACAAGACTACTGAGTCGATTGGTGTGTTGCACGAGCACCGTCCTCTCAGCTTCGAGTCGCCGTTGCTGCTGCATATCAGCGTAGCTATATTGGTCTGCAAAATGCACACAACTATAGTCTTTACAACTGTTTTCTTTCAGGGTATTTGTGTCTTCAAAGGAAGTGATTAGCAGTTCTTGGTCACTTCCACTGCAACTAATTGTGTTCAAGTTAGAGATCTCGTTTATTCTGCATGCTTTTCAATAAAAATGCTGGTGGCTAAATTGGCCGAAATGGATAACCTTTGCTTAGCCAAATCTGATATCATGTGGTATATGGCCCGAATGGCCACTGGTAGCACTAGCTCCTGGAATCACAGCATGTTAGAAATTCACCTCTGCACACATGGCAGTGTCACACTAACTCAGATCCAACCATACAGCCAAGATGCCACTGGACCCGTAACAGCATAAACAAATGCAGTGTGGCTAAAGTATCAGCTTGGTCAAATACAATTAAAACACTGCCTGTTTATGTTTTAATCCAGTTCAAGTCAAGAGTGCCATTTTTTTGTATTGGGGTAAATTGAAATAATGCAAACAAACTTCACTTTGACACACTGTGCGACTAACGTCATCTTAGACTTAGCATCAGGTATCTAGGGGAATCAGTCCAGTCCGAGTGATTCCAGTCTCAGAGACTCGGCTCAGGCCCATGGCAAGGGGCAGGGCCCAGGCCCCAGCCCAGGGCAAGCCATAAGTATGATGATAAGTAGTAGGCCTAGGCTAGATGGCCATTTTCATGGTTACCTAAGTAAGAAATTTTACTATCGTCAGCTGAAAAATCACCCAATATCTCAAATGAGGGACGCCGTTTTTGTAGCATGACTTATCCGATCTAACAGGCTAACAATTCGCATGAGTTCACATAATATCGCCCACAATCCTGACCTTGGTAGGGAAATAACGCTGATAACAACACGTAATCCTTACACACCTTTGTCATGCTTAGGCTTCTTCACCGTTGTACTAATACATCGGCAACAACAAGAAAGTGGCGTCGGTTTGCCAATGACAGTCAGAGTTTCTTTTATTGTAGTTTGACAACTGACAGCTAACACTTTTCGAAGCCACATGATGAAGCAGGACCGCAGCATCAAGCGTTTTTAACGTCTTATAGGTGGAAAAACGTTATTGCCGCGGTACTGTTATGCTGAGACGTCACGGAACACGACAGAAGCATTTATTTTTATAAAACGAAAGAAAACATGGCATTGTTCTGTAAAATATGTAACGTCGAAATTCCATCCGGTATGTTGTTCATGTTAGCCACAGGCATAGCCACAGGCAACCATACATGTCATAACCCATACTTATAGTTATAGTTATTTTAGTACCAGTTTAAGTTTAGTTATTAATCAAATAAGTCCAATCCGTTTCCCTAAAAAATTGGGGGGAAATCCCGATTAAAAAAGGAATGGACATATTTGATTACTAAAACAACTATGACATAAATACTGTCTCAAAAGCATTGGCATTGCCTCGGCTCAGGCTCTGCCTGGCACTGCTGCGGGGGACACGGCCAATGTCACTGACACTGGCACTGCACTGCCAGTGCCAGTGCAGTGCCAGTGTCAGTGCCACTGGCACTTTCTTTATAGTCAGTACATAATTACACATTATATATATATATATATATATATATGGGCCATAAACTTAGTTGTTGAAAATGTCATTAATCACACAGCGTTACTGCATTCCACTGCATAGAAATCAGGTGGCATATGGGGTCCGTGATCGGTCACATGTAATCACCATTTGTTTGACCCCTCTACAAACAAATGATTAATCTGCCGAATGACGTGTAACTGAAACGAATTGTACACGGTCCACTGGTGTAGGACATATAGTAACATTGGCGAATTGTACACGGTCCACTGGTGTAGGACATATAGTAACATTGGCGAATTGTACACGTTCCACTGGTGTAGGACATATAGTAACATTGGCGAATTGTACACGGTCCACTGGTGTAGGACATATAGTAACATTGGCGAATTGTACACGGTCCACTGGTGTAGGACATATAGTAACATTGGCGAATTTCTCCTTGTTCATTCACTTTGGTTGGAGCTCGGCTTTCCGAGAGTTAGACTTTGAGGCTTTGTCAAAACAAAGCAGGATTAGGGTTACAGAAAGGCGAGCTGACATGGGTTTGATGTCCATAAGAAGCCAAGTCCAAGGGGTGAAGGTTTATACAGCTGGATGTGGCCTAGGCTAGGGCTAGGCAAGAGACTAGCCTTATTTGGAGCACATTTCTTATACTTCTTGATGACATTATGCAGATGGTATGACACAGAATACATACTTAGCGAAATTAGTGGGTATCAGCAGTGGCTCAGCTAGATTGACTAGTGAGATTGTCAATGCACTTTGACCTGTCCTCAAGCGACAGGGTGACAATGAATGGTTGGATCCAAATTACATGTCCGTTGTCCACATTGGCCAGGTAGCCACTATGGACAGTTAGCGGACAGTGCTAACTAATAGCAAGTAATTTGGGACTTTTAAAAGTGTCCGTTATAGACGGTGTCTTCACAATTTTCACGGTCATTCGTTTTGGGGTGCGGTAGCAAGTGGGAAAGCACCTTGATGTTAATCAAGGGGACCAGGGTTCCAGTCCACCTGCTGCTGGTTTGAAACTGGGGCAGTTTCGTTCACCCCACTATGCCTGTTTCTTTCAGAAAAGAAGCTGTAAAAAAGCTGTTGGTCCTTCTATTTGGTGTAAATTTTTGGTAAATTTACAGAAATATTGAAATGATTATTAATATCGGAGAAATTGGTGTTATCCCATTCTTGTTGAGTTACGACATGGATAGACAATTGTATTATATTGCATTATATTATCTTATGTTGTCTTTATTTGTCTGTACACAGTCTTTGCAATTAATGCACAATTACAACTGTTGTATTATCTTGTCAAAAGCCTTCCAGGGTAGAGAACTAGAAAATCTCCACAGAATTTTTTACGTTATGAAATATTGTTATAACCAACTTGCACTGATTTAAAATAAAAATAATATTCACTAGCATTGGCTCTGCTATTATAATCATTTCAGTTGTGGTGATTGATTAATGAGTCAAACTGATTAGGATGCAAGTCAATGTCACATTTTTCAGAACTGGTGATGGAGTGTCACTTAAAGGGCAAACGTCACTGCCGCTTTGCTGAGGAACAGAGGAAACGCAAGGAGGATTCCGAATGTAGCATATTTGTTCGTGGTTTCCCTGCAGGAACAACAGACCATCAACTTAAATTGTTCTTCAACAGATTTGGCATGGTGACCAATGTCTTCCTTGAAAAAGAACGAGTGGGTATCAGTTTGTCATCGGACATAATGACATCAACATGAATAACACGAACAAAATTGCAAAAAGTTTATTTTAGCAAAAACTGTCATAGTAGATGCTAGGTCTCACAGAGACAGGCCTATCAGTCCCACAAAGACAGACCTCTCACTCTTACAAAGACTAGCATCTTGGTTTCAAATACACAAGCCAGAGTCACATGATGGTGCTCAGAACCTGGTTATAATACCACGTTTGCCTGGTGTCTTGCTTGGTTCAGGATTTTAATCCATGATTTGAAAGATAGATTGGTTGTATTGGGGGGGATTAGCAGGTGGTTCTTTGGCGTCGTGAACTGATGTAATTTTAGCAAAATAACATTGTTTATTTCCTATCACTGTTCATAAGAATGCTGACTTTGAACAAAGGCAGTTTTTCGCTATGACTACTGATGGTAACAACTTGAAGGACGAGACATTTTCACAGGTGCCCACATATTGATCTCATTAAAAAATGTCATGTAATGGGTGAGAGAGGGTTCCAGGATATGCAACGTAGGTGTTGTGTAGTATAATAGATAGTATCTTGATATTATGCCTTTGCAATCAACTGTCTCTTGCAGGGCCAATTTGCCTTCGTCAAGTTCCAATCACCAGAGACTGTGTCCGCTGTCCTGTCGCCACAGTTTGGCCCCGTATATATTGGCAACTGTAGACTAACCATCAAGCTGCGAGAATATCGACATGTCACACCAGCAGCAAAACGCCAAGCACCACCCAAGACGTCCACTGATGACACCTCAAAGAATGACGGTAGTGCTTTGCTGCTAAAACTCAGCAAATGTGCAGATGTGAGTTTAAATTTTATTAGTGTGTGCAGTGTGTCAGTTTACACAGTATACATATGCAAGTACCATTTTAAACAGGAACCTGTTAAATGAGGTCCTGTCCACCCACTGGCATTATACTGTGTTGTTCATCCCCAAATTGAAACAATGAAGGCTCTACATAAAGGTCCCACAATTTATTTGCTTGTCTCATTTCAGACAAATTTGAAGAAAAAAAATCAGCAGATTTGTTATTTAGGTTTGGCATCAGTCAAACTATTAAATTATTTTTTACCACAAAATGGCAGAAGTGGCTCCACCTTTATAATTATACTATGACATAGGTTGAAAACATGAACAAGCTGCCAAATCCATCCATGTTACACCACTTCGCAGCTTGCACTGTCATTACATGACAAAGAAGAAAGAAAACATCTTACACAATGCAACACATCCACTACACACCACATTCATTCCAGCGAGATCAGGCAGGCGGTATCTGTCCATTTCTACATGCACTGTCCATTACAGCAGATCTTTTGTACCATCTGCCGTCAGGGCCCTCATGATTGCTAAGTTACAGAGGGGTATGTGTGAACTATAGAAATATATACATACATGTTCTTGCTGGGTCTTTTTTACAAATTTTGTGTTTGCATTAAGTTGAGTATTTTTTTTGCAGGTTTTTGTACTTTGTATTTTTAACTCCTTGCCGTAGTTTATCAAATGTATATCCATGTTTTTGGTATTATTATTATTATTATTAGGCTATTCACGCTTTTGCAAGTTACTCAATGATTTTAACCAAAGTTACAACTATGACTGCGCATAATGCTTAAGGTAGCTGGGGCAGCTAACATGGCAGTTTTTTATTTTATCCTTCATAACATGCTAGGAAATATTGAACTGAACGTCGACACCACACATAATCACCTGGCACTAACGTATTTCGCCAATCCATCCTTTAAAAAAACAGTCCTTTTGGAAATCCCGACTTGCTGATGATGTATTCATAATAACAACTGCATGTGCTTCGATCTTCGAACCAGCTTTATTCGTTCGCCGTGAGTGCGGAACATCGTCTGGCTACTGTGATTCCAGTACACATCAGTATTATATCTACTTAACTAAATCATGTCCTTTGGCCAGCAAATGTCAGCGCTAACGTAGTTTATTGTGCCTTTGAAGCTATAACGGAAACTGGGAAGTAGATGTGACCTGGTGACCCTGCGGACAATGGGCCAGTCAAAATGTCCATAAACATGCCCTGCCACATATTTGTCAGAGAGCTTGCGTAACCTGATATGATAGATGACAACACTTTACAAATTCAAGGGCCATCGTGGCGGCAAATTAAGGCAAGATGTTAATATTAGAAATGTCCGTTATGTTTTGTCAACAATACATAAAACGTCAGTGAAAAACATCACATTTCAAGCATTTCTGTTGACATTTCTGTTTTCACTAACAACCAGGAAATGATGCTTAATTTACTATTTTAGAAAAACTACAATACTTACAACACTGCAAGTTGGCGTGTGAACGCGTCTTACATGTAGGCATCATTACATGAATTAGAATTATGACTGGTGAAGGGTTTGTGTCAAAAATACACTGCCACTTTAGGCTGTCATTCAACTGTTTGTGCACTTATTCATGGTGGTGTAGCACACGTAATTCGTTTATGTTAATAACAAATTTCCATAAAGTTATCAGTGTCATACTTATGTGTATGTAATTTCTTTGGGGATTTTCTCAAAACGATATAATTTTGCATTTTGTGGGTATTTTTTTCACATTTACAAAAATGTTTTAAAAGTCTTTTATAGTATTTCAACTACAATGTGAAGAAATGGTTAATTTATCTTAAAAACTTCTACTGAAACTACTCAATTCAAGACAAGCATATAATAGCTGCCCCACCTACCTTAAACTATTCACATACTACAGATTTGAACATCAATAAATCTTACAATAGGCTAAATCACTCGGGGAGGGAGTTTTAAAGTTATATTATTTCCTGTCATGCAGGTAGAGCAGCAGATGTATCTACTTCAGAAAGAGATTCAGCTCAGCTGCCAAGAAATTCAACAAAGGGACTACATACGTCGGCAACTGCAAGAGCTATTCCAGAGCAGGATACCAGGTTGGCATTCAAGGGCCTACCTGACATACAGACAGACAGTCTCAGGCAGAACAGCTCACCTAACCATGCTAATTACACATGCTGAGCAATTGACGATATTCGTGATGCATGCACATTAGCACTATATTATTAGACGTGTTGTACGTGTTATAAATAATGTCTATTATACAACAGTAGATAACAAAACTGACTACATACGCATTTACCTAAGTAAAACAACTGCATACGAAAATTATAATTATAAAATATAAAACATTTGTATGACCAATTTCAAAATGTACCAGTTTCAAGCCTTGCAGTGACGTAGCAAACATATCACAATGACGTCACAAAACATATCACAATGAAGTCACAAACATATCACCATGACATCACAAACATATCACGACGACATCACAAATATCACTGTGACGTCACAAACATATCAGCGATGTCACAAACATCACAATGACATCACAAACATATGGCAGTGATGTCACAAACATAGTTATATTCTTAGCCAATAGGTTTTGTTCATGTTGTGAATATTGTCTATTAGCTATTGTATTGCTATATATGTATGTTTATATGTAATATACATTTTCATGTTTGTTAATTAATAGTAAAACATATAAAGCACATATTTATACTTTACTCTGTATTTTCTTCTTTAAATCCACTGAGCATATTTGATAAATTACTAACATCTTTTAATAAAATGTTTGACAAACTTTTCTTTACTTTGTTCAGGCTGTCAGGTGTTTCTATTTGGGTCATCAGTCAGTGGCGTGGGCATGCATGGATGTGACATGGACATCTTTCTGGACATTGCCACTGACCACTCAGTTCAGCAGAATGACCACTCTGATGACCAGGTTGATATTACTAAGCAAACCTGAGTTAATTTGGACAATTTTAATTTTGCACAGTTTGGGCAGATCACCAAAGAAAACAGAGGGAAAGGGTTAGACCACAAGTATGATGGACTAGGTAAAGAGGGGTGTTCAAAAAGCACAGGAAGTGACAAGTGGAAAGGGTTAACAACTGGGGTGGTGCAGCAGTACAAAAACTAGCCTCACCCCTTATAAAGGGAGCAAGGAAAGGGATATCAGCTGGGGTGGTGCAGCAAGAACATATAATTACAGTCATTCAGGAATTACTATTAAATATGTTCATATTATGCTTACAATTATATATACGATGTAAGTTATTACAAATATGATCACAGTTACAGAAATACAATTATGACTATGATTGCAAGTATATCTTTGATTGGATAGGACTTGAGCTTGTGGGGGCCGTCATTTGTGTTGGAATAGATACAGTTTTACTATGGTTTTACAATAAAAACCCAGCAAGATTTCATACCTTTAAAATATGTGGATTAATTTATTGTTTTCTGTTCCTTTAGTGTTCTGCCGTTCTAAATTCAGCGAGTAAGCTGCTACGCCGTTGCCATGGTTTCACCAATGTGTTCGTGATTAGATCAGCCCGTTGCCCGTTGATAAAGTTTGAACACGTCCAGTCTGGTCTCAAATGTGACCTGTCCATGAACAACAGGTGAGTTGTGATGACCGGCATTCTTAATCTCTTATGCAATTCATTAGTTCATTGTCGCCTCTGTTTTTGTTATGCTAAGGATAAAAACTTGCCAATACAAGTCTCTTCCCCATGGTGAATTTGTCTCCCACCATGGTGTTTTTGCCATCTCCCCAGGGTGACCATGTCTCCACACACCCTACGGTATCCCGACCTCCTTCCTTTGGTGTATTTACCTTCTCCCTGGAGGTGTACTCATTTCCTTCCTCGGGTATCTTGCTGTCTTCCCCAGATATCCATATCGCCTCCCTAGGATCTCTTGGTCTCCTCCCCATGCTGAAATTATCTCCTCTCTCTGGAGTTTCCTCTCCTCGTCTGCTGACAGAGCTAGAGCGTCTCTTCCCTGGAATGTCCTTGTCTCCTACGGTGACTGTTCCCTGTCTCTTGGGGACAGACGCAGACAGCTGTGTTGTATCCACCTAACACTGTTATGATCTAGGGGTACACAAGGTAGACGGAGTGATCCTGCTGTTGTTCCGGTAGAAACCAGTGGACTTCTTATCTTTACAACTTAATAACTGTGTCACTAATTGTCCAATTTTCGTGGAATAAAACCATTTAATTTAGAATATGGAGCTTCTTCTAAACATAGCATGCTCTCTCATCTAGCTCTAAATATATGTCTAAAAGCTTCAAAAAAATATTGTCACAATACAAACTTGGTGCTTAATCCAGAACCAATACCGAGGAAGGTTGGAAGTTATTTTTAAACGATGTTTCATGTATAAAAGATGTGTTGTGTGATGTAGAGACACTTCTTGTTTAGCCTGAGATGAGCTGATGTTGTCTGTTTTATGTACACAGTAATTGCTGTAATGTTTTAATGTACTCATACACCGTGTAGTAAGAATAAATATGTTGAGAGGAACAACTGAGCTAATCCATTATTACTTTTTCATGTGGTAATTCTGCTAACATCATCATGTTGTAGACTGGCTCTGCAGAACACGCGTTTGATTAATTTGCTGTGCAACGTTGACCCCCGCGTACAGCCCCTGATGTACAACATACGCTACTGGGCCAAGTTGAAGGAACTCGCTGGCAACCCCAGCGGAGGACTGAGAGTGACTAACTACGCACTCACCATGATGGTCATCTTCTACTTGCAGCAACTGGAGATACCCATCCTGCCGTCAGTCGAGAAACTTGCCAGGCTCGCACTTGGTGGGTTGGTTTATGGTATAAGCTGTGGCTTTGTTAAATGAGTACCATATTCAACCTATTAAGCGTACATGCCCTAACTAGCGTACACCCCACCCGCATTAATCAGTAGGATCCATAATTATTGTAATTTGACAACTGAAAAGTGTCGCCATGTGGTGTTAAACAGTTGTGACCACTTTTCAGTTCTATTCTGGTACCTAAATGACACCACTAGTGTTAAACGCTTACCTTATTATCTAGAGAAGCAAATTTTTTATTTTAGTGTACGCTTGCTTATAAGAACAGTTTCCTTGACATTTTTCCATGGCCCAATATTTTGTCAAGCTTACTGTACGCTTGTTATGTTGACTAC
Organism: Lamellibrachia columna; assembly: GCA_963662155.1. Taxonomy (NCBI): domain Eukaryota; kingdom Metazoa; phylum Annelida; class Polychaeta; order Sabellida; family Siboglinidae; genus Lamellibrachia; species Lamellibrachia columna. The sequence continues at coordinate 21,229,574 of OY759263.1, read as the reverse complement.
GGTACTTGTAGTGATCTATAATATCTATAATATGAAGTAATTTGTGACTCTATTTAATGTACTGGTTATTTAAAAAGTACTAATTATTTGGTCTGATACTGCCATATTTTAGGTAGATATTTTATTGTATCATAACAAGTATTTTTATACCCCACAGACAGTGGCAGAGAAATAAATTCACGGTCATTGTCATAAGCCAACTTTGTGTTTGGCATTGTGTGTGATTCCTATAATAAAATGTTTGATAGAGAGTCATATTTTATCATGTAATAAGAACGTGATACTTTAGCTATGCTCTGTGCTAAACTTCCTGAAATGTGTATTTCTTACTATTTAAAAGCAGGTGGTTCGTTCTAAATTTATTATGTAAAGTAGTCTCTGACTCTGTATGTTTGTGTTCCCTCGTATCTCCGTCAGTTTTGCGTGTCCGGGGCATTCAACATTTTGTAGGCATGCCCCGGGGGGCCCACGATGATGGTTCATATATTTAAAAAAGTAAAATTCCCCCAATTGCTCACGGGAGGTTGGGGATATTATGAAGGAACCTATGTGGACATTTGACGTACAGATTACGTAACTTGGAACAATAGTACGTACAATTGTTAGCAAAGCTATGCGTGTTTCTGCCTTTGTTATGTGACAGTTGTACGTGATTTTAGGAGCGTGAAGTTGGCATTGTCATTGCACTACCAGTATTTATCCAGGTGGTGCAAGTAGTCATAAGCTCTTGCAGCAATTAATGTAAAATTTTAGTTCTTTTCCAGTAGTTTTATATATATTTTTCTTGACAAACATGATCCTTCATGCATGTTGATATTCATCGTTGGTGAAGCTAGAACAGTTTTGTATTGTTCACTGTTGGTTAATTTCTAGATGTGGGTCAGACTTGCACCATAGATGGTTGGGACTGCTCCTTTTGTGCGGACCTGGACAAGCTACGGTCAACGGCAGCAGCCAACACGGAATCCCTGTGCCAGCTACTGGGTGGATTCTTCAGTTTTTATGCAACCTTTGACCTTGGCAACTCCGTGATATGTCCAAGAACCGGTGCAGCTGTTGATATAACGACGTTCAGCGGCCGCATGAAGGAGGAAGAGAGGCTGGCCCAGTTCAAGGTAAAGCAATGTCTATTAGTTGGTCATTTATTGCTCAAGAGATGTTTATTTTTATTGATAAAATGTATGTGTGAAAGTGTTTATTTTTATTGATAAAATATATGTGTGACCTTTCTGTAAAAGGATAAATTAGTAATGTTTTTAAATTAAATTTGGGTCGATATACGTCCATATCTGACAATAATAATGCGGTAGTATTCAGTAACTGCATGAGTCAGTATAATAATAGTAATAAGAAAACAAAATGGTTTGTCAATCTAAAAATCGGTAACCAATATTAAACTTGTCAATGGATGGATATACCAGGGAACAAAGGAGACTAAGCAAAAACACTTCATCGTTATGTATTTCTGTAGAAAATAAAGCCTTTTATGGCACCATATATTTTAGTGTGGAGCTTATGAGACGTTTATGAGACGTTGTGACAATGTTTGTGTTGCAAAATCTTTATTATAAAGCATAACAGTTTTTATGCAGAACAACAACGCAAGTCAGGTATAGATTGAAGTAGGCCAACTGAATGACATGTAGTTTTATTAATAGTAATCGTGTAAACATCAATAATCAAGCGACAAATAACCACAGCAAGCATGCCGGCCCCAGACTGCTAATATCTCATAATAGATATAATTCGACAGCATATTATGTATGTATACATATGTGTCAACAATGGGGGTCACTCTGTCCCCCCCCACCACGTACTAGTTTAAATCTAGACAATCCTGAAGAAAGTCCATTCCATCCATCAAAGGGAGGGAGGGTGGGCAAATTGTTTAGGAACTCAAATTAAACCCAAACTGTATCAATATACGCACAAGACTAAACTAACATCAACTAACACTACGCAATAATTCGCAAATAAAAAAATACAACAATTCAAACAAAGCAAAGATTTCTCGTGTAAACTCTACGCAATTCCGAAGAAAGAGAGGCCGGCATCACGGCCGCACTCGCTTATATAGCGTTATCGGGTGCGCATGCACGAGACGCCGTGCATACTCTCGTAGCCCAAACAAGTATCGTCCTAATAGCTACGGTGCTAAAGCATATTACATGAATTAAGTTACGTTGTCATTACACATAAACGACAGTATGTCCCTGCTGTTTACATACTACATCCATTTATGCAGAACAACATCCATATTTTGCAGAATTTCCTTGAAATTATTACATTTTAGATACAGTGTACGTCAGTAGTTAACAGAGATAGCGTATGCCTCTTCATACTACTACTAAAATTAGGAGTACAGTAATATTTAGTGCTGGCATGAAAGTTTCAGAGTAATGTGGGATTGCTGCTTCAAAAGGAAATCAAATTCTAGGGCGAATTGGGAGAACTATCACATATAAGGAGAAACAGCTAATTGTACCCCTGTACAAAGCAATAGTTAGACCACATTTAGAATAGTGTATGCAAGCATGGAGGCCATATCGTAAAAATGACATAGACAAGCTTGAAAGAATACAACGAAGAGCAACTAAAATGATTCCAGAATTGAGAGACCTTAGTTACGAAAGTCGCTTATTACAATGTGGTTTGACAACACTAGAGACCAAGAGACTAAGAGGAGACCAAATAGAAGTGTTTAAAATAGTGAATGGTTATGAGGATGTTGTCAGGAATATGTTCTTCAAACTTAAAGAAGGCAGTAGAACCAGAGGATACAAAGCAGCATTACTTAAGGAGCAGTGTTGGTTGGACATGAGAAATTACTCTTTCTCACAGGGAACAAACTGTCAAATGATTGGGTAGTAGCTAGTAGTGTGAATATGTTTAAAAATGGAATTGACAGATATCTGATAAGGGCAGGCTATACAGAGATGATAAAACTGTTGGACTCTCGATAAGCCAATGGCTTCCTTGTCCACTTACCATCTGAATCTAGATAAGATGCAAACGTATTTTTCTGTTGTTGCAGATTTCCCCTATGTGCGTCCAGGACCCGTTCGTTCTGAGTCACAACGTCATGTCGAATGCCAACGAGAGGGTCAAAGTGAGATTCATTGCAGAAGTTCAAGCAGCTTCTGATCCATTCTCCCAGCCAGATTTCTCAGTGCGCACCGAAACCCGACCGTGGGGCATCGCCGGTCTGCTGGCCGACGGCCCCTTAGCGGATCGAGCGGTAGCTGTAGCGCCATCTGTCAGATCAGATAGTGTGTTCTCTTTCACCATAGCGATGGAGTCTTCGAAACTTCCAGCGTCATACGTGCAGAAGTTCAGCAGTGTAACTGATCTGAAAGACGGCTGGAGTCGTGACTTGTGCACTTTGATACGCAGGCTGCTTGAAGATGTCTTGTACTTTGAGTGCAAGGAAACGAAGGAGGAAGAATCACAGTGTGGCACAAACAGAGAGGAATCATCTGAGAAGAAACAAACTGGAGCATTGCGTGACTCATTGCAATGCAAGGACAACGCATCAACGATGCATATGGGAAAGGATTCAGCAGCGTCAGAAAGTGAGGTTACCATGTTTGTTAGTGATGTATCGTGTGATGAAGAACGGACTGGTAATGAGCACGGTAAAGAATCCTCAAGTCTAAAGATGTCCGAGGCAAATGCATCGAAATTACCCAATCAAACGACATCTGGTGAAATTAGGAAAACGAGCAAAGAGATGGACCAGTTGGATATAACAAGGGCGGCGACGCCAGTGAGTGACGCCGTCTCGGAGCCGGGTGTTGAAAGGGAACTGCTCGACAGTATGGAGATGGATTTACAGGAATGTCAGGTCGGAAAACGGCCATCGTCCGAAAACCTCGTAGAAACAAAGATTTCTAAGCGAAGCCGGCCTGAAGACAAGTCCAGATGCTGTCCAAAGGTACCGAGCGACCAGAGTGCTTCAGAAGATGTTATAGTGACCACCCGGCCTGCACCAAAGCAGTCCACGACTGTCACTACAGCAGATCTACCCAGTCAGTCGACAACTGAAGCAAGACAGCCGTGTACTGAAATTCAGCCAGATTCAGTAGGCATGGAAAGTGCTTTGGTCGATTCACAACAAGTAGGAGCAGAAGCACGCAGTGACGCACGACGCGACATGACCCGCGACGTGACTTCGGGTCTAGACACAACCGAACCGGAAACAACTCCAGAGAAAGTAACGCCCACTTCACCGTCATCGAGACCGTTGGATGGGACCAAGCGTAAAACTGGTCTCTTGGACCTGTCTGCGGGAAGCACGGGGGGCGGTCGTATAAGCTGCCTCCACTGCATCTCAAAGAGCGGAGTATGGAGCGGCCGAAAGAAGTTCCACAAGACCTTGAAGAGATCATCACTGACTGGTATCGATGCCGAGATTGAAATCAGCAAGCTGCTTGCATTGAAGCTGGGCGAAGATGGAGAGCTTATCCCATGTATTGATTTCCGTTTCAGCTTCCGCCTGAAGTTCACCGCACTGAATTTACAAGGACATACAGTGGTAGTAGTCGACATGGACCCGATATCAGGGGCTAAAATGTTCAGCTGTTTCTTTACCTTCTTCAAGAGCTTCGTCAATAAACACACACGGCTAGCCTTCACGTAAGCGGAGGCATTGTCATTAACACCATTATGTTATGTGATTCATAGGTTAAACACAGGACTGTGGATGTACGCTTAATCATTTGTAATTAGTCCCACATCCTGTTTTAGCCAACGTGTTTCTGGGAACTAGACGCACCCGCACCCAAACTTCGAAGATCGTTCCAACGAAATGCCCATAATTACCCGTCCGTCCAAAGACGACAGGTTTACTACCAATTAAACCTAAGTTACTAGCGAGCACCATGAATCCCGGCGAGCAATAGGCCTGCTATTGGTTAACACTACAAATGAAAAATTTGCGTTTCAATAGGTCGATCTGTCAGGAGTATTGATGTAGTCAGAAGCCCCTTGTTGCGAGGATGGGTGATACATGATGAATTCCTTCCATCGGTTACGGTCCGTGGCGTTTGATAAGTTAGTCCCATTGAGGCTGGTGTCCATTTCAAAGCTGTGTTTGAAGGACATCTTCCCACTTCGCCGATGGCTCAGGCAGACTCGTTATACCTGGTGAAATACACAGAGTGCTCCTAAGGGGGTCTACTAACATGGACACTGACATTTTTTTCTCAAACAATTGGTTGGCTAATTAGGCCCTATACCGAAATGTTGGGAATCCAAAGTGGCAGCCGCAACTATTGATACATATCCGTAGAGTAAATTAAAAAAACGCCGTGTTACATTGCGCTCTACAAATTATTTATATTCTTCAACCTTCTTCACATTAACCAACAATTCTGAAAATCCGGTTCCAAAAGAAAACAATCCAACTTAAAATCAAGTGAGGTATACACAACAAAACAATAGAGGTGATGGTAACGAGTTGGAAACAGTTGCCTTTATGTCATGATCTAACTCTGTAATAATTCGCCTGTATTTTAACTTTTCAAATATTCTGAAAAGTAACAGTTCCTATAGAACCCATTACCTGAGACATTCCGTTTAAAATACGCAATGTACATGAAAACAAATTTGTTATCGAGGAAAGCTACCCAGTATCGGGTTTGTACGAGATGCAATAACGCGCACATAGAAACAGGGACATCTGCGGGTGCGTCTAGTTCCCAGAAACACGTTGGCTAAAACAGGATGTGGGACTAATTACAAATGATTAAGCGTACATCCACAGTCCTCCTAGACCCTTTGCATCTCGGGTGCTAAACTTTCAGATGTTCATCTGCGAGCCCACGGTCGGGTCGTATTGGGTAATTTAAAAAAAAATTCACCCGACTATTACCATTTCTACGAACAATCAAGTTACCATTTGTAGTTATTACGTACAATTGTACGCAACGCTACGCGAACAATTACGTAGGCCTACAATTGTTGACATCGTCAAGCGTCTTTTCTTCAGTTGTCCCAAGTTACGTAACACAAGGGCAAGGCGTCACTAGACGTTGCTATAACTGCCAGTATTATTTCGCAATTTGGAGAGATTAACTGGCAACACCAACAACCAAGGCATAGGTGGATATTTCTGTGATGACGTTTTTTCAATATTGTTATCGTGACAGTCACTTAGGAACTACCAAGTTATCCCGTACGGAGGGTGGCTGTTTTTACTAGTACACGTAACTGATGACGTGAATCGTTACATTTGTCCAGTCAGACACCGCTTCAGCCTGTCAACGTTCCGCTTCAGTCGACGGAACGCATCCTTCAGGTTGGTGAAGTCAGTAGCGACTACTGCAATCACGACCGCTACGACCAGGGCCAGCGCAACCGTTCCAAACAACCAGGCACTGCTGGCTTCGTGAAGCGGGGCCACGTACTTGGTTGGCGGCAACCGATCTGAAAATATGAATGATAACAATCAGGTAGTTAGCTGTTTCCAATGGGCGGAGATGGTGCACTTTTGGGCGACCACAAACCCACTCTTTATCGCCAAATATTAGTCCAATAGCTGGATATGTCCTTTTAATGATCTACACTAGACAACATTAAATATAAATCATAAATAAGTACGATATGCACCGCCAAAACAGTATTGCTGTATGTGAAAAGATCCGATTAATGTGTCTGCCTGTGGTTCTGTTACACGAATCCTTAGTTCCAAAAGTCGCCACCATGTTTCGACCGGAAGGGTGTATTGGCCATTCTCGTGCCTCTCACACTTACCGATGCAGTCAGGCACTTCCGGCCTCCACGAACCCTCGTCATCGCAGGCCGCCGTTTTGTACGGCTGACGGTCTGGAAACATCAATGTCTCGCCACATGTCACGTTTACTGTCGTGCCTGCTGTTCTCATAGTCGTGTTGGCCTCCATGCCGTTCCACTTGGCGAATGCCCGACACCTGACCACTGCGAAATGACAGTGTACTTTGTGATTGTAGCGCGTGATTAGAACATGTGGATGACTGATACGTGACCAAACGTTGTTTATCGGTGTATTCAGTCCTGATATACAGAAACACTCTGGCAGTTTTTATTTCATATATTTGACCTAAGTATCACCATAACCATTACACTAGATTACTTATCAACACCGATTTATAAGTTTGAAGAAAAAATCAGCACGCACGCCCGCCCGCACGTTTTCCACCACAAATGTCAAGAATACATTAAAAAGGTTATTTATATTATATTGAAAAATTGACAACTTTCGTATTTCACGGCATCCAGAAACGGCGAGATAGCAACGATGACGTCACACTAAATTGGTCGTTTTTATGTTTTGTTTCACTGTGACGACAAACAAACCGCCTAACTATCGCCAAGGGATTTTGTTGCGACTGGGCAGATAAAATTGTATTTACCCAATGTGCGATGCGTGTTTTCACAATAACAATTAGACATTTTTATAAATACTGAATATAATCATTGATATGCGTATGCTTTAAATGTATATTGAAGCAATTGACCATTTTAGCGAATAAGAATATTTTAAGCTATTGCCTTATCTTGTTTATCTCTAATGGCGTACCTCTATTGCCTTATCTTGTCTATCTCTAATGGCGTACCTCTATATCCTAATCTTGTCTATCTCTAATGGCGTACCTCTATTGCCTTATCTTGCCTATCTCTAATGGCGTACCTCTATTGCCTTATCTTGTCTATCTCTAATGGCGTACCTCTATTGCCTTATCTTGTCTATCTCTAATGGCGTACCTCTATTGCCTTATCTTGTCTATCTCTAATGGCGTACCTCTATTGCCTTATCTTGTCTATCTCTAATGGCGTACCTCTATTGCCTTATCTTGTCTATCTCTAATGGCGTACCTCTATTGCCTTATCTTGTCTATCTCTAATGGCGTACCTCTATTGCCTTATCTTGTTTATCTCTAATGGCGTACCTCTATTGCCTTATCTTGTCTATCTCTAATGGCGTACCTCTATTGCCTTATCTTGTCTATCTCTAATGGCATACCTCTACAGTGGCCGATGAGAGGATACCATGTGCCCTGAGCCGTGCAGTTGATGACAGCGCTAAAAACGCCGTAACGGAGCCAGTATCCCGAGAGGCAGGTCATTATCACAGAGGACCCGAATGTCGTCGTGATGGACGTGTCACGGAACGAGTAGAACACGACCGGAGGTGGGCCACAGTCGACCACTAGAACAATGCAATGCAACCAAAACTTCTATTACGCTAAAATCCTCGGGAAACCCAATCTCAGCAGTGCACCAAAACAAAAAGGTTAGACAGTTTCAAGACGGTTTAATAATTCGAGTTGGTTCGGTACGCTAGGGAACTGTGACGGATAAGCGCGTGCAGGTGGGGTTTTTAGCTGACAACGAAGTGTTACTATATTTTCTGCCGACTTAACGCCATTAGGGAGTGAGTTCGACAGAATCGACGCAGCAACCGAGAAAGCTCTAGTTCCGACGTTTGTCTTATCACTGAAATCATGATAATTTATTATGCCCGGTTCCGGTTCATGATTAGGCAGTGTGGCAGTTTACCCCTCTAAATGTGTCGCACGGTTGTTGTACTGGCCACACACACATAGCTCGTATTAAATACATCAAAGAGGAAACCGTTTTGTAATTAATAAGTTACCTAATCATGGATGAACGTTCCCGAAACCTGATGCTTTCATTGTAGATGCATAACGATTTCATTGGATATTATATGTTTTCATCTGAAATTATCACAAGAGTCCTTATTTCATTTCCCGTGACATCTAATTTACAATAAAGTGAAGTGTCAGCCTGTCTAGGACCGAGAAGGACGACGCGATCGAGGGAAATACCTACGATATGTATGTATCCGGAATATCATGACTACTACAACAATTATAACTCTAAGTCAATGGGGGGAGGTGGGGTGGTTGGGTGGGGGGTCTCAACAATAGTAACTCCAACGCCCGCAAATATACTACTGCTACTAGACAGAACACAACACACACATTTCCCCGCAATACACGGAAACAGATGTTATAATACCTTTAATTAAGGAGTTATTTGTTTGGTGTTCAGGGGTAAATGGGTCTAGTTTCAATTTATACTTAGCTTCAATTTAAATTAATTCTTTCAACGATTGTTTGGGTCACTCACATATGAAACGTAGATGTGAATTTACATTAATAGTTTTCTCAAAAGAAAATGACAAGACTAGCAGAATTTCTAAGACACTTGATGAGAAAGAGCAAGCTAAAACATCAAGTGACAACGGGAAAGATGGGGGGGGGGAGACGAAGCTGACTCACTGAGCCTGGCTGGGAAAGAGAATAACTGAACTGTCTGTAGATATCTGTGATAGTGGGAAATGGAGGGTCATGATTGCGTACGACAGGTACGACAACTGATGACGACTGCAACAGGTACGGCAACTGATGACGACTGATACAGGTACGGCAACTGATGACGACTGATACAGGTACGGCAACTGATGACTGGTTTCTCTTACTTACTGCGACATTGGTCCGACTGGTTGCTCCAGCCTCCAGTTTCGTTGCACCTCGTCGTCACGGAGCGTCCGGCGTCAAACGTGAAGCCCGTCTCACACGTGTGCAACACGACGCTTCCATACACCGTGTCTGTCGAATTGACGAACCCGTGTTCAGATGCGTGTACCTTCCCACAATGCAACACTGCAACGATAGCGACTAAGTTAAATGCCCGTTTACACTAGCGATTTGTATCCGATGTTGATCCGATTATGTCGTACGACACGGTCTACACACTGCGAGTGCGACCTATAAACTGGCGCCAATCCCAACGTGAGCTTTGGAGAAAGGTCACGACGAGTCCCGCACTTGTCGGTCGCGGTTGACACTGATTCAGAAAAATCGCACCAAATTGTTGTGCAATTCGAATCAAGACACAATCGTAATCACACATTAGCTCCACCCATCGGTCTCACGAGCGTGTTTACACGAGCAATTTTAGTCCGATTGTGTCGCATGACACTGTGTAATGACATAATCGAGCCACAATCACTGCTGTAAATGTAAGTAAAATCATAGCGGACATTACCAATTAAATAAATGTATATAGCTGTGATTATGGATAATATAACATTTCTGCAATTGTCTAAAAAGAAGAATAACTAAAACACTCAATAACAAAACATTAGGCCTATTCGAAACTGAAAATTGTATGTACTAACTTTCACAAACAAATATATGGCTTATCACCTGTTATAAAATTATATTAAGTTATTCCTACATAAGAATGCTAATCACGTAAATGGCTTAACTCACGTGCACACACAGAATGTGTGGCGTTACTCTTAAAAATAGCATGTTACCTTTCTTTCTCAATGCATAAAATGTATTGAATTTATTAACACATGCACTAATAAGTTCCATGTTACTCACGCTTGATTTCCGTCTCTGTGACGTTCCATGTAGTTCCATTACAGTGCACTAGGTGTGTTGCTGAGCCGTAGCTGAAGACATTCCCTGGCCCACATATATACTCCGTTGTTGTGCCATTCACTGCCAGGCGATGCAGCGGCTTGGCGCCAGGAATGTTGGGTAATGGCGGGCATCGTCCACCTGATTGTTGCATTAATCGAAACGTGTCTGGAGTAGATCTAAGCTATCACAGAATCTAGATGACATTGTGAATTATATAATACTCTTCGCAAATACCAACTGGATGACTAAAAAACTACGTTTCGATGGTAAGATCATTCCCGGAAAAAAGGAGATTCTGAATCTAACAATGCGTGACGCAAGAGTTGCTAGCCGCAACAGCTTACCTAGGTTGCCTACTTCAACATACGATCAAATATTGACGCAATAACTTTCATCCCTGCCGAGGATCTACGCGTATGGGCCAATAACTTCTATGGGATTGAAGCCAGATAAATTGACCCAAATTGATCTAAAGTGTAAATACAAATTAACGAAAACCCAACCGTGTGCTAATCCAGACAAGACGTGTGTCCATTTGTCAGGCTGCACCCTTCAAGATATATACAGTGAAGACGGAAGACAAAGGCAACGCACGGAATAACCCCACGGAAGATTTGCAAAGACAAAGTGGGGGTGGGGGGGGGGCAACCAGACGACATTACAAGCCCCCGCAGTTGCACCGCGTTATTTGGGGAACTCACGGAACAGTTTTACAGGGGTAGAACATGAGCGACGGTGTGAACATCGATGCTGCTGAGTACCTTACAACTGGTATGGAGAACTGGGAGATGTTGACAAATCGATTCCGAGCAGGTGCAGTGTCGGCGTGCAAAATGGGGCTGCTCAGATTGTTCGGATACACGCGGCTACGGTGAAACGCAACGGGTCATATTTAGAGAATAATGGATCTTTTGTACAGATAGGGCATACCCAGGACCATACTTTGATTGATTCTGTGGGAGAACAACTGAACGTGTATGGGAGCCAATGAGGAAGTCGTCCAGTATGGAAGACTTTTCAAGAACTATAGTTTGAACAGTTTTATGTGCAAAGGAATTGTGCAAAAGCGAAGCAAACATTCTGTATTGTTGAACACACATGCTGACAAAAACTGTAAATCGAGTAATGTACATGTCAACTATTGGTGAACCAGGGAGATCCTTTTACGTCGTCTGCGTTAAACAGAACTCATTTTTTATTTAGTGTCAACCATCAAACCCGACGCATCCGGTGCAGAAACATTTGTCCACATGTGCGTGATAACACATCATGTGCGTGATAACACATCATGTGCGTGATAACACATCATGTGCGTGACAACACATCATAAAACATTCTATTAACGTGTAGATATCGGTAACGTACGTACGTGCGCACCCAGAGACGGTGTCATTCCATGAACCGGAGTCGAGACACGTGATCGATTTCGATGTAGTTCCGTCTTCGAAGCGAGTGCCCTGTATACATTCATACGAAACTACGGCTTCGAATGCGTGACTTTGGCCGGTACGGGTGGCGGTTGGAACTACGGGAGGTCGAGTACACTCGATCGCTGAAACAAAATAGCTAATCCTCATTAGAAATAAAAAATGACACCTTAGCAATCGTACCGTTTCCAGTGGTAGAGGCCGTTGACATTGCAGCTTATATATGTTAAAGCGAAACAAAAATGATAATTTTGGGGCTATGCACCTAACAGAGATAATAAAAACTAATCATATGCAACCAAACTGAAGAATATCAATCAGTCATTTCTCCGGTTGATTGAGGGCTGACAGCGCGACTGATAAGTGCATGCGCAGTTCTATGAAATCGGGGAAACAGATTACGCGCGACTCATTAAGTGAAGCCGGCATACACAGGACCAACACAGAGTATCAAACAAACGTGCCATTTTGCCACAAAGAGGATTAGTTTAGTAAACGAAGACAAAATATACTACGTAAGTTGAGTTTGGACGCACACAGCAAGGCCATATCCTATTGGCAAGTATAGGAATAGGTGTACACAAAATATATTTTCATTTGGCGGGCGAATATTGCCGGAATATGACACTCGTGATATGTTACACGTGGGGAAATAGTCTTACCATAACAGTCGGACTCTGTCCAGTTCCACTGTCTGTCGGCCATACATCGTGCAACGACAGTAGTGGTTCCATCGTCGAATCTCCATAGAAAACGAATACAAATATTCTGACAAAGAAATCACCATGTGTAGGGCATATGGAGTTCTTCATGCTAGAACAAATCCTTCAAATTCGAAAATTATATTATGCTCGCGAATGAGGTTAAAGGCATTTTTCATATCCACATAAAATGATGTGTCATCAAGCACAACAGCGAGTTTGACGAATTCGTTTTCATAATACAGCTGATGCAAGTAGAAGCTACCGATACTTAATCGCCTATACCGTGGGAGAACCGAACCTATTAAATATTTGTTGGCGACAGGCAAAAAATGCTGGCTGTATGGCCACGTGACGCAATCGGCTCATTTCACTCGCATAGCAAGTTTACAAATCTACATTACACGCGAGGACGCTATATGTGGAACAAGCTACAACTGTCTGATCAACAAGATTTAACAAGACTGCCATCCAATGCAAAACTTCCAGATAGCATGTGGACAAAGAAGCCGTTTGTCAGCGAGAGTCCAACCATTTTCCATATATGTTTAACCCGCCCTTCTGACATATTCGTCAATTTTATTTTAAACATATCCCCGCTGCTAACATTTACACAATCTGTAGATTTGTTTCATTCACTTATTGTCCTCTGTGCGAATGAGAACGTTCTGATTCTGATCAGTCCAATCTACACTAATCCGCAGTGGCGTAGCGAGGCAAAGCGTCGCTGGGGGGCAAGACTAAAAAATACCGCCCCCAACAAAGAGCGCAATAATATTATAGGTATGCCTAGGTCATTGCTCCAACATACCACTAGCGATCAGCTACCAATATATTGACAATGGCGAAGTCGTCGGTAACTTGCGTGAATCGATTGCTGGCGGAGTCGATGTCCTCATCAGTGGTCGATTCCACCAAAAAACCCGAAACCCGAACTTGTCTTCTTCCTCCATCACGCCACTAGTCCTATTTCCCATTCCCCGTGGAGTCGATTGATGATCTGGAGATGTTCTGGCCTCACCTACGCTTGCAGTGACAGACTATCCGTCTTCTTCTCCGCGGCATCCTCCATTCCGTCACGATCTCCGTGTTTTCACAGTACGCCGTGGCCTTCGTCTTCGTCCCGTCGACGACGGCTTAGCGCTCGCACAAGAGAACAAGAGCCCCACGTTGTGTCGATAAGTTCAGAATTCGTGAATTATACTATGCTTAAACGAGCATGAAAACAACAGCAAACGCGCATGTATTCTTCATGTTCTGCAATGAAATCATGATAACCAGAGTGGGTTATTTAAAAAAAAAAAATGCGATACCCTTTATCCAACGATATCGAGCCCAGTCCGTGTGGAACAACATGTCCAAAGATTACCATTCATTGCTCTCCCAAAGTGCCGCCCCAAAGGTGCCGCTGGGGGCATCTGCCCCCATCGCCCCCTCTAGTTATACCTTACCTAATGTTACTTCGTGTCCTCTAGTTGAACTATATTTCTTAAAAGAAAAAAATATTTCTATCAATATTTTCATACCCATTCAATATCTTAGAAACATCAAACTCTTTGTCCCTAGGTTGCTGACAAGCAATCACAGCGAACCGTAGCTAATATTACAAGTTTACCTGTGTCCCGTCTTGCATTGAACCTTCACAATACTGTTGTATTCGACGAACATTTCGCCGATGAAGTATCCGTTCTCGGGCGATTTTACCCTACTGCATCGTGTCACTGAAACCACACACAGGGTCTGGCGGCGTGAATAGAGCCAGCATTTGTATCGTATTGTGAAAATGAGACTTACATGTTTCTACCAAATTCTAAATAAACGCGTTCAATGCTCAATAATTTCTACGTGCAATTCCAGTGAAAACTCATTGATAATTATAAGATGAGTGTTTATATAGACGGAAATGCGTAATAATTATTTGAATCGAATTTTCCATGTCATCCTTTTCAGATATCAATAGTTATGGTTGGCAATCTAGATTTAACGTCAAGGCAAAACTGCGAAACACTTTATGTCAGTGATAATTCGGTGTGCTGAAGGAAAACACAGAGCCATATAGTATTCTAATAAGACCGACATATTTGCATTCAATTGTATTCAATTTGTACGGTACAATTAAAAGGACCATGCGAACAAGGGACTATTAGAATTGTATGATTACACATGTGCAAATGATTATTATGTGCAAATCTATAAAAGTAGACACAAGCTATGTCTACATAATATGTAGCATTCTCTTGTTTTCTATAAATGTTATTGTTGTTTGTTAAGGGTAGTGCTCTACACCCCACAACATGGCGATGCAACAGTTTCACACACCCGTGCACTCTTCGATGTCCTCCCACGTCTGGTCCAGACGACACGCGATCGACTTCTCGGTCAGTCCGTTTTTGAAGCGGTGTCCAGGAAGACACACAAACGTCGCCCGTGACTTTATGTCGCTGGTGTAGGGTCCGGACACTCGTGTGTTGTCGACGTACGGCAGCGCGGAACACCTTCTTTCTGTAAGCAGACGGAGACAACCAGTGAACGCCTCCTATCAACAGTCTCACTGCCAACTGTTGTGTTTGTAAATGGTTAGCAGCGTGAATATGTTTAATAAAAATTAGAATACACATAGATGAATGGTAACGGCGGACTTTTGATAAACCAGCGGCTTCCTTGTTCACTTGCCGCCTGGGTTTCTATATGCTTTAGATGAAAATCCTGTTAAATCTTGTATGCGCCTGAGCCCGACTCTGATTACCCCACATAGATACGTCAACATGCGTGTCTCTCCAGACAATAAACCCTCATAACTGCTAAGAAAAAGTATAGTGGATCTACAATTATTTTTAACAAGATTTAGCAAGATTTGCCATCAAGCCAAAGGCCCAGATGGCAAGTGGACAAGGAAGCCATTTGCTTATCGAGAGTCCAATAATGTTCATCTACGTGTAACCCGCCATCCTGAGATATGTGTCAATCTTGTTTTTAAACAAATCGCCCCCAGACCGACTTGTGCGAACGTCAACCGCTTCCGCACAAATCGCCCCCAGACCGATTTGTGCGGAAGCAGACGACGTTGAACGCGGCTCGT
The DNA here is from genome assembly GCA_963662155.1 of Lamellibrachia columna. Taxonomy (NCBI): domain Eukaryota; kingdom Metazoa; phylum Annelida; class Polychaeta; order Sabellida; family Siboglinidae; genus Lamellibrachia; species Lamellibrachia columna. Next base: position 21,213,928 of record OY759263.1, on the reverse strand, counting down.
CTGTGTACAAACACGGACTACGTACGACGTATGCCGATTGCGCATGACGGAAGCGGACAAGTGTGTTCACCGCTTTAGACAACGTTTGCAACTTGTGTGGAGCACTAGGAATATTTACTGGAGAATATTGCCTTGGGTATTAGCCTTGGTTGATATTGTCTTATAGAACCGTTCGACCAACCTTTGCAACTGCCCACATGCGGGTACCAGGAGCCACGTCCAATGCACCGAATCTCTGCCCAGTTGATTCCATTCGGAAAGAGCGTATCACCCTAACGCCGACAAGAACGGAACGTTGAGCAAACGTATACTGGTTCAGGGACATATCCATTGTTAAGTCGGGTGTGGTCAGAGGGGGTTGGTTCGACCATGTACAGCTGGTGAATTTTGGGAAATGCCCAAACCCATTCGTTCGTCTATTATTAAGTTATTGGTGGATGCAGAAAGTTATTTCACGTAAAACAAAATACAATTATTAGGCTTACCGCCGTATTTGAACATGTTTTCCAATAAACTTTTGTCGTGCTCATCTACTATACACACAGGTACACGCACATGCGCACGCACATGCGCACGCACACTTAAATAGTATTGTTTACAAGCACTTGTGATAACGTCATACAATTAGGTAATTGTAAAAACGTTGTTTTACGGTTAACATGCCCAAATAAAATGTGGTTGTATACAATACAACAGTTCATACGACGAATACAAAGAAACGACTTCAAAATTTGATTGATGGATGGTCCTGGTTTCTATTCTGAATCCGAAGATAAATATAATCACTTTGCACGTGTACAACACCGCGGTGCCGAGTTGGACATCTGTACTGTTCACTGATGCATTCAGTACAGTAGGGACGCTTGGACAGGTCATCACTGAAACAAACACAAAGCCTGTCGTGAAGTGGAAGTCGAATACAGCCATACAAACATACAACCACACAACCATACAACCGTACAACCGTACAACCATACAACCATACGTATGTACGTACGTGTAAGTACGTACATACATACGTACATACAATCATACATTATATCTAATACATACTTACATACATACATGCATACACACACACGCACACACGCACGCACGCACGCACACATACATACATTCACACAGTACGTACGTACGTACGTACGTACGTACGTACGTACGTACGTACGTACGTACGTACATTCATTCACTCAACAATTCATTCATTTATACACACAACTACAACACATACACACAACGCACAACCTCATGACCTCACACACGCACACACGCACGCCGCACCTACATACATACGCACGCACGCACGCACGCACGCACCCACGCACGCATCCCCCCCACACACTCATAGGTGTACATACATTGGCAGTCGCCAACTGCGTCACTCCACGTGCCGTCGTCTCGACAAACGACCGTCCTCTGTGATCCGCCTTCAGCGAACTCGTAGTTCGTGTCACAAACGTAGGTCACCGAGCAGCCGACGTAGACACCGCCTCTGTGGACCACCATGTGACGGCCGGCTCGAGGCGGCCTCGGGCAGCGGCGGCTCGTCGCTGAGTGGACAAACAAACTATATTATATCCTATAGGAGAACAGCGAAAGGTAGTGAATTCGGATACAGATATGTAGCTCCGCGCACGAACGCACGCACGCACGCACGCACGCTCACGTTAGCATGCGTATGTGTGCGTGTGTGCGTGCGTGCGTGCGTGCGTGCGTGCGTGCGTGCGTGCGTGCGTGCGTGTGTATGTTATGTAATGTCTATGAAGGCTGAAATGGGAGACAAAGAGGGCGGAGTTATTATACGTATGCATCATATCATCTATCCCGGTTTAAGTTATTTATCGGGGAAGAGAACACTTATGATTGTACACATTTCGTTGTTGTCGAGACAACAGGAAATTTGAGGACGAAAAAACAAGGAAAACAGTTCTGATAAAAATACCTGAAAAAAGAGGCTATTACAAACATTGCTCATTTAAGCAATTGTTTGGAGAGTCTGAAGACATACTAGAAAATAAAAAATACACAAAGAGGCAGGCAGCTACAAGTAAAATTAGAAAGTTAAACAGATAAATAATAAAAGAAATGTTGAGTGTGGAGAAAGTTCGACAGAAGGTGGCGCCAGTAGACAATAATGCTGGGAACGTAATAGCAGAGGGGTTTCAAATAGCAGATATAAGATGAGAGATGCTAAATTTGTGGTGGTTCAATCATAGTGCTTAGGCATTTAGTTGTAAAACCAGAAACGGTACGTATGTAAATAAAGAAGACAAAGGAAAACCAATCACTTGGTGTTGACAGGTTTCCCCAAAATTCTGCTACAGGAAACAATATATCAAATTAATATATAATAATTGTTCTTTTGTTTGAACGGATTTAAAAAGGAAATTACGCAATACTACATCAATGGTAGATTTCCTTGTTAACCATAAGTTAATGAATACATCTCAACATTCACCTTTAATGATCTTTGCACCATTTATGGGTACATCAGAACTGTAGGCAGTTGTCGTTTCGATTCCAATTGGAGTGGCCTTGACATTGCTCCCACTTACGCCATATGTGGGTACGTCATAAGTACTCGGACTGACATCAGTTGTGGGTATATCAAAAGTACTCGGATTGACATAAGTTGTGGATACGTCAGAAGTACTCCGACTGACATCAGTTGAGGGTACATCATAAGTACCCAGACTGACATCAGTTGTAGGTACGTCAGAAGTACCCAGACTGACATCAGAAATACCCGGTCTGACATCAGTTGTGGGTACGTCAGAAGTATCCGGACTGACATCAGTTGTGGGTGCGTCAGAAGTATCCGGACTGACACTAGTTGTTGGTACGTCAGAATTATGTGGAATGACATCAGTTGTGGGTACGTCAGAAGTATCCGGACTGACATCAGTTGTGGGTACGTCAGACGTATCCGGACTGACATCAGTTGTTGGTACGTCAGAAGTATCCGGACTGATATCAGTTGTGGGTACGTCAGACGTATCCGGACGGACATCAGTTGTGGGTACGTCAGAAGTATCCGGACTGACATCAGTTGTGGGTACGTCAGAAATATCCGGACTGACATCAGTTGTTGGTACGTAGGAGGTGTCGAAAACAGGGCTGCTGGTTGTGGTAGAGTCACCAATCAGTGTCATCGCTGGGGTAGATTGCAATGGTTCTTCAAAGGCACGACCTGAAATGGCAAGAATACGACTTGTATCAGGTCACTTTAATTTGAATTAGCCTGTTGACTACGATTGATAATTTCTGACACCATTTGATCTGCTTAGGCATCTAGAGAAACAGGTAGGAGAGACTGGGCATAGTTGTATACAGGGACAAATTGTTACAGGGTCGTTTTACGAAAAAAATGCACACGTACCATCGACAGTAGCTGGTTGGAAGTGCATCAACGGACACACTGTCAAAAAACCGGGAGTTAAGAAGACGAAATTAACCGAGGTGTGACCTTTTAACCACCAACGATGTTTTGGTATGCCCACATTATATCATCTCATGCAGCCACTGTTTAGTTTTCGTGAATGAAACTTGAAACATGTCTACTATACAGTATAAGGGGCTATGCCAAGTAGAAGTTAAACTGAAATTCAGGATTTGTTATCGTCCACCTGTATGAGGCGCCGCAGCGGAGAGAAAGGTGATGAAACGGTAAAACTTGTCGAGCCCGCGCCACCGCTGGTCGAACCTGCGATCGATCGAGTTCAACGAGATCGATCGAATCTGGTTACCACTGAAATAGCGGTTAAGAATGTGCAATGATGTATTGTCGCAATTAGCATTATACAATAAACTACCCAGATAGAAGTGGCTCAAAGTTACCATAACACAGTTTCTCATGCCATGAATTACTCACAAAGTCATTCTCACAGAGGACAGTAAATGAGTGGTAAACATTTCTATAAATATGTTAAAAAACAAAATTTACAATTAAGATACAAGAGACGGTCTGCAGAATACACAACGAAATCAATGCAACTTTACACACGAGCTGTCGTTGCTTAGTGTTCGGTCTGCGTGTGAAAGGGCTCGAAATAAATAAATAATAAAAATAATTAATACCACACATTGAGAATCAGCGAAGTTAAACAAAAGCGAATATTGCACTAAATAAAATTGATAACATAATAATAAGAATATTAAAATATAAATCGGACATACCGCAGATGGAACCCGGACCTCTTCACATGCAAAGCTCTACCACTAAGCCAAGACAGCTCACGTGTAAGGTTGCACTGAGTTCGTTATGTATTCTGCAGGTCGTCTCGTGACATTGTCGTCTTTATTGTCAATTTTGTTTTTCCACTCGTTTATTGTCCTCTGTGAGAATAACTTTGTGAGTGATTCATCAAAATATATTAAATGTAAATTACTAAGTTATGTTAACTCTTAGACACTTTGATATGGGTAGTAGATTATATTATACTTATCGCGGCATTACTTCGTTGCACATCTTACAACGTTATTTTCAGTGGCAACCAGACTCGATCGATCTCGCAGAACTCGATCTATCTTGCGAACTCGATTGATCTCGCAGACTCGATCGAAACAAAATTTATTTAACCACGACGTATAAACGCTTCATTTCACTTGTAAAGCCGAGCGACTGGTTTAAAACAAGTAATGTAAATGCCAGTAGCGTCAAACAAAATAAATAGACATTTCAGGCGGGTTACACATAAATGAATTTTTTTTTTAATCGATGGACGCATTGTGCACTTGCCATAGGTGTTTTCCCTTGGATGGCAATCTTGCTAAATCTTGTTAAATTGCTATGGCACAGCCCTGTTTGAGCAATTAATAAATATTGCACGATTAATTGAAATGTGGATGTTCGTGTGCGTGAGTGCGTATGTGTGTGTTTCATTCAATCAAGTAGAAGTCGCATTACATACATATTATCATTCACTATTACATATTCCAATAATTTATATTCCAATCAAAATTGTTTGTTACGTAAGATTCTGGGTAATGAGTCACTAATATGATTGTTTTAATATATGTCACCCAGAGGAAGGCGATGACATTCATACAAAGTAAACAAATCGCCAACAATCGCTATCCAGTCCCAACCAACAATCAGGCACTGCCTATTGTGTCATTTTCCACGGTGATAAAATTCGGCGCCAGTTGGCGACGAACATGCAAACATGTTACAAGACGTGCACAAGACGGCTACATGTTTTGTTTAGCACCACGATTCGCGAACGGCTTTATTGTAAACCAACGCACTCACCGAGTGCAAGCACCTGCATCTCGCAGATGTCAAGGCTGAATCCGCTACCGCTGACTTTCAACGCGACGTCGGAGACGACCTGCTCACACTTCACTCTGTACGTTCCCTTCCCAAAAAAGGCGAATGACTGAGGCACACACGCCTTGCCGGACAGGGAGGCAACCATGCGGAACTCGTTTACGTTCGAGTGAGAATTAAACAGGACAACCACCTTCACGACGTGCGTGGGATAGCCAAAGTGAACAAACCACTCGAATGGCGTAACTTTAATGCATGATGTTGTCAGTCCATCGACGACCTCGTCTGTCGGACCGAGCTTAGTGGAATTGATTGTCTTCCCCAATGCCACGTTCAACACTGCAAAGACACAACAGCTTAATGAATGGTATGTTTCTTCAACACCACGTTCGACACTGCAAAGACACAACAGCTTAATGAATTGTATGTTTCTTCAACGCCACGTTCGACTCTGCAAAGACACAACAGCTTAATGAATGGCATGTTTCTTCAATGCAACGTTCGATACTGCAAATGCACTACAGCTTAATTAATGCCATGTTTCTTCATCGCAACGTTCGACACTGTAATGTCACAACAGTTTAATGAATGGTATGTTTCTTCAACGCCACGTTCAACACTGCAAAGACAAACCAACTTAATGAATGGTATGTTTCTTCAACGCAACGTTCGACACTGCAACGACACTTTGGCTTCTCTCTGAGTCTTCTGTCTCGAGGGACAATGTCTTCTACCGAGAAGCTTCGACAACAGCTTACTGAGCGGTATATATCTCCTATACAGTTCTGCATTGAACAGAAATGAACCCGTCTACTTCTGTGTTTCAACTTTCGACTCTGGAATAACTCCACAGCACATGCTGCAGGGCTTTCCTGATACATATGTCAACTGGCAATGTGAATAATGTCACATCTACTATCATATCGGTTTAATCTACCGTTGATAGCAATTTAAGGGAGGAATATATTACCTCAATTCTTAATTTTATTCGATCAATTATCTGATTGTTGGTGCTTGCTGTTACACACATACATATAACCTACTGCATAAGTATTTATGGGGCGGCAAAACAGTAGGTCTCGCGCCCCTGTCGGATGCAGGCTAAAATTCAGCATCATCGACAATACACTTACGGTATGCTTCGACCTGAACATCGATGCTGCAGTTGCGACGTTTCGTTATGAGGTACCGACCTCGGAGATTGCTGTTAGTGTCCCACTGCAGAGACTCGCTGTTGGGGAGTACCGTCAGATCCAGCACAGACGTTGTGTTCGTCACGAAGAATGCCTCACCAGCCACGTCCTGTGGGTGCACTTAGACAATAACGTATATTACTTTTTCACACATGTAGACCATTGTGTGCAGACCCCAACCCAAATGCATCAAATAAACATGTATTATTCGGTGCGTGTATTTAATATTCATTCTACATTCCGCATTATATTGTCTTCAATGAACAGCGATCCTATATTAATATATTCTATCTTAAGGTAAATTCTAGTGCGAAAATATCAATAAAAGGCAATACACATTATATGTATGTCACAGCACGTCTGTTGGTAGAACTAACATTGGATACTGGTATAAAACTATAGTCGTGACCCAATACAATCATCAAATGATGGCGCACTCTTACTACCAGATAACAAAAGTAATATGCAAAACACGAAGTCTTCTTTCAAATATATATTACACATATCTCACAGATGTTTTTCCATAATTTATTTTCCAAACATTTTAGCTATCTTGAAATAATTAGCTAACATCGAAAACAAGTATTTCAACAATTCGTACTCACCTGTTGTAACATGTCTTAAGTAGACAACACATCCCATATCGACATAGCACAGATCGACTGATGGTGACATCACTGATGCTTGAAGGTCTACACGATGTGGAACTGTTTAAATAGACATAACTCTGATAAAGGGATTGAGTAACTTAATTGTTAGGACAACCCCCACCCTCTGTCTGTGTCACGCAAAGAACTGGGCGCAATGGTTATTAGCAGTTCACTGACTTGTTCATTCATAAAACGTGTCTGTAAAAGACAGCTATTTGCCCCGCCCTCCGTACACCTGTGACACTGTGCTCGTATATAACGTTGTTTGGTATATTGTCTGAATGTTATATTCTCGGCTTGAAGCCGTAGCATGAGAACATCGAAGTCCTGATCTTAATTTATTTTCACAATGCTCGAAACTAGCCATAAATCACAACTACAGAGCATGACGGACATATGTGATGCAGAAAAGAGCTAGCTTTGTTTCGATCGATGTGGTTTTGCTCCTCTATATATTGTCTTGCTAAAGCACTTTATGCGAGTCCCTTGCTTCGCATGGCATAATTCTGCATGACTTAAACTGTTGCTACGGGCACCCTGTATACTTGATTCCAGCATATACTTGTTATTAATCTGGCACTTTTGAGGTGAACCTTCACGAGCGTCAAGGCCATCATCAGTGTTGAACGTTGCAGTTGTCATGAGATGATCAGTAACAGTGACGAGCAGAAACATTGCAAAAACATCTTCATTTGCAAAACGGATCAACCGCACTGCGCGGTCTGTTCAGTACTACTGCAGTCTGTTCAGTACTACTGCAGTCTGATCAGTACTACTGCACACATTTACAGCAGTAGACATACGAGTTATGCCGTCGTAGTTCATCGAGCATATCCCACCTTTCTTTGCGATTTATGATTTTTGTAATTGTACATGTATGATATACACCTCGCAACAGAACTGATGGACGAGTCACAGACTTCCACTGTGCTGTCTGTCATGTCTTTTAGGGTGATTCGATTGTCCATGGCTGCAGCCCCACTGACTCGATCTGGGTAGTTAGGTCAGAGGCGGCCGGTTCTTGGAATCAGGGTGGTCGCCAGTTCTTGGTGTGTTTATTAGACATCTGACATAACTTGCCCAGTTTGTGATGAATTGTTATCAGCATTCTTCGGTGCTGAACATTAAAATATCTTGATGTTGGTCTGTTGCTACCTGTCCTTTCTTGATGTTAGTCTGTTGCTACCTGTCCTTTCTTGATGTTAGTCTGTTGCTACCTGTCCTTTCTTGATGTTAGTCTGTTGCTACCTGTCCTTTCTTGATGTTAGTCTGTTGCTACCTGTCCTTTCTTGATGTTAGTCTGTTGCTACCTGTCTTTTCCGGAAAGTTAGTTAATTATCTCGGTGTTGATTTCTTACGTAGAATACACCTGTACTTAGACTACACCTGTACTTAGACGACACCTTTACTTAGACGACACCTGTACTTAGACTACACCTGTACTTAGACGACACCTATACTTAGACGACATCTGTACTTAGACTACACCTGTACTTAGACTACACCTGTACTTAGACTACACCTGTACTTAGACGACACCTGTACTTAGACTACACCTGTACTTAGACGACACCTGTACTTAGACTACACCTGTACTTAGACTACACCTGTACTTAGACGACACCTGTACTTAGACTACACCTGTACTTAGACTACACCTGTACTTAGACGACACCTGTACTTAGACTACACCTGTACTTAGACGACACCTGTACTTAGACTACACCTGTACTTAGACGACACCTGTACTTAGACGACACCTGTACTTAGACGACACTTGTACTTAGACGACACCTGTACTTAGACTACACCTGTACTTAGACTACACCTGTACTTAGACGACACTTGTACTTACACTACACCTGTACTTAGACGACACCTGTACTTAGACTACACCTGTACTTAGACGACACCTGTACTTAGACTACACCTGTACTTAGACTACACCTGTACTTAGACTATACCTGTACTTAGACTACACCTGTACTTAGACGACACCTGTACTTAGACTACACCTGTACTTAGACGACACCTGTACTTAGACGACACCTGTACTTAGACGACACCTGTACTTAGACGACACCTGTACTTAGACTACACCTGTACTTAGACGACACCTGTACTTAGACTACACCTGTACTTAGACGACACCTGTACTTAGACGACACCTGTACTTAGCACAAGAACAAAGAAGAACCATTACCTTTTAAGGAGATATTTTCCCAGGGAACTTTGTCCAAAAAATCATTCATGTAATATTTTATATCCAGCCGAACAAAATGTTGCAGAGTAACATTTAATACTATTGCGGATTGTCATCAATCAGCGCGATCAGGTGATTTTTACTGAATGTTATATGTTGGCAGCAAGATATTATTGTTCAATTACGTTGGTGATATATCATGCATTAAATATTCATGATGACATTCGTGCATGGTGCGTAAATGTTTATTTGCATTTCTAATCAAACTAGCAGCGAGTGCGCCTTAAGTGGTGCGTAGTTAAACTGATGAGATAATAAATGGTCAATATATGAGGTGACATTTTGAAATGTCAGTGTGTTTCTCAAGGTAGCGTAGGCCGTGTATTCCCCGAGGACCATCATCGTATTGCTAATTATTTGTGGGTTCATCAGAATTTACGTTTGTGTCATTAACCGCATTAACTAATCGAAATTTCGATTTTCAACTTACTAAATCGAAATTTACTAAATCAAATAAGTCCAAATGTCAACTTAGTAATTCAAAATTTCGACTTATGTTTTTCTGTGCACGGCAACAATACCCTTTCGTATAAATTAAACTATCCCAACAGTAAACTATCCCACATAGTCAGCCGTAATGACTTCCCATCATAAGTCGAAACGTGAGACCGATCCAGACAGGATAAAGATAAGGCGACGTGTTTCTCCGGTCCATACAATTTAGATTTAATTAACGAAGTAGTGGTTTACATCAACACTTTATGCAATTTTATATAAAGCACCCGAAAGCATATTATGTTGAACGGATTCAAGTTCTATATGAATGCCTATTTTTATTATTATTATTGTCATTACTATTATTAACAATGCAAGCTACAAGACGTTGTTATGCAAATAACGGCTGTATTTGCTTAATGGCTGATACACACATTACAGTGGACTACAGCTGTACGGCTCATGCTGGGACTTGGTCTAGCTGTTCCATACATACGATATTCCTTATATCCGTGGATACAAAACACAGTGCAGGCCTAAATGGAGACTTACTGAACTTTCTGGCTTGTACTTACTTAACTCCTGATTTATACTTTCTGAAATCTCCAACTTGTACTTACTGAACTCTCTTACTTTTATTTACTGAACTCTCTGACTTTGACTATTGAACTCTTTGACTTGTACTTACTGAACTCTCTGACTTGAACTATTGAACTCTTTGACTTGTACTTACTGAACTCTTTGACGTGTACTTGACGTACTGGTGACAGTTTGTCCACGCGAAGGTAGAGATAACGTCCCAACGTTAGTTCTCGGTTCATGGAGATTCGGAATCGTAGAAAGCGTTTCTGGTGGTTCGGTTGTCCATTGTAGCAGGACATACCGACAAGAGTGGGCCTTGAATTTGTCACATCCAGGCAGATTACATGCGTAAAGTTATCAGCTGTGGTAAAATCCAACCAAATAGTATCAAAGTACTATGCATACACGCACACACGTACGTACGCATGCACGCACACACCCTCGCACCCACGCACACGCACACGCACACGCACACGCACACGCTCACGCACACGCACACGCACACGCACACGCACACGCACACGCACACGCACACACACACACACACACACACACATACACACGCATACAGGTTCACATGTTCACGCACGCACACGCACACACACAATCGCACGCACGCACATGCACGCACACGAGCACGCGCACACGCACGCGTGTCTGCGGGTGCCAAATATTAATTAAAACGCAAGGTGCTGCTTGCGTTTTGGGATTTATTTGTTACAATGGTAAACATAAGATGTTGTTTGATATCACCTGTGCTTAGACAGTTAATGCTATTCTTACATAGTTTAGCATACCGTGTGCAATGTATTATATTTATTATAAAAACAGCTGAACTAATATGTCAATGAGACTTTATATCTGTTAAAATGCGAAAACGTTATGAAATATGCTGCACTGTAAGAGTTCACACGGTGCTGTGTTGCGATTTCAACAGTTAATGTGTAATCGTCTGAGGTTACTAATCGATCGACCAGCTTTCGTATTTAAAATGGGTGGATCTATACAATGAGCAGATCGTCTCCACTCGAGGAAACGTTATCTCGTTAGACGTGACGCGGTTAATATTATTGACTCGGTTGTCTGTTGAAAGGGGTCGGTGTACTCAGGGTGCGTTTGGCTGTTCCATCTGTGCTTACTGCTTAGTCTATTGTATTGGCCTTACGTCCCTCGGTGAGTTTTATTTATTATATTTCGTTGTTACAACGATGACAATTGAATGCTAATAAATGTTGCTATCGTTGGGTCTGATTTCTGGCATTTCGGAAGTGCCATGATATCGAATCAATAATACGCAACATTTCGCACGCACGCATGCACGCACTCACCACCGCGTGTGCTTGTGGCGAATAATAATTAAGGCGCAAGATGCTAGTTGCGTTTGGGGATTTGTACTGCTTGAGTAAGGGAGTATGTGTCAATGTATGCTGAATGTCGAGTAGGCTCACGTGTTGTATACGCCTCAGGTACTAGCATACAATGAAATATGTTGTGTAAAGGGCTATCCATAAAGTACCTCACGCTGTTTTGTCTTTTTTGACACCCCACCCCATTGTCACACTTCTTAATGCTGACCTGTACACCCCCCAAAGAAAAACTAGGTTTCGTTTTGAGAAAAGCTCTCACACCCATTATGCATACATCTATTTTTCACCAAGTTTGCAGACGTTTCGCGCGCCATTATAGGCTTCACTGATACATGGTAGAGTCCGCATTCCTTTCCTGTTCGAATTCAGTTGAAATATACCCAAAAAAGTGGCAGGACAATCAATGCTATCAGTTAAATATCAACGGCTAGACGAGCAAAACAACGGCTAGACGAGCAAAACACCTGTTTCAATAACGAACGTAACGATCGCCAAGACACCTCCACAACGATGTAACGCTCCGTAACGCTTACACGAACACCCCGCCCCCGAGCGTGACGTACTTTACATAGCCCCCTAACATAGGCAAATCTAGAATTACCATCAAATTGAAGTAGAACTTCTCCGACGTAGACCTCTCGCATCAAGTTCACAGTCCACAATTCCCACGTGTCAATGGTTATCTCTTCCGGATCTTCTTCCAGCAATATTTCATGTAGTGCTGCAACACGTGTTACTGAATTTGAACAGCAAAGAATGAAAGAAAATGGCAGAAGATCGAGAGAGATGGAGACGAGTCGTCGAGAGGGCGGAACAGAATTCGGGATGTGACCCCCCACCCCGCTATGGATTAATGGGACAAATGTCTGGAGGAAAGTGGTCAGACAAAATGATTTCAACGCGAGAGTAGTACGGGCAATGTGTACACATCTCTAAGCGGGGATGTATGCAGCAAATTTGAATATTTTCACAGTTTTTCTAGTTGGTATGTTCCCCCTTTGATGTGTTTATGGATAGAAAGCGTCTACATATAGCATAACATACATTCACTAGCTACGTTATTGTAACATTGTAGCTGTGGCTTTAACAAGAAAAGCGAGTTAAAGCGAAAAGATCACTGACCTATACAATAATGTAGATACGTGGAAAATACTTTTCTCCCCGCGCAACGCCGGTTAACACGGGCTAGTACGCGATACGGACACAAAACAACGTTATGTTTGTCAGCAAATACACCCTTGCAAACACCGAAAACACCACGTCGCGTCCTCTTCGACTCACCATCGTCGTCGACGACTTCGGCCGTGGCACACATCAGCAGCAGCACGCCCAGGAGGAGCAGGAACACGCGCCGCCAGCAGGCGTTGGACGTCCGACGTCTCATGGCGCCAGCGACGAGACTGTCATATCGCGAAAACCAACACAGGATTAACCAGACACGTTCACACGGACCGAACAGTTTCTGTTTCAACGATCATCGGAAGTTGTCAATGCGACATGAACACATCGTTTAATCCCCAGGAGGGCTTTACTAATGAACCTGCGTGGACTGTTTCTAGCGGTTTACGGCAGATTGCTGCAAGTGTTAAACGACAGACCCGACCTCGTACCATTTTGAAATTAAGTATTTTAGTATACGTTTGCTCGCTCTATTAATAGTGCATTACGTATGCTCGATTAATAATGTTTGTGATCAAGCGATGCCTCCAGCGTGTGCCTACTCTCGGCCAGCTCAGCTCTTAGATGACAAATACACTTGGTAAAACGTACGAATTACAAAGAACGGTGGGTGGTCGGAATATGCAAGCTTGGGTACGTCTCGGAGTATTGCGTGCTCCAATACTAAATTTTTAATACTGCGAAATATTTGCAATACTTTCAAAAGTACTGCTAGCACAGATGTTGGACAATTGAGACCGCTTGTAAGAAGGTGCCTTAAATGTAAGGGTATGTTCTTATATAACGCGTTATCCTGTCCGTCGGCAGACCTGTTCATTCCAACACCAACTCGACTTCTCTGATAAACATTCAGCCTCACTGTAATTATTGCGCGAAGACAATTCGTTCACATATCCACCACTGTCTAAATAGCCAGGTATTTATTTATACAGCTGAGTGAAGTGTACTGGTTTTATATCTTGCTGTATACATACACCTTCCATGCTTCCAAGCCTCGGTGTCCCCTTGTATGTTTTATATCTTGCTGTATACATTCACCTTCCATGCTTCCAAGCCTCGGTGTCCCCTTGTATGTTTTATATCTTGCTGTATACATTCACCTTTCATGCTTCCAAGCCTCGGTGTCCCCTTGTATGTTTTATATCTTGCTGTATACATTCACCTTCCATGCTTCCAAGCCTCGGTGTCCCCTTGTATGTTTTATATCTTGCTGTATACATTCACCTTCCATGCTTCCAAGCCTCGGTGTCCCCTTGTATGTTTTATATCTTGCTGTATACATACACCTTCCTTGCTTCCAAGCCTCGGTGTCCCCTTGTATGTTTTATATCTTGCTGTATACATTCACCTTCCATGCTTCCAAGCCTCGGTGTCCCCTTGTATGTTTTATATCTTGCTGTATACATTCACCTTCCTTGCTTCCAAGCCTCGGTGTCCCTTGTATGTTTTATATCTTGCTGTATACATACACCTTCCTTGCTTCCAAGCCTCGGTGTCCCCTTGTATGTTTTTAAAGTGAATTTTGTGTGAATGTTTTTGTCCGCGTGTTTTGTACGTGTGTCTGCGTGCGTGCACGTGTGTATCAGTAATGCATGAGGGGTGTCTGCCCAGACCGAAGTCACAGACTGACAGCAGAACACTTATGTGTAATGTGTATTTTTGTGTAAGCTCGTAAGCCATCTAGTCCTGGGGCTCTGCCAAGTTTAATTTCTTTGATCGCAATGTTGACTTCTGCTAGTGAGAAGATGTCGGTGTCAATGTTTGGGTTGGTCTCATAGATCGGATCATCTGGATGGTTGGATGTTCTCGTATTATCTTAAGAGAGCAGTTTTCCAAGCATCCAAACGATCTTCCCCTTGTATGAAGATGGTTTTTAATTTCTTTCCTGAAAGTCGTTTTACTAACTTCCAGGCATTATGGAGAGAAGAAGCTGACCGTTTCTGTTAGTGTTACTGTGGTATGAAAAACCATTTGAGACTTCAGCATTAAAATCACCTCCGATCACAAAACAAGCATGTGGAGGGATGTGTAATACTGTCTGGTTAAGGCTTTCGTAGAACTCTATAACGCCATTTGACATTTGTCGGAGAATAGCATGATATAACATGGGTCTTAGGGTTCCCTTTAAACAGCGTGTATGATACGGTCTGTTATCTTGGTGACTGACACAAGGTTCTGGAGCAGTTCACATTTCTCTACTACACCAACGCGCCCAACTGCTGCACCTTGTCGATCACGTGTCGAGGAGGCTGTGGACATCGTGTATCTGCTTATCCTGGTAGCTTTGATGTCTGGGTCTTCTTGTATGTGTACTTGTCTGTGTTCTTGAATGTAAGTCACTGATATGTCAACATTTTCCATGTGTTCGTCGAGTTCTTCCTTGGCACTAGTGGAAGATAAGCTCCGACTGTTTAGCTGCCCAATGAGGATGTTTTTCTTAGGGCGACAAAGTCATTTCGTTGTTTTCGCATCAGATGGTATCCGTCCGAAACACGAAGTGTTACTGAAGGGACTTGAACCCTGGTGTTGTTGCTTGAACTCATCATGGTTTCATCTAGCTGTTGCTACAGTGTGTCGCTACTGTTACTGCGAGTGTTTTTAATTCCGAGACACCATCTCGTAGACAGGATGCCAACCAAGGCTGAAGAGGACCCATCCCCCTTGAGTGACTACACTTCGTCTGATTCCTATCCCTTGACCTGCCTGGTTTGGTTGAACCTACCAGGGACTTACGTCCCCGCCAGTATAGCTCTCCGGGTTACGGAAGTATACAAGCCCCCCCCCCCACTGCAACAAAGTGGTAGTCATGGAGAGAAGGACACTCTTAAATAAACCCCAGCGCAATATCCTAGGACTTTGCTAAGTAATTATCCAGATCCAGAAGCCTTGCTAACCGAGTAACACATTTGTATAGCAAGTGACTAAACACTCGATTCATTGCTCAGACGGTGAATGTGTTTATGATATGGACTGACAATGTTTTGTGTGCGTAGACATCACTCGAGCACATCCTTCGACAAAGGCGACTATCGTGAAACGGTAGACACGATGACAGCAACGTTCAAAGAAGACAACTCGTTTATAACAACTATAAAGAAAAACCCTACCATTAATGAACAACTAGCAGACTATTTCATTAGTACATCAATATGACACACGAAAACTACATTCAAACAAATGTATTAGATACTGTTAATTAATATTAAAATTATAATCATTAAAGCAACACAATGCAACATCTTAGTAAAGTGCTTTGTTGATGCATATTTAATATCACAAGTATTGTAACAGTTACCAGACCACTGAGTTGCTTTCATCCGAGTGGATTATACTAAGGTGTTTTATAACATACAAATGTTTTTTTTTATGTAAACTACCTGCGGTTACAGGTGATACGGCATGACTTGATAAAGAACCCCACCAGAAACATGCCGCAGTGGATGGTACTAAGTGAAGACACGTCAGACTCACAGTTTGATGATCACATATGTATGTATGTATGTATGTATGTATGTATGTATGTATGTATGTATGTATGTATGTATGTATGTATGTATGTATGTATGCTTCCGACAAAAAGAAGTTGCTGGAAGACATTGACAGCATCACCACGAATGTTCTGCTGAAATTATTCGCAATAGTCGCGGACATGTTTTTGAACTGATGATATGTTATTAGCATGCCATTTAACAAACACGGGGCGTATCCCGTAATATAAAACAAATCATATTCAAATTGCATACAATCGTAAGGAATGCTTCCTATGCACGTGTGACGTAACCAAATTATACAAACAACATGTTGGCGCCAGTCATCTATAGTTCTTTATTATGGTCTTATTGTTTAAACCTGAATAAAAACTACCAACACGCACAGGTTAACAGTGTCCATCTCACTCAACAGTACACACATGGGAACAATATGGTGTGAAGACAAACTCCACAGCATGCACAGTGTAATGAAAAGTATTTTAAGAAATATATAATGGTTATACAGGATACACCATGAATATAATTGTATGTAATTTAACATACACAACAAGTTTGTGCATCCAATGGATGCATTAATGATTAATGATACCCAATCCACTCAGACCCATCCTCAGGGTTTTGAAGTGGGGGGGGGAGGGGTTCGAGCGTACACAATCAGTCGGGGATTTCTGGGATGATTTCTAAAAAAGTTTTAGTTAATCATAATTCTCTCAAAAAGGGGGTTTCGTTCGAACCCTCCGAACTTCCCCTGAGAACGGACATGTCCTACATCGCGTTGTCTTGTTGTTATTAAATATTGCAATATTCCTATCAAGTGGCAAAATATTATACACGCATTTGCAAAAGTTTTACAAGTATTTGCAATGCTTTTAGGAACATGTAACAAGTGCTGCATTACAAGCATTTGCAATACCCAAAAAGCATAGCGAAACTTTTTAACGTATTTCGCCCATGTCTAATTTCGTCACCAGACCAGTGTGCCTCATCAGACCAGTGTGCCTCATCAGACCAGTGTGCCTCATCAGATCGGATGCCTTACATGGCCGTCAATTATGTATCGGCTGTGGTTGAGAAATATCAATATCAAATGTTTGCAATGGCGTTTAACGTATGCAAGCTGATCACCGCCCCTGGTCTTCCAGCGTGGGCATTGTATTGGTGAGACACGTATTTCGTTAGTATGTTTCAGTATTTTTAATACTGAATCGTCATGAAGATATTGATGGAACATTTAATGAATATAGTATAATTGGGGTCATGAAATAGCGTTAGTAAACGAACATTGACGATAGGATAATACAATGCCTAAATGCTGGCAGTGTCGCATCAAAGCAGAATTGGCAGCTGTCTGTCAAGGGTGTCCCACACATAGGCAAAACATGTTAGACTCTCGATAAGCCAATGGCTTTCTATTCCACCGTCATTGGGAGCATGTTGCTTTTAATGACAATCTTGTTGAATTTTGTTAAATAAAAAAATCTGGCCAGGATATTTGATGCTTCGTTTCATTACGTTGGTGAATAGCATAATCCTGAGCTTTACAACTCAGCACCTGTCTCACGTCTAACCAGCTCTTACAGCTTCACTTCTGCTACATGTATACGTGACACACAAACTGACCAAGGACACCACTTGTTTTGTTGCAGTTTCTTTAATTTGAAGACGTACATATATTCTGTACATATAGTATACCACCCAGCAGAAGAAGTAACAAATATTTCCCCTACTACACATTAGAAACATGAGTACGCAGCAACAAAACAAAACATCATCTAGAAACCATTTTCAACGATTGCCAAACCAGCAAAACATTCACGGGCTTCTGATGACTTCTCCCGAGCACGCCAATCCTAACACAAAGTCAGAAATGCTAGGACTGACTTAGGTCTAATAAGTCATATGAGTAAAAGACAAAGTGTTTGTATGTCTATACATGTGCTACATGGAATCGTAAGTGCACATGGCTATACATCTGGTGTCCTATATAAGTGAAATAGGTGCCAACTCTAACAGTTTACCAGTAAGTCTTAAGTTACAGATTTTCTGAAATTTGAAGATCTTACGGGCATAGGAGAGTTCTGAACAAGGCATTTTGTATTAAGAGATTTGTCCAAAAATAGCGCGGAACAGATCAACAGTGACAAACATGTCTAAAAAGTGACTATCGCAAATATTTTAACTGTTCACAGTCAGCTGCACTGATGTCTCGCGAGATACTAATCAATATAACCCAGTTTGCATGGCGAGCTCCTTTTTAGCATGCATGGAAAACCAGCAGATGTAGATATCATGATTCATTTGTGGGTCTTATGGATTTTTTTTACCAGTGCGTCACTCATGGTTGGCACCTATGAACTGGTGTCTCTCATAGTACACAGGCAGAACACTTGACAGTTCTGTGAGAAACATTTTGCATTGTGCAACCGATTAGTACACTAAAATGTTTAAACACATATTTCCTAAACGTGCAAGAATTGCATTCAACAAGAAACAATACAGAGTATAACAAAGCGTCTATAATATGGCATGATAACCAAACGGTCTCTGCAGAACATTCACCAGAACTTCTGGCCTTTCAGAACAGTTTTTGCTGTTGACAGACCAACAAAGAGTTGTCTGTCCCACAGAAGTGATATCAATGATGCACATGCACTGTACATAGCAAGGTCATGCCCCGTGAGGGTAACAGACAAGGTCATACCCCAGGGGTATAGACATAACAACAAGAATTGCACACATACAGATAACTGCAACACTGCTATCAATTTAAAAACATTAAAAATTAGCATCAATTACAAAACGAAAGAAACCAGAAGGAATGTTCTTACAAAAATAACTCATGTATTACACTACTTAAGATGAAACTAAGAAAACATTTCATTGATTCGCTATGGGTAAACAACTGCATTTTATGTAGGTTGATGAAATACATCTTCACTTTATGCAACAAGTATTCCACCAATTCTGCATACAACTGCAGCCGCTTAGCATCCATATTGACCGACAGAAGCAACACAAACAACGTTTGAGCTACAAACCAAGAGGCTAACATCAAAATAAAGTCTGACACTGATGATACAGATTAGTCACTCCATACGGATTTCCCATATACTATACAGATTTTTGGGGATTTTGGGAGGAATATGGCCATATGCTGTTTTGATATGGATTTCATTCAAATGTAAAATTTGTGATGGCGTAGGTCTATGTTTATTTTCTTGTCTTCATCAGACAAATATAATATTAAATGATAAATATAGCAGTCAAAAAGCAAATACGTTTGTTTCAAGGCAGATTTCTGATGAAACCGAGCAGATTTTTTGGATGTAGATAGCTTTATGTAGCCTCGTATACGGTGACATTTGATCAGAGTAGAAATGCTATATATATATATATATATATATTCTGGTTAACCAATGTGAAATGTCATAAGAATTTGTAGCCATTCTGCGAAACACATCAAGAGAATGCAGTCAGTGGCAATATTCTGTGGCATAGTTATGTTAATGTTTCCTGGCATGAGTATGACATGGTAATAATTGCCTTGTTCTATGACTGTATACTTGAAATATTCTCCCCTGGTAGTTTTGGGCTCCAAAAAGGGCCG
This sequence comes from Lamellibrachia columna, assembly GCA_963662155.1. Lineage (NCBI taxonomy): Eukaryota > Metazoa > Annelida > Polychaeta > Sabellida > Siboglinidae > Lamellibrachia > Lamellibrachia columna. Next base: position 21,193,892 of record OY759263.1, on the reverse strand, counting down.
TTGTACAGATCAAGGTCACTTTCATTTCTTGCCCAGTGGGTCAAGGTCGTCTAGTGAGAAATCTTCAGTTCCAAATGATAGACCCTGACTAAAGCCATCCTGCAAGGCAAGATGAGTATTAGTACTGATCAGGTGAAAAGAAAAATTATATTACTTTAAATTATACTGAACAAAGTCAGCTAAACGCTTACCTCAAGACAGCCACTCATAAAAACTTCTGGTATTATCCAACTGTTTTTCACAAAATAACTGCCGAGATAGCATTCTGCAACTAAGCAATATGATTTTTGTCATAAACTGCCATGTAACATGTAATAAACTTACATTTTAAAAATCTGCTGAACATTTGTACATGCACGATTCTCATAAAAGCCATCACTCACCACCTCACTCATTTAAAAATGTTATAACTTTGGAATAGGAACGAATAAAATATGTGGTTTTGATTGAATGATTGTGAACATAATAGATGACACCAGATATTTCATTGTTGTTGTTGTTCGTGTTGTTTTCCTGGGAGAAAGATTGCAAAACCGAAAACATCGTTTCTGGGCCTTCAAAAACGTTGCATGTGCAGGAACCCAGGCATTGAAAGCTTGCAAGTGAAAACAAATTAGCACTGCCTTTCTACTGCTCTACGCATTTTGTTGTCAATTGCTCTACCAAGTGTGAAGTATCGACAGAATGTGTACAGCAGATTATTTTAAATTTAACTTTGATAAAAATGTATGCCCTGTTGATGCATGTTACTAGGGCAAAGTCCAACTGATAATTTGATAACAGAGATAAGAAAGCTCCATGCATTCCAGAAATACAAATCCTAATAACTGTTTACTCTCTAGAACAACTATCTTTTCATACAATGAGAAAGAACAGGATTGTAGGGACATGGACTTGCCTGCAACTCCAACATCTCACGGTCGTTGTTTGCGATCTGTCTGTCAAGCTCCTGCTGGGAGGGGCTGAACACTGTCATGCCAAACGGGTCGCCGGCAGCCTGCTTCTGCGGCGGTGCTATCGTTGCCGCAGCTATGTTGAAGGGCGTTGCTCCAAACAGATCCACATCTGCATAAATAATAATAGTAAATAAAATATAAAATATATTGTAATAATAAAATATGATATAGCACCATAATCATCTATTGCTCCATTGCTCTGTACAATAATCTAAAAATGAACCTGTGTTCATTTTTAGAATTTTTTTTTAGATTATTGCAATATATATATATATACAATAATCTAAAAAAATTCTAAAAATTAACACAGGCCTGTGTTTCATATATATATATATATATATATATATATATATATATATATAGCAATAAGATGTATTTAAAGGTACAATGACTGGTAGTTTTTCTCATAAATTCATGTTATATAATTATATATAGCATAAACTAATGTATATCTATCCTGACCACTCAACATCCACTCAGTAGTGGTTTAATGAACAACAAGTGTTTGACAATAACTCGATTATCTCTGGTTAATGAATATCAACGTTGCTATTCAGTGCATCCACGAACACCTGTCGATAATTCCCAATATCCATTGATAATGTTTATCAGGGTCAGGTGCTCATCTCTTGATTGAGAGTTTGTGTTGTTTCGGTGTATACCCATCGGCCTTTTGTTCTCGGTCGAAGGCACTTAACGGTCAACACTCCGCTTTGCTATAGATGATTGTAAGTATTCTGACCTGAGGCACTGGACTGTGACATTTGACTGGGCTGTAGTTTGGGTGGTGTCGACGGGATGTTGCTTCGACTCGGCACTGGTGGCGGGGGTGCCACTGTCAACAAATGAACATTGATCAAGATCGGCCATGTTATGTGACAGAATGATGACAACATAGCCAAATCAACCTTGAGGTGGACACCGAATAAAAACGAGGACGGCCAAAAGTAACATGGAGGAGAACTGTGTAGGTTACACGAAATGCACCTCAGCAGTGGCCATGTTGCTAAGCATGTCGCAGACCAACAGAAGTGGAGATGTCTTGTTTCTGGTTAAGCACCAATAGGTATGAAGAAGATTAAGAACATTTAAATACAACGTTATTCTCAGAAAACAGGCAGAGAAGTTAACGTTAAACAAGCAAAGAAATTTAGTTGGAATCGACTGACGATGCAAGATTCAATTAGTGACCATCTGAGACCCAGCACGCACCCTATACATAGCTAATAATCCAGAAGAAAAAAGCAGAACAAAAATGATGCAAGAAGCACGACCAACACAGGCGATTCTTCAATGAGGTAGCATGTTCCACACAATGGAGATTTAAACAGTACTCACACACGGGCATGTGCATGACACTAGGTGGCGCTGCGGACACAGTGCCGTTGATTGGGGATGATGTCTCCTTGTTGTCTGTAAACACCAAGTTCTCTAACCTCCGCCCAACGACTGGCACTTCCAAATCGCTTCCATTCTTCTCCGGCTGCTGGGACAGAGGAACACTCCTCAACTGAAGCTAAGTGGTTTGTACAGATCATGTATGTATTCTCTGTTGTCATGACAATCTGTTCAATACCGTTGGACTAGAAGTGGGTACGCATCTTGAGAATTTATGGCAAAAGTTTTGAGATATGAAGGAACGGACGGACGGACGGACTTACTTCCATCTTTGTCTTGTCATACTTGTCGAGTACTGTGGGATCAATCATCCTCTCAAGGTCAACCATTCTCTCCTTCAACTTCAGGTTTTCCTTTGTCAGTTGATCCACCTGGTGAGACAATGTTTATCTTATGGTATCTTACTGCAGGTGTTTTACTTTTACATAAGACATACTAAAATTTTACCCAAAAATTCCACTACAATTTCTGCTTACCATTTGATTAAATTACACTTTTCTTTAACAAAGTAACAGACAAAAACAGATAAAAATAAGAAAAATAATAGATATTTATTAGTGCCACATTTCAGAAAAATTTATTTTAGAACATTATCACGATACATTTATACCAAGTAAAATGCCATAGAACATTGAATGAGGCATACAAGTCTACAGAGATCTTAGGCTGACCTTCTTCTGAAGCAGCAAACACTGTTTGTTCATGACAGTCTGCCCGGTCGACTCGTGGTAGCGCTTGTAGGCCAAGTCAAAGGCTTGACCAATGGTCAGTGTGATCTCTTCAGCCTGTGCACAGAATTCATCATGTCTGACATTGGACTTCCACTTGGGTAAAACAATATAAGAAAAATAATTATACAGAAATAAATTGAATTAACCCATTAGACCCCACAATGGCCGCGGACGGCCACTCTGTGCAGTCCTGGAACAGCCGCCGCCGGCCGCATACAGGGCCCTCTATTAAAAAAATCTTGGCGAATAAATACTGAACTAAACGCTACCAAATTTTCCCACACCCTAGTGGATACATTTTGCAACAACAACAGCTCATTACGTGCATGTGTTGCCCTTTCGGAAATCTTGATTTTCATCGGTTTTGTTCACGCTATCTTGAAAATTTTTATTTCTATATTTGTCATGATAAAATATGGTGTAACCTGAAAATTAAGAATTTGATAATGTTTTCAGTGGTGCAAAGCTAGCACATATAGCTACATTTTCATCGCTGAGTTGCATAGGGTTATAGCATGGGATCATTGTCAAATGTCAGTCGCAACTTTCAAAGTTTTAACAAATGTACTATTTTGTCTTTGCAAATTGTGATCAAATGTCAACATTTTATTAATATATGCTATTTCTATGTATACATGCATGTGGAGAAATTACTACTCTTCAAAATAAACACAACTTGTAATTGTCAATATTGAATAGTTTTTCTTTCTACACATTTTTGAACACAAGGAGGTAAAATCGCTCGAAATTTGCCAGAAATCCTGCTAACAGGGAAGCATGTTTTAATAAAATCCTGGGGCCTAATGGGTTAAACATACTTGACCCTGTCACCCATATATTAGGCCTTTTATTTTTATAAGTTGGTTCCGATTTTGTCTTTAAAAAACTACGTTTTCACCATGTTGTATTTTAACATGAAACATCACTCCACATTATTGCACATACAAAAACGTTTTCTTTAAAAATGTTGTGTTTTTGTGTACTTTTCCAGTCCAAATAGCGCTGCGTTGCATCAGTGTCTCCTGCAGTTAGAACGGCTTATATTATCACTCACCGCGGATGCAAACCTGCAAAGCTATAATATTTTAATTATTCTTATTATAAGAATATAATTATGCTTTCTGTACATGGAATGATGTGGAATGATTGAATGAGTGCACTTGCATAGAATATTTGTATGTAAAAAAATCTGTAAACTAACTAATAAAGATAAAAATCCTTATTGATAAGGTGTCTCTGAGCCACCCCGATATATCAACATGCGAAATAACCCTTAATTAAATTTTTTTTTTACAAAATATGCCAGTCATGCACCAAATTTGGAAAACTAATAAATTTGTTTGCAATGTAGGGAGTTTTTTTTCTAAATGTTCACGTATGTAGTGTCTTTAGATTTTTTTTACAAAATATGCCAGTCATGCACCAAATTTGGAAAACTAATAAATTTGTTTGCAATGTAGGGAGTTTTTTTCTAAATGTTCACGTATGTAGTGTCTTTAGACCGTCCTCATGGTTAAACTACAATATTCTGTAATAAAGCAACATGTTTTCACAACTCAATGGACACAAAGACAACTTTTCTCGTATCCAACCAACGGACCAAAATCGTTTCCTGTGGATCTTCTCAAATTATTGATCACTTTTGAAATTGGAGCACATTTCATTTTTTAACCTCCATACAAAGTGTGATATGGAAAACAAGTAATCTCCTCACCTGAGACTGAGGCAAGCAAGAGTCAATGAGATATGTCCATCTCTCTAACTGCTACTGAACAAACATATCTAATTCACTTCTGAATAATGTTTAAAGCTTCCTCCTCAACTAGATGTTTTGTCTGTCTCATTTCACTCATTTTGCAAAACAATCTAACCTATCTAGTATTGACCATAGCTCATTTGTGCAAATTTGTCACTTAACTTTGATGAAATCAGCAGAATAACTATTAACATTGATGTGCAGCCAAATACTTACACATTTCTCGCTGTCAAACACGAAGCAATAGTTGGACTCTCCCTCCTTTGCTACGAATGTGAACATCCGTTTGTCAGACTTGTCATCAGCGCAGTAGGAGATCCGGTGCAGAGGATATCGGTGCTGAATCACCTACACAACACACACTGTCTCAAGTTAACTTATTCATATTATTTAACAATATTAAAAAACTTAATTTGACTATTTAATATATTATAACTGATAAACATATAAATATTTTAAATGATTTATTATTATTTACCGGTATGTATATTATGTATATCCAAGTATTACTTTTTTATTACTATATAATTATTATGTTATACCAGGTATTTATTTTACAATAATGTTTTATCACTAGTAGCATTTCAATCTATTTATTTAGTTATTTGTTTATTTAGCAATCCTAGTCTTATTTTGCTATATTTATTTTAAATCTAACAATATTTACCTATTATATTATCATATTAATTATTAGAAATATTCATATCTAACACATGTAATTATATATTACATAAATATTATAATATAATTTCACAGAAACATTGTTATCTAGAGTTTTTATTTATTATATTATTTAGTTAGTTAGTAATTTCTTATAGTATAATGTACAAAAATAATTTTGTTACACAGAACTCCCCATCTCACATGATCACTGAATACCACAACCGTCAACAATCAACTGACCTTGAGCCGCGGTTCCTGTATGGCGACGCCATCTATGCTGATGGTCAGTTCGACTTTGGCAATCTTTTGGCCTTCGGCCTTGCGAATCTGTTTGTTGAATTTCATCTTGCGGATCGCGTCTTTGACAACCGCAGTTCCCTTTGGGCTGTCGACTTCCACCCGGCCCAGAAACTGAATGAAGTCAAAGGAAAACCATACACATATCTGGAAAAGCTGCTTCACACAAGATTAACATTTGTATGGTGTTGCTAAAACAGATGTTTAAAAAAGTTTTAGACCGTTCCCGTTAAAGATTCCGAAAAAGTTGAAAAAATACATGTTAGTGTACACATGCATTCCATTTAGAAGGTTAACTTCTTTCTCCAAAACAAACATTATATATAATCTTTCACCTGTTTCGTAGTAAGTGGGACATCCTAGGCAATCATAACATAAAATCATAGTTCAATAGGCACGCTTGTACTTTAAGATAAAACATATTTTAAATAATGCATAAATTAATCACATACAATACAACTGTGGATTTTTTAATAGCTAACTATCATGTCTTAACAGTATAGTGACAGACATTACATGGGCAGCTTTAAATTGTGTGAACATGCACAAGCCTATATTCATGTAGCTCTACAAAATTGTGTGAACATGCACAAGCCTATATTCATGTAGTTCTACTAAAGGCATACGTTGGAGCTGTGAACAAATTTGACATGAACTTATTTAAGATGTTTTCCATGAACAATCTGGCACTTGTTATTCTAACAAATTCAACTGTATTATTTTCAGCTGTCCTTCTTAAAGGCACAAAGTCTAATTTTGTTTAGCAAAATCAAGTTATATAGTATAAACTATATTTACTGCTACACAATGACCAGCCAAATTTGATTTCATGAACCACAATTATTTAATATAATTTGACAGTGATTCGTTCATGAATATCGACTTTGCTTTCAGTATATTCACAAACATCTGTGAACAATTTCCAAGTTTTCAATACCTGTGGACAAAGTTCGTCAGGGTCAGGCATTCATGAGATCGTGTGATGGGCATATCATTAACACCTTAAAATTATGTCCCCCCATCCACATGCAACATAATAATGTTCAGACAAAAACATACAAAATAAGCATATAATGGTTATATATAAAAAATGTGGCTCATTAAAACAGGTGGTTAAGATGTTAGAATACATATATATATATATATATATATATATATATATATATATATATAGTTTAAACTACATAACCCCATTTTATGAAAAAAATACTATCAGACGTTGTACCATTAATATCATATGTTGCCAACTTTCCGGTAGTTGGTCGTGTAACAGAAGCTCTACTGAATTAACAAACCTTGACATTGTAGGCAATGTGCCCTCTGAGCAGGGCATCCTGAGGGTGTATCCACTGTCGCCCCCCATTGGCTGAAATACAAACAAAATAACATTACGATCTGAACATCTGCCGCATGCTTCCTTAAAAATCATTGTCTAAATCAGCAGGCTTAGAAAAAATAACATTATTATCTTTTCTTTTATTTGATGATATTACTATTAATTTATTTCTGTTTGATCTCTGTTGAGAAAATTTGTCAAACTAATTTTTTTCATTTATTTTACTTAGCAATTCCTTATTTTTAAAGTACATTATTAGTATTATTATTATCATTAAGAGCATGTGGTGTGTTGCAAACTTGAAGTGAACCACGTGTGTTTCACTTATGCCATTCCGGCATCAATCAGATAATGTACACTAAGCTCAGTTAAGGTTAAGCAGTTAAATATGTTAATAAATAAACAGATAAATAATAAAATGTCCATGTCATTAAAAAGTGTTTAAAAGCAATTGTAGAAAAATCACTTTAAATAGTTACTAAAAATAATTAACAGGTAAATAAATAAATAAACAATTAAAATAAAACATTAAATAGATAACTCTAAAAACCTATGTCATTACAAACAGTCATTAAAACTGTTTTTTTTTTAATGTCCACTATTGGATATGGTCCCTTACATCTATAACTGTACAGCCTGTACTCAAGCACCCTGGGTGGGTGAATGCTAGATAAAGCAGGGTGAACAAAACAACAACATAGAAACAACAGAAATATAAAACCCTGGTAAACAGCCTGCATGTCAGTAACAATGATCTATGTTTGCACTGGTACTTATCCAAAGGCATGGAAATGTAGTGAATATAATTTAGTCCTGACTCAGTCCACATCACACCTGGGTTTTCAATACTAATTTGTGTTCCAAAGCTGGTCCATCTATCTCTCATCACATTAATATTTTACACATGTCAATGACTCATGCATCCATGGAAACCATTCTACAAGGTTCAAGCAGTTTGATGCACATTATTCTTCAGTATGTTTTTCTGATATATTTGTGAAACATATTTTCTCAAATATTTTCACATTAACCTTTGTCTTATTTGTGCTTTGTGACAAAGGAGTAAGTAGATTTGTTATTTTCTTACAAATTTTATTTACATCACTGCTCAACTACACTGTACTATGTCTAAGTTATGCTTAGAGACTGCCCTTCGTTACCTTTTTACAAATAACTTCTTCTAGTTAGAAATAGGTCAGCCACTACCCTATGTATGTAATTTATGTAAACTAACATGATTTGTCCACGTATAATGAACACATTTAAATGACAGTTGGATTCACCAAATTCACCATGTCAATATGCACAAAATGTCCTGCCAAAAGCCGATATAAATGATTCTGCTATAGGCAGGCAATCATCATAGTTTGATTAAGGAATTACTACTAAACACATTTATTATGAAAGAATGAACAGTAAACAAAGGCGTCCAATGTTATCTGGATAAACAACGTGATGACCAAGTGACGTTCAGACTCAACACGTGTGGCTGGAGGCAAACATTAGATAGGCATGTTACAATGAAGTTACCAGTTGCAAATCAGAAGCTAGACAGCAATAAAAATGTGACAGGTAATTACTTTCCTTTAACTTTATATGTCTACCTACCTGGCGACTTGCTCTTTCCCATGTCTATTGGTCGGTCTAGACCTATGTACTTTCTTTGGCCAAATGAACTGCAAAGAAATTGAAGAATAATCTATGGCACATATCAATATCATAAGAACATTTACAGTGTATGGCTTATACGAGTATTGATGACTGGCTCACCAGAAAATATGGACATCTACAACATACGCCATAAATTATTTGCATGAAACCACTACCAGCATAAACTACCACGAGGTTCTGAAGCTATGACCACTGACAGCCCATGAAGGTTGAGGTTCACGGGCAGCCCATCAAGGTTGAGGTTCATGGGCACTGGGCAGCCCATGAAGGTCGAGGTTCATGGGCAGCCCATGACTGTTGAGGTTCATGGGCAGCCCATGAAGGTCGAGGTTAATGGGCAGCCCATGAAGGTTGATGTTCACGTACTTCACAAGCAGCCCATGAAGGTTGAGGTTCATAAACTTCACAGGCAGCCCATGAAGGTTGAGGTTCATAAACTTCACAGGCAGCCCATGAAGGTGGAAAAATCATGGGTAGACCTTGAAGGTTAAGGTTAAAGTGCAGCCCATGAAGGTATTAAGGTTGATGTTCATGGGTAGCCCATGAAGATTGAGGTTTACAGGCCAGGAGGGGTAGTTATGAAAGTTAAGGTGCTGCCATCTGTTGCATATGCAGTGAGGCAGAATGCACCGAAAGAGGCAGAGGGGGAGATAGGGAAGGAGAATGGAAGGAATGAAGGATGCAGGGAGAAAAGGGTGGATGGTGTTGGGGAGGAAGGTTAGGAAACAGAGCAGAGTGTAGTGGGGGAAGATAGGAGGATGTAACAGAGGGAGTGCGTCAGGGTGAGAGAAGGGGATGCTGGGATGTGAACACAGCTGGTGAAGGATGTGAACACAGCCGATGAAGGATGTGAACACAGCCGGTGAAGGATGTGAACACAGCCGGTGACGGATGTGAACACAGCCGGTGACGGATGTGAACACAGCCGGTGAAGGATGTGAACACAGCCGGTGAAGGATGTGAACACAGCCGGTGACGGATGTGAACACAGCCGGTGAAGGATGTGAACACAGCCGGTGAAGGATGTCGGAAGGCAAGTAATAAGAGAGCGCGACAAATGGAGGTACGGAAGAAAAAGGAGAGGGAGGCACTGATGACATTAGGCAACCTTATATAGATGGGGGAGATAGTGAGGGGGGAAGGAGAGAGAGAGGGACAAGGAGAGAGGAAAGAAAACAAGAGAGTTGTAGGCAGTGAATGAGGCTGGATGCAAGAAACAGGGATGGAGACATGTAAGTCAATCACTACCTGGTGAAATATAAAGTAGCTTGAAAAGAAGCCAGCACAGACACGTTCTACAAATGCTCACTCCAGCATCACTCATCCTCCGTGTCAACACCAGTACAACCAATCCTGTTTACCTCCTCCTGGTGCTTCACAGAATCACCACACCCTTGACCGGACAAACCCGTCTCAAAGTGCCTCCCTTTATGACCTAACAAGAAAAAATCTGCAGCCACGGCCCAACCTTTACCTTCCCACTGCCTGTCCGTACGCAAACACTCTCTGCAGAAGGCGCATTTTCGTGGCCAGAGTACATTTATTGACACAAGACACAGTGAAGAGACCAGAGACCACTAGATCTGTTGGGGTGACTGCCCTTTATATATGTGCAGGTGTTACAACAATGCCTAGTATTGCCATTGTCTTCCATGTAAAGCCACCTAGAACTAGGAGACTAGTTACATCATATTCACAACCACTGCACTGATAGCCTGATTGTTTCTAGTGGAATCTAGGAAAAGGTACCCCTAGAAAGTTCCGCTTCACTGAAGAACACCAACCTTTCAGCTGCAAGAATTTCAGTGATTGTTTACAAGTTTTCATCCACAGCTTCAGGTTCCAGATGGCTTGTTGACAAGGATCAAGAGTCGACATTTTTGTTTATCTATGTGTGGCCCACCCTTACCAGACTTCTGTCAATTCTGTTTTTATACATATGGTCACTGTCAGCATTTATACAATACATAGAAAATTTATTCCATTCATTTATTATCCTCAGTGAGAATGAGTACTTTCTCTTGTACCCAATCTGCAGTTGGTTTTTACTAGTATTATACCATGCTATTTAAATATACTACCATCCTACATCAGTTAAAAAATAATTTTTTAAATATTGATATAACAAAACATTTTGCCTCTTCTTAATGTCCTGGTCTATAGTTGTCAACCAGGGGTGCTAGCTGACCATCTAGAGAGACAAGCAACCCTGGTTCACAAGGATGTCTTGGTCTCTATTGTTGTCAAACCGCACTCATTTATCGGTAGGCATTTTTTAAAGATAAGGTTTATCAGTTCTGGAATCAGTTTAGTTTCTCATCTTCGTATTCTTTCCGACTAATATATGTCTTTCTGGTTTTTTCCTTTTCCTTTCTGCGATATTTCTCCTAATTATCCTGATAAGTTGATTTCCCTCTGATCCCGCAATCCTTCAGTGTTCTGGAACTTTCAAGTCAGCACAAACCGTTACATTATAAGATTAGAGATAAGATAAAAATATTTTTCAATATTAAAATATACGCAGGGATCAACCAACTTCAACATCCTAACCTTTTCAGTGATAAAAACATGTAACTTCTGATGCACAAGAATCATTTAAAGGTCCCTCCTCAATTAGGTTTTTTCGCTAGTCTCATTTCAAATTAATTTTGCGAAAAATCAAACTTACCTAGTGTCCACTGCAACATACTAGCTAGTTTGTGCAACTTTTGTATGTATTTTTTGTGTGAAACCATCAGACAAACTATTAAATTACTTAATGTTTGGTCAAATATTAAGTGAAAATTAAAACACTGAAAACTCGGTGAAATTGTGTAACTTTGTCATGTGATCGGGGAGAGGATGGAATTCATGCACATGATTTGCACTGACCCGCACAGTGTTTACCACTTTGGATATCAACGATTTTGAACCTTGCTAGATGTAATTACTAAAGTCAATTCTTTCGTTGATTTAAAAAAATAGGCATTTTTTATTGCATCGACAGCGAATGTTACATAAACTATTCACACACTACATATTTTCAACAAAATGAATTTGCAATAGACTAAATCAATTGAGGATGGAGTTTTAAACCTTTTAAAGTTTTAAGCTTTTAAAACAAAACTTGTCCAGTCCAGGGTAGTCCATGAAAACTAAGAATTTCTACCCATGTTAAATATGTCAATTAAAATACAATATATAGACCTAGGTGTGTTGTTTAGATATATATCCAATTACACCTTCGTCCACTTAATGGAAGAGTATCACTAGTGAGATAATTTTCAAGTACAAACCAACACGGTAGAAACAAAAGAGAGGTTAGTATGAATTTATGAAGTATCAAGAAATAGTGCGTAATGCAGAAAGTACACATCAGCCCGACCCAACCGAATTGGGCCAACCAACTGTCTGGAGTCAGACCAAAAATGGTTGGTCTGCATGGTTTGCAATGAGTCCTGACTGCCGACTCAAAAAAGGAACCGGGAGGTTAACCCAACTATAGTTGAGTTGGGCTGGCGTAGAACTTCTGGTCCAGGCCAATCAGGAGTTGAGGACCTGGGTGACAGCGAGAGGGCTTCAGTTTGGGGTGCACAGTTCGCGCTTTTCAAGTCAAGGTCAGAAAAGTGCATCAACAGGTCGGCCCAGTTTGTGTAACACCCAGTTGTATCATGTACCAGATGTATCACCGACTATGTGGGGCGGGAAGAGGAGCTCCTGACTACCTCCAATTTCCTCCAACTTCTGACGGTTGGTCAATCAGCCCGGTGTGTACTTGGCATTAGAACTCAGAGAAGCAATAAACCTCGACAGAACTGCTATAATGATACAACATGACTTGACGAAGGCAGGCATCTTAACTTCAGTTAGCATTAATGTTAACCTCAAGAATAATGCGGACATGAAGGCAACCTCTTACCTGACGAATGCTACAAGACTGAATGCATTCTGCAAAGCTGTTGACAAACACCAGTGCATTTGTGTTCTGTGTTACCAGGAACTCCCCAGGGACTTTATCCCTTCACAGCCCTAAGTGGTGCTGCACTAGTAGCACTGGGAACACAGCAGTGTCTAACCTGTTTTGTTTATAGACGTATATTTTTGGTGGTGGTCTACAAAGAACCCAGAGCAGTGCAGGAGGTACAAAACATGGAGATGCATAAACAAATCAGATTCCTGTGGGAATGATGCCAACATCAGCTGGACTAGTTGATACCATCTACATGTTTCCCCATAGACACTAACAGCATAACAACACTTTCAACATGCTTGTTACCCATTAACTGAAATAATTATTATTAAATGTTTAATTTAAATAACTGAATTAAGGTAAATTAGTTACTTTTATAAATATTGTATTAATTATAATAATCCTTCAATGAATAATGCAAAACTTTCAAATAATCATTCTTGCATACATAGAAACAATTAAAAAAAATTAAGCATTTTCATCACATCAACTGTCGTTTTACACTAATTTGACTAAAACCAAAAATAACATTAATGTACACGGATCATAGATTATTCACTAGATCAACAATTAGACTCCTGTTGCTACCTTCCAATAATGGGGGAAAGTTGGTCCTAAAAATTGGTTGAAACTACAAACATTCAGTGGCCTGCTGAACCACAGCCTGCCTAATTAAATACATCTGAGGTGTCCTGCTGAGACTGAGAAACAGCAGCAGGTGATGATCATTATCAGAACCACACAGAAACACATACAGGAAACTGTGGAGTCAAAGCAAAATAAGAACCCCAGATGGCAGATAGTACAGGGTTCACACTCTTTTTGTAACGTACAGCTCAATGACCTTTTAACAGGAACAATAGTAAGAAGCCGGATGATGTGGGCAGGTCACTTGGTGCGGACGGAGGCGGGCCGACTACCTAAGAAAGCAGGGGAGGTGAAACAGCGAGGTTGCGTGAAAGGGGGAAGACCACAAAAAAAAAGGGAGGACTGAATTAAGAGGGGCGTGAGAAAAACGGATGAGGATAACAAATGCATGGAGAGAAAAGGCAGTTAATAAGGGACAGTGGAAAAGGACAACAGCCAAAGCAGTGCAGCAGTACAAAAACTAGTCATCCTCACCCCTTTAACGGGAACTATGAGGAAGAATGACCTTTTCCCATGACTGATGCGGATTATCATCAATGCATCACTATTGTGTTGCGTGATGTAGTGGGTGCATGTAGTCTGGGTACTCTACACAAATATGTATGTGCATGTTTTGTTACGGGTAGACAAACTGATATTTCCATGAAAAAAATTAAAGACCAAAGTCCCATAAAACACGGCATCACACTGACTTAAATTGCATCACATCTCATTCCAAATTACTGTCTGTCGAATTATAGAAGCTTGATTACAGAACTGAAACTGCAATGTCTTTACAGAAAATTGCTGGATGGCAGTTTACCATTCACTAAATATCGACAACTTGTAGATAAAAAAAAAACCATTTTCAAAAGCCATGACTTTTAACCCATTTCCATTATATAACTTGGCTTGGGAAATGTATTTACAAAATCTGTGACTTTTCAGGTTTGTCATGAGACGATGATCCGTCTGTAAGTTTTTGTAACACAACTATAACCGTAAGTGATAATAAATAGTAGCACAAAACAAACACTGGTGGTCCCTAACCGCAAGTAAACATACATAACAGTCCACAGAGACAAGGAAGATTGTAGTCACAATTCATACCTGCCTGGATATTCATTTAAGGTACGAATATTAATGTATGCATTCTAAAAATGAAAGAAAGGGACCTACATTGGTGATATGAAACAGGTACGTACATTTCATTAATGGGTGTGCAAAAAGACTCAGGTTCACGCATGGCAGAACATCCATAGAAACGCGACAGTGGCTTTAAGTATGGTCACTGAGCAGGTGACTGAGACACCGAACCACATGAAAGAACATGAACGTGTACCAATCGTGGCAAGTTTACATTACAGATACTTTACAGCAGTTCAAAGTTTTGCAAGTGACATTGGTTCTCTGCTACCAGACCAGATGGCCTAAAACAATGACATCACAATGACATTACAACGACATCACAATGACATCACAATGTGGAACAATAACCTGAAGACCACGACTGTGTTCAGCCGCCTTGAAATGTTTTATCTCACCCGTTAATGATTACATTCAGAGAACATGCCAAACGGCAGACTATAATAGTCTAAATATCGTGTGTCACAGGTTCTCATAAAAAGTCTTTGATTTTGGGGTTGTAAGTCAACCGTATTGTTCAAAGTATATTACACAGACATAAATGCTATTGTTTCATTAACATTTTGTAAACTACACTACCAGTGATTGGGTGTAGCTTTAAATACCAGCAAAATGGTCGCAAATGGCTTAGGGAGAGGATTTTAGTTTATAAATATCACATGATCAATAGGCCCCTATTGTACAGCTCAACAGTGGGTGTGGCCATAGTCATATAGTCTATCCAGTGGGTGTGGCCCTAGTCACATAGTCTACCCAGTGTATTCCTAAGGCCTTTAAAAGAACCAACCTTTGTCCATGTAGAATGGATTCACTACACACTGTGCAGACATAGGATGGATTCACAGCTTCTTTTGATCTCATGGACTAATTACTACTGATCATGATAAACAATGTTTCTAGTACTTTCTACTGCATTACATGTGTTGGTCTTTCAAGTTTCCTCTTATGATACAGATCAAGGCCATAAACAACACACAGCAGAAGATCCAACTACACCAGGCAGTCAGTGTAGCAATACAAAAGACTTTGAAACCAGAAACAACTAAGGAACCGTTCACAACTCTCAACATTGATCCATTCGTACAAAGCTTAGTAACTCTCAGACCCCCTCCCTGAATGAGTACATTAAAATGTTGATAACTTTCCAGAATAAAAAATATATCAACGTAACAATGTTACGACACAGTGCATATGTAGGACATACCGCAACGACTATCAGAATGTTTAAAAACAGTTATCTTTGTGTTTTTGTAACGACTCCTTGGTATCACATCGATAAAAAATTGTTTGTGTTTCCACGAAGTTAGGAATTTCCAAGATGTCAGACTGCATTAGAGCACCGCTGCAAAACAAATTGTAGTTCCGTGTGGCGACACATGATGCAACAGTGGTGATATTTCGCATGCGACCAACATTTAAATAATTAGTATGCTTTAACCCTCCTCCCCCTGTAGTACGCATTGCACGAATAGGTACCGTAAATGTCAACAATTGTCAATTGTCTCTAGCCTTGTCACATTCTGACAGGATCCAGGTACTACAGAAAAGTCAAAGTTTGAACAGAAATGTCACTGAGTAAGGGAACCCACATCGCACACTGTGAAGTTTAAAATTAAATTAATTAAATTAAACATCACACTAAACAGGGACCACCCATAATTAACAAGTGCAAGACAAAGCCTTACCTCTACAAACGTTCTGAGTTATTTCTTGGCCAAGGTTCTTACTGTACACAAGAGACTGTTCACAAGGTACCTACAAGAATAAATAACGTAACTGATAATCTGACTCTGTAGACATATGAGTATACATTCCTTATCTCCTGTTCAACAGTGACAGTCATTGGACCCACCCATACATTCGGCTGTAACTGTAAATAGGACAGTCCTTTCAGCTTTCGCTAACAACAGAGGTTACCCAAAATGACCCGTGAAATAGTGTCCACAACAACACGATCCTAGTCTAGAAATAGTTAGCAAATTATTGTCTACAAAAAATAAGTAAAAATAGCCTAACACTTATCGCTATTTAAAACAAATCATGCTAATATCATGTTTACGCAAAAATTGGTTGATCTAACATTGGAACAATGTTGGAGAGTGTTAGTTACTAATGGACACAGATATACCATGACGGCAATCTTACTATTGATTCTTAATTGACAAACAGCTAATGTGCAGCACCTTCATTAAAAATTGCAAACTGTGATCTGGTAACATATCAGTGGAAGCACAAACCACACATATTTCATAGAAATCTTGTTGACAACTATTCCAGGAAGCTTTGCTTTAAGACGTATTCGCCCTCGGGCAATTAAAAATATGCCTAGGGGGAGGCCTAAGGGGGAGGCCTAAGGGGGAGGCCTAAGGGGGAGGCCAAGCCTAGACACCCATTATTAATGAACATTCTTCAGGATAGTTCATTTTCAAATCAAATAACTTTCATTTTACATATCCAAGGTGTGTTTAGTTTACCTGGTAGAGGCTTTCATCAACGTGTCACGTTGATTTCATCAGTACCTATGACGCTTGATAAAGACCATTACAGACCATGCGGCAACTGAAAACCACATCATAGACTGGGAGGGAGTGAACATTGTAGACAAGGAACCCAACCGAAGAATCCGGCACATCAAAGAAGCCATCTGGATCAGAAAAACTACAACACCCATCAACAGAGACGAGGGCAATTATGAACTGCCTCACGTGTACGATGACGTCATCAAGCGTCATAGGTACTGATGAAATCAACGTGACACATTGATGAAAGCCTCTACCAGGTAAACTAAACACACCTTGGATATGTAAAATGAAAGTTATTTGATTAGACACCCATTAGTTTACCATGCAACCGATGTAGTAGCGCAACGGAAAAATTTTAAAAATGTTAAGCCGAGGGGGGGCATGGCCCAGTGCCCCCTACATATGCCACTATATTTCAGGTAGTCTCTTATATCTATTGACACATCATGAAACATGTAAAACGCATGCATAAACAACTATATACATACAAAGCAGTGGCCAGAGGAATAAATAGTGACTCTGTCCAATAATTCCTTTGTTGTATTTCAGGTGAGCAAACTGAATGTATGAATGGGCACACTTGACCCACAACAGCAACTGGGTCAGAAACATGATAACTGCTCATTCAATATTGCCATTGGGCAATAGCTGACTACGGAATGAATATATGTATAAGATTCACTGAATAACCCAGGCTTAAATTAAATTGCATAACTTAGGGTAACTATAATTATTAATTGACGAATGACATTCTATCACGAGTAGACGTGTTATCCATTGTTGTTGACACAAATCTCAACATAAACATATTATATTTAAAGGATCATTCCATATTTAAAATAGGCTAAAATATAAAAATTGTAGATTTTTTAATATAATGTAGACATAAATAGGTTTAGAATAGATACATACAGGTCTCCAAGTAAAGAATTAGGAGCAAAATAGTTGTTCATGTGCACACACTTACTAAAATTAAAAACTAATTCTGCCAGCCCTGCCATGATGTGCTCATATTACTTCAAAACTACTGATGCACTAGAAATTTCAAGTCTGCACGTAGATATAAAAGTCTAGAACTATGTATAAACCTTTAGATATATTTTCATACTTTTAGTTTGAAATCACATTGAGTAAGTAATGTTATCATATTATATGTAATGGCCAAATAGCAAGTTGCACTATGCGACTAAAGCAATTTATCTAGTTGCATATTTCAAATTACTTTTGCATTTGTGACTCTTTAGTAGAAACTTCGAGCTCTGCACCTAGTAAGTTTAATGCATAGCTGTTAATGCTAAGAGTTAAACCTTGGTACCAGCACCAAAACTGTGAATTTATGACAGGTTATAAAATTGCACCATACCACTAGCTAGTAGCTTATTAGAATAAAGTTCCCTACAAAACCAGGATATGGGGTGGGGGAGTAAATCTGAGGAAATATCAGAGGCCCGACAGTGAGAAGAAATGCTAAGAATTAAACACCAGAATAGCTACATGTTATTTTTACAAATGTGCCAAGTACATGCAATTCGAATGTGTGACAGCTAGAGTGACACCACGTTATAGTAACTTCTTCCCTGTAGAAAAAACATGTATACACAGCAATCTAAATCATTGTTGTTTAAGAATCTCTACATGAGTTATGGGTACTTCATAGGCAAACGAGGCTGCTTAAAAAATGTCCCCATTTCTGTCAAGCGTGATTCACTGATTGTACCAGCCAGTGGCAGCTACTAAATAACAACATATATAATGTCTTATACAAGCGTGATGCTAATTATACTAAAGCAATAATCACCATCAGGCATATATGTACATATGCATGTATAGGGCATTACCCAGTAAACAACCAACACTATTTTATCGACTTGGTGCTAAACTTCTCAACTGAATCAGATCGTTATCAGTTGCTACAGAAATTAATGGAATTCTTTGCTTCAAATTGCTTGGTCTTGCAGTCACACGCAGGCAACTTACTTTCAATGTGTGTTTATATCAGGCTGTAACTTGTGTACACTGGCGGAACCTAATTTACATGACAAAAACCTCATATTTACTTGTACTGCACTCAGCGACAAAAATGGTTACACTGGTTAACACTTGATTAAGACTTCGAGAATCAACTCAGGTATTGATACGCCATATTCGACCTAATAAGTGTACATGCCCTAATTAGCATTTTAAATCAGCAGGATATATACTCATTGTAATTTGAAAATACTAATAATAGGGTTTGATGTGTTAACTGTGAGGTCCTGCTGTAAGCTGACATTCTTAATTACTCTGTCCTTTGCTTTGTGTTGGGAATGGGGAGTGAGGCCAGATAAACAGTCCTTGCCACCTGACCTGTCTCCAGTCCACCACAACACAACGGGTGTAATTGGCTTGCTAACTCTACAATGTTTCGCTGAGCTGATATTTTCTGAAGCAATATAAGGTTACAGGTCTTTCCATGTTGTTTGAATACCAGCTTAGCCTTTGTCTGACAATGTCTGTGCATTGTTTGTTGCTTCCTGAATGTTACCAACTTACTGAAAAGGCTAATCGCTAAGGCTACCCACCACTAGCACCACTGACCAGTACCCACCACTACCACCACGGACCAGTACCCACCAGACAGTGAATACTGCAACTTAAATATAAATATATAAACAGGTGTTATTATTAGTCTCAGACTGAAATTATATTTTTACTGATAGTTTGTTCAGGTAGTTTGTGATATGAAACGCACTGTAATTGAAATAAATTTTTAAATTATACAAAATATAACAATTACAGCAAAATTTCGAAACCATAATCAATTACAATTACACAATTTTGCTGTAATCAATTACAATTACATAATTGAACCCAGCCCTGTTCATAAATCTGCAATTATTGCTAGTAAATAGAATAAAATATATTTTCTAAGTTAAATACTTAAAAGTAATAAAAACATGGGTAAACGCATAACAAATACACACATTATAAATAAATATTATAGATAAATAGGTAAATAGATAAATTAATAAAAAGAATAAATAGTTAATATAATTAATTAATTAAACCCAAAATAATTTTGAAAAAGGTGTGTTTTTAGTGGCACCTTAAACTGCCCAACACTTGTGCACTGGTCCACATCCACGCCTTTGGAGCTGCACAAGAGAACGCTCGTTCTCCGATTTTAGTGCGGGAAGTTGGTGGTTTAAGGAGTAGCTTGTTGGATGAGCGTAGAGAGCAAGTTAAACAGGTGGCACCACTTTTCAGTTGTCCTACACTAGTCACCAAATGACATCACTAGTGTTAAGCAGATACCTTACTGTCTAGAGAAAAAAATTTTGGTGTGTGCTTATCAGAACAGATTCCTTAACATTTCTCCATGGCCTAATTTTTTTCTGAAGCATACTGTGCACTTTTGAAGTCGAATATGGTAGAAACTAGATACAAACCGTTGGTGAGACAAGAGTGATCCCTGGCACTTGTGATCATTCCAACACCAAGTGAACTCCTCTAATGCCAAGCATACATTGCTAAACTTTTGTTGCGAATTGTGTGTTTAATCGACTTAAAATGGATAAATCATGTAATGTGCGTTGGTCCGCAATGCAACAAAACCTGATCAGCATGTTGATTTGGCCGGTGCAACAGTTGTTGAACCAATATGAACATTTAATCGCGGCAACAAATGTTGCGTAGTAACAAATGTTGTGTAGTGCACGCCGGTCTATGACGAGACATTGGGCAATGTACGGCTAGTCCACAGCTCAACAAAACTCAGTTGCGGTAATGGGCTAATCACAGCACATTTTCTTTTGCAGAAAATGCCATACGGTGCGTTTCGGATTCAAACCAGGGGGCGTGCCTGAATGCAGTTCCAGAAAATAACACTTCAATTGTGGCGGTGCACACGAGTCGCCATAACTTTTCTTTGTAAATGTACACTGACCAGTCACACAGAGTTGTGAAATGTTCGCCGACCCATTCACACAACAATGCATGGAACGAAAAATTTGTTTGCTAGTGGTGGTGTGACTTGCCAAAAAGTTTAACAATGTGTGCTTCACATAAATAGCACTCAGCCACCATGCAATCATTGGATTAAGTTGCTTATTATAATCCCATCACTGCCAGGTGTATATTTACACATCTGCTGCTTGACTTCAAGAGGGGTTAAACCATGGTCCTCTTACACGAGAGTCTTAAGGTATTAAATAATTAATACACTCCCAAAACAGACATAGTTTGAGTGCCTTCTTTATAATCAGTAACAAGGCCAGTTGTTTAATTAAATATAATGTATTAACACAGATTTCATTGTACTCCAGTGCAGACAATCAAAGATCAAGTATATACCCGACAAGTCATACGGTTCCATACATTTTCTATAGCTATTTTGTCTGATGTGCTGTTATTAATTATAAATTTAGAATTAGGCTAATCTTGTGAAACCCTGTCAAGACTGTGCACATGAATGATTCAACTCAAGAGTCAGCTGTTTGAAGTCTTTCTAGATCATCCATAATCATGAGTTGATCTCTGCCATTGCGTAACTTGTGTCACTGATCGAGTGACAGACAGAGGTCACTTAGTGCACATTGAATGTGGCACAGGAATAAAAGAAAGCATTTCTATAGATAATAATGTGTGATACTGTGAGGTGTGCTACAGTGACAGCCCCCTGTGATAGCTACAGCTGCCTCACAGTCACATTTTATATGTGTGGTGTGCTACAGTGACAGCCCCCTGTGATAGCTACAGCTGCCTCACAGTCACATTTCATATGTGAGGTGTGCTACAGTGACAGCCCCCTGTGATAGCTACAGCTGCCTCACAGTCACATTTCATATGTGAGGTGTGCTACAGTGACAGCCCCCTGTGATAGCTACAGCTGCCTCACAGTCACATTTCATATGTGTGGTGTGCTACAGTGACAGCCCTCTTTGATAGACACAGCTGCCTCACAGTCACATTTCATATGTGAGGTGTGCTACAGTGACAACCCCCTGTGATAGCTACAGCTGCCTCACAGTCACATTTCATATGTGTGGTGTGCTACAGTGACAGCCCTCTTTGATAGACACAGCTGCCTCACAGTCACATTTCATATGTGAGGTGTGCTACAGTGACAGCCCTCTTTGATAGCTACAGCTGCCTCACAGTCACATTTCATATGTGAGGTGTGCTACAGTGACAGCCCTCTTTGATAGCTACAGCTGCCTCACAGGCACATTTCATATGTGAGGTGTGCTACAGTGACAGCCCTCTTTGATAGCTACAGCTGCCTCACAGTCACATTTCATATGTGAGGTGTGCTACAGTGACAGCCCTCTTTGATAGCTACAGCTGCCTCACAGGCACATTTCATATGTGAGGTGTGCTACAGTGACAGCCCTCTTTGATAGCTACAGCTGCCTCACAGTCACATTTCATATGTGAGGTGTGCTACAGTGACAGCCCTCTTTGATAGCTACAGCTGCCTCACAGGCACATTTCATATGTGAGGTGTGCTACAGTGACAGCCCTCTTTGATAGCTACAGCTGCCTCACAGTCACATTTCATATGTGAGGTGTGCTACAGTGACAACCCCGTGATAGCTACAGCTGCCTCAGTCACATTTAGTATGTGAGGTGTGCTACAGTGACAGCCCTCTTTGATAGCTACAGCTGCCTCACAGTCATATTTAATATGTGAGGTGTGCTACAGTGATAGCCCCCTGTGGTAGCTACTACTGCCTCAGTCACAACTGCTACTTAGTGTCATATCACACTCATATCAATCTTCATGAAAGTAGCCTTTCCTGCATGATAACAGTATGTGTTTTAAAATCTCTCAGTTCCTACATTACTATTTTAACGTGGTGGAATGCCAAATGGTCAACCTTACCATAATAAATTTTTTTTTATCTTTATAAATAGGGTACCAATTTGTTAATACAGATTTGCACTAAAGGGAAATACAATGTATCAATATCATTGTGTGAATAACAAAACATTTGATGTCAAAGACAGTGGTATAGAATATGGAACTTTTCAGAAAAATTTAACTTTCTGAAAAACATAGTTTTTCATCATATTTTCTTTTTTGTTCGATTTTTTACGGTAGTAATGAGATGAGATGAGAGTGACCTAGAAGTCTAACTGTCAAATTTCGTTTCTCCATGTTCAGCATGACTATAGGAATCCTGGTTCCAATTTGGGTCACATCAGGCAAGTACATCCATAACACAAAATAATGTTTTTTATTGTATCATCTAGTAATTGCTTAATAAAAAAGTACTTAACTTTATTTTATTCATAATAGTTTATAGTTTATTTATGGTTTTTATTATGGACGTACACATTCGATGTACGTCCATAACACAATTCTTAACAGTGCAAAGTTGATAGGGCTACCACATTTGGTCAAATATGAACTACACTGGATGCATACCACATATAACTCATTATGTGGCTGTAAAGCCATTGTTTTCACTTAGTGCTAGTTCTGTTATAATGGAAAATTACTATTCCCAGCATTGAAATTGGAATTCTACATCGACTGGGACATCAGTATGGACATATCAAGAAGCACATGGATGTGAAATACAACTACAACATCCAAACAAAGGAATTTGATTAACCAAGGATATATCTGAAATAGAGTATGACCCAACTCCTACGGCAATTTATCTTTGAGAGTCTTGTCAACTAGTCAAATTAAAGAAAGATAGCATTAAAAAATTGGAAGAATTGTAAATGTGCTTTTAGATCTGACATGTATGGCGTGTATGGCGTGTCAGGGGGTAATAACTCTGACGGGGGAACATGTCATGCTCCTTCGGGGGAACATGTTGTACTCCTTCGGGAGTAGTACATTCGTTTTGGTCGCCACCTGGCACTCAGCTCACTTGTGGCTCCTAGAAGCTGTTTAACATACGACAGTGGCCACACCCCGGGAAACTGTTTCGACTGGCAGGCCAAACCTTGTGAGGGTAGCCGACGGGTCTCAAACCCCTGGTGAATTAGGGATTTGCTCATCCTAGCATTTGATGGCTGTCCCGGCTGACTGGGCGGAAGAAATAACCAGTATGATTCAACGGACAGGAAGGCGATTCAGTGATGTGGAATGCATAGAGCATTGGCTGGGCACGAAGTATGCCATGATCATCCACTGCATCCAGCTCCTTCTCCAGCTGTCTTGACTTTGTCTTGCCACTGGAATCAGAGGAACTTGGACGAGAGAGTGAGGTTGACATTGCATAACTCTCTCTCACTATAATCTACTTCATGTGCAAGTCATGATATCATCCCTCAGCAACATCATCATCAAAACCTTCATGTCCTGTGGTGATGGGCAAATGATGAAGCAACAGGTGCGGATACACTGGGAGTTGCTAGCCATGAACCTGCACACAGGTGGCTCAGGCCACATAGTTGCGTTTCACTGACTGAAGCAGCAGTGGAATTCGGCAACCCCCTGTGTGACTGAGCAGCCCACACTGCTCATGTACATGGTATGAGGAAGGGGCTACCTACAGAAGGTGCCCTAAACATTGTGTTTTATGCTCTACTGGCCAGCCAATCGCAGCTGGTGGGAATCCCTCTTCTGTGGTAAAAATTCAAAGAACATTGACCCTGAGAGCATGGAGAGCGTCACCCAGGATTGCCTTAGATGGCACAGCAGCGTCACCAGTGGCACTGCCATCTCTAACAGAAGAGAATCAGTGAGGCCAAAAGGAGACGTGAACTGCGAAAGTCTAGAGAAAGCAACACGTTTCCATCCGACAATTCTGCAGTGTCCTGCCCTCATTGTGAGCGACAATTCCTGGCTAGGATCGGCATTGTCAGCCATCTTCGGACCCATTGCAATATAACTACTTTGGACAGATGATATTGTGGTCTTCTTCACACCCGAAGGATAAACTATTATTATTATTATTAGATCTGACATAATAAAATTAATTAGTTTATTCTAACTATTTTCAAGAAGTACAAATAAACAGAGCATAATAAAAAAACAAAAAGAACAATGGTTGGAAGAACATAATATACTCCAGTACATGAACATCATTTTGTTCTCTGATAACATCAAAGTCAGTTTGATAGAGTTTTGATAAGACAGTATTTTATTATTAAATATCTAGTTGCATGCCCTTATTTATTGAATTAATGGTTGACTGTGAAAGTTATGCATCCATTTTTTATTGAATATTGCAGCTGTTCACTGTTCTCTAGTTTACATCTCAGTCAAACAGTTATCATGCTTCTGTTTATTATGCCGCATAAGCCTGCATGCAATGGCTTCTGTAAAAACAGTCATTTACCTTTGAAAAGAATGAGAAAAGACTGCACATTATTGGTGGAACAGCGGAAATTCAAAATGTGTTTTGTTCGTTAAACAAAGTAGCATATTAAGAACACACTCTGACAATAATTACTGATTGGCATTATGGAGTTTTGAGTTTTCTGCATTCAAAGATGCATGGTTGTTACTGAATATTGCAAATGTTCACAGTTAATTATTTAAAATCTTATGTCATAATGATCTCTTGGGTCTATTTTTCTTTATTAGTTATGCTGCATACAGTAAGCCTTGATGAAAGGGCTTCCTGAGAAGGTCAACATATGTTTTGATTTGAAAAAGAAAGAGAACAGACCTATCAGTGGGACTGATTACTAATTAATGTCAGAGCAAACAAGTTACTTAAATGTACATGTTGTCTCAGACAAGTCTGAACACTGCTGAATTACAGTCTGGTTTCTACTACTGATCAATGCTGCCTCAAATTTAGATGTAAAATAAATAGGGAAAGGTTATGTTTGGGTAAACATAATGTGCTGTTGACGTCCAAACAGTCCCTGTGCCCCATGCACCACCAATTGGACATTAGAACAACTTGATTAGTTTGGCCAATATCGCAGTGCTAAAAAAAATTGCACCACATGCACTTTGCCAACCCAAACATCCTAACAGTACTGGTTAAGTAACAGTCAATGTTGTTGCTTATCTAATGAAGTCTGATACAGGGCTGGGTCCAATTACAAAAAAAATTAAATCAGTTACAATTACTTTAAATGTTTCAGTTCAATTACAATTACACTTCTAAAATGTCCAAATCAATTACAATTACACTTCTAAAATGTCCAAATCAATTACAATTCTAAAATGTCCAAATCAATTACAATTACGCCATTTCAACTGCATTTGTTTTATGCAGAACCATTTGTTAATTATTTTGTATTTTGTTGAACCGTGACTTCATGATTTCATATACAATTTGCTAGATCAATATTATCGTTCCTTATAAATGTAATGTAATGTTTGCTTGGTTCATTAATTAATGTTTAATTACAAGGAGTACAGTACAACTATAAACAAAGGCCGCAACCATTTGAAATCCTAATGAGTCTCTCCAATCTACTAAGCCATTTTAAAGCAATTCTACTCATAAAATGTAACCACAAATAATTCATACCAGTACATTAGCAATGTTAATAATCAAGCTATATCCCAGGGGCTTTGTCTATACCCCCTTGGTGTACACCCATTCTCTTGGTGTACACCCATTATCTTGGTGTACACCCATTCTCTTGTCTACTGTGTTATATCCAAATTAGTTTACTTGGCAGTTGTGTTTTGAGGTTGTACCCTAGTTTGCCTACCATGAGTCTTTTGGCTTCAAGCCCAGTCAGTATTCTTACATAATAAACCTATGGGTTAAAGCTCACTCTCAATTAGCCACCACCTGGCCCTTCACTGTGATTACAGAATCACAGAAAAGGCAGACCAATAACCAGTTGGGGTACACCTTGATAACAGCTAATTGTGATGCTTTCTGGTATATTTGGAGACCCTTTGGAAGCCAGGTGTGAAATTATTTTTAATTTTTTTCAAAAATATTTTAGTAGTTTTTCTGGTAGTTAGGATAAAAGGTAGTTTGTTATAGAAAACAATACTGTAACTGATTGTAATTGATGCAATTACACACCATATTTCAATTACAATTACAACAGAATTTCAAAACCAAAGTCAATTACAACATTTTGCTGTAATCAATTACATAATTGGACCCAGCCCTGTAATTGACATCTCTTCATGTTGCATTAAAGTTTAATATTCGCATCAGCAAATAGCATAGTGCAGATTAGATAAGGTTCAACATGAGCTTGGTGAATTGGTTGACATGAGGACAGTGTCAATATAACAATAAAGATAAGTCGTACAACTATGTCAGCATGACTAATGGAAAGTGCATTTAACCAAACTAAATAGTCTGGTCAAACTACTGAACTAAGTTGCATCAATGGAAGCATGAATATGGTACAAAAGTTCCAATATACCAAGTGTTGTATCCAGCAGACTTGGGCCAATTACATTGTAATTGGAAAAGAAATGCCAATTTCAGTTCCGGAATCGTAATTGATGCTTTGTTTTTTAAAAGTAAATGGAACCGGTGAAAATATACCTGGTATTTCCAATTACATGTGAATTTTTAACAAAAACATTTGCTCATTACAAATAATCAACAAAATATAGTATTTATTATGTTGCTTATGTCATATCTGTTTGCCATTATGAACCATAATATGTAGAAACTAAATAAAACTGCTCTAAAATAATGTAATTTCTTTGCATTGAGTGTGTCTATCTATACCTCTTCTTCTTCTTCCATTAAACGGCCAACATCATTATGTTGATGATTCTGTCGTTCGTCGCCTCTCACGTGCCGAGAATTGGTGGGTTAGAGATAGAGACCACCACTATGTGGTTACTATGTTCACATATTTTTATTTTAAGATGGAATTGAGAATTGGAATTGTGTAACCGGTATTGGTATTTCTGAGGTGGAACTGGAATTTGTAATAATACTGGTGCGTAACTGGAATTGATATATAATGTAACTGACCTCAAATCTGGTATCTAACCCCGGGACCACTCAATGTTGTGCTTTATACTTCACTCCCTAGCAGACTTGTTCATTCAAGCACCAACTTGACTTCTCTGTCGGATCTGGGAAGAATTCAGTCACACCATAACTTAATTACTGTGCAGTCTACTTGCGTTGCGACATACAGTAACAGTGATACACACAAGCCCACTTGAAGGAGTGATATCTAACTGGGTAAGCCTCAGACACACCCAGAGTCCCAAGGAATGGTTGGTCCTTGCACATCAAAGCCAATGTAGACTTTGGTCTCTTCACGAACTTCCGTGCGTGGCAAAGTCCTAGGCTAAGGCGGGAAGTGCGACATCGATGACGAAAGTCAACTCAAAGACAAAGTCAAAGAACGTCAACAATTTTATTGGAAAAAAAAATAAAAACCAATGACACTGTTACAACTGGTTAAACTAACCGACAATCGCTTTTCAACGCAGCGCATCGTTAGTTGTTTAACAGTATGGCACCTAGTCAGTAACCTATTAACTGGGGCAGAGCCCGTAAGTCTAGATATGGGAATTTTGGCAGAATGACATCGGAACCCCCGGCCAATGCCAAATGTGGGTGGATCCAAAGTTTAGCGACTTGAAGCTAAAAATATATATATCCGCGGTTAACCTGCCTCGTGAACTATTGTACATCAAAACATTAATGCCAGTAAATAATAACTTGATAAAACAGTCATGCACGTCAACTCACCTGTACTACGACGATAAAACGAATTTAAATCGCACAGTTTCTTCCGGAACAAACATATATATTATGACCGGAAGTGCCGACCCTGGCGCCTTCTTCCGGACAATATGGTATGTAAGGGAAAATTGCCAGCGATGGGCTGGCCAGCGGATAAAAGGAAATCGTCTGCAGCGTGTTCTACAAACAGAAGAATGCGTGCAGGCGATAACGATAAACCGCATGAAACATCTTCGAAATGAAATAGTACCGTACAGAAACTACAATGTCTACATTGTAGTAGTTACATATGTCACAACATCGATGAAGTGGAGGTGATAAGCCATCGTCATCAACAAAATGGCAGCGCCGCTGCTGCAGAGCTGTCAAAAGCAGCGGTCGTTCGAGGAGTCTGGCGACTTTCAAGAAGACATACTTGATCCCCGTATCCAGGTTAGTAAGGGTATGTTAGAGAGAAAACATCACGATAATTGCTGTGGAATTTAACACATTATTTAGGCCTCGACAGCTAGCAGTGACTCGGTGAATGTTTCAAAACATGATAATCAGACAGATCTAGGACTAGGACTCGGAGATTAGCCTTCAATCATTAGCATAGTCCCATGCCTATGACATGGCCATGGGATAAACATAGTCATACTCAGATTACGCATTTAGTGATTTGATTTAGCCTAGCCATACCCATAGGACCTATCTAGTATCTGATTCTGGCAGAGGCTGACCCTGTTTGCTTAAATAATGGCTTCCTGGTCTACATTCCATATGTGTGGACATTTCGAAATGTCCCTTTGTTGGATAATGCACAGACAGTACAAGCAAGAAAAACACCATGTTGTATGTTGTTTAGGTTGGAATTTTTTATATTGGGTTTAAACAAATCACAGATGTTTCCATAATGGAATTGTGATCATGAT
This sequence comes from Lamellibrachia columna, assembly GCA_963662155.1. Lineage (NCBI taxonomy): Eukaryota > Metazoa > Annelida > Polychaeta > Sabellida > Siboglinidae > Lamellibrachia > Lamellibrachia columna. The sequence goes on along the minus strand of OY759263.1, from coordinate 21,164,335 downwards.
ATTTTGTCATATTTGTCAAAGACAAAGTCAGACTCTAGAAATGTGTACATATGACTCCAGACGAGTTGGATAAAAACATCCTAAATGCATTTATGGTAACATAATCCAGTCATAATACATATAAGGTTAAGGGGTATCCTTGTTTTTACTCTTACTGTTTACAGGTCTGTTTACAGGACATGGGAACTTGAATGTAAACTATAAAATGGGAGATACTGTTCTGGGTACTACTGTAAAAGAAAAGGACTTAGGAGTTACAATAAGCGCTGATATGAATGTTTCAGAGCAGTGTGGTATTGCAGCTTCAAAGGGTAATCAAATTCTTGGATTGATTAGAAGAAACATAACATACAAGGGAAAAAAGTTAATTATACCTCTTTATAAAGCAATAGTTAGACCTCATTTAGAATACTGTATACAAGCATGGAGACCATATCGTAAGAAGGATATAGATACGCTTGAACGCATACAAAGGAGAGCAACTAAAATGATTCCAGAACTGAGATACCTTAGTTATGAAGAACGCCTGAAAGAATGTGGTTTAACAACTCTAGAGACAAGGAGGTTAAGAGGAGATCAGATTGAAGTTTTTAAGATATTGAATGGGTATGAAAATATTGATAGAAATATGTTTTTCTCACTCAAGAAGGATAGCAGAACTAGAGGACATGAGGTAAAATTAGTAAAGGATCAATGTAGATTGGACATCAGGAAGCACTCGTTCTCACAGAGGACAATAAATGAATGGAACAAATTGTCTACAGATTGTGTAACTGCTAGCAGCGTGAATATGTTTAAAAACAAGGTTGACACATATCTCAGGAGGGCAGGTTATAAGTAGATGAACATTGTTGGACTCTCGATAAGCCAATGGCTTCCTTGTCCACTTGCCATCTGGGCCTTTGGCTTGGATGGCAAATCTTGTTAGTCAGTTAGAGTGTGCGCTGTTCTTTTTTTCATTTATTTAAATTTGTATAGCGTATTAGCAGACTCATGGGTCATACTACTGGTTACATACAGCTGTGTCAAGATCAGCATGTCATTTTTTGTTTAGTAGCATTATGCAAAAGTTACAAATATACATTTTGTGCAAAACTTGTCTGGTTTGTGGTATTAAATTTTATTAAGCTATGTCCAAACTACCAAAACATCTCTACATTATACTTTTTTGTTGAATTTGGATACACATTCCCAAAATCAATGCTTCCTCAGTCTACTTTCAGATTAGGTAGTTTGCAAAAGCAATGCTAACCAGGCCAAGACACCGACCCACCAATATAGCAACATTAAATGACTATCCTTACCCCTAGCACTTTGTTCAGAAATGTTATGTCTGTCCAGAAAATCCTGTAGTGCCTGTAACAACGCAGTTCTTATCAGAGTCATATTGTGAGGAATTCATGTTAAATCATATACATCCATTGTACCTGTGTACCACGACCAATACACAATTATATCCACATTCCCATCCTACCCCTATAAAAATAGCATTATTCTGTAATGTCCATAACATGTTGTAGTGTCCATAATAATAAGTGTATACATACTAGCATTTTATTTCCTAATTTTACCTTTTACTTTTTATTAATTTCTCTTGAAAGCAACTTTGTTTCTTAGAAGTTTGCTGATTTTGTAATCACCAGTGAACACGGCACTAGTCCCGGATTTGATGGTGAATAAATAAAGTATATTATATTATTATAATGCAGAAAGTCTTTCCAAATTTAATAAACATTTATTAACTTTTTAGCAACAAATTATATTATTAAGATACACACAAGTTACATTTATGTTTCCTGATGGTTAAATAATGACATTCACACATAAATTCTTTTTTAATCACTAATCAGATGCAAATATCTCACACTTGTTGCTTGAAAATCACCTGGAGTATAGTTGATCAAATATGATCTTTAGGAAAGTCATTGTATCTAATATCTATAAGTTTCTCCCAACAAATTAGAATGGTTCCATGGTAAGTTATTGAGATACAGTAATTTGAAATGAGTTCACAGAAATGATGTAATGGACCTCTATAGACCTTTCCAGAAATACAAATATAGCCGTAAATCCACTATGACATCAAGTGAAGGTTCATCTGAGTACCTCTATTTGTATTAGCCAGTGTTGTGACTTTTGCGGAAGTTTTCTCCATTTAAGCATGCATGAATATGACATATTTTAGTGTTCTGTCTTCAAAGGAATGAATGACTGGCAGGTATCATTTCGAATTTCTAGTACATATACCCAACGAAAGATCGCAAGCAACTCCGGCACTCAGTATTTTAATTCTATGCTTGTGTGTGGCTGTGGCCACATGTTTGTGTCAAGTAAAGTGCCCAGACCGAATTCCATAAAAGGGACATAAAGGTAGTCAAATTCTGCTACAACAATATAAAACATTATCTATGATAACATACAAATTACTGTGGTTTGTGAATAATAACAATAACAGGAATTTAGCTGCAGATATAATTTATTTGCATTAATCAGGTTTAAATTCTGCCTTTGACTTCGTCTTTATTTACCTATAAACCTTGATTAGTTTGTGTACACGCCGCTCCTTGTAATAAGTGAATAACGTAGTACATATTTCAGTAGCCTATATATGTAATATAATGAGGAACCAAATAATGTATGGGGTGTTAAAATACTTGTTTCTGATTCACATAATACACCTGCTCTGACTCTGGCAACTGTCATAGAGCTCCCCTTCCCCATCAAAAAATTATATATTGTGAAATATTTCAGAATTTATTTATTAAAAGTGCTTGCAAATGACAATGATTCTCCCTACCCCTCTCCTTCTCCCTCTCCCTCCCCCTTTTTGATTATAAAAAAGAAATTTGACCAAACATTGGCTTTTATTTTTTGTACCAAAATGCAGTGTTTGACACTGATCTTGACTCGGCCGATAGTAATTACAATAATATCACTGTTCACTTCAGAAGACTCTTGATGGTACATCCCATTGTCTATGTTTCTTTATAGTACAGCCCATTGTCTATGTTTCTTTATAGTACAGCCCATTGTCTATGTTTCTTGATAGTACAGCCCATTATCTATGTTTCTTGATAGTACATCCCATTGTCTATGTTTCTTGATAGTACAGCCCATTGTCTATGTTTCTTGATAGTACAGCCCATTGTCTATGTTTCTTGATAGTACAGTCCATTGTCTATGTTTCTTGATAGTACATCCCATTGTCTATGTTTCTTGATAGTACATCCCATTGTCTATGTTTCTTGATAGTACATCCCATTGTCTATGTTTCTTGATAGTACAGTCCATTGTCTATGTTTCTTTATAGTACAGCCCATTGTCTATGTTTCTTTATAAGTACAGCCCATTGTCTATGTTTCTTGATAGTACATCCCATTGTCTATGTTTCTTTATAGTACATCCCATTGTCTATGTTTCTTTATAGTACATCCCATTGTCTATGTTTCTTGATAGTACAGCCCATTGTCTATGTTTCTTTATAGTACAGCCCATTGTCTATGTGTCTTTATAGTACAGCCCATTGTCTATGTTTCTTTATAGTACATCCCATTGTCTATGTTTCTTGATAGTACATCCCATTGTCTATGTTTCTTGATAGTACATCCCATTGTCTATGTTTCTTTATAGTACATCCCATTGTCTATGTTTCTTTATAGTACATCCCATTGTCTATGCGTCTTGATAGTACATCCCATTGTCTATGCGTCTTTATAGTACATCCCATTGTCTATGCTTCTTTATAGTACATCCCATTGTCTATGTTTCTTTATAGTACATCCCATTGTCTATGTTTCTTTATAGTACATCCCATTGTCTATGTTTCTTTATAGTACAGCCCATTGTCTATGTTTCTTGATAGTACATCCCATTGTCTATGTTTCTTTATAGTACAGCCCATTGTCTATGTTTCTTTATAGTACAGCCCATTGTCTATGTTTCTTTATAGTACAGCCCATTGTCTATGTTTCTATATAGTACAGCCCATTGTCTATGTTTCTTGATAGTACAGCCCATTGTCTATGTTTCTTGATAGTACAGCCCATTGTCTATGTTTCTTGATAGTACATCCCATTGTCTATGTTTCTTGATAGTACATCCCATTGTCTATGTTTCTTGATAGTACAGTCCATTGTCTATGTTTCTTTATAGTACAGCCCATTGTCTATGTTTCTTTATAGTACATCCCATTGTCTATGTTTCTTGATAGTACATCCCATTGTCTATGTTTCTTTATAGTACAGCCCATTGTCTATGTTTCTTTATAGTACAGCCCATTGTCTATGTTTCTTTATAGTACAGCCCATTGTCTATGTTTCTTGATAGTACAGCCCATTGTCTATGTGTCTTTATAGTACAGCCCATTGTCTATGTTTCTATATAGTACAGCCCATTGTCTATGTTTCTTGATAGTACATCCCATTGTCTATGTTTCTTTATAGTACAGCCCATTGTCTATGTTTCTTTATAGTACAGCCCATTGTCTATGTTTCTTTATAGTACAGCCCATTGTCTATGTTTCTTGATAGTACATCCCATTGTCTATGTTTCTATATAGTACAGCCCATTGTCTATGTTTCTTTATAGTACATCCCATTGTCTATGTTTCTTTATAGTACAGCCCATTGTCTATGTTTCTTTATAGTACAGCCTATTGTCTATGTTTCTTTATAGTACAGCCCATCGTCTATGTTTCTTTATAGTACAGCCCATCGTCTATGTTTCTTTATAGTACAGCCCATTGTCTATGTTTCTTTATAGTACAGCCCATTGTCTATGTTTCTTTATAGTACAGCCCATTGTCTATGTTTCTGCAGACAGAGTTGGAGAAGTTGAACAGTGCCGCTGAAGACATCAACAGACTAGAGCTGGCACTCGATGTAAGTTCTCTGAGTTGTTTTCAGGTGACTCACAAAAGTCTGATTCATTTTATATGATGATGATGCTGTGTACACACAACTACACAAGGAGCCTGACGCTTGAGTTACCCTGGGGAAGTTGTCTGAAGACTAGCTCACAAAATATGACTCACAGTAGTCACATAGATCTAGGAATAACTAATGAAACTGTATGGGTGGAAATAGGCACATCTAATTAAATCTGCTTAGTTGATTTATTCTAATTAGTTGTTTTGCATGGTTTCTATTAATACATATTATATATATATATATATATATATATATATATATATATATATATATATATATATATATATATATTAACAGAATATAATTATGTTAACAGAATAATTATATCATCTGAATTGTAATAAACTGCCAAGAAGATGTGTAATAAACTAGAAGCTAAAGTGTTTTAATGCAATGCTTGGCTTTGGGGTAATTAGACTTTTGGTGGAGGAAGTAGAACTGATTGATCGAATTTCATGAGGAAGTTCATTCCACAAGGGGTTTGTTCTTATGAAACTTACTGTTTTGTTTCAAAGACTTAGTTTATGAACTTTTTTCAGAATAATATCTTATGGAAAGTCACTGTTTGATATTATGGAAACGTTCATTTACTTAATATGTTGACATAACAACATAAATTGTACTTCATCATTCCCTTACACTGTTACAGGAATCCAGAGCAAATTTTCGACAGACTTTGACAGAGTCAACCCAACAACTGAATGCCATGGCTAAGAAACTTGGCAGCTGTATAGAGAAAGCCAGACCTTACTATGAAGCACGGCTGCATTTGAAAGAGGTTTGTGAACTTTATAGACCTGTGGCACATACAGTGTCCCTAGTGTAACATATTTTAAGCATAAAAAACAGTTTTTACCTCTCAGGAAATGGTGGTTCTGTTTTTTTAGTATTTCGATGAAGATCAAGAGAGTTGGTCGAAGTATTCAAAGGTAGAACCACAGTTTCCTGAGAAGTAAAATTGATGTCGGTATTAACTTTCTGTGAAACCAGATTGTTAATCCATTGAAAGATTATAGTGGACATTGTCTAAATTTGTTGATATTTATATTTTATATATTAAACAAAACTAATCATTAATTAATTAAATTAATAATTAATTTGCAAGGAATAATTTTCATTGCAACATTATTTTGCTATGCAAGTTGAAATGTATGTTGTATATATCACAGATCTTGATACAATGCAAAACATCCAAACAAGTATAACACTCATACACAATACAGGCCACATAAAAAAATCTTCATATTTGCTATAAGGTGATACACAAAAGCAAGATTTAGGCAACTGTATCTTGACAGCTATGGGGTAAATCTGTTAAAATATCATAGGAAGAGGTATATTTTTATTCACATGAAAATGTAACATATTTCTGATTACATCATAAGTTATAAATTATGATCCGTTATTAGGAAGATTAGAGTTCATAATTCTGCAGATACATATTACTTCCTTTTCCAACAATTATCCAATTTCCACCCAGGCTCAGATAGAGACCCAGAATGCTGCCCTGAGGTTTGACCGAGCCTGCAGTCAACTGATGGCTGCCAAGGAAATGGTGTTTCTCGCAGAGCAGGGCTACTTCAAGAAGGGTCAGCCATTTGACCCCGCATGGCAGGAAATGCTGAATCATGCAACAACAAGGGTGGGTCAAAATATTACTTGCCAAACCACTTCCAAGCTGTATAGCTTCAAATTGCCTTTTGTTGAAGAATATAACCTTCGTCTTTATTTTTGTTGAGGAATATATGTTTCATCTAGCCTTTCATGATTAAATCTAAAACATTTTGGTGTAATTGAAACATTTCATATCAATACAGTATGGTTTTCAGTGTAAGTATCTATTTCATTCTTATGTGTTAGGATTTCATTTCTTAATGTTTGTTTAAGAGGTACCACAGTACAAAATTGCGTTGGTGGCCATGATAACATTTTGTCTGATTATAAATAAGAAAACGTGACCATCAAAAATTCTGAAAATGTTTCATAGCAACTGTCATCGTCTCATTGATATGCTGACCAAGTTTTGTAAAAATCACGTACCTCCAGCTCTTTTAAAACGCCCCCATCACTACATACAAAAATAGCCATTTATTCATGTGCTCACATGGCCCATGGCAGAACAATTTCCATAAATCCCTCGCCTGTTAAACGCTCAAAACATGCACTATTTCACAGCCCAATAGCTTCTACAAACCTGTGAATATGCATGCTCAACTGCACTTATGTCTCATTATATGAATTGTTTAATTTCACATATCACAATTTAATACGCCCTACATTCATGTGAAACAATAAACATAAAGGTCAACTATGGTCTGATCCCTTAAACCCATTGTGAGATTGCTTTTGTCAAAACAGTATTGCACCCTGGTGTCTTGCAGAGAGACAAACCTCTTCATGCCAGGGTGATTTTAAGATGTCCACAAGAGGTCGCCACTGCTACATGTCTGCTCCCAAATTTTCACCTCAACCCCTAGTCTAAATGTGCCCTGTCTCCTGCATAGACATAAAAAGAACACCCGTTAGTAAAACAAGACAGTTGAGCCCTTATCAGTTGACACATGATAAAGTGATGCCTGCATGGACCAGTGACATTCATGCTGCTGCACGGCAAGAACCCACTGGAGGCCCAGTGTTTATACTGTACAGCACCCAGTCTTCATCATATATCTACAGATATACAGTACTAATAAGAGATTATTACTCCATAGCTATATATACATAATACTTTATTACGTGCACAATCTATCTATGCACCTTGTATATCAAATATCATAACATATTAACTATAACAGTAGCATCACTAAACATGATCGAAACTGAACTTTCTGAAGTGCTCTCTCTATACATGTATTAGCTAATGACTGCAAGTGGTCAAAATCTCATTAAGCCCTGTTGGACATTCTTCTCTAAGGTCCCAAAAATATTCTTTTCCCATCTCCCAACACATTCCCCAGTTGTTCCATCACAGCCATTTTCACCTGCAGATCAAGATCTTTCTCGAATGTTATCTGGCCAACTTGCCCAAGGACAAGCCTCATGTAAAGAAATGTGCTCTTTCGTTTAAGCTGTCAATTGTTTTAGTAGGCAACCTTTCACATGGTTTGTCAAACAAATGCATAGAATGAATGTGAATGTTGCAATGTGTACAGAATGAGTTACATGATAGTGGTTCATACAACGATGAAAAAGCAAACAACGACCAAAAAGGGGAGAGCCTCATGAAATGCTTAATAAAAAAAATCTTATTAATGAGCTGACATCTAGTAGAGTTTTAAAAAAGAGTTACAAATATGCATACACGCAAGCACACAATATTTATAAAACTGAATCCTACCCCTATAACATTTTATGTTGCACTCAATCAATGTGATTACTGGGAAACACTGAATGTACGTTACCCCCAAGAAAAACAAACGTATCTGTAATATATTGATATTTCAGAACATTTGCGAAACTGTTACATTCATTCACATATACACTAACACAGCACAAACATTTGCGACATAAATTACCTGAAAATAACGAGATGTTAGATCCTGTCTTCTGTCGATTCGTACAGCTGTAAGCCACACAGGAAATAACCATATTCGTTGTCCTACAACTTTCTCCAGCAAGCCTCCAAAATGTTTGTCTTGAAGAGTTTTACACTAATGCACGATGCTCACTCCAATATGAACAACCCAACTGCCCACACTTATAACACAACTGCTGGGACCACCCTCACCCAAATTTGTAATCAGTCTGGTGGCCATGCCCCATTAAGAACCAATGACAATGACAAATCTTCAAGTTAATTGGTCACTGGCTACTAGCCCGATAAGTTTATACTTCTCTGGTAGCCACCTCATCTTCATTGCTTTTGTTTGCCTTATATTGTACATGATGATGGTGAGGAGGAAATAAATTAACTTACTCACTTACGTACTTACATATGTTAGACAACTATTTGTAACATGCTATGTTCACCCTATAAACAGTATTACCCTATGTGTCGTGCAGTGGATGCAACTGTTTCTGCCGTGCAATGAAATGCCGGCCAGTGGTCCACGCCCCGCTTCACTGCAGTGAGCTGGCTTATTGCTCTTGTTTATAGGGGGATGATTAATGATGTAACTCTATGGTCTCCTGGCTCTTCATGGGAGCATCTCAAAACATTGATGTTTGATACTAAACAAAATTGGTTTCATAACTTTCATTGTTGGAGGAGATAGCAGCTCTTTCGTTTAGAGACGTACATCAATTTTAATTTTCTGTTCCCAATTCAAAATTGTGCTGAAGAAAGAGGAACAAAACATCCCACTCTGCTAAAATCATGTTAGTGTGTGTATGTCTTTGAGGTATGTGGTGGTTGCAGCATGAAAATTCAGTTTCATGTTGGGGGGGGTTTAAGGTTAAATGACATTGATTTCAAGTAGCGCCAGTTAAGTGTAGGTTACACGTACATTGATGTTTTGTCTATCATTGTAATGCTTGTTGGTATAATCATGTTGACATGTTGAACCTGACCACATAGTCAGTGTTTGACTTTAAACGCGATCTCTCCATTGGCCAGGTAAATGAGGCAGAGACAGAGAGACTGGAGAGTGAGGAAGAACACCAACAGACCGCAAGTCTGTTCAATGAAGCGGAACAACTCGTCAAGGTATTGCAGAAGGACCTCAAAAGAACCATTGCTAAATCTCGGTAAGTTTATTCTGGAAAGATCATGTCATATATTTAATAGTGACAGAAAACTCGCCGGTTATTGGGAAACTTTAGTTACTATATCAGGGGTGAGATTTAGCAAGTCATGGAAGGTAGCCAGTCGGGCTACCAACATTGCAAAGTGAAGTAGCTGGACAGCTTCTCAGGTAGCCCATATGCTAATCAATACTTGATGATAGAAAGTAACTACTTTGAAACATTTATTATCAAAGCAGGATCAATACAATGTAATACATAATACTGAATAAAATACAGTATACAATTGTACACATGTGACAGATTGTTTTGTTTTCATAACATGGTACACCAACAGTCTATGTGTCACAGGACATCAGGTCCTGTCTCCCAGTGTCACAGGACATCAGGTCCTGTGAACATAGGCAAAGTCAATCGCCATACAATTTTTTCTATCTGATCGTTGCTGTTGTATATCTCAATAGCGGCGCGGACCACGTGGATATATACACCAGCCTAGAGAAACTTTAACCAGGTTCCCAATTAATTCACCAGAAGTGCTCTGCGCACCATGTGGATATATTATATAAAAGTGGTGCCACACGGCGCCAAGACTATTAACATGACCGGTTATTATTTCAGTGTAGAATGACTGTTCAGTTACATGTTGAGCGTCGATGTGGTTGATTAAAAATACAATGAATGCTCCCTATTGATATCGCTTCGGCTACGGTTTGACAACATTTCTTGCAATGTCAAACGTGTCACAAATACACGATTTATGGTAAACATAAATGCGATATCGCCAGGACAACACTTCTGAGATGTTTATTAAAATTCCGTTTATTTTTGCTGCGTCTAAAATATTGTAGCTCCGTAAGTATTTTGAGTCGCCATGCGGGCCAGTGTAGTCAAAAATTGAAGTCGCCCGAAGCCACTTTTGGGCGCCATTGGCAACCGGGCGACCGCTAAATCTCACCCCTGTATATTGTTTGCTGACATAACAAGGGTCAGTGAATTATTGGCTACTCATTCAGAGTTTACTACTTTTAGTACTTTAGGTCATGTAGCGTTGTTCTGTCTAGCATTATAAACTTATCACAGATCGCATACCTACTTTATTGTGATTTAAGTTATCGTGCTTTCTAGTGATCTTACCTCTTATACCTTACTACCTTAATGATGTTAGTAGTAAATTTCCATTCTTTGTTTTAAAGTGTAAAATTATTTTACATTTCTCTTAAGAATGATGATGAATATGTTGGACCAAGTTTAAACCAGTGGTCACAGATGGTAGAAGTGCAACATGCGTCCACTTTTATGATTTTTTAAAAATAAATTTCTAGATGTTGTTTGTCTTGAACCCAGTGTTACTTGTCACACTTTAACATATATAATCCTACCCATCATATTTGTTGTAGACCCTACTTTGAGTTGAAGGCCAAATTTAATCAGCATATGGAGGTAAGTAGCCAGGGAGATTCATAACTAATCTAAAATGAATGAATGAATCTTTATTTCAACTGGAGGTGAACATAATAGAAGTAGCGATGTCATTACAACATTATAGTCACTATAAAATTGTTGTTTGCTGTTGTTTGTTGTTGCTGTTGATTGAGAACAACATTGTTTTTGCTTTCTAAATATTATTTTAGTCACTAACATAAATAAATGTTAGAAAGGTATAAGTGGAGCTAATAAAGTATGTAGTAAAAAATTTCACATAGTTCACAGCAAAAATGAAAAATGTTGTATCTTTTGATTGTTAGTTGTAATAGTAGTAACAGTATTATGACATATCACGTTTGTCATAACAAGATTACTTACAGTCTTTGGTTACCAAATTTTATAATAACGAAAACAAAGCACATGTTTTTAAGCATTTAAAGTAAATACTGTCATCTGATACATAAATATGAAATACCAGAACCAGATATAGAGCATAGGTTAAAAGCTGTGATCTTTGTTATCGTTTTCACTGCAGGACTGTAAGAAATACGTCACCCAACTGGAGCAGGGCGTTGCGAGTGCAAAGAAGAGCTATGCAGACGCCCTTTTCCGTCTGGAAAAGATCAGTGATGAAATCCATCAACTTCGGGCAGAGGCGAAACTCCGACAGGAAATGGGAGACCGTGGAATGGGGGTGGGTGCAGAGACGCCATCACCTCCACCGGAGGAGTCTAACAAGAACTATGGCACTTTGGCAACAAACGAACTTGTGTTAGTTGTGAAAGATGTACCACAAAAAGGAGCAACTGCAAATGATGTTGATCAGCGGCAGAGTTTGGATACAACTATTAGTGATGACGATCGAACCCTGTGTGCGGAACCTGTCCAACCGACAATGACAGAGGTCAATCCCGAACGTGGTTTGTCTGACAATGCCAGACAGCATGTCGAAAATTCACCTGAACATGCAGGAAAAATGGCAGTATTTGAGGAAGAGAGTGTAAACACTGGAGTAGACCTGGCAGCTACGGTCAACTCCATGGACATCGCCAGTAGAACTGACATAAATATTACCATAGACGACCATGAAAATGCTGCTGTAAAATCTAATCAACTTGTTAATGATAGTACCAGTGATAGTTCAAACAAGTCAGCTTCTCCTCTTACAGCAAGCATCAGTAACATTGACAGTAATAAAGATGAACCCAAAAGTGAAAGTGCTAACCGGAATGAAAACCTACCAGCTGCCGATGAGGTTGTTTCTTTCACAGAGCCACTTGTTGAAGAGAAATGCACGCCATTGAATGAAGATAAGGTGGTGACTTCAAAGCAGTGGATGAAATCTCCAGTGATATACACCAACAAAGGGATGGATCCTGCAGCATTGACAGGCATTAGGAAGTCTACTGTGTTGAACAAAGTAAGAAACTTTGAGAGAACCAGTGGTAATGAAAAGGCTACAGATGTTAAGGGCATCACCCCTGTTGGCGTTGAGAAAATCGCTCATAGTGTAGCAGGTGTTATGAAAAACCCTGAAACTGTTCCTGAGAAAAACAACGAGAAAGTTTCTGAAAGAGGAGGAACAACTCCACAAGACAACGTTTGCATTGCACTTACTCTCACAAGCCCTGACTCAGAGAAATCCCTGGCGTTCAGTGCCGCGATGTCATCGCCAGAAAGCGAGAACAACAGCGAACGAGAGCGCACCATGTACACCAACGCTGAAGTGATGGAACGCGTGCAACGGACAAAGGATGTGGCGCAGCGACGTTTCCTGCGACTCCGTCGGGCAAGTCATGATAATCTTCTTGATGAGTTCTCGGACACGGACAGCGAGAGCGTCGCCAGTGTGTCCATGCTGGACGATGAACAGGTGGAAAGTCTCATGCAGGAAACAAGCGAATATGTCGACTTTCTCTCAAAGCATGAAGTTACAAATTCTCCCTTGGTGCGTCGGATGAGTCTGCCGGGCAAGCTGAGCCATCTGGCAAACTATGTGAATCCACGACCAGTCAGCTTGGCCGTCATATCTGTTGACACAAATAAGGTGATCAAGACACGACACAACATTGGTGAAGCCAATTCAAACAGTGTTGAAGCACATACTACAGGAGAGATAGTCAGTTCCCCAGCTGAAGGTCAAGAAAATAGTAATACAAAAGCTGAGGGCAACACCTGTGTTATCAGAAGTGGGATCGCAGAGTCCTGAATAAGATTGATAAGTAGTTGAATTATAGCAAAGAAATGGTGCCATTATGGTGGACTTGCATATGTGAGACAGAGGGAAAGAAGCTTGAGGTTTAGCAAAGAGGTGCAAGACCTGTGTATCATAATAAGTCTGTTTACATGAACATTGTACAAGAAACGACCTGTGTGGTAATGTCACTTGACATTGGTGTCTCAAGGTGTGGCATGAATAATGTCTTCTGCCAGTTCACTTTTAATGTGTTTGTTTTTGTTAATTGTTTCTGTCAGATTTAAAGTCATATTTCCTGTTTTATGTTATCTTTACATTCAGAGGCAATAATAATATGACATCAGCAATCAGAGTAGTACCTGTACATTAGGGTAACTATTGCAGTACATTCATGTGATACTATGTGCCTCATGGGATGTCATGAAACCCAGCGTTTACAAGATTGTTTTGCTTGCCATGTGGCAGGAAAACATTTTAACTTTAGTAGGAGTTTACCGACATCCACTTCTGTATATATGTTGTTGACAAAGCCCCTTTAAAAATGCATAATTGGTCTTTTAGAACTTATGTAATATCTATATTTCCATAACGTATTATATATATATTTTTTTTGACGTTGCAAGTTTTATTTGGTCACCAGCTTGTAACTTGCTTTCTTAAAAACAAGATCTATTTGACCACATAATAACAGTCGCTAAATGTATGTATGTCGCTTTACACTGCATTTTTACTAGTGTTTATTCTAGATATGTTTGCTAGCCATTTGCTTGCAGTGTTTTTGCTCTGTTTTACATTTGAGATGTCTCGGTTACTTGTTTAGATATGTACTTGCTTATGATTCAGGGTTTTGTTTTACAAGTTTCCTATGTGCCAATGTTATGTTTTCAGTGATTGCTTGTTGAGGTACAGTGTGTGATCTTGTTGGAGTACAGTGTGTGATCTTGTTGAGGTACAGTGTGTGATCTTGTTGGAGTACAGTGTGTGATCTTGTTGAGGTACAGTGTGTGATCTTGTTCACTCGATGATCTTGTCTACTGTGTGGACACATCTTATAGCAGCCATTTGCCTGGGAGTACAATCTGATGTAAATTTTTATTTGTTGTGTAATCATGCAATATTACTTAACTTTCATTTGCTTTTTGCAACTAAGTCAGAATAAATGTGTGTTATCTTACTGCAAAGTTGACATACAAGTATGTATCATATACATGGATGTCTTTTAAAGGCAAGTTTTAATCATTCATTTTCAGTTGACATTGCTGTCTTATAAATATACTGGCTAGTTGCCAAAAAAAATATTTCATTGCATGTAATTATTATGAAATAATACGAAAGTTGTACATAAGTGAGGCATCACAGATTGCACAAAGATTAAGTGTTTAAATAATAATAATTATCATATATGATTGTGTTTAAATAATAATTAGTATATCTGATTGAATCGTGATGCCTACATGACTAGTTTTGGCAAATTCTAAACTCTTCTGTATTTGCACTTGGATGTTCTCAGTAAATCTCATTATCAGTAAATCTACAGCACTGTTCAGGATGAATTATATGTTTGTTGATGTTTTAATGACTTTGTGACCAGCATAACAATAAAACAAGTTCAATGTTGCCTCATCTTGATTCTATTACCCAAGGCAGTTACCTCCTGTGCAGTTGCTGTTCCCAATATTTTTTTTTATTACTGTACCTGTCAGTCAGTTTGATGTATATGTATATATATATATATATATATATATTGTGATACAGTTTTAGGCAGTACAACATTATATATGTATGTATGCATGTGTATATACATATATATATATATATATACTGTCTTGGGTGATACAGTGTTGTATTATTCCAAATACTTGTAATTGTAAAACTATTGCAAATACTTTTTTAGCAAGACTTCTGCTTTATGATATAGTACATATTGGAATATGTACTTCTAAGACAAAGTGTAATAGAAGTATTGTTTATATCATATTCAACATACATGCATTTTATCTCATGAAAACAAACTATACACCAATCATATCATACAGAACATGTTTTGTATTAATGAATTTGCATTAATTAATTTTCAATAATTTTACACTAATTCATTCGCAATACGGGAGTTGCTATATTTTTGACAGTATCGCACAAATACTCAACTTTGAGAACACCAATATTCAATACTCTGCAGTATTAGGTCCATCTCTGATTAAAGTTACAGTCAAACTCTGATGTAACTGGAAATGTATATAAAACCCCTATTCCCCTTACTGTTGAATTGGTTCAAGTTCAGTCATGTTTTTTACATAATCACTGTGTGCTTTTTTACAACCTTTAACATTTAAATATCCATATATTTATAGCTTGTCTGATTCATGCATATTGTTTCTTGGGCTTATTTGACTTATCTATATTATCCTGCTGTGGCTTGGCTTACCTATTAATTTAAAGTGAATACTAGGTTGCTTTAACTATAAGATAAAAGAAGCTTACAAACCTGAAATAATGTTACCAGAAACACTGAAATGACTTGTGTTACCTGATGATTTATTACTGTAACATCTTCTTAATATGTTGTCACATGGATAAATAAAATAAATTTTGGCAACAATGTAATTTGGCATATTATAATTATAATATGTGAATAGCAGTTACTTTGTTTTCTAGACCAATAATAAAATAACTTCAAAGCACCACATGCACTTTGCATCCCGATTGTTCGGCTATCCAAACAAACAGCATAGCCAAAGCAAATATTCAATATAAAGCAAAAATAATGATGCATTTATCTAATTGTTTGTTGATATTCGAAAAATATCAAAATGCATTAAGATTTCTGAACACCGTGTACGGAAGCGAGATATACACTGTATATGCTAGATCTATTTAGTTTTCGTGTTTCGCTACGAGTAACTTCTACAACATAGTGGAATTGGCACGTTCGCGGCTGTAGCTGCAGCTTAACAACGTCCGCGTTACGTCATATCGTCCCGTGCACTGTTAAGCGTACACTTGCGTACGCCGTGACATTACGTCATCGCAACTTTGCAATTGAGTAGCATAATTAAAAAAAAACGAGCGTTATTGTGTTTCTAGATACATTTTCAATGCAAATACTATGCACAAATTTATGCAATTGAAATTGGAAAACAAATTAAGAGTGTACCAAATTAAATAAAGATGAGCAGAATCTGGACATCAAATGTAGTTGTGGCAGTGGTGGGGACTTTGGCCGAGCAGAATAGTGCATGTCGAAATATAGTGTGAACATTAATTAACAAAAGTTGGACTATGTTTTTGGAATACTGACTCCAAAGAAGACCAACACGGCCCGCAACTACAAAACAATGAAAACACTTGGTCTGAACACAGAAATGATTGTGCGGAACCCGGATGTATCTAAAAATTGACTGTATCTAAATTTGCTAGAATCACTTTCACGACGGATTTAACTACGCACTCACGTATAATACGTCACCTAATCTCATACGTGTAATACAAATGTTGACCTATTGAAGCGATGCGTTCATCTTAAGGCCAACTACTGTGGTGTGGTGGTGTCGTGCGAGGTTTCAGGGTCCTGAGAACCGGAACCAGAGTTGTCACCAGGCAGGGTCTTTGACGGCTCCTGCCTCGTGAAATGCGGTAGAACATCCAAAGGCGCGTCGTAACACTTTAACCACTTGCCGCCTTCCACTGAATCCCCCTTCACCTCATCCAGCCACAGCCCAGGGGGCAAGTAAACGTCCCGCGAGGTAGCGCCCCTGTCGAGAACGGGAGCCACCAACAGGTCGTCGCCGACTAGAAACTCGGAGTCGATGCTGAGTGCGATCGGATCGCGCGGCGCCACCCACCACAGCGGTCGAACAATGGGCGCTCCCGTGCGCGTGCAGTCGCGCGCGAGCGCCACGATGCGGTCGGCGTGGTGCTCGTGCAGCGCCACCATGCGGAGGGAGATCTCCACTACCTCGGCGTCGTACGACCAGGGCGCGATGGAGAACTGCAGGCAAGGCAACAGGGCGTTCGCCTGCAGCCAGCGGACGAACAGCTCTCGCTCTGGGAAGGCCGACGATCCATAGGCGTTCCCGCCGATCATGTCAGGCAGCATGAACGGGTAGCCGATGACGCCGAACAGCAGCGCGTGCGGAATGAGCGTCTTCAGGCCGTTCTCGTAGGTCCAGTTCGAGTTCTTGTCCATCATGCGCACGAGCAGCGGCAGGTGTTGCGTGCGCGCCCCGACCCGCACTTCCTGGCAGCGCACTTCCGGGTCGATCGCGTACGCCGTCTCCGCGTACAGACGCGAGTAGGCACTGGGGTTGGCGAGCGGGGTCCGCGTCCGGAACCACGCCGGCAGCCAGTTGGCCTCGCCCGCATCGAACTTGAACGACGCGATGTCGTAGCGGTCCTGCAGACGCCGCAGCGCGTCCGTGAAGCGACGCACAGCGTCGGGATTCGTCACGTCCATGTAGCGTCCGACGCCGTTCCACCAGGTGACCAGTCCGCCGACGGGACTCGTCACCCACAGGTCGCCTCCGCCTGCCGCCTTCGTGTAGAAAGCCTTCGACTTGGGGCTGGCGAACGGATGCACCCACAACGTTACGCGGAATCCGAGCTCGGCCAACCGATCCACCATGGCTTTCGGCTGCGGGAACTTGACCGGGTCGAACTCCATGTCGCCGTACGCCGGCGTCCAATCGTCGTCGATTTCTATCTGGCTGGCGCTGAAGCCGTTCTCGCGAATCTCGTCGGCGTACCGTAGCACTGTTGCCTGGTCGATCTGCTTTTTGTAGCGCGCCCACGTCGACCAGATCGGGAACCGAAACAGTTTTTCGTCCGGGATGCCGTGCGGGCGCGCAATCACCTTCCCGGTGGCCAGACGGTGGACGGAAATGACGTCACTGCTCTGGAACAGCGTGTACGTCAGGTACAGCCGCCGGTTGTCGACGTTCTTGTATGGACGGGCGAATTTCGACGTCAGCACCAGTTTGCCGTCGTTCCCGCTGTTCATCGAGACAAAAAGAGGCACTTCCGGTTCAACGAAGAGCGCGACACCTGCCGACGACAACCAGTATCGCTCTTGGACGCCGCCGTACTCGTCTGCGAAAGAATCCCCGTTGACGTACGGTTTCAGTTTCCGGTTCCAGTTTTCGATCGGCCAGGTCTGGCAACGCACCTGGAGATAGATCACGATTAAATTTATTAACGACAGTTAACAAATTACTTTAACTGTTTTTGTAAACTAGCTCCGAAAGAGTTACGCATCATTTGACTTCAATCAGGGGTAATCTTCATGCGTGCTTTTTACATAAAGGTACTCCAAAACTGGTAGCCATAATAGTTTCAACGTATCTACAAGCCACAATGTCTTTAGTAGGCTTACTATGGAAGGTAATCGTGCAGAAACGTTAGTAGTGGAAATTCGACACATGTCTGTGGTGGATTTTCCATGGTATATTGTGCGCTCATGACATTGTTCTTAAGGTCTGCGCATCGTAACTTGAAATCAACACAGAAGTTATACTGTCGATTGCAGCTACGTCCCTTATGCCAATAATAAACACAAATTATACGCTTTTGTAAAACACGTTAATTGATAACCGAAAACAGTATAAATTCACCGTACTGCAAGTGGAGCCCCCCGGTGGACATAGCCAATTTAGTTCGGAACGCGTGTCATTTGAAGTAACAAACCCTGATTTTTGTCAGGGACATTTCTCATTTTGGGTAAAAGTTGGCTATTGATAACAGTTTTGCTAATTGTTCTGCTGACGTAGCTGTTACTGTTTCAAAATTGTGTACGGGTACCCCAACTTGTTTTGCTAAAATGTGGTTTTACCGCGACTTATAAAAATACACTAAATAATAAATTTTACCATATTTTACCCCATTTGTTAAGCGAGTTTGACTTATTATGCTTTATATAATATGAACATATCAAACTGCAACATTTGTGCAAGTTTTATATTTGAATAGTAAATAAATTTCCTGTTATGACTGATAATGATCAGAGTGCTGTAGTTGATTAAATTTGTAAGAGACGTAGCTGTTACTGTTAGATTAAAAAACAATTCACGGGACCCCCAATTATTCCCCCTTTTGGGGATTTTGAGGTCTAATGGATTGCAAACAACCATAATATTTAAAGTTTAATTTCTGGGTAATCGGCCACATTAAAGTACTTTCATCATAAACCCATTCACGGTCTTTACATTTTGCGAAAGCAGCACACTGACATTTGCAGGGAATTTCTCCATATATTTAAAGACGGAAAATGCACCATACACGTTTATTCCGGAAAAATCATTTGTGCAAGATTATGAAAAGTCCTCTGCCACAACTTGATCATACTTTCAACATGGACAGCTGCGGGGTGGTATGAACAAGCGGTTGGCATGGCAACACGATTGTTGTTTACGACTTGTTACGTCATTGCAACTGTACACTTGATTACCTAACATAGTTTCAAAAAGGCTCCATATTCATTCACCAAAGTTAAACAATCTCTTTCGGAAATTATAATAAAATATTTGTATGATCAATTTATGAATCTATCGGCAGTAACGTCACAAACACATCGCAACGACCTCACAAACATATCACAACGATGCCACAAACATGTCGCAATGACGTCATAAATATATTGCAATGACCTCATAAACACGACCCGCAACCGTACTTCTATTCTTAGCCGGTACGTGTTGTACGTGTTGTGAATCAAACAGTGGCACCACATAGTGAATGTAACGTAAGTCACTCACCTATTGTACCACTGCCACAACTTATATATGATGTGCAGATTCTGCACATGGTCATTTCATTTGTTAAATAAACGTATCAATTTCATTTGCAAACATTTGTTTATAGTGTCTGCGTTGGCAATGTGTACAGGAACAAAATAACGTTCGTTGTCTGTTTGAAACTATGTTACGTATACTCAAGTTCACAGTTGCGATGACGTAACAAGTCGTAAACAATAATCGCGTTGCTCAGCCAACATACCACTCCACACTGTCCATTTTGAATCTATAAGCAAGTTATGGCAGTAGTGATATGCTGAGTGGCTCCACTGTCGGGAAGTTTGGTTGTGCATGTTGTGGTCTGACCTCACCTGCGCGGCGCCGTACCAGTGAGCGTCCTTCATGTCGAACTGGTCGCTCAGCGCTGATTTCCCGTTTTTGTCGACCAACCAACGGACGTTATAACTGTGTCCCCCTCCGTCGAGAGCGCCGTGGAATATCTCGACGTGAGCGTAGTCATCCCATGCAATCTTCACATAGTTTGACTCCTCTTGAACACGCATACCCGTCGTTCGAGCCGGTATACACAAGCCCAGTTCACCACCGAGGACTAGCTCGCCGTCCGTCTGCAGCGACGCGACGGTAAACCGAACCCTTCGCTCGTCAGACACGTCGAAACGCAGCGTATGGAAGTCGACTGTCTTGTCCGCCATTTTGTGAGTGTCGCCGCTAACGGTCGACTCTATAGTCGCGGCTAGTAGACGACTGAGCGGCCACGGTAAACATTCGCTGATGTAGGTCACTTCACACGCCGACTCTTCGGTGGATCAATAAAATATCGTCGAAAGGATGCTTGCAAGTTGCAGGCTATTCGCGCAATTTCCCTACGTGTTCACCCCGCGCAGTAGCCAGTGGCAGTGCCGTGGTGCTACGTGCATGCACCCGCGTAGACAGTAGTTATTTTGATGTATCTACCATGCAGTTGACACAGAACTATGTCAGTACTCATAAAACACTACAGTTGAAGTGACAACAGTGACTAGGTGTTTTGGTAGAGTGGTTACACGCTAGGAGTGTATGTTACACCAGTGGTGAGAAAATAGCATTCGTGCCGTTGACAAAAATGGCGCGAAGAATTACAGTAGCAGTTTCTTTCCGAGTGTTCGTACGGCGCGATTATCCAGTATCTTGTTGAACTCTCAAGAGTAGGGCATAGTTTAGGCAAAGTCAATCGCCATAAAAAAATTATCTGGCTGTTGCTGTTGTAAGGCGAAGGACATGCTCGGCGAAAACGTAAGTATTTTCATGAAACGTGAAACCTTACAAAAACGCCATAAACATAGCAATAAACACGTATTTCATCTCTGTATTGATGCTTAAGCGTATATCACTAAAGTTACCTGACAATAACCATGTAAAAGTGTGAAATTATTACATTTTTGTCAGAACGCATGTGCTTGTCAACATTTTTATATAACCGGATGTTGTGTGAGCGAAATTACCAAACGGGATTATCGTAGACCAATATAAAGTCACGCTAATAATTGCCGTCTGCTGGCCATAGTTACATCATTAATCACCCCCCTATAAACTACTAACTTACTAACGGGTGTTTTATTTATGTCTGTGCTGCTGGCCCACTCTGGCCTCATTCTACACGAAATCGCATTTGACCATGCGACCCAAAGGCAACATCACGTGCTCAGTATGGCAGCTAATTGTGAAATGTTTTCTATGTCACCGATAAAAGTACTCATGAGTAATTATTTGGAGCAAATTTCTTCAGTTTCTTGACGCCCAAGTGTCGGTTGTATGTCACAAAATACATACGTGAAACGGTTAGTGCGGTTTTTAAACTTAAGTTATTAGTTCCGTAGCCATTTCGCTACGGAAAGCCGACACCCGCGAGTTGAAAAATGACGGCCTCGACTTACGCCCCAAGACCAAGAGTGGGGCGGACGATTATGCCTAGTCCTAGTCGTACTGTGGTTTTTGAGAATTCACACTATGAAATGGGAAAAACGCACACATCATCTCGTAACAGATCTACCGAGTGTCACGCACTTGGCTTCAATCTCACACTCAATGAACAATTAATGCAAACAAGTTATATATAGCTCAGAGCGTCCAGTGGATCCCCCATGTTATTCTTATCATCATCGGTGACTTCGCATCTAAGCGTCACTGATGGATTCACTTATGATTGTCAACACACAGCCCACGTGACTGCCTGCCAGAATAAGCACGCTAATAGTATTGGCTTGGCGCGTGCACGGGCGATGGTCTGATGCGGCGCCTCGTTGGCATATTGACTGTCATACTGACAATAGATCACCCATGCCAACAAAAATACTTAAGTGCTTAAATGCTTAGGTTCTGATATCAGATGGATTACGGTTCCGGGTCGGAGTGTGCGTTCATAGTTGCTTTGAATAAAGCTTGCTGCGTTCCTTTGAAGTATTCCATTCATGTTGATGTATCATTTTTATGGTGTCCCAGAAGATTGATGCGTATTACACATTGGGTCTTACGAGAAATCAACACGCTGTTACCGTAATTGTTTCAGAATAATTGGACATATTTTGTCCCGTAATTAAATAAACCGCTATAGCATACATTATAAAATATGTGTCAATTTATAAATGCTTCCAGCGTATTAAGTATAAATTTGAATGCCTAGAAGGTTGCCACCTGGTGTCCTGCTGGAAACTAGACACCCCTTTTCAGTGTTTGGATCCGCCCATTATCTCACGCACTTTTCTCGGCACAACTTGGGAGCTCTGTCGTAGGGGAGACTAAGGATGAGTGGGCCACAGGAGGAGTGGGCCACATGGAGGAGTGAGCCGCAGGGATAAGTGGGCCACAGGGAGGAGTGGGCGATAGGGAGGAGTGGGCAACTGGGATGAGTGGGCCACTGAGAGGAGTGAGCCAAAGGGAGGAGTGGGTCCTTCCTTGTCTCCCCTACAGCATGCCATACGCATGCATGCACGCACGCTCGCATGCCTGCACGCACGCTCGCACGCACGCATGCACGCACGCTCGCACGCACGCACACAGTAATCTTCTTCCGTTGCGCCACGTTGCCCGGTTTAGAGCTAAAGACAGATACAATCAGTATCTCTTCATTAGCAGGATTAATTGATTACATATTACCACATTGGTGTTAATTAGTGCTTAGGATGTTATTGCCAGGATGTGTTTGCATGCAGTGTTGTATTTGCTTATGAATGAATGAATAACTTTATTTTGGCTACACATACATTTTGAGATATTTACAATGTGATATGAGTCAGAGATTATACGAATAGCAGAGCAACCAAGGAGATCCTCTAGAAACCCGCGGGGCTTATGACGAGGACCACCCAGAAATAAATCAACATAATTATTTTGTTTCCTTAGGCTTAAGCCAAAAACATATACTACGCAACATTATTGTAATTGAAATACAATATAATGTAAAAAAATGCTTAAATATGTACATACAAATTGTAATTATAACCTAACTAATTATTGCACATGAATACGTTACAATGTGAACATGAACACATTAAGTAATGCAGGAAAAAATTGCTTAAATATGTACATACAAATTGTAGTTAGAATTTTATAAACAAATACTACACTAATAACCTAACAAATTATTGCACATGAATACATTACAATGTGAACATGAACACATTAAGTAATGCAGGAACCATGAATACATTAAATACTACACGAACATCAATACATTAAATACTACACGAACATCAATACATGGTTTTTTCTGCCATGTTAAAATAATGGTAGATGTAAAGTATATGTTATACAAATATAAAATTTAGTCTCAAAAATGTTGCTTAAATATCAACATACAATTTGTACTTTGAATTATATGAACAAATAATACACTAACTACACAACTGTCATGTATTCATTAAATGTGAGCATGAATACATTAATACATGATCCTGACTACATTAAATATTACATAAGCATGAAACACATGGTCTTCTCCACCATGTGAAAATAAATGTAGATATAGAGTACATTTTGTACAAATACAAAGTTTTTTTTTTTGCAATGTTTACTGTAAAGTCATTGGTATTTAGAGAGTAACAATTCTTTCAGTTTATTTTTAAATTGGTTAATGGACACAAGCTGTTTTAATTTACTAGGTAATGCATTCCAGAATACTGGTCCTGAATAGTTTATTGTACATTTCCTGCTGTTTGTTCTTATGTTTTGGATATAATAGCTATTTTGGTTTCTTAGATTATGTTTGTGGATATTTTGTATTCTCGTAAGCATTGATGACATAGAATCTGGGAGTTTGTTATTTGCTGCTTTATACATAAAAATTCCTAGTTGATGTTTATATAGATCATCCAATTTTAATAGTTTTAACTTTGAGAATAGAGGATCAGTGTGTGCGATGTAATGAGAATTTGTGATTATCCTAATAGCTTTCTTCTGTAGTATTCTTAGTTTGTTTAAGTTTGTACAATATGAATTTTCCCACAATAGAGTGCAATATTGTAAATGTGATAAGATCAATGAACAATAAATAGTTCTCATTATATACATAGGGAGAAAATGTTTTAATTTGTTAAGCATTCCCACATTCCGTGCTATTTGTTTTGATAGGTTGTCAATATGTGTTGTCCAACTTAAGTGCTCATCTATAAATATCCCTAGGAATTTGGTGAATTTAACATGCTTTATTTTGTTTCCATCTACTTGTATTAAGGCACTGTTGATATTGTATTTTTTTCCTTTTGGTGTGAATATAATAAAATTTGACTTTTTGGTGTTTAGGGAAAGTTTGTTGGTATGGAACCATGTTGAGATTTTTTGTATTTCTATGTTTACCTCTTCGATGAGAGTGTTGAAGCACGTATGAGCATGAAAGAGACTTGTGTCATCTGCAAACAGTATAGGATTTAGGATATCTGATACATTTTCAATATCATTTATATATAAAATAAAGAGTAATGGGCCTAATATAGATCCTTGTGGAACTCCACATGTAATTGTCATATATTTTGAGTCTGCTTGGTTATACGATACATACTGTCTTCTGTTATTAAGATAGCTTTTAAACCAGTTGCAGGCATTACCTCTTATACCGTAGCATTGAAGTTTATTTATTAAAATGTTATGATCTATTGTATCGAAAGCCTTGGATAGATCAAGAAAAACACCTATATTATACTTTTTATGGTCCATGTTACTTGATATTTTATCAACCAAATCAATCAGTGCCATATACGTAGAATAGTTTTTCCTAAATCCGTATTGTTTTTTTGATATTATGTTGTGTTCTGCTAAAAAATTGTAAAGCCTATTGTACATAGGCGGTCCAGTATTTTTGAGAGGCATGGAAGGATAGAAATAGGTCTATAATTTGAGAATAGTTCAGGGTTTTCACTTTTATACAAGGGGATAACCTTTGCTATTTTTAGTTTGCTGGGCACAATGCCAGTCATAAGTGAATTATTGAAAATGTGTGCAAGTTGATTTGCAATTTGTGGTATAATTTGTTTAATAATGTGTGGATCAACATTGTCGAATCCACTTGATTTCTTTGAATTTGCTTTTTTTACTATGTTAATTATTTCCTCAGAATATGTAGGTGTACAGAAAAAACTTGATGCATTTTTTTTTATAAATTGTGTTGGGTCATTACCTGTTTGTGTTAAGTTTACATTAAGGCGATGACCTATGTTGGTCAAATATCACAGGACACATGCCCTATGACTATTCAAGGGGCGGATCTAGGCTTGTTTGCAGGGGTCTCAGTCAGTCGTAGTAAAATAAGAATAATAACCGCGAGAGGTAAAGCTATGTGGTATAGTAAAACCAGTGAATCCACCCCTGTAAACATGGATTTGAACTCTATCCCAGTGCCAGTGGTCGCATCAACCGATCACTTTCAATGACAATGTAAATTCGGGTGCTTCGATTCGGCAAATGTAGCTGGCCAAACCGAACCGAACCGAAATTTAACGTAACAGTTTGTCCGTCTGCAAAAAAAGAGTCCGAAACGGACGAACGAAAATCAAATAATTGCGTAGGCAGCTTTAAAATACAAATATTGTCCGGGTTGTCCACCAGGGCTTAAATGACTGAATGCGCCATCTGGCGAATGTATTAGACAATATGATTACATCTCGTTCTAGCTTCGATTATCCAGGCTCCGCCACCGTTTGTTGCACGTATCGTCTGGTTGCAAAGTTTACTTTCCACTGTGACGGAAATTATGTATGCGTCCAGATTCAGGTCGCCCACATAATTAGATTAATCAGATTATCATCCGTTTGTTTGAAACTATGTCTATGTTACGTTACGCACGTGCACAGTTGCAACGACGTAACAAGTCGTACGCAACAATGACGTTGCCCAGCCAACTAATCATTTATTCTACTCCTCAGCTATATATATATATATATATATATATATATATATATATATATATATATATATATATATATATATTTATAATCAAGTTTTGGCGGTGGTGATATACTGAGTGGCGCCACTGTGGGGGAGTGTGGGTGATTACATCTCGCTGTGGTGAATGTTTTTATTATTGTCACATGTTTTTATTATTGTCACATGTTTTTATTATTGTCACATGCAGCAAGAAGAAGAGTTTTTCAGCACGTTTCTCTACGACATTTTGGCACAATTGGGATAGATAAAAGCGTGTTACGAATAGAATAGGTATATTTTCTTTTTCAAGGCTGGGATTAGAAAAAAAATACCCCATAACTTCGCTCATTAAGCGATCGTAGTAGATTTAAGCCAGAGCTAATATAAACAGTCAGATCTCACGGACGGCGAGGTAAACATGCCCCCAGAACGACTGACACTTAAAGTTTTTATTGAATTGAATTGAATTTATTCAACATAAACATATATATATATATATATATATATATATATATATATATACAAGGTGCAGCAATACGTAAGATATCTCTATTGAACCAAAACACATCAATCAGGAAGCTGTGAATATATAAAATCTAAACAATAACTTTACAAATATGTTAAAAGGAAATGCATGAAGTTATAAAAACTTATATTTTGCATTCCCTATTAATAATTTACAATCTTATTTCTTAAATTAAATAATCACAATTGACTAGTTTTCAGTTTAGCAACATTTACTTATAAGTAGCTAATTATACTGGATATTAGAGTATACATAGGCATACATCAACCAATATATAATACAATGTACATAGATACAAATAGCAACATTTACTTATAAGTTGCTAATTATACTGGATATTAGAGTATACATAGGCATACATCAACCAATATATAATAATGACATAAATACAAATACGTAAAAAACACTAAATTGATGATTAATAATAATCCAACTGTTCATATCTTTGTAGGAGCAATCTTTTATAATGACTTTTAAACTGATAAACCGTTCTGCATGTCTGCAGGTCTGGATGTAATTGATTCCATAACTTAGGACCCTTAATACTAATACAAGCAGCTTTTTGTGACGTTCTACTATATTTTATTTTGTAATTGTTGTTTTTGTTGCGAGTATTGTGATTGTGACTATTACATACTCTCTTAAAGTAACACAATAGACGATCTGGAAGCAAATTGTTGTGAGCCTTAAACATGAACACCATATTGTTGTAGTCTATCATATCATACACACACAGAGTTTTAAAGTAGAGAAAGATTGGTCTTGTGTGTGACAAGTACCCTTCATGTTTACAGATTCGTATAGCCCTTTTCTGTAACATATTGAGAGGGTGTATTCTGCTTTTATAAGTATTTCCTAAAGTTGCACAACAATAGTTCAGATACGGCATGATAAGAGATTAATTATTTTACAGCGTGTTATTATGCTGTACTTCTCTCAAGCCAAGTGACTGAGATAAAGTGGCCCAACTAAAGGGGTGGCCGAATTACATGGGCTGGTCAGTTATACACATATGGGAAAACAGACAGTGATACAGTTGCCGTTTTCAAGGGCTGGCCGCATTGAGCGTTGCTGATGTGTAATGCTGGCAGCGTGAATAAAATTATGCTTAAAAACAAAATAGACAAATATCTCAGAAGGACGTGTTACACCTATGGATGTGGCGCACCCACTCAATAGTATATGACTCCTTACACTACCAAGTAAAATTTTGGTATGGTATTGTCATGGCAATAACAACTTTATGCCCCAAATCATGCATAACTGCCGGTTTCATGAAACGTTCGTATGTGGACGTTTGATGCAGATCACGCAGATCATGCAGATCACGTAACTCTCAACAATCGTAGAAAACACGCAGAGCTTTGCTAGCAATTGTTTTCTGAGTTACGTAATCTACGTTAAACGTCCACATACGTAATATCCCCACCCCGGGAATGGTTGTTACCCGGAATGTCATGTTTTTGATCGCTAGACGTCATCCGTGTGTAAATGCAATGCATCGCGGGGTCGATTGTCGACGAAAGTACAATTTGTACTTAAAATTAGAGAGCCGGAAAGAATTAACACTTACTGATATTAAACAGAAATCACAACGCTAGCATCGGAACGCAAAATCGGCTGATCTGACGTTTGAATAACTTCGAACGCGATTGACCATGCGTTAGCATAGATACGCGATTGTTTCATCTCACGGCAAACGATTCGCGCGAAAACGGTCACTGGTTTTATATCGCTGTACATTGTTCACGACGACACGAACGGGGGTCGTCACGAACGGAGCACTCAATAGTGATCATACTTAACGTAGAATAGTCCAAGGAAGGTTGTGAAGAAGACGACAGGGAGTGCGTAGAACGGTCACAAAGAGCAGTGCGCAAACAGGTGTAGCGACGCAGACGTTCGGGCAATAAATAAGTCTGAACTTATCTTAAGTATCCATTCCGGGGCGTGCAGTTAAAATCACAATGTCGTGTCGTGTCGTATCCTGCCGTGTCGTGTCGTGTCTGAACATGTCTGAGTTACTGTCATTTTGACCTGGGTTAGCCTAAGTTGCAGTAAAATCACAATTTATACCCATCGCCATTACAACCATAGAATTTTGGGCCAAATCAAGGGTATAATCGCCGTTCGCCGTAGCCAATTTTCTTAGAGAACCTAGTCCAACTTCAAAAGGGATTCTTATATAGTGTAGGGCGAGCTGTATGTATTGTGTTAAATGTGCAGTAATTGCACCAATTGGCCTCCAAGCGTGCGAGTGTGGTTGTCTACGTGGCGTGCTGGAAATATTACAACATGGATGGCATATTTGGGGGTGTGGGTGGGGTGAGTGACCCCCTTTGGCTTATTAAAAAATATGTGTGTAACCTGTTGCACCGCTAAATGTTGGTAAACCAATGGGTGACTAAGCTACCCTCCCCTCTGCCTCCCCCACGTGACAGCCTGGATACGCCACTGTACATGTTTATATGCAGATATGACGCATCTTTATTTTATTTGGTAAACTCCTAATGTTTGTCAAGAAACCTTTCAATTGAGAACAGTTATGGATAGTATTTATTTTTTTATTTTTAACTAGATACACGATTACATTATTTTTCTGTCGAACTGTTTTCGTCTCTCAAGTGCACAAACACTATGTGCAAGTCATCAACAACAACAATTGCGTTGCCAACCCGCTAGTCGAGCATGCCACCCCGCACACCGACCATTGTGGATTTATAAGCAAGTTGTGACAGTCGTGATATGGTGAGTGACGTCACTGTTAACACAACACGCGAGGAAAGTCGTTAAAGCAATAAAATGTCCGTCTGCTATTTTGTACGCGATAATTGCGTCGTAAAAAAGTAGATAGTTCCGACGTAATCGCACGCGTGTACGATTAAGAAATCATAATTGCACCCCTGTACTAGAATATAGCATATTACCTGTTTGTGCAAGAGTCTGAACATCCTTTGAATATATCATACGTTGGCATAGCTACGCGATTGTTCTGTGAGAGTGCAACAGTAGTAGGAACAATTTCCGTGTTTAATTTTTCATCAAAATTGCATCAAATACCCAAGGATATACGTTCTCTTTAGTGGACTGGCTTAGGGTCATAGTAACACATCTTCTAAATTAGCAGGACAAATATAAACCGTAGTACTGCTTACCCACGCGCAACAACAAAAAACGGCAGCAGCAATAGCTACGACCAGATTGACAGCAGCAGCAGCAGCTACTACAACAGCAGTAGCAACGGAACAACAGCATCGGGACTGCTCATAATTTGCTTTATTGCCACACTGATTATATACTACATGAACGACGACTCGTGTTGACAAGGGCACGTCATGAATGACGACTCGTGTTGACATGGGCACGTCGTCCTTCGTAGTTGAGCGTTAACTGGCTGCGTTAAGTCATCCCTGTTGAAAATAGGACATTGTTTTGGGGTGGAAGTTGAACATCGGTAAATCGGAATGGATTATTGCCAGGCAACTTGCGAAAGTGTAAACAGTGTTATGTCTTAGTTAGTATAGTATGTAGAGCCGGAGAACTTTTGAACATTTCCCCGCATTTTGACCAGTTCCAGTTAAAAATAGTATCAGTTATAAACCCTGGCAAATCATTTCCCAATGATTTGATCACGCTAAATAACACATTTTTCACAAACGATCCAGCATGTCGTAGAAGACACTAGAGCCGGCATGTC
Organism: Lamellibrachia columna; assembly: GCA_963662155.1. Taxonomy (NCBI): domain Eukaryota; kingdom Metazoa; phylum Annelida; class Polychaeta; order Sabellida; family Siboglinidae; genus Lamellibrachia; species Lamellibrachia columna. Next base: position 21,133,737 of record OY759263.1, on the reverse strand, counting down.
GTAGAGGACACTAGAATCAGTATGTCGTAGGTGACACTAGAGCCGGCATGTCGTAGATGACACTAGAGCTAGCATGTCGTAGAGGACACTAGAATTAGTGTGTCGTAGAGGACACTAGAGACAGCATGTCGTAGAGGACACTAGAGCCACCCTGTCGTAGAGGACACTAGAGCCAGCCTGTCGTAGAGGACACTAGAGCCATCATGTCGTAGAGGACACTAGAGCCAGCCTGTCGTAGAGGACACTAGAGCCAGCATGTCGTAGAGGACACTAGAGCCAGCATGTCGTAGAGGACACTAGAGCCAGCATGTCGTAGAGGACACTAGAGCCAGCATGTCGTAGAGGACACTAGAGCTAGCATGTCGTAGAGGACACTAGAGCCACCCTGTCGTAGAGGACACTAGAGCCAGCCTGTCGTAGAGGACACTAGAGCCAGCATGTCGTAGAGGACACTAGTTCCAGTCTGTCGTAGAGGACACTACAGCCAGCCTGTCGTAGAGGACACTAGAGCCAGCATGTCGAAGAGGACACTAGTGCCACCACGTCGAAGAGGACACTAGAGCCAGCATGTCGTAGAGGACCCTAGAGCCAGCCTGTCGTAGAGGACACTAGAGCCAGCCTGTCGTAGAGGACACTAGAGCCAGCCTGTCGTAGAGGACACTAGAGCCAGCCTGTCGTAGAGGACACTAGAGCCAGCCTGTCGTAGAGGACACTAGAGCCAGCCTGTCGTAGAGGACACTAGAGCCAGCCTGTCGTAGAGGACACTAGAGCCAGCCTGTCGTAGAGGACACTAGAGCCAGCCTGTCGTAGAGGACACTAGAGTCAGCATGTCGTAGAGGACACTAGAGCCAGCCTGTCGTAGAGGACACTAGAGTCAGCATGTCGTAGAGGACACTAGAGCCAGCCTGTCGTAGAGGACACTAGAGTCAGCCTGTCGTAGAGGACACTAGAGCCAGCATGTCGTAGAGGACACCAGAGCCAGCCTGTCGTAGAGGACACTAGAGCCAGCCTGTCGTAGAGGACACTAGAGCCAGCATGTCGTAGAGGACACTAGAGCCAGCCTGTCGTAGAGGACACTAGAGTCAGCATGTCGTAGAGGACACTAGAGCCAGCCTGTCGTAGAGGACACTAGAGTCAGCCTGTCGTAGAGGACACTAGAGCCAGCCTGTCGTAGAGGACACTAGAGCCAGCCTGTCGTAGAGGACACTAGAGCCAGCCTGTCGTAGAGGACACTAGAGCCAGCATGTCGTAGAGGACACTAGAGCCAGCCTGTCGTAGAGGACACTAGAGCCAGCCTGTCGTAGAGGACACTAGAGCCAGCCTGTCGTAGAGGACACTAGAGCCAGCCTGTCGTAGAGGACACTAGAGCCAGCATGTCGTAGAGGACACTAGAGTCAGCATGTCGTAGAGGACACTAGAGCCAGCATGTAGTAGAGGACACTAGAGCCAGCATGTCGTAGAGGACACTAGAGCCACCCTGTCGTAGAGGACACTAGAGCCAGCATGTCGTAGAGGACACTAGAGCCAGCATGTCGTAGAGGACACTAGAGCCAGCATGTCGTAGAGGACACTAGAGCCAGCATGTCGTAGAGGACACTAGAGCCAGCATGTCGTAGAGGACACTAGAGCCAGCATGTCGTAGAGGACACTAGAGCCAGCATGTCGTAGAGGACACTAGAGTCAGCATGTCGTAGAGGACACTAGAGTCAGCATGTCGTAGAGGACACTAGAGTCAGCATGTCGTAGAGGACACTAGAGCCAGCATGTCGTAGAGGACACTAGAGCCAGCATGTCGTAGAGGACACTAGAGCCACCCTGTCGTAGAGGACACTAGAGCCAGCATGTCGTAGAGGACACTAGAGCCAGCATGTCGTAGAGGACACTAGAGCCAGCATGTCGTAGAGGACACTAGAGCCAGCATGTCGTAGAGGACACTAGAGTCAGCATGTCGTAGAGGACACTAGAGCCAGCCTGTCGTAGAGCACACTAGAGCCGGCATGTCGTTGAGGACACTAGAGCCAGCATGTCGTAGAGGACACTAGAGTCAGCATGTCGTAGAGGACACTAGAGCCAGCCTGTCGTAGAGGACACTAGAGCCAGCATGTCGTAGAGGACACTAGAGCCAGCCTGTCGTAGATGACACTAGAGCCAGCCTGTCGTAGAGGACACTAGAGCCAGCCTGTCGTAGAGGACACTAGAGCCAGCCTGTCGTAGAGGACACTAGAGCCAGCCTGTCGTAGAGGACACTAGAGCCAGCCTGTCGTAGAGGACACTAGAGCCAGCCTGTCGTAGAGGACACTAGAGGCAGCATGTCGTAGAGGACACTAGAGCCAGCCTGTCGTAGAGGACACTAGAGCCAGCATGTCGTAGAGGACACTAGAGCCAGCCTGTCGTAGAGGACACTAGAGCCAGCCTGTCGTAGAGGACACTAGAGCCAGCCTGTCGTAGAGGACAGTAGAGCCAGCCTGTCGTAGAGGACACTAGAGCCAGCCTGTCGTAGAGGACGTCGTAGATATTGCGTTAAATGTCGTTAGTTTTCGGAGTGTCGTTAGTTTTCGGAGTGTCGTTGGCCAGTTGGGCCCAACATTTCAGTTAAGCGAAAAATAACGCTAACATGAAAAATATATATTTTACGAAAAGGAGGGACATTTGATTGGTTTCGCTGGATGCGGGGCATCTGACAAAAACGAGGGACGGGTGACACCTCTGGGGAGATGATGTCAGCGGCCAAGTGAAGTGAAGCGTTCTCACCTGCGGGAGTCAGCTCAACATGCCCGGCATCCTGCTCTTTGTTGGTCGTCGTAAATTATCGAGTGTTGTACATATTTCAAATACAGTGTATGTCTGAATCTAGTGACCAATAAAATGTGGCAGCAGTTAAATGAACTATATACGGTGCCGTGACCAATAAAGTGTGGCAGCCGTTAAAGGTTCGAATTCTGTTGCATGTGGTAGTTCCCCACTAACATCTTTACTGAGTTAACGGCGATAACAGTCGACAACGATCCTTATATGTTTCCACTGGTCGAGCAATACGTAGACGGTCTTGTCCAAATGTTCCAAATATACAACGAATCAACATCTTCCAATGAAAAAGTGGGAAAGTTCTCATGAAAACAAGAACCACTCTCATACACTCAACTGTCGTCGTTTCTGGCGTTGTTTCGTCGTTTTTTAACGTAATGTGTTACGGGTCAATATCTTAATGGGCCTTTCTCGTTCGCGGTGAAAGCACGTGCGAAATAGCTTGAAATCAGATAAATAAAATGTGTCTAGATTGGTCGACAAATAGATCGATTTGACCGGGAATTCAGCTTATTTTTGAAAATTACAAAAACGCGCATGACATTTCGTCCAAAAAGCGTGAAAGCGGGACCTATGGGACGGCATTTCCACCGAAAGCAGTGATGCTGGCATCTAGGGAAAGTGCTAATCGAAACAGTAGAGTACATTAACAGCACAGTATGATATTATTTAAAAAGGGTTCAACAAACGAGTCAGATAATTACAGACGAATAAGTTTGACATCAGTGATTTTTAGAGAGGATAATTAAAGACCATAATTATGGTTAAACATGTTAAACCAATCTCAACATTAATGCCAAAAAGCGAGGCCATATTTGACAAATTCATTATGTTTTTTTTAGAAGAAATCACCAAGTGAGTAGAGGAAGCATCACTGAACGTTCTCAATTCTGGTGCAAAATGAAGCTAACTTATATTTGACACCCAACCCGACATCCCAGAGACACGAAACAGACATAAATAAAGCAGTGTGTTTTTACACTTTTATATGCACTATTATATGCAGTGATCTAATATTTTGCCAATAGTAATGTGAGAATCATGGACTTAATTGGTGACATGATAATAATTATTATTATCCAGTTGACAGGTGAAACAATACAAAATGAGCAATAGTGTGTTGTGTTTTGTATACATCGTGTTAAGACAAACGTTATGTATGTGGGGCAGGACGGTCCCTGTCAAACATGCACATGGTATCAAATGTATAGCACAAGAAATGCCGCTTCCCCATGGTCCCACTTTCCCGGTTTTTGGACGAAATGTCCCGTTTTTTTGTAATATTCAAAAGCAAAAAAATTATCGATAAAATCGATGTATTTGTCGAATACGAGGCTATTCTAAATACTTTTGATCTGTTTGCCCTCAAGCGAGTTCACATCTAATTTTCTCGCACGTGCTTTCACCGCGAACGCGAACGGCACATCAAAACGGCGACTCGTAAAACATTACGCTAAAAAACGATACAAAAACGGCAAAAACCGAAGAAAGCTGAATGCAGGAGTGTGTTTCCTGCTTTCATGAGCACTTTCCCGATTTTTTGTGAGGAGGTGTTGACATCTTTGGATGTTCGGCGCAAGTCGACAAGATTGCCTACGTATTGCTCGATTAGGTGAAGAATGTCCTGATTATTGTCGACAGCTGTCGCCGTTAACCTCTCTCTCGGGTATTAATGTTAGTGGTTAACTGACACATACAAACGACTTCGAACCAACGTATGCATTAGTCTGAGCGACTGCTACGTTTTATTGCTCTCGAGATGCTGACACATTTGATTCGATAATTTACAACGTCCAACAAACAGCAGGATGTCGGGCAGACACCCGCGGGTGAGAACTTTCACCTCAATTGATCCTCCTATGAAGACGTGGGATCTTTTGTGTTGACCCCATTTAAACCAAGACGTTCTGCGTCATTTCACTTAAAATAGTTCAATCTAGTCACGACTTTTAGCAATTTCACCTGGATGTCGAAAAGTCGTGACTAGCTGTGAAAATGTCAAGTGAAATGACGCGGAACGTGTGGCTTTATAAGTGGGACCAGTAGGGTGTTGTGGGCAGTGCAGAGAGCTCGGATCACTGAAGACGAAGGCATATCACTGAAGACGAACGTGAGCTGAACACAAGGTAATGCTGTCGAATAGTAAACGGAGTAAAGGCACAAAAATATTTCTTCTTAACCATTGTAACACAACATAATAAATAATAGATACTAGGTGTTGTATATGCAATTCAATGCTACATGTTATGCATCATTTAATTCAAAATGCGGCGAAAAAGGTGTGTGGAAATCGGTGTGTGTGTGTGTGCGTGCGTGCGTGCGTGCGTGCGTGCGTGCGTGCGTGCTTGTGTGTGTGTGTGTGTGTGTGTGTGTGTGTGTGTGTGTGTGTGTGTGTGTGTGTGTGTGTGTGTGTGTGTGTGTGTGTGTGTGTGTGTGTGTGTGTGTGTGTGTGTGTGTGTGTGTGTGTGTGTGTGTGTGTATGTGTTTGTGACCTTATCTGGGAATAACATTTCAACATAGATTATATGGGATATTCTTTAATTAGTTCACGAACTAACTTGGTAATCCATTCGCATCTTAAACGTGTCATAAGCGCCACAGTTGTACCGCTATGTTTGTTGGCAGTGGACTTACTTTGTGGGTCTCTATCGCGTTAACGTATTTCTTTATATTTCTGGGAACAAATGTTATCATCTGATGTTTCAGTGTGCACTTATTGCACGATTAACAACTTATTTTATTCGATATAGTTTAATATATGCAATCATTATTTTGTATTTCTGTAAAGCATTTTAAATCTGCTCGGTTTTTCCTTACTCTCGCACTGTGTGGTCGAATCTTCTCAGCGGGTTTGCTGCATGCGGTAAAATGTATGTTCTCTTCATCTATGTTTATTTAGGCATTTCTGTCTTTCAAGTTATCACTGCGAAAAGTCGTCTATTATATCAATGTTGCTTAGCAGGAAACGTTTGAGTATGGAAACAAATTATATCATTACGAAATCGGTATTAGGTAATTATGTGAACATTATTAAAAAACGTTATCATACGGTGTACTCCATCATGCTAAATGAACTAATAAAGGACATAATAATTATGGTGACTTACATTTAAGCCTTTTAACTACCCGGCGGAGCATAGGACATCAACGACTCCTTTCCACCGGACACGGTTTTGCGCTCGGGCTTCTAACTCTTACTGTTTGTATTCTGCTTTTCACATCTCTGCTTCTACTTCTCTGCACCACGCGTGTCTTGGCGTTCCTCTTTTCCCTTTTCCCTAATTATGGTAGACATACCCATTAACTGTTTCATGTACTAAATAACGTCAGTGTGCAAATAAAGACGTGTTGAAGGAATCATTGGCAGGAAGCAGCAATTTCGACAAGAAAAAATAACACAACATGCAGAGTGATAAATATATAATGTTTATCTTATTAATCAAGTATTGTTAGTTGGCCCCGTGATTCAGCATAGATCAAGTATCCACACGAAGCTGGAGGTAGTTGTTTCCATTGCACTTCTCTCGCTTTTTCTAACTAAACATTAGCCTGTCTTGGCACACTAAGATATATTTCTATGAATAAACAGTGACATTAAATAATACGCAATAATAATGCTCAGAACCAACCAGTTTTAGTTCAATTTTGTTTGGAAATAGGAAATAGCAGGACAATGATGCACTCCTACGTGGTAGCGGTTGACTGTCCTCTAAGCACTCGACAGTTGCATTGAGTATACGGCCGTATAAATGATCAATCCTATTCTTCCACAGCATCTCCACAATGAAAGCCGCCATCTTCTGTGCGGCCCTGGTCTGCCTCTTGCAAGTGGCGTTGATCGTTGCCCGACCCAGGTGTGGCCTGATAGTGTACTCGGGTTGTGATCCGGTCACGACTACCACCGAGGCACCGGCGGTCGTCGACAGCTCGGAGAGTAGTGATGGATCAAGCAACGATGACGACAGCTCAAGCGGGGGAGTGAGCTCGTCGGGGGAAAGTGGCAGCAAGTCAGACGGGTGCGGAAGAGGGAACAAATCGTCGTGTGGGAATGGGAGTGGGTCTGAGAAAAACAACTGTGGGAAATCGAATGGAGGCAAGTCTGAAGGAGACAAACCTGAAGGCGGCAGTTCGAACGAGGGCAACAGTTCAGCCGGGTGCGGAAGTGGGAATAAACCGTCGTGCGGGAATGGGTCTGGGAAAAACAACTGTGGGAAATCGAATGGAGGCAAGTCTGAAGGAAGCAAACCTGAAGGCGGCAGTTCGAACGAGGGCAACAGTTCAGCCGGGTGCGGAAGTGGGAATAAACCGCCGTGCGGGAATGGGTGTGGGTCTGGGAAAAACAACTGTGGGAAATCGAATGGAGGCAAGTCTGAAGGAGACAAACCTGAAGGCGGCAGTTCGAACGAGGGCAACAGTTCAGCCGGGTGCGGAAGTGGGAATAAATCGTCGTGCGGGAATGGGTGTGGGTCTGGGAAAAACAACTGTGGGAAATCGAATGGAGGCAAGTCTGAAGGAGACAAACCTGAAGGCGGCAGTTCGAACGAGGGCAACAGTTCAGCCGGGTGCGGAAGTGGGAATAAACCGTCGTGCGGGAATGGGTGTGGGTCTGGGAAAATCAACTGTGGGAAATCGAATGGAGGCAAGTCTGAAGGAGACAAACCTGAAGGCGGCAGTTCGAACGGGGGCAACAGTTCAGCTGAGTGCGGAAGTGGGAATAAATCGTCGTGCGGGAATGGGTGTGGGTCCGGGAAAAACAACTGTGGAAAATCGAATGGAGGCAAGTCTGAAGGAGACAAACCTGAAGGCGGCAGTTCGAACGAGGGCAAGAGTTCAGCTGAGTGCGGAAGTGGGAATAAATCGTCGTGCGGGAATGGGTGTGGGTCTGGGAAAAACAACTGTGGGAAATCGAATGGAGGCAAGTCTAACCGAGGCAATTCTCCAGGAGGCAGTTCAAACGGAGGCAGACGTTCACAAGAAGGCCGTTCGAATGGGGGCGGCAGTTCGCAAGGAGGACGTTCAAACGGGGGAAGCAGTTCGCAAGGAGGCAATTCGAACGGAAGCGGCAATGGATGCAACATCTTCAACCCGAACTGGTTTTTTGGTATGTATAATTATCATCTTTTCCATTATCACTATCGCCAACACAATATTCATAGACGTCGTCGTCTTCAGTACAATGGTAGTTAGTGTCTCTGTCATTCTCGAGCAAACATCCACCGTCGGTTGTTTCATACATGTCACTGTTGCTACTTCATCCAACAGCTTAACGACATCCAAAGTATTATGTTTGATACACTGAAGTAGAAGAAACACACTAACACATACAAACATAAAACATACACTCACTTTCAAACAAATTAATACATATATTACATATATATATATTACATATATTACATACATATATTATTTAGAAACTACTTAATATAGTTTATGTTAACGTATATTTCAGACGAGGACAAGTGTTTGGGCAACTGTGACGCCGCCTCGTCCTTCTGCAAACCCATGTGTGGCGGGTGTCAGTGTTGCTGTCGAAACGGCAACACAGGAAACAGAAACTGTTCACGTACGTACTTGGGAACTTACGTTATTCGTCAACAACTCTTAAGTCCGGCATACACGCTACGACCCGTTTCGCTATAACACTGCACCCTTGCTGGGCGTAGGTTGTATGTTGGGCTAAGAATATTGTATTGTGATTTATCAAATGCTTTACTAACAGGATTAAAAGTGTTCTGCGAGTTCATTCTCGAGGAACAGTTAGTTTCCACGTGTTAGGACATTGTTATCGATGTTAGTTAATGCAATTTAGTTAGTCTTTGGCTGGTGTTAATTCTTGCTGGTATTGTTAGTGTATATTAGTGTTGTTGGCGTTAACCTTTTATATTTGTTTATTATACTCATCTATGATTCCGTAACTGTTTTGTTGTATTTCAAATATCGAACAGTGTTTATTCGTTACATGGTAGTAGCGACTTACACTTTATTTTCACGTAGAATGAACTATTATTATTTACACTATAAATTTTAGTTAGTTAATACAGTATAAGTAACTGTGAGTAACCGTCATGTGGCTTGTACGACAGCGATATTTTAGGTCTTAGTGTAGCCATGGAACAATCAAAAGTTTATTCACAATTATCATGTATTATTACTGTACGCTTACGTTCATGGTTTGATCTTAACAAATATACATGGCTACATTCACAAGCTATTGTAATACTGAGACATCTCGTCTTATTTCATTGTAGCCTGTATCTGAGCGGCCCTGGTCGGATAAACAACAGCCTGTGTTCAACAGGGACGACTCGACGCAGCCAGTGATCGCTCAACTGCGAGGGACGGCGTGTCCATGTCAACACGGGTCGTCATTCATGTAGTGTCTCATCAATGTGTCAATAAAACAAGTTATGAGTAGTCCTGATTCTGTTGTTTTGTTGCTGCTGTTGTTGTGGCTGCGGCAGCTGTCATTCTGGTAGTTGCTGTTGTTGGTCCCGTTTTGTTGTTAAAGGTTTTGTTGTTGTTGCTGCTGCTGCTCTTGTTGGTGGTCATCGTGCTTTGTTGTTGTTGCTGCTGCCGACTGCTGTTCGTATCGATGTTGCTGTTGTTGGAACTGTTCTTCTCAATAACCAATGAGAGCTGCGTCAATGGATTGTTAGTACAGTACTGCACGTACTGTGAAACAATTAAATTACACACAGGGAGAAGCAATAGAGGAAGTTGACAACAATTCCTACCTAGATATTTGTATCACCAAAGACCTCACCTGGAATATACACCCATCAGACTAGAGCCTCAGCAAACTATTCTCTTGCATTGATTAGAATTAGACACAACATGTACCCGTGCCCTCAATACATAAAACAACTACCTACACAACCCTTGTTCTTCCGCTTTTGGAATACTCTTCTTCCGTATTGGATCCATAGAGAAAGAGAGAGAGAGAGAGAGAGAGAGAGAGAGAGAGAGAGAGAGAGAGAGAGAGATAGAGAGAGAGAGAGAGGGAGAGAGAGACATAGAGAGAGAGAAAGAGAGAGAGAGAGAGAGAGAGAGAAAGAGAGAGAGAGAGAGAGAGAGAGAGAGAGGGAGAGGGGAGAGAGAGAGAGAGAGAGAGAGAGAGAGAGAGAGAGAGAGATTCAGATCAACCATGAACATAATATTACATTTATAATATATGATAATTGATAGTACGTTGATTGATCCATGGAGACCTGCACTAAGACCTAAAAGATCACTGACCTACAGGCCACCATGACAATTACATGAAGATAATTAATTAACTGACCAACTAATACCGATGTAATAAATAATAGTGAATTCAACATTAAAATACAGTGTAAGCTATGTATTACACAGTAGAGAAAATGTGTGGAATACAAAAAAACAGTTACGAAGTAATAGATAAGTAGAAATACCAATATCAACAGTTAACACCACTAGCTCTATCTCACATTAACTTGACCACAACCAATTAATACTAACCGAACAAAAGTAACTTTGATCAGCTAACATTAGGTAACATAATTCTTACTAAATTCTTACTAAATATAATTAACACATTTTTAAACGTTATACAATGCAGTATATGGTAATATGTCATGATACATTGACAGTAGTTGTCACACATAATATATAATATATGATACAAACATTTCTCATATTACAATATATGTATAAAGCAAACATTTTATTACAGGTCTGTTTGACATACATATATGTAACACTTTGGAATACTACATATTGACTCATATTGCTAATTATATATGTTGTGCTTGGCATGAATGACTGTTTATTTTGTCAAGTACATTCGTTGGGAGATTTTTTAAAATTATTTAAGAATGTCGTGTCTGATACAAAGGCTGCAGTGCTTAGAATTAGTAAGTTTTACTTGAATGTCTTAAGTATTGTTATTTGGGAGGTTATTTTCCACGTTACTGAAACGTTGAGGCGCCCATCTGGTCCATCTGCATGTCACTGTTGTATTTTCCTGCGTTAGCAACATGTTCTTGAAATAATCTGGAATTTTCCGTTTTTATAAATTCTTAAATAGAGGTGTGTCATGAGAATAATGCTTACTGTTTGATAAGGCTCTAGTTACCTTCTTTTGCAGTTTGTTTATTATTCGTGGTCCTACATTGAAACCCAAACTGTTATTCCCCAATTTAGATTTGATAAAACTAATGAATAATTATTGTAGATTATTTTCAAAATGTACACTGGCACATGATGTTTTAATCTAGATATAATTCCACACATCCTAGATAATTTGTTAGCTATATAATTGATGTGAGAAGACCATGTCATATTATAGTCTATTATTACACCGAGAAATTTAAAGTGTGCTACATATTCAATTGGCATAGCATTCACTTTAATATTAGTAGTATCGCTATTTTTCATTGTTCTTTTTTTACTGTGAAAAATCATCAATTTCGTTTTGCTTTTTGTAAAAGTGTACTAATAGTAAAATATTGAAATATTTGTGCATAGACTGCTTTTTAAAAAATACTTTAGAAATAGAGGGCGACGGCTATATTGGTATGTAATTATTCAAATCGTTTTATTGTCCTTCTTGAAAATAGGAATACTCTTTGCTGTTTTAAATTTATTAGGACATTTTCCGGTTATCTGTGATTAATTAATTATGCAAGTAAGGGGCTTAGCTAAGGCGTTTATATATGCTTTTAATAAAATTTGAGAAATGTTGTCATATCGATAACTTTTCTTTGGCTTTAATTTTTTATCATTATCTTTGTTTGTTCTTCTTCGATTGGTGTAAATGTGAACACTGCCTTTACTTTCTTCTTGTTTGTGTAGGATTTGAAGTCAGGCTTCCCTTTAGTGTCGATTTTGTTGGCAAGATTTTGTCCAACATTTATAATTTTTTTTCATTGTTTTGCTATTTCGTTTTTATCTTTAATCTGGATTTCGTTAATATTGAAGTGAGTTGTGAATTTGTTTTGTAGTTTGGATTTGTACATTTGCAATTGTTTCCCATGTCTTTTAATGTACTTTTTATATTTATTAAATTGTAGCTTGTAATAATTTGCTTTTCGTTTCAACTTTTCTTTCTTGTTTCACCTTGATTTTAGATCCATCATATTTTAACGCAGATCATAATTAATCCTTTTAGATTTCTTGTGTTCATATTTATTGAATTCAACAACCTTTGATGGAAAGTTCCTATTTATTAGTTCATCTAGTTTAGTAGAGATTTGTTGATCATAAGTTGTAGGAGAGTCTGTTCTTACACCTTGGTCAAAAACGTCGGGCCAGTTTATGTTTTCAAGTTCTATTTGGTTAAACGTTTTATTAACTTTAAAATGTAACGCAGCAAATATAGCCATATGATCAGACATTTGTATAGCTATATATATTATGAAAGGGTATATGGTATATTAGAGTGGCATTTTGTTTTAATATTCTCGTTGGTAAGGTTATGATAGGTAGAAGATCCAGTTCAGCTAATTAATCGTTGAATTCTTGAAATTTATTATTGGAGTTAAGCTTTAATAGGTCAATGTTAAAATCTCCCGTTTGTAAACAAAATTGAAGATCTACTTAAGTTCCGAACTACCTGAGTGAATTCTTGCAAAAATGAGTCGATTGAGGCATGATTATTAGTATGTTTAGGGAATCTGTAACTGTTACAGATTGTAATACTTGTAACTGTTACATATTGTAATACTTGTAACTGTTACAGATTGTAATACTTGTAACTGTTACAGATTGTAATACTTGTAACTGTTACAGATTGTAATACTTTTACTGGAATCGTCGATAATGTTTACAGATAACCCTTCCAAGGTTGAATATATATTATGGTCCTTGTAATTAATTAAGGAAATATTGTTCGATATGTATGTGACTATCCCTTCTTTCCTTGAACAAGTATTGGTGTATGCTTGGGTTATCATAGTATATTTTTCATTTAAGGTGTTCTACATCAGTGTTTCGTCCTATTCTTGTTTCCTTATGCATATGACATTTATGAATACTTCTGATTCAGCCAGAGTGTTTATTAAAATATTTAATTCATCAAATTGTTAGCTTAACGAGTTTATGCTTAGGCTTAGTATTGCTATTTTTTCTGTTTTTAGCCAGAAATCCCTTCAATTCTTCAACGTTGTGATATCTAGTCTGTGCTCTTACAGAGCTTTCATCGGGGTCTAGATTTTTTTGTGCGAGATCGCTTTGATCAATGCCACCTTTGAATCTGAAAAAGGTTTCAGTGGGTATCGACATTATTTAAAATATTACTAGACAAGTAACCAATCTATGCATATAATGTACAGCTGTACTTGCAAGTATATAATCCTACCTGGAGATGATAGCAGTGATGTTATTCATTAGATATAAAGTCATATTGATACAACTGTGTCCGTCTGTTGAATCTAAACATATAAAATCGAAGACAAAATCGACAAATAAAGAACATCGCTGGGCATGTCGAAGTACAGCCAAAAAACGTAGACTAAAATGTAAATACTATGTCATCATACTATTTAAATCCAACGTCGTTTTATATGAAGCAGTTCGAGCGACAACTTTAAAGAAAACATCATACACACAGTAAAGTACATTGGTAACATTTTGTAAGGGAACCTAAGCCATAGCATTAATCTAGTTAAAACGAATTTTGATATAGTGATGAATAGGTCGGTCTGGCAGCACAAAGTTGCCTGTTGCTTGGTTGTGTCGACCTTCTCGAAGGTCAGTACCGAGGGTAAAGGAAAACATGGTTGCATCACTAGCTGATAGAGTGGATCTCTCCATCCTTAAGTGCGATTTCTGCCACATGGAGTCCATGGTGCTCCATCTCATGGTGAAGATCCGGTTGCACCACACTGCACGAATACAACCGACATTTGCGAGACAGTAGAAACGGCAAAAATCGGAAGACGTGATGTGATAGCACCTGTGTATCTGTGTTGCTTCTGTCCTCTGATGGGAATGTTCCTGTATTTTGGTTGTGTTTTGAGTTACGAACGTTTAAGTAATACATGAACCTCATGATGGTAGTCATGTATGACGTTTAGGTTCAACAGAATGACGCGAAATTTAATTTTGATTTAATTTTAATTTTGATAATACTTGTCTAGCAGATAAAATGCTTACTTTCGGTTGCAATTTAAGCTAACGTTTTTGTAAAGGCTTTGTTATTTAAGCTGTTATGTTCTCCAATGGGTTTCTTGGAAAGCCTAACTTAGAACTGAATGATATTCTGCTTTGTACTGAAATGTGTTGTGTATACAAAAAGTTAACGGCCACATACCTGCTGTATATTATTTATGGGGTACACAAATTCTCATTTGTTTTTTTGTGTGTTACGTGATGTATAAAAGTTAGGCCGTAAATACCCACTTTATTCTCAGTTGTACATTGGTTTTTATTAATTATAGTTATTAAAATAAAAAATAGTTGGGAAAATGTAAATATATTATTGTATGACAACAATTATGTTTTTTGATGGACACCCTTTATTCCTTCCAGTTGATTCAGCATATGTGGTTAAGTAAATAAAATTCCACACGTTAAATCAAACAGCAAGCCGTATATAACTATTTTTTGTATTGGAATTTGTCAGTGACACTTAATATAAAGTTGATTATCATAACGTTAGGCATCACCCAATGCCGTGGTAACCTGGTGTAATTCTTCAACTTCGTCCCAATCAGTCAGTTAGAGTTTATACTGAATTAGCAACTATAATTGTTCATTTAGTGTAAATGTATACCTTTTGTAATATGCACTATATCATCGTCAATGACAAGGTGAACGAAGTTAGTCTTTACTTTAGACAACTCAACTGTACTATATAATATAGTATATTCTACAAACAATGTCAATGAAGTTTCTTCGTGGATTTCGTAATTAATGGTGATATTCATATTTCAACAAGCTATTGCTATATGTAATATAAGCACTTATTAACATTATAATATGTTCTAAATAATCGATGCGTACGTAATTAAAGATGCTTTCTTCAGAATAAACAGTCGTAGCTAGGGCCCTATTCCATAACGCAGTGCGCGAATGTTTACGCGAAGGAACATCGAAAAAAATCTAGGCGGCGCTTCAGTCGCGCCATAACAGAAATCGTATTGGACCGGGCGAAGTGAAGCCTCTTATCTTATACGCTTTTTGACTCAGTCCCAAGACACGCAACATGCAACAAGCGTATAGAGACTATTCGAAATAACCCGTGGCGCCTCTTGTGGATAACGCAACACTACATTTGTCGATATAAATTTCACATTCCCCAACAGTGGCGCCACTCGCCATTTCACCCCTGCCAGAACTTACGTTTGATGTGCACGCGTTGTCATAGATACGCGTTTGTCTCGGTGCACGACAAAACAATTGCGGGGATTTGTTTTTGGTATATCATTGTTTGTTTTATTCAAATTATGTGAGCCAAACTTTAGTCGCTCTTTCCAGTGAATAATGACTAGCGCCACGCGGGTGTATGTCAAACAAAATACCAAAGGAACCGTTTTCTTCTGTATCCCGAAGGGATCTGAAGTTTTTGTCGCACCGGGAAAACTGACACTCGTTATGTGATTGGTCAGCGCCGTAGCTTTCATCAATTGATTGCCTCAAATCAAATAAGCAATATTACACGTATTTGTAATGGAATTATAATTTTATTTCTGACCGGTTTAGCGCTTTTGTTGCCGTCAGTTCACAGTGTATGATATGTTGGCACAATTATTTTACCGCCACATTTCCTAGCCATCCAGTTGTCTATGCCACTGCGCTACTGTCCATTTTGAATATATAATCAAGTTGTGGGAGTGGAGATATACTAAGTGGCGTTGTGGAGCGGTGGTCTAATGGTTAGAGCACCCACCTGTCGATCGAGAGGACGGTGGTTCGATTCCAGACCAGAGGGCAGCACCTTACAGCTAACACGTATTTTAGCAAAAGTTGTAATCATTTATTGAAAATCTAAAGTTACAAGTACCTTCGAAGAGTCACATAAAGTAAGGTAACTGTGCATTGTAACAGTAAAGTGATTAAGAAGAAATAGTACGCATCAACGAACCGCGAACGACAAAATAGTGTGATAAATACGCCGAGTTATTTACACGAGGCCAGGGTGGGCGATATTACGGTCATCCCCCACTCGATACGAACATGACACAGGCATTTGGAAACAGATTCAACGCTCTGCCACAGAATGTCGACAACACAGTGAGTGATGAAGTAAACGCTGACGACGTGTTTGAGAAAGCGACCGCCGAAGCAGTACAGACGGCTATTGCAGAAACGACGTCGACGGTGAAAAAGGGAGTTTCGTCAGTGAAGCCTGTGCAGACTCGGTCGACGGGCAGCAACGGCAAGATGGATGCGTCGACGATCGGTGAGATCATCCGCCAAGTTGTGGCGGCAATCCAACCGATGATAGCCAGCGTGGTGACGGCAGCTGTCAGTGCGTCGACGAAGCAGATTGTCGCCGAGGTGAAGGCAACAGCAGACAGCCAGACGACAGAGGTGAGGAATTCACTGGGGAAAGTGAAACAACAAGTTCAGCTCCAGAGGTTCGACTTGGATCGCCTGGAACAGTACAGCAGGAGGGAGAGTGTCCGCATCTACGGAATACCTGAGTCCGAGGGGAGGACACAAACCGACTTGTCATCGACTTGGCATCAGACATGGGTGTCACTGTGAAGCCTGAGGACATCAGTGTGAGTCACAGGTTGCCGGCTGGACGTGGACCAAGGACAAAGGCTGCCAACCGACCAAAGCCTATAATTGCGAAATTTGTACGCAGAGACATGAAATCGCAAGTGATGCGGAACAAACGCAAGCTGAGAGAGAAGGAAGGAAGAAGGTGGGTTTTCATAGAGGACGATCTCACTCCATTGAGAGCCAAGCTTGTGCGAGAGCTCAAGGCAGACGAACACATCAAGAATGTCTGGACTATTGATGGTAGAGTCTTCTGCACCCGGACCGAGAATGGACGGGAAGTTAAGAAGACAATTGAGTCACCAGAAGACCTCCTCTCAGTGGGGTGGACCGAAGCCAAAGTGAAGGAGCTGGGCTTCTTCATGGACCTGTAGGACAGACACGACCCCTCAGTAACAATTCAAGGTGACACTGAAGTTAAAATCATGGGATTAAATGTGTGTGGCTTACGCAGCAAAACACAGCTGGGAATATTGGACAAATATATACAGGAGTTTGACTTTGTTTGTCTTACTGAAACTAAAACTGATGCCATTGAAGCTGACCTTTTTCAAAATTCAAAAAAATGGAATGCCTAGGGATTACAACAGAAAGACACAACCTAGACAAAGTTGTAAACAACAATGGCTATAAACTCATTGAATTGTGTAAAGGTCTGGATATGAAAATAATCAATGGAAGGTTTGGTAATGATCAGGGTGTGGGTGACTTCACCTGTCAAAATGCTTCGGGTAAAAGTGTAGTTGACTATACTATAGCATCCACTTCCATTTTTTCAAAACTAATAAATTTTCAAATTGATACCTTTGATAAATGCTTGTCTGATGTGCATACTCCCATATGGGTGACACTAAAATTTGATGGAAAACCCCAGAATTGCCCAGTTACTGATAATGTAGTAAATGTCATGGTTAACACCAACGAATATTATAAGCCAGTCAACACAAGATGGAAGCCAGAAAAAGCAGGAGAATACAAAACTAATTTCAATGAACAGGACATTGCTAATTTAGAAGCCAAACTAGAAAGTGTTGAACTAAATTCCCTATCACAGAGGGAAATGGATGGTCTGGTGAAAGATATATGTGACATATATTTAACTACTGCAAAGAATACTGGCATTTGCAAAGAACCAACATATATAACACATCTTAATAAAACAACAAGACTAACCATGTAAATAACACACCATGGTTTAATGAAGAATGCCGAACAAAGAGAACAGAATATTTGAGAGCCAAAGGTAGACTAAAGAAAATTAAAAGTGATGAAGCAAAAGTAGAGCTAAGAGAAATGGCCAGTGGCTATAAACGCTTTATCAAAAAAACATCAAAATGTTACTATAAACAATTGCACCAAAACTTGCGAAACCTAAAACATAGTAAGCCTGCAGAATACTGGGACATACTAAATAAAGCAAGTAACAGCAAAGAAAAATGTGGACATATTTCACTGGATACATTTATGAGCCACTTTGAAAAACTTTTGAAAGTGAAACAGCCACAGTGGATAGTGAGATACCTTTTGATACAAGAAAGATTATGCAGTCAATCAATGAACACATAAATAGACCATTCACGCAAGATGAAGTAGTAATTTTAATTAAAAAACTTAAAAACAAAAAGGCATGTGGTATTGATAATGTTATAAATGAATACTTGAAAAACAGCCCCACAGACCTAATTGTGCTTATTGTTAAAATGTTTAATCTAGTTCTATTATCTGGCATTGTGCCAACTGACTGGTGCATTGGGATCATTAAGCCAATTTACAAAAAGAAGGGGTCAATAGATGACCCAGACAACTATCGTGGCATTACATTATTAAGCTGCATAGGCAAGTTGTTTACAGCCTCCATTAATACGAGACTGACGACATACCTAGATAAAGCAAGTATCATAGGTGAAGAACAGGCAGGGTTCAGAGAAGGGTATTCTACCCTTGATCATATATTCGCTTTACACTCATTGGTTGAATTTTATTTGACTCGCCGCAAAAGGCTTTATTGTGCCTTCATCGATTATAAAAAAGCATTTGATCTAGTAGACAGATCCTCACTGTGGTCCAAGCTAATAGCTTGTGGTATTAATGGCAATGTGTTGAAGGTTATATACAACATGAAAATGCTAAGTCATGTGTAAAACAGGGCCAAGCCCTGTCAGATTTCTTTTCATGTGAAGTTGGTGTGCGGCAAGGAGAAAACTTGTCTCCTTTGTTATTTGCTATTTACCTTAATGATTTTGAACATTCAGTTAGCCATAATTACAAGGGACTTGACATGCTGACTGGTGAAATTCATAACAACCTTTGTGATGATGATGTAGAAGTTTTCTTGAAAATGTATGTTTTACTGTATGCTGATGATACTATTGTTATGGCAGAAACACCTGAAGATTTGCAGTCTGCCTTAAATGCTGCATGTGATTATTGCCAAACATGGCACCTAACTGTTAATACCAGTAAAACGAAGGTAATTATTTTCTCACGTGGAAAGGTCAGATCACACCCAGACTTCTTGTTTGGACAAAATAAACTAGAGGTAACTGATAGTTACATATATTTGGGAACCAATCTAAACTATAATGGACTGTTTAACAAAGCCATAACGAAACAAGTTAATCAAGCTAGGCGTGCAATGTTCAACCTCACAACTAAAGCGAGGAAGCTAGATTTACCTATAGACATACAGTGTGAGCTGTTTGACCAGCTTATAATGCCAATTTTACTATACGGTTGTGAAATATGGGGTTTTCAAAATCTAGACCAGATTGAGAGATTCCATAGAAAATTCTTGAAAAGTCTACTAAAACTGAATAGGAGCACAGCAAATTGTATGGTATATGGAGAAGTTGGCAGACAAAATGTGACAGCAGTTATAGAAAAGAGAATGATAAACTTTTGGATACATATAATTGACGGCAAACAAAGCAAGCTATCTAATGTTATTTTCAGGCTTATGAAAAGTCTCCATGATACAGGTGATTTTAAATCAAAATGGATTCTAAAAAATAAGAGTATCATTGATGGATGTGGACTAACTAACATGTGGCATGACCATAGTATAGTAAATATAAAATGGTTGAAGCATAACTTGGAATTCAAGTTGAAAGATATTAACATACAAACATGGCACAGTGAAATTCATGCAAATAGGCTATGTTCAAATTACAGAATATTCAAAAATGAAGTAGGTTTCGAGAAGTATTTAACATATTTGAGCCCAACTGACAGAATTAATTTATGTAAATTTCGCTGTGGAAATCACAAATTACCTATTTCTGTTGGTCGTTATCTCCCTGGAAATGCCCAGAGGCTATGTCACTTATGCAACACTGGGGACCAAGGTGACGAATATCATTATGTACTTGTATGTCCATCTCTAATGGAAGAAAGATCGAAATACATAAAAAGATACTTCAGAATCAGACCTAATACTCTGAAAATGAACCAGCTGTTCAATGTACACAATGTGAAACAGCTGACAGATCTGTCCAGATTTATTAAAATAATCATGACAAAGTTTGTCTAATTAACAAACTGCCTTATTAAAACAGTGAATTGCGTAGAAGTAAAAGTGTAGCTCATAGTTAATTTACTGTTCATATTATTACATAGTTTAGTTCAAATTGTGCAATATATACATAGTTTATTTTATTTTACATTACCTAAATTGCATGTATTGATTATATAGAAAATACTTTATCCAATAATGACACTAGATGTATTATGCACTGTAACTAGATGATTTACATACTGTAAATATGTTTTATACAATATATGTCATGTATTGTAACCAGATGTTCTACTAAAATGTACTGTAGAGAGAAACTTCTCTCATACTCCGCAAGGGGTCGTAGGGAAATAAAAATCATTGTCATTGTCATTGTCACCTCCGTCGTTTTGAAGCTTGGCCAATTTCGTTCACCCCACTTTGCCCGTGTGTTTCGGAAGACACATTAAAAGCCGTTGGTCCAAACTCCTGCGTTAGCTCAATATTTGGATGTTTGGAGTATAACTACTTGAGACTTGAGGGAGTGTGGTAGTGAAGACGACGACGACGATAGAGAACATGAGTCTATTGAACTTCCACATATAACATCGGCCAATAAAGTGTGCCGACGCAGACATTAGGACAAGAAATATTGTCTTAGTTTAGTTTAAATATCCAGTCCAACGTCTCGTTGGATGTGTGACAGGGCTATGTAGAGGCATGGGACATGACGCTGATGTCACAACGTCTCGTTGGATGTGTGACAGGGCTATGTAGAGGCATGGGACATGACGCTGATGTCACAATTGATTGTCGAATCTGGTGTGTCTGAGTTACTGTTGTGCTGATGTAATGGTCGGCCCAAGGTGCAGTAACATTACAACTTGTACCCGTTTTTTTACTACACCGACCGAATTAATGTAGCATCAAAGCAAGAGTACAATATGTGCTTACCGATGCCAATTTAATTTGAGCACTAGATTCATATTTATTCAGTGTCTCGCGTGCTTTGTAGATTGTATGAACGTTTAAACTTATGTGAGGCCACGGAATATTAAACATCACAATCTGTGCTCTAGAATGTCTGTTTAACTCGATAGTTATTCACGACAGTCCTCTTTATGCTCTTCTGGGTGACATAGTTAACCAAGACACACACCAACTAAATAGGGTAGATTAGATGCACCCACAAGCAAGGTCAGTTGTATGTTACAATAACGATACCCCGATAATTTTCATTGAACGATATCCCAATAATTTACGAAAATCAGCTACATTCTAACTCAGTCAAGGAAGGTCAGCACAGTAGCAATAGGGAGTTATTTAATTGCTTTTTCAATAAACTAAAATCAATGCAGATGATCTAGAAAAATATTATAATACAAATTCAATATTACCGCCATTAAACAAATTTACAGTGTTGTGATAGTTTGTGGGGTGGACAGGGAATCATACCCAGCACGACCATGTTTGTTTTTGCCTTTTTTAACACAACGTTCTCATATTGTCACACACACCTGTAGATAGCATGCATGCATATTAAAGGCATTAAAGGCTATATTAATACGTTGTAGGGGTGGCCCACACGCTCATATTGATACCTGTGAAGGATTTGTCCCAACGTTGTTTTTGATACGAAATTGTGCAAATAGAACACCTCTAGAAGTATTCACACACAAGTTGATCAACAAACTTGATTGTTATTCAGACAAGGCCTCAAGAAGGCGTCACATTATGCAAACACTAAAATATTTGCACCGACTTGAATGCTTTGCGTGTTGATATGGACTATGGAGACTTTTAAGCGGAGGCCGGTAAGAACGAACGCCTAAGGCGTGAAGTCAAGCAATGAGGGCGAGACGGCACTTTGTATGATATTGATTCAGCGGGGCGCGGCAGGGTGAACTGACCCTCTAATGCATGGCAGACAAACAAACGTTTCACGGGTGGTGGGTGAGAACGCACGAGTTTCAACAGACGAAGATTAAAAGGTGCATGCGAAACATCTCGCAACCTTCAGGGGTGGTGCGTACATACATACATACATACATACATACATACATACAAACATACATACATACATACATACATACATACATACATACATACATACATGCATGCATGCATGCATGCATACATACATACACACACACATACATACAAACATACATACATACATACATACATACATACAAACATACATACATAGATACATATATACATACATACAAACATACATACATACAAACATACATACATACATACATACATACATACAAACATACATACATACATACATACATACATACATACATACATACATACATACATACATACATACATACATACATACATACAAACATACATACATACATAGATACATACATACATTCATACATACATACATACATACATACATACATACATACATACATACATACATACATACATACATACTTTCATTCATACATACATACATACATACATACATACATACATACATACATACATACATACATACATTCATACATACATGCATACAGACCATGACTACTGACTGCGTGTGTGAGAAAGCATGGCTTTCAACTGATGATGAAGCGGAGGCCGGTAAGAACGAACGCCTATGGCGTGAAGTCACGCTAGCAGGGTGAAACGGCACATTGTATGATATTGATTCAGCGGGGCGTGGCAGAATGAAGTGACCCTCGAATGCGTGGCAGACAAACAAACGTTTCATGGGTGGTGGGTGAGAACGCACGACTTTCAACTGACGAAGATTAAAAGGTGCATGCGAAACATCTCGCAACCTTCAGGGGTGGTGAAGTAGGCGCTTTTGTTCGGTTGTTAGGGATTGCGAAATGTCGTGACTAACTTTGACTATTTCAAGTGAAATTACGCGTAACGTCTGGTTTTATAAGTAGGACCAGTACGACCTTGTGTGCAGTATAGACAGTCCGGATCGTTGAAGACGAACGCGAGCTAAACACAAGGTAATGTTGTCGTATGGCTTTACATTAGTGATCGAAATGAGATCTCGGACAAGTGTCTTCGTAAGCATGATGATGGGGAAGGCCGGTCATTTCGGCTAGTTGTTTTCGAACTCTCGTTTTATACAATTTCTGGGAGTAAATATATAACATGCATACATATTAAACATGAAATAAGATAATGTTTATATAGATGGAAGACGTAAGAGAATTGAGACATTTTAATTGTACAAAACCTATTTGCGGATCGGTTAACCAATGTAAATCACTGTATACTCCCATTAAAGGGGAACGAAACTTTGTTGAACACACAACATCTTAATTTCACAGATAACCCTATGTCACGAGGGTCGAAGTCTAGCAAAGTTCGCTCGCCAAATTAAAATATATTTGTAAACACCTATTCCAGTTCTTTCCAATATCATATGGCCATGCTATGTGCGTCCAAACTCAACTTATGTAACATATTTTGGCATTTGTTTATTAAACTAGTCCTCTTTCTGACAAACAGTGCGTTTGTTTGAGAATTTGCATTGGTACTGTGTACGCCGGCCTCCCTTAATACGCCACCCATAGTCTAGGTTACCCGATTTTCATAGAACTGAGCATGCGCACTAAAAACGGTAGATGCCGGTCATTTCTCCGGTTGACTGCGCAATTCTAATACAATTTTGCTTGTAATTTAAAAGTAACAAGGACATGTATGGTAAAGTTTATGTTTGTGCATTGCGGTATACTGCAGTAAGAACATGACATGTGTTTGTGCTTCTGTATGTATTAGCCGCGTGTGAAATGTGGCTAGAGTATTTTCGAGCTGCGGGTTATTGTTCTGCGAAGAAGATTTTCCCCAGTTTGGCATCAGTTTCAACGTGGTAGTTATTGACTGTCCTCTTCTGCGACAGAGTTTCGACAATGAAGGTTGCCATCTACTGCGTGATCCTGGTCTGCCTCTTGCAAATGGCGCTGATCGTGGGGAAAAAACACAAATGTCGTTCGCACGGAGTCAAGCTTCACGGATGTAATTCGCACAGAGGCAAGTCTCACGGAGATCATTCGCGCGGTGGCAAGTCTCACGGAAGTCATTCGCGCGGTGGCAAGTCTCACGGAAGTCATTCGCGCGGTGGCAAGTCTCACGGAAGTCATTCGAGCGGGGGCAGCAGTTCGCAGGAAGGTACTTTTCAAGACAATGGTTGCAACGTCTTCGATCCGAACTGGTTTGTTGGTAAGTATATCATCTATGTTATTATCACCATCACAATCACAATATTATTAGCTCCATCACCATCACAATATTGTGTCCGATATCCATCACTGGATGTTTTATACATGTCACTGTAGCTACTTTATTCAGCATCATAGCGACACCCAAGGTATCGCGGCTTGACATTATCATAAGAGAAATCGTGAATTACTGTGTAACATCCCAGATTGAAACACACTCACATTCACACACAAAGACACTCATACTAACGAACAGTCACACACTAAAAAAACAAACAAACAAACAGACACATACACATATACTCATACACATCTTAATACACACGTACGCACGTATTCACGCATACACACACGCATGCATGTATGCATACATACACATATGCCCACATAGTACATTAATTCTTCTTCTATTTCGTCGAATGCTATATATATATATATATATATATATATATATATATATATATATATATATATATATATATATATATATATATATATATATATATATATATATATATATATATATATATATATATGCACGCATGCATGCATGCATACATACACACATGCCCACATAGTACATTAATTCTTCTTCTATTTCGTCGAACGCTCGGACAGGGACTTCGGTTCCTCGTACGAAGGTCGCTGTGCGCCACAGATCCCCCAGTAGGCCATAGATCTTTTCTTTCACTGGTGTTTCTGAAGGCCTTTCTCTCTTTTTATTGTGTAGTACAATCTTGCAGGAGGTGTTCCACTCTCATTGGAGTCATGCCACAAGGTCACATGTCTGTGTCTCCAAAGTGTAGCTTTGTGTGTAAATGGTGCCTGACTCTGCAGTGTCCAGTCCTCCGGCGCACCATTATGAACTGGTCTTCTCTGGACAGCTGGTCAAAGTTGTCATCAGTGTTGTAGCTGGGATGTTGTTTCAGCCATCGCTTCTTCTTCTTGTGATACACGATGGTTTTTCACAGACGTACAGTCATTCGATTTAAATACAATAATATTTGCAAAAAAATAATAAATAAAAATTAAACAATGAACTACTTAAATAGTCAATGTTAAAGTGAGTCTTCAAGATGGCTGGTGTGTATTTCAGACCTGGACACGTGTCAAAGCAGCTGTAACTCCGCGGGGTCGTACTGCAAACTCATGTGTGACGGATGCCAGTGTTGTTGCCGAAGTGCCATCCTACGAAACACAAACTGCTTACGTACGTATTTACGTATTTACAGAAATTTCGCCATACGTCAAAACCGCGGTATGAATTTAGAAATAACCATAGAAACAAAATAGTGTTGACACCTTAATATAAACACCCGCTTTGTGGTGAAAATAGCACGTCCTCTCGTGTTTTCATCAAACTCGCAGCATTACACTCAACGATGTCACCAGAACATATACACAAAACAAGCAAACATCGTGAATCTTTCTTTAATTCTGCGATGAAAACTGCGAGGAATTATAATTTCGGATGGTTTCTACTGATGGATGACCCAAAATTGATATTTCTGTCAAACAAAAAAAAAAACAGAAGAGGATAGTTATAGTCGACTGCAGGCATCGTTAACATGTTACTTTGTTTGATAAAATAATGTTAGTGGGCATCCTATAATTTACCAAGTCCAACAAATACAGCAGGTTGTCTGGTACATTGTGCAGCGGCCGTGGGTGAGAAAGCTGGACTTGAACTGACGAAGATAGAAAGGTGTTGTCTCCCTCGTACATTCGTAAACATTACGCAACTTCGAGGACGAAAACGTGGGCGCTTTTTAGTGGGATGTTCATGGATGCGAAATGTCCTGACTGGCTTTAGTGATCTATTATCAGAACCAGAAACTGAATTTGAATAGATTAAAGTAGAGTACTCCGAACTGTTTATTGTAGTTCCAACAAAGATAGCTAAGAAAATAATCCGAATGAAGGATAATAAACAAGTCAAATAATTACAGAGCAGTGATTTGTAGGTTACGAAAAATGTATTAAAAAAAATATTTCAATAAAGTGCTTCATGAAATCATGTTACCTAAGCTAAAATCCCAGGAAATGATATAATGATATAATCAACTGGATGGGAACTTGACTGATTGCCAGAAGGCAAAGCATAGTAGTATAGATGGGGAGGTGAGGAGATGAAATAAGTTCGAAAAATAAACTGTGGGCTATGAATACATACATAAAACATAAATTAGGTGAATTTCATGTTACATAAGTCCATTACGTTATACGTTACAAACAACATTACGTTATACGTTACAAACAACATTGCCTACAGAGAACAACACTATTCGGATTTACCAAACGCTCTACTAGCATGAAGTTTTCGTCTAGTTCATTTTCAATTGCAGAACAATATATGTCCATGTTTACCTGCACGTGTTGTTGTAATACTGAAACACAGCGTTATGTTCATTCGCAGCGTGTATCTAATCGGCGCCGTTTGGTAAGAAAACAGCCAGTGATCGACAAGGATGATATGAAGTTGGTGGCTATTCAACTGGGACGAATGGAGCGCCACTGTCAAAACGTGTCGTCTTTGAAGTAGTCTCGGATCAGTGTGGCAGTAAAGTGAATTATGAACAGCACATATGTTGTCGTTTTGTTGCTTCTATTGTTGTTGTGACTCTTGTTGCTGTTATTGTTGCTTATTGGAACTGGCTATATAACTGTAGATAAAACAAACCAGTCAAAACGACGACAATTACTGGGCGATTGGTTCTAGTGCTGCTGAAGACTTTGGGCTATAGCAGCGTCGAAAATACTGTCTAATCATTGCTTGGGTTGTATGTGGAGCCACATTAGTATCAATCGTCAGAAACACGCATGTAACATACATGTCAGTATATCAGTATGTCTGTGTGTATGTTTGCCTGTCTACCTGTCTGTTTCTAAACATACATACATTCGAGGACCATGTCACACTGCCAACCTTGCTGCGACAGTAATGTTACACACACCTAGCTTGACTTCGCCCCTTCAACGCTCAACCCAACCGACATCCGTGTAAAAATAGCACACCTTGATATAGACATAATATGTTGACATCTCTGACCTCAGTCGGCGTAAGCACACAATGCAGTCAAGTCCGTGGCAGCAATTTTAAAAGCAATGCCAGTAAATAACAGTCAGGCAATTGACAAAAAGATCTGTGAAGAAAAGGTCTGTAATAAATCCGTTAGTGTGTTGCAACATTGCAGCCCACTGGGTTTATGTCATGCAGGAAATCAGCTGCTGCTGCTGCTGCTGCTGCTGCTTATCTTAGCAGCAGTAGTTACCATCAACATTATAATTAACCCAATTTTAATTACTGAATACGGCAGTCGTGTACATCTGAACATTTATTTCTACGAAAATGTGAACACCATTTATCATGAATAGTTCCGATTTCTCATCGCAGTAAAACAAATGTGATAGTAGCCATAGAATTGATGGATCCATGTTGTGACGTCACTATCCGAATTATGACAACTGAGCGTGCGTTATGTTGAGAGACGCGGTGACATAGTTTGAAATTACTGAAGATGTGTGCATGGAGTGCTTGCGATTCCGACGCAAAATACCACAAGAGACTGATAAATGGAATTGGCTTTGAGCCGTTCCCGAAAACTTTCAGCAATCGACAGACATGTTTGAAATGCCGCCCCATGCCATTATCAGCTAAACGTAGACACAATAATTAAACACACACATGTTTTGCACCAAAGCATGCTATGTCAATATACTTGGGTGGCTTATATTTTGGGTGGCCAGCAATTTTCAATTGACTTTCGATTACACCTACGCATCCATAAAGTAAAAAAATCAGCGAAAAACACGACTGAGTGTCTGGCAGCTTCACGTTTGCGGCCATGTTTGTTGAAAGCTTGACGGAGGTTGCTGACGTTGCTAAACAAACAGTTACGTGATGGATCCATCAGTTGCACGACACGATGACGTGATTTTTCGTAACTAAGCAATCATGTCACATGCGTTGCTTTTGTCTAACTACGTAAAAGTCACGTGATCGCAGCGATGTTTCCTGTACGTTCAGCTTAACGCCAAATTCACTGTATAACTTCTATAATACTAGTTTTCTGGTTGGTTTATATTCAAATATGTAGTGTATGAATATTGTAAGTAATATGATCAGTTCGGCTTAATTTTGCTGAAATCACTGAACAAATTGACATTTAGTTTGAGTAACTTGCATAAATGCTTAGATACCTCTATTTACTTAATTATCTTCGCTCCAGTAGGAGAATAGGGTCGCAACTACACTTCTCCAATGTACTATATTTTTTATTTTCACTTTTGCTTCGGCGCACAGCAAAACAATTGCGAGAAATTCTTACGTGCTTAATTTTTTATGTTCAAAACATGTTAGCCAATCATGCAGAAAAAAATATTGTAACTAGCAAAATACCCATTCTCCGGACGGATTAATTTGGTAGTTCGTAACTGACTGTCGTGATAACAATATTAGCAATATTTTAGCACACACAACATTACCACAGAAATATCCATACGTGCCTTGATACTTAAAAATTTCGACGTAATACTGACAATTACAGTAACGTCTAACGACGCCTTGCCCTTGTGATACGTAACTTCGAACACTCGTATAAAGATCGGTAAAGTTGTGATTAATTGTAGTAGTTGTTCGCAATGCATACATACATACATACATACATACATACATACATACATACATACATACATACATACATACATACATACATACATACATACATACATACATACATACATACATACACATCCACATATACACACATACACACACATACATACATGCATACATACACAAATACATACGTACATACATACATACATACATACATACATACATACATGCATACATACATACATGCATACATACATACATACATACATACATACATACATACATACATACATACAAACATACATACATACAAATATACATACATACATACATACATATATACATACATACATACATACATACATACATACATACATACATACATACATACATACATACACATCCACATATACACACATACACACACATACATGCATGCATACATACACAAATACATACGTACATACATACATACATACATACATACATGCATGCATGCATACATACATACATACATACATACATACATACATACATACATACATACATACATACAAACATACATACATACATACACAGAGGATGCTTTGCATTAAGACGTATTGGTCATCTGGTGATACATAACGTAACACAGCTGAGCAGGTCATGAATAAGACTATAAATAGCGTGGGTTTACATAATTCACGCACAGCAGCGAGCAAAAAAGTGTAGCAACACAGACGTTCGAGCAATGAATATTGTCTTAACTAAGCTTAAATAACCATCCAAAGGTCTCATTGAATGTATGGCTGAGATTGTGTAGGCAGGGGGCATGATGTTATTGTCACAATGTTGTGTCGAGTCTTGTATTTAGAACATGTCTTAGTTACAGTCTTACTGACGGCGGTCGGCCCAAGGTGCAGTGTAATCACTTCTTGTGTCGGCCCACCATTACATTCATGGAATGTAGCACCGAAACAGGAGCAACATCTGCTTGTCTTTATGATGTTGGGTCCTGTTTAAAAATAATAAAGGGGTTTTAATCAGTTTGGTGTATGCTTTGCAATAACAATACCCAACGGCATCGAAATTAGGTTCGATTTTCCCGAGGAAAACATAATATATTTTCATGAAGCTATTATGAGGATTCCATTGACCAAATCTATTCACCTGATTCGCCTCTAAGAACAACTACATATACCGAGTAACTGAATCTGCTGTGTGTGTGTAGCAATAACCATTCACACAGCAGCAGCAGCAGCAGCAGCAGCAGCAGCAGCAGCAGCAGCAGCAGCAGCAGCAGCAGCAGCAGCAGCAGCAGCAGCAGCAGCAGCAGCAGCAGCAGCAGCAGCAGCAGCAGCAGCAGCAGCAGCAGCAGCAGCAGCAGCAGCAGCAGCAGCAGAACAAGAACAAGAAGAAGAAGAAAAAGAAAAAGAAGGAAAAAGAAGTTGCAGCAGAAGCAGCAGCCAAGTAGTAATAGTCTTCCATCTGTTGTTCCTCGTTGCGTAGTAATAGTCTTCCATCTATTGTTCCTCGTTGCTCCCTTTATAAATAGGTGACGACTGTTCACGTACAGCTTGTATCCATTCCACTTCACTCTGTCGGTCGCATTCTCCCTCCACTTGCCATCTTCGTCTGCCTTTCTTATATTTCTCTTAACGCAGTCCTCTCATCTTTGTTGACGTCTACCCATTTTCCTACTGTCTACTGTTTAATCGCATCTGCTTTCTTTGATAATCGGCCCGCCACCATCCACACCAAATGTCCTGCCCACAGCATCCTGCATTTTACTATTCTTCCCGTTTCCCTTAACTGCATCCCAATATCTTCTGTCTTGTCATTCATCCTCCTTCAATCTACCCTCCCTCTCCCTCTAATTCTCCGACCCATTTGTTCTCGCAAATGCTAAACGTCTGTTATTGTTGCTCTGCCATTGTCACCGTCTCAAGACGTACTGGCAGCTGACATTGCAGACACTCCCAGAACTTTCCCTATGAACCTCGTGACAGAAATATGTCGTATCTCCGATCGCCAATTTTTGTAATCATTCCGCCAATGTGCATACTGCTAACCACTTGCTTGATCGCCTTCCTCTCCAACCTGCTATTTAACTCCTCTCAATACGGTCCAACCAAAAACCACATAAATTCTGTCTTCTCCAGATTCATCCCATGTCCATGCTTCGTGAATACCTCCTTCAACTCACCCAGCGTTGCTTGTGGTTCCTGAATGCTCTCTGCTGTTGTGGCCAGATCGTCTGTGTACGTCACCTTCCTGCGAACATCTTACGTGCTGATCTTCCTTCTGATTAATTCCATGATAAAGAGTAAAAGACTTCATGGACGTCTGCTCTTCCTTTTGTTCACTCGTACATTGCTTTCCATCAACCTGGCTTCTGCTTCTGGCACTGGCCATCCATCTCACCGTTGTCACAATCATCTCTCTCCGGACTGTGTCGAAAGCATGTTCGATGTCCACAAATCTTTGTGCCATATCACATTGCCTCTCAAACTCTTAACGTAAACATTCCATTCGTCGTCCCTCTTCCTATTCTGAATATTAAAAAATTATGTTGTTCTTTGAATAATTCCTGCTCCACTATTTTTCGCATGCCCCATCCAGAATCATCTCTAGCAGCTTCTTGACGCGACTTTGACCATATCCAATAGCCCAGTCGTCTTTCAAACAACTGGACGGTTAGACTAAACCTTTGCAATAAGCCAGGGACTGGAACAAATTGTCACGTATAACTGATTTGTGAAGTGGTGGGGGCGATGGTCTGGTTAGAGCACCCGACTGTCGATCGAGGTGACGGTGGTTCGAGCCCACTTGCCGCCGCGTGAACGGAAGTAATGCCATAGCTGACTCCGTACAGGTGTATACAGCAATAAATGGATGGATGTCGTATGATCCGAGGGATGTTTGACGAGAGTCGGCAACAACATTGTCTACACAGTGCTCGTTCAGGTGAGCAATATAATGATTATAATTGTCGACTGCTGTCGGGAATGAACATATACAAATCCGCTAAAACCATCATATACATAACCTTTAACGGCCAACACATTGTATTTATTCACGGAGTTCATGCACATTTGAAGTGCGATAATTTATTATGTCCAACAAACACAGCTGGTTGTCACCACGGACAGTCAGCCGTGACAGAGAACGCGTCACTTCAACTGACGAAGATTGAACATTCGAAAACATAACGCACCCTCCTGGGGGTGGCGATGTGTGATCTTTTGTGTTTTTTGTTCGGGGTGGCGAAAAGTCGTGACTAGCTACTCAAAGATCGGACGTTTCAGTCACAGCAGATGCTGTGAAAAACACTGATGTCACCTTCGCTTTAGCGGCAGTTGTGCAGAAAATGGAGGATGACATCAAACAGTGGATGGCATGGAATTCTATGTGTACGAATGACGGCAAGACACAGTATCTTCCAATTGCACCCAAGTCTGCGGCTGCACTTGTTGACGGCAGTGTGATTCGCGTTGGTGTTTCTACAATCGAACATACTCTAGCCACATGTATATGTATCTAACTTAAAGTTACTAGCTCAAATTGAAGAAAACGAAGAATCACAGCTTCGCGATGTGTTCGAAATCTCGATGTCTTCATTGACAAGGATCTAGATATGGAAAAGCAAGTGTCACAATCCGTCAGCACATGCTCATTCTATATCCGCCACATCAATCAAATCAGCCGTATTCTACCCAAACCGACAAAAGAAGGCGTAGTCAACGCCATCATCACATCGCAGCTTGACTACTGCAACGCGCTCATATACGGCACGTCTTTAGGCAACATCGCGCGTCTACAACACAACTCGGCTGCCAGATTGATTCTGCGTCGACCATCCTGTTACAAGAACTTCACTGGCTGCCCCTGGCACGCAGAATCGATTTTAAGCTAATATATTTATTTAGTTACTTCCTTGTTTAGCAATTCTACACTGTTTTATTGCTGTATTTATTTAAAATAATTCTTAGTATTAGTTGTAATTTAAATACATTTATTTATTGATTTTGCAAAGCTACACTATTTTGTGTATTTTAATATGTTGTGAAGCGCCACGAACACTTTTGGATCTGGCGCTATACCAAATAAAATATATAATTGTTATTATCTTCTGTGATAGACGGATGCCAATGAATTGAAAGAAGATTTTGTACTAAATACATTAGGAGTCGGACAAAAAGGAAACAATAATATGGGCGTCTATTTATGTGCATCTCGTTTATGTACGCAATATGTCTGTCTCTATTTGGGAATGGGACGCCTCCTAACCCAGCAATTAAGAAACTACAAAAGAGTTGTCATTAAATTTCCATCTCATAGATGGTTAGACATATCAACGTCATCACATCAATTTATCTTGTCTCTATCAAACATTCCAACAAGTAATACATTCGTTAATATTAGAAATTTAACTATCCGCAATTTTTTTTAATAAACAAACATATACAAAGAACTACTTAATTTCTGCATATACAATGTATCACGTCACCTATCCTTTTCGGGCCCAGTAGCCCATAAGGCCGAAGTGCATCTCCTCCAGCTTGCTCTGTCAGCTGCTACACGTCTGGCCTCGTTCCAGCTGTTCCACCCCAGTATGCGTCTTTTATTTTCAACAGTTGATCGCCACTTTGTCTTTGGTCGACCAACCTTTCTTCTACCTTCTGGCATCCAGGTCAACGCCGTCTCACATTTGCTGTTCTTGTCCATTCGGGGGATATATCCTACCAATTTCCATCTTTTTTAACTTCACTTCGGTGCTGATTATCTTCAGTTTTGTTTTTTCAAATTGTAAGAATATCTTGATTTCATAGAATGTTTTACATTAAATATAAATTTTCCTTGGGCTCACACTGTCAAGATATAAACAATAAGACAAATGATTAATATATGAGACAAGTAAAACATATAAAACTTCTTCGTAAATACTGTACATCATTGTTATCACATCGATTCAATTTCAACACGCACACACAATTGCACATTAAATCAGGTGATCCATGACTTGGATATGATATAAAACAGCAAGTTCAGGACCTAGAATTCAATGTGCTTCTGGCTGACGCAACACATTCCATAGACTCTCTCTGTGCACTGAATCAAACGCTTTTTCAGAGCGCACGAACGTGATGTATAGAGTTGCCTGCCATTCCACTACCTGTTCTATAATATTTCGCAAAATAAATATATGTTCAACTGTAGATGTCCCACTTCTGAAATCTCCTTGTTCGTTTCTCAACTTGCTGTTAACTCCATATCTTATTCTGTCAACGAGTACTCTTCCGAATACTTTACTAGGAACAAATGTTATGTAATTCCTCTCCAATTCCCGCACTCTGTAAGGTCACCTTTCTTCTGTATTTTAACGATCAGTCCGTGCTTCTATGTTTCTGGCACTTTCTCTTATTCACAAAATGTTCCGAATAAATTTACAAGCCATTTGTCGGTTGTATTCATGTCGGCTTTTAATAATTCTGCCGTAATTTCGTCCTGCCCCTGCTTTCCCGTTTTTGTATTCATTGTTCTAATTTGTGCTTTTGTTATTGGGTCAGTGCTGAATTCATTTATAGTCGGATCTATCTCCACATATGTTAGAGGATCATAAGGGATAGGTATGTTAAGGTGGTCGACCCATTTCCTCTTGTCTTGCCTCATACTCTTCTTCACTTCTTTGTCTTTAATCCTATATTTATCCATGTAATTCTGTTTAATCCTGTCTGACTTTGTCTGCTCGATGTTGTTGTTCGGTCGTTTTTTCTTTTCTACTAGCTCCCCACGACTCATTACCGTGGTTTTTGCCCTTTCTTTTCGTACCCCTGAACTTCTTGAGCTGTTCTCTGTATGCAAACTCAAAGTCCTGTCATTGTTTCTCAACTGCTTCTTCGTCTGTTTCATCGTAGTCTTGTAAAATATCATATTTGTTGCGCAACTTCAGTGAAAAGTGTGAATTAATGGCTGGGTGCTTTAACTTAATTATACCAATTTTGTTTCTGATCGCTTTGTTCGTTTTCTTCTCTTTAGTTTCAGCTTGATTTTTGCACAATGTCTGGTCCTTTCATGGCCCTAGTTTCCATTACTGATGTCCGGTGTTGCCTGCTCAGTAACACATGGTCTATTTGATTCTTTGTCTTTCCTCCTGGAGATGTCCATGTATGTTTATGTATCAGTTTATGTGGGAAAATGGTATCTGTACCACGAGGTTATTGAGTCCGCAGAAGTCAACGAGCCTTTCTCCGTTGTCAATTTTTCACCTACTCCATGGCTTCCAATTATGTTTTAATATCCTTCGTTGTCTTCTCCAACTTTGGCATTTAAATCCCCCCATTACTAGGAGTATGTCATGCTTATGATCACTGTCCACAACTGTCTGTAGCTGTTCGTAGAAATGATCTTTATCTTCGTTGTTGGCTTCATCCGGTTTTGCTTAGACTTGTATGATCGATAGCTTCACATATTCTGACAAGAATCTAGCGTAGATAATTCTGTCGCTGCTGGCTTTCAGTTCCAGCAACGTTTGTTCTGCTTTCTTTTACATCATCATTACCACTCCGTGTATGTGCATGTTGTCTTCTCTCCCTGAAAAAATTACACTCTCTCTGGTGTTCAACTTGACTTTTCCTTGCCCCGTCCATCTGCATTCACTAATGTTTTATATTTATTCATTTCTCTGGCAAGCTGGGCTGATTTCCATATTGAGTACAACGTTCGCACATTCCAACATCCTATATTTACATTAACATTTGTCTTGCTTAACGACGTTGTCAGCCTCCGAACTTCCGTTTTGCTTTCACGCGGTAGCGTTATACTGTTCACATATATGATGTCATCATCTGCTGGTATGGGGGCCGTCGCCTTTCTGTAGCCATTTTCGTGATAAAAATGGCGCGACGAATTTCAGTAGCAGTTTCTTGCCGAGTGTTCGTACGGCGCGACTATCCAGTATCTTGTTGAACTCTCAAGAGTAGGAACTAGTCGTACTGCGGTTTTTGAGAATTCACACTATGGAATGGAAAAAACGCACATATCATCTCGTAGCAGATCTACCGAGTGTCACGCACTTGGCTTCATTCTTACTCTCAATGAATAATTAATGCAAACAAGCATATAGCGCAGAGCGTCCAGGGGATTCCCCATGTTATTCTTATCATCATCGGTGACGTCGCGCATAAACGTCACTGACGGATTTACTCATGATTATCAACATACAGCCCACGTGACTGCCCTGCCAGAATGAACACGGTAATAATATTGGCTTGGCGTTTGCACGGGCGATGGTCTGATCCGGCGCCTCGTTGGCATATTGACTTGTCATACTGGCAACAGACCCCCATGCCAACAAAATACTTGCTTTAAGTTCGGATATCAGATGGATCACGGTTCCGAGTGTGCGTTCATAGTTGCTTAGAATACAACGTGCTGCTTTCGTTCGAAGTATTCCAATCATGTTGATGTATTATTTCAAAAATTTATACGTATTACACATGTTACATGTTTCGTCTGATATTTAAATAAACCGCTATAGCATACATTATAAAATATGTGTAAATTTATAAATGCTTCCAGCGTATTAAGTATAAATTTGAATGACTAGAAGGTTGCCACCTGGTGTCCTGTTGGAAACTGGACGCTCCTTTTCAGTGTTTGGATCCGCCCGTTATCTCACGAACTTTTCTCGGCACAACTTGGGAGCTCTGTCGTAGGGGAGACTAGGGAGGGCTGGGCCGCAGGAAGGAGTGGGCCAAAGGGAGGAGAGGGCCACAGGGAGGAGTGAGCCACAGGGAGGAGTGGGCAACAGGGAAGAGTGAACCATAGGGAGGAGTGGGCCACAGTGAAGAGTAGGCCACAGTGAAGAGTGAGCCACAGGGTGTAGTGGGCCACAGGGAGGATTGGCCACATTGAGGAGTGGGCCACTGGGAGGAGTGAGCCATGGGGAGGAGTGGGCCACAGGGAGGAGTGAGCCACAGGGAGGAGTGGGCCACACGGAGGAGTAGGCCACTGGGAGGAGTGAGCCACAGGGAGGAGTGGGCCACAGGGAGGAGTTGGCCACAGGGAGGAGTGGGTCACAGGGAGGAGTGGGCCGCAGGGAGGAGTGGGCCACAAGGAGGAGTGAACCACAGGGAGGAATGGGCCACAGGGAGGAGTGAACCACAGGGATGAGTGGGCCACAGGGGGGAGTGAGTTGCAAGGAGGAGTGAGCCACAGAGAGGAGTGGGTCACGTGGGCAACAGCGAAGAGTGAACCACAGGGAGGAGTGGGCCACAGGGATGAGTGGGCCACAGGGAGGAGTGGGCCACAAGGAGGAGTGAGCCACAGGGATGAGTGGGCAACAGGGAAGAGTGAGCCACATGGATGAGTGGGCCACAGGGAGAAGTGGGCCACAGAGAGGCTACATTGTGAGGGCACCGTTTTTTTGTATGTGTACAATAGTTTTGTTTTGATTCATTTGTGTTTAAATGTAGATTGCATAACCAACTGGCTTTCATTTGTACCCAAACCGATTAATTTCGGAGCAAACAACAAGATCATATAGCCAAACATAATTAATGTGACCCACTCCTTCCTAGTCTCCCCTATATCTTGCCATACGCACGCATGCACGCACGCACAAACGGACAAACGCACAAACGCACGCACACGATAATCTTCTTCCGTTGCGCCACGTAGCCCGGTTTAGAGCTAAAGAAAAATACAATCAGTATCTCTTCATTAGCAGGATTAATTGATTACCACATTGGTGTTAGTTAGTGCTTACCTTTATATTGCCAGGATGTGTTTGCGTGCAGTGTTGTGTTTGCTTATCACAGGACACGTGCCCTATGGCGATAAAAGGGGCGGATCTAGGCTTGTTGGCAGGGGGTTTCAGTCAGTCGTTGTCATATGTGGCTCTACTTACGGCCCGGCGGGGGGGGGGACGGGACGACACATGTGTCGTTCTACTTACAGAATGGTTAATATTAGCCGGCTGCTAATACTTCAGTCTTTACATTGACACTAGTTCCGATGTAGGCTTATATACGTTGTCCTTTATCGTAATAAAATCAAAACCAAAACCAGTGAATCCACCCCTGTAAACATGGATCTGATCTCTATCCCAGTGGTCGCATCGACCAACCACTTTCAGTGTTAATTCAGGTACGTCGTTTCGGCAAATGTAGCTGGCCGAACCGGACCGAACCGAACCGAAATTTAATGTAATAGTTTGTCCGTTTGCAAACAAGAGTCCGAAACGGACGAACGAAAATCAAATAATTGCGTAGGCAGCTTTAAAATACAAATATTGTCCGGGTTGTCCACCAGGGCTTAAGTGACTAAATGCTCCATCTGGTGTATGTAATAGACTATTATGATTACATCTCGCTCTACCCTCGATTATTCAGACTCCGCGCTGTGGCGCCACCGTTTGTCGCACACATTATCGCCTGGTTGCAAAGTTTACTTTTCATTGTCACGGAAATTATGTATGCGTCCAGATTCTGATGGCAAACATGATTAGATTAATCAGATTCTCATCCGGGGATTTGGCTAACTCATAAAATAAAAATGAACTGTTATCAGTTTATACGATGCAATTCGAATTCGGCGAGTTCAGGAATGCGAGCGAGAGTCGGATAAGTTAGACTAATCTCGCTGGTCGAATTCCCCACCAGGGGCGCCACTCACCATTTCCCCACTGCCACAATAGCATAGGCGGATCCAGAGGGGAGGTCCGGACCCCCCTTTTTGAGTACCAAAAAAATTTATTGCATTTGCATGTCAACGGGGGACAAATGCATTGCAAAGAAACGACAGAAGGTCAAAATTGTCGCTTACCATGTACACATTTTTTAGTAGCAGTCCGACGTTTTCAGACACTGATCTAGCACAGGCGATATACAAGGCGTCCAGGGGATCCCCAAAGTTATTCTTAGCATTATCGGTGACGTCGTTCATAGATTCACTGCAGACGCGCACCGCACGCACGTGTACACAGACACGTCCAACTCATGTCTGACCATGTCTCCCCGCGAAAGAATGAACATACTATGGGAATGTTTGGCATTCATAGACGTATTGTGTGCAGTTGCTGGATCTGCGCAATCTGCAGATTTCGCTCGATTGCGCTGCGCAATCCTCGGATACTCGAAAATCTGCAGATTGCGCACCCATCTGCAGATTGCGCAGATCCAGCAAATGCGCCCAACAGACGCGCAGGTCCTTTGATGACATTTTTTGCATCAGTTCTTCGGACCGGACTTTCAAGATAACAATTGGCATTTTTACAGGTCAAAATTTAAGCTATCCTATCGGTTCAACATCAAAAGACATCAGAATGTTCCTTGATAAGCCAGTCCAACCAGAAGATGTACAACAAAAACGTTCACGTCCTGAAGAGCATTATAGAAACAGTTGTAAGTTCTGGAGATGATGGCCAAACACGACAATACACTCCGAGAACACTTCGAGTCCGGAAGGAAGAATGCGCAGTACACATCG
This sequence comes from Lamellibrachia columna, assembly GCA_963662155.1. NCBI lineage: Eukaryota > Metazoa > Annelida > Polychaeta > Sabellida > Siboglinidae > Lamellibrachia > Lamellibrachia columna. Next base: position 21,094,454 of record OY759263.1, on the reverse strand, counting down.
AGAATCATCCTGAATGAATAGATTGATGTAGTAACATAATACATTAGAAAGGAACATACACGAAACCTTGAAGAAGAAAATGCCTTCTTTTTCATCATGGCAGATGAGGTCACAGATCCACATGGTAACCAGATTATGTCAGTGTGCTTGAGGATGCTGGCTGACTGTAAAGTCAAACAGTTCTTTTTTGTTTTATATACATTGAGACGGCAACGGAGGAAGCTGTAGCTCATGGTGTCATCGAGTGCTTAACACATTGTAACATCGACATCAGTAAAGCCAGGGGTCAGAGCTACGATGGTGCGCAGTGTAATGGCACGCTTTATACAAAGTAGCTTTAAAACGCAACAACAGTTTGGATAGGCTCTTGAGAGGGCAATCTAGCCCTTCGGGGTATTGGTTCATATATGTCTAAAAGTTTCAATTACACCTTGTCTCAGTTCAAACTTGATGCCACGACTTTTTGTTATATGAAACCTAGCTGCTTTCAGATTATCATTCAGAACTAATATCAGAAGGGGCTGGATGAGAAACTATTAAACACATTTTTTAGCCATCTCTCGCGCCTTCGTTACCTTGGACCCCCCTTTATCTAAACCCTGGATCCGCCCCTGAATAATATTGGTTTTCATTTGGTAAACTTTTGGGTAAATGTTTTTCAATAAATCTCTCAGTTTCAATTGAATACAATTGTGGATAAGTTTTGTATTGAAAATGTGTCTAGACTCTAGACACAGAATAACGTTCGTTTTGTTTGAAACTATGCTACGTTACGCACGTGCACAGTTGCAACGACGTAACAAGTCGTACGCAACAATGACGTTGCCCAGCCAACCAATCATTTATTCTACTCCGCAATTATATATCTTTTTTTATTTATAACCAAGTTGTGGCGGTGGTGATATGCTGAGTGGCGCCACCGTAGGGTAGTGTGAGTGATCATATCTCGTTGTGGTGAAATTTTACATTATTGTCACATGCATAAAGAACATTTGTTATTGTTGGAGCCATGTATTTGACTAGATCATGTTTTTCAGCACATTTCTCTACGATATTTTGCCACAATTTGTCTTTTCTCAAGGCTGGGATTTGAGAAACATTGCCCCCGAACTACGCTACTTAAGTGATCGTAGTAGATTTAAACCTGAATTAATAAAAACGGTCAGATCTCATGGACGGCGAGGTAATCGACCGACACTTAAAGTAATTACACGACAACATGTTATTATGTTATTATGTTATTACGCTGTTCTCCTCTAAAGCCAAGTGACTGAGATAAAGTGGTCCAATTACAGGGGTGGCCGAATTACAGAGGCTGGCTGGTCAGTTATACAGACGCGGACAAACAGACGTGATACAGTGGTCGTTTTCAAGGGCTGGCCGCTTTGATGATTTCTACTGTATAATGCTGACAGCGTGAATATGCTTAGAAAAAACATTTACAAATATCTCAGAAGAGCGGGTTACACATAGATGACAAATTATTGGACTATCGATAAGCCAATTGTTACCTTGTTCACTTGCCATTTGGGTATTTTGTCTTGGATGGCAATCGTGTTAAATCTCTTTGTATTGTATTGTGTTTGTTTATCGGTCTGAATTCCACATACACCACTTGTGGCTATACTATACGGACAAATTCAAATCCGCAAAGAATATGAATTAGCGAAAAAGTAAGTAAAATCCATTTCGCCACAAAAACAGCCTCCGATATTCTGTCAAAATAATTCTTGTTATTGGTAAGCCAATTCTAGTCTGATTGAACACACTGTAGTCGATTCTTAAATCACACCTATGGGTGTGACGCACCCTGCTCAAGTTAACGCGGTTTATGCAGATACTGCTATTTCATAGATCAACTAGCCGAGTTGTCCGTCCTTACGCGGGACAAAAAGATAGCCACTCAATAGCATATGACTCCTTGCACTACCCAGTGAAATGTTGGTAGGGCAATGCTATGGCAATTTCAACTTTATGCCCCCAAAATCATGTATAACTGCCGGTTTCACGAAACGTTCGTGCGTGGACGTTTGACGCAGATTAGGTAACTTGCAACAATAGTAGAAAACGCGCGTAGCGGTGCTAACAATTGTACGAAATTTCTTTATAAGTTACGTAACTTACGTCAAACGTCCACATACGTAATATCCCCACCCCGTCGGAATGGTCGTTACCCGGAATATCATCTTACGGATATTAAGCAGAAATCACAACGCTAGCATCGGAACGCAAAAGAACGGCTGGTCTGACGTTTGAATACCTTCGATCACGACTGACCATGCGTTGGCATACGCGATTGTTTCATCGCACGGCAAACGATTCGCGCGAATTATGTGTTGTACTTCGTCAACAATTTCATTCGATTTCGTCTTTTACGTTAGTATTATATTACGCACCAAAGTCGCCACGGGTTATTTCGGGTAACCTCTATTTGGATTTTTTTTTATGTACGAACCATCGCCATGGGGCACGCCTACAAAATGTAAGCCCATACATGAAAAATTGACGTAGATGTGAGGAGACTTACAAAAACACTACTTTATATCATAGATCGCGTGGCGTATAAAACGCTTAGGCTCAAAACACGTCACCCTCAACCACTATAAACTAGGCAGCAGCACAAAACTCTTTAACCCAGTTTGTGTGGTTTTGGCGGAAAGCACATTTAGATGATAAGCCCGTCAGTTAAAACCAAACGGTTACTGATTTTATATCACTGTACATTGTTCGTGAAGACACGAACGGGGGTCGTCACGAACGCAGCACCCAATAGTGATTATATCTAACGTAGAATAGTCCAAGGAAGGCTGTGAGGAAGACGACAGGGAGTGTGTAGAACGATCACAAAGAGCAATGCGCAAACAGGTGTAGCGACGCAGATGTTCGGGCAATAAATAAATCTGAACTTATTTTAAGTATCCATTCCAACTTCGTTGAATGTGTGACCGTGACATATACAGGCGGGGGGCATGTCGTTAAAATATGTGACCGGGGCATGTACAGGCAGGGGGCATGTCATTAAAATATGTGACCGGGGCATGTACAGGCAGGGGGCATGTCGTTAAAATATGTGACCGGGACCTGTAAAGGCAGGGGGCATGTCATAAAAACCACAATGTCGTGTCGTGTCATGTCATGTATGAACATGTCTGAGTTACTGTCGTTTTGACCTGGGTTAACCTAAGTTGCAGTAGAATCATAATTTATTCCCGACCGCCATTACATCCATCGAATGTAGGGCCAAGTCAAGGTTACACTCACCGTTCGCCGTAGCCAATTTTCTTAGAGAACCTAGTCCAACTTCAAAAGGGATTCTTATATAGTGTAGGGCGAGCTGTATGTATTGGGTTAAATGTGCAATAATTGCACCAATTGGCCTCCAAGCGTGAGCGCGTGGTTGTCTACGTGGCGTGCTGGAAATGTTACAATATGGTTGGCACATATATGCTGTGGCATATTGGAGGGGGTCAGAGACCCCCTTTGGCTTATTAAAAAAAATTCCGTATCTAATCTGTTGTACCGATACGTTTTGGCATAGTAAACCAAAACTAAGTTTGCCCCCCCCCCGTCCTCCCCTAAGTGAGATCCTGGAATAGCCACTGTTCATATATGAGGTTTGACGACCATGCTCATCTTGCACACTAACTGTGTGTGTGTGTGTGTGTGTGTGTGTGTGTGTGTGCGTGCGTGCGTGCGTGCGTGCGTGCGTGCGTGCGTGCGTGCGTGCGTGCGTGCGTGCGTGCGTGCGTGCGTGCGTGCGTGCGTGCGTGCGTGCGTGCGTGTGTGTGTGTGTGTGTGTGTGTGTGTGTGTGTGTGTGTGTGTGTGTGTGAAATGTTATCTCATCAGCCTTGCTGCAACGTGCACGTTTATATGCAGATTTTACGTATCTTTGTTTTATTTGGTAAAGTCCTAATGTTTGTCAACAATTGTGTGTAGAACAATTATGTGTAGTGTTGATTTTTGACTAGCCATACGATTACATTCTTTTTCTGTCGATCTATTTTACGTCTCTCAAGTGGACAAACGCTATGTGCAACAAGTCGTCAACAACAACAATTGCGTTGCCAGCCGTTAGTCGTGCATGCCACCCCACACATCGACCATTGTGAATGTATGTGTGTGTGTGTGTGTGACAGTCGTGACATGGTGAGTGACGTCACTGTTGACATAACAAAAGATGAAAGTCGTGAAAACAATAAAATGTCCGTCTACTATTTTGTGCGCAATAATTGCATCGTAAAGCACACAAATAGTTCCGACGTAATCGCACGCGTGTACGACTAAGAAATCATAATTGCACCCTCTACTAGAATATAGCATATTGTGCAAGAGTGTGTTGAAAATATTATACGTTCTGAATATCCTTTGAATATATCATACGTTGGCATAGCTACGCGAATGTTATGTGAGAGTGGAAAAGTAGTAGGAACATTCCGTGTTTAATTTTTTATTTAATAAACAATGTAGTATTGCCCACGCTCGCGCAACCACAAAAAAAAACGGCCGCAGAAACAACAACAAAAACGGCAGCAATAAAAGCAACGACCAGAATGACAGCATCCGCAGCCACAACAACAGCAGTAGCAACAAGACAACAGCATCGGGACTGCTCATAATTTGTTTTATTGCCAAACTGATCAGATACTACATGAATGCCGATTCGTGTTGACATGGGCACGCCGTCTGTCGTAGCTGAGCGGTCATTGGCTGCGTCAATTCATCCCAGTCGAACAAGGACGTGTTTTTGGGAGCAAGTTGAAAATCGCCAAATCGCAATGTATCATTGTCGGGCAAATTGTGAAGGTGTAAATAGCGTTATGTCTCACTTAGTATGTAGAACCTGAGAGTTGTTGAACTTTTCGCAGCATTTTGACCAGTTCCGGTTAACAATAAATTCAGTTATAAACCCTGGCAGATCATTTCCCGATGATTTGATCAAGCTAAATAACACATTTGCCCAAACGATGTCGTAGAGAACACTAGAGTCAGCCTGTCGTAGAGGGCACCAAACGATGTCGTAGAGAACACTAGAGTCAGCCTGTCGTAGAAGGCACCAAACGATGTCGTAGAGAACACTAGAGTCAGCCTGTCGTAGAGGGCACCAAACGATGTCGTAGAGAACACTAGAGTCAGCATGTCGTAGAGGGCACCAAACGATGTCGTAGAGAACACTAGAGTCAGCATGTCGTAGAGGGCACCAAACGATGTCGTAGAGAACACTAGAGTCAGCCTGTCGTAGAAGGCACCAAACGATGTCGTAGAGAACACTAGAGTCAGCATGTCGTAGAGGGCACCAAACGATGTCGTAGAGAACACTAGAGTCAGCCTGTCGTAGAAGGCACCAAACGATGTCGTAGAGAACACTAGAGTCAGCATGTCGTAGAGGGCACCAAACGATGTCGTAGAGAACACTAGAGTCAGCATGTCGTAGAGGGCACCAAACGATGTCGTAGAGAACACTAGAGTCAGCATGTCGTAGAGGGCACCAAACGATGTCGTAGAGAACACTAGAGTCAGCATGTCGTAGAGGGCACCAAACGATGTCGTAGAGAACACTAGAGTCAGCATGTCGTAGAGGGCACCAAACGATGTCGTAGAGAACACTAGAGTCAGCATGTCGTAGAGGGCACCAAACGATGTCGTAGAGAACACTAGAGTCAGCATGTCGTAGAGGGCACCAAACGCTGCATGTTGCAGAGGACACTAGAGCCATGTCGTAGAGGGCACTACAGCCAGTATGCCGTAGATAATAATACAGCCAGCATGTCGTAGAGGGCACTACAGCAAGCATGTCGTAGATAGCACTACAGCAAGCATGTCGTAGATAACACTACAGCCAGCATGTCTTAGAGAACACTAGAGCCAGCATGTCTTAGAGGACACTAGAGCCATCATGTATTAGAGGACACTACAGCCAGCATGTCGTAGAGGGCACTACAGCAAGCATGTCGTAGATAATACTACAGCCAGCATGTCGTAGATAACACTACAGCCAGCATGTCGTAGATAACACTACAGCCAGCATGTCGTACAGTTAAATGTCGTTAGATTTTGAAGTGCCGTTGGCCAGTCGGGCCCAACATATCAGTTTAGCGAAAAATAACGTTAACATCAACAAACTATTTTACGAAAAGGAGGGACATTTGATTGGTTTCGCTGGATGCGGCGTATCTGACAAAAACGAGGGGCGGATGACACCTCTGGGGAGATGACGTAAGTGAAGTGAAGCGTTCTCACCCGTTCTCTGCCCAACATGCCCGGCATCCTGCTGTTTGTTGGTCGTCGTAAATTATCGAATCTTGTACATATTTCAAATGTGCCTGAATCTCGTGACCAATAAAATGTGGCAGCCGTTAAAGGTAATGTATACGATGTCGTGACCAATAAAGTTTGGTAGCAGTTAAAGGTTCGAATTCGGTTCCATGTGTTAGTTCTCCACTAATATTATTAAGCGAGGTCATACTTGACAAATTCGATGTGGTTTGTTTGACAAGAAATCACCACGCGAGTAGAGGAAGGATCACTCTGAACGTTCTCAATTCTGGTGCAAAATGAAGCTAACCTGACCCTAATACAAACCCCGAAATCTCAGAGACACGAGACAGATGTATTTAAAGCAGTGTGTTTTTACAATTTTATATGCACTATTATATGCCGTGATGTAATATTTTGCCAATAGTAAAATAGTAAAACTCACAATATAACGGTGTGAATCATGGACTTAACTGGTGACATGATAATATTATTGTCCAGTTGTCAGGCCAAACAATACAAAATGGGCAATAGTGTGTTGTGTTTTGTATACATCGTGTTAAGACAAACGTTGTCTGTGGGGTAACACGGTCCCTATCACACAATCACATGGTCACAATGTATCAAATGTATTACACATGAAATGCTGCTTTCCGATGTTCCGCCTTTCCCGGTTTCGGGACAAAATGTTCTTTTTTGTAATTTAAAAAAAAAAAAAATTCCAGGTAAAATCGATCTATTTGTCGAACACAAGGTTTATTCTAAACACATTTTATTTGTTTGACCTCGAGCGATTTCACATTTAATTTTCTCGCACGTGCTTTCACCGCGAACGAGAACGGCACGTCAAAATGGCGAGTCGTAAAACATTACGTTAAAAACGATGAAAAACCGCTAAAATTCGAAGAAAGCTGATTGTAGGAGTGTGTTTCCTGATTTCATGAGCACTTTCCCGATTTTTCGTGAGGAGGTGTTGACACATATGATTTTTCGTGGAATAGTTGGATGTTCGGCGCAAATCGTCAAGATTGGCTACGTATTGCTCGTATTGCAGGTGAAGAATGTATGAATGATTATTGTCAACAGCTGTCGTCGTTAACCTTTCCCTCGGGTATTACTGTTAGTGGGTAACTGACACATACAAACGACTTCGAACCATCGTATATATTAGTCTGAGCGGCTGCTACGTTTTATTGCTCACGAGATGCTGACCCATTTGGTTCGATAATTTACGACGTCCAACACCCGAGGGTGAGAACCTTCATCTCAATTGACCTTCCTATGAAGACGTGGGATCTTTTGTGTGGAACTCCTTTAATCCCAGTCGTTCTTCGTCAATTCACTTAAAATAGTTAAACCTAGTCACGACTTTTAGTAATTATATTGGGATGTCGCAAAGTCGAGACTAGCTGTGATAATTTCAAGTGAAATGATGCGGAATGTCTGGCTTTATAAGTGGGACCAGTAGGGCGTTGTGGGCAGTGCAGAGAGCGCGAATCACTGAAGACGAAGGCGGATCACTGAAGACGAACTCGAGCTGAACACAAGGTAATGCTGTCGTATAGTGAATGGAGTAAAGGAACAAAGTCTTGTCGTTTTCAAAATTATGTTATATATTATAAACCATATCTACTCTAACATATTGACGGCTCATATGTCTCGATGAACCAAACCTATAATGGTAAACTGCGACTTTATACCTTTGCGACATTAGCGAACGAAGCTGTATTTTTGAAACATTTCTTCTGAAACATAGTAACACAAGATACTAAATAATGGATTCTCGGTGTTGTATGTGCGGATTCTATGCTACATGTTATGTTATGTTATGTTATGTTATGTTATGTTAAGTTATGTTATGTTATGTTATGCATCATTTTATTCAAAATGCAGCGAAAAAGGCAAACATTCTCCGGCTCTACAAAGACATAACAAGTTACCGAATTAACGATCAGAATATATTATTTGATGACTGTAATGAAAGTGCGCACTCTTTTATTAAACCGAGTGCGCACCTTTTTTATTAAACCGAGTGCGCACTCTTTTATTAAACCGAGTGCGCACGTTACTAAAACTATTCACCCACTACAGCTTTGAACATCAAGGGACTCACTCGCGACTGAATAAATTAAATAAGGAGGGAGTTTTAAATGAATTGGTTTTGGAAATCAAATTTGTTGATTTATTTAGGGGGACCCTGTATTTTTGGAGGGGGAAAACTGTGTGTGACCTTATAAGGGAATAACATATCAACATCGATTATACGGGATATTCATTAATTAGTTTAAGAACTAACTTGGTAATCCATTCGCATCTTAAACGTGTCATAAGCGCCTCAGTTGTACCATTATGTTTGTTGTCAGTGGACTTACTTCGTGGGTCTCTATCGCGTTAACGTATTTCTTTATATTTCTGGGAACAAATGTTTTCATATGATGTTTCAGTGTGCACTAATTGCACGATTAACAGCTTATTTTGTTCGATATAGTTTAAAATATGCAATAATTATTTTGTATTTAAATCTACTCGGTTTTGTCTTACTGTCGCACTGTGTGGACGAATGTATTCAGCGGATTTTGTTGGTGTAATGCGAAAACACGACTGCCTGTGGTACAATGTATGTTCTCTTCATCTACGTATATTGAGGCATTTCTTTCTTTCGTGTTTTCTCGGCGATAAGTCGTCTATCATAACAATGTTGCTTAGCAGGAAACGTTTGAGTTTGGAAACAAATTCAAAGTCAAAGTCATTACGAAATCGATATTAGTTAATTATGTGAACATTATTAAAAAACGTTATCATATGTTGTATTTCATAATACTATTTGAACTGATAAAGGACATACTAATTATGGTGACTTATCCAATGATTTAGGCCTTTTCACTCCCCGGAGGAACACAGGCCATCAACGAGTACTTTCCACCCGACACGGTTTTGGGCTCGGGCTTCTAGCTCTTTCCATTTGTATTCTGCTTTTTACATCTCTGCTACTACTTGTCTGCTCCACGCGTGTCTTGGAGTTCCTCTTTTCCTTTTGCCCTAGTTATGGTAGACATACACATTAACTGTTCCCTACACTAGACATTTACTAACTAACGTCAGTGTACAGTTAAACACGTGATGAAGGAATTATAGGCAGGAAGCAGCCATTTCGACAAGAAAAAATAATACAACTTGCAGAGTGACAAATATAAACTGTTTAACTTATTAACCAAGTATTGTAAGTTGGCCCCGTGATTCAGCATAGATCAGGTATCCACACGAGGCTGGAGGTAGTTGTTTCCATTGCACTTCCCTTGCTGTTTCTAACTAAACATTAGCCTGTCCTGGCACACTCAGATATATTTTTATGCATAAACAGCCCCATTAAATAATACGCAATAATAATGCTCAGAACCAACCAGTTCTAGTAAAATTTTGCTTGGACATAGATAATAGCAGGACAATCATGCACTCCTACGTTGTAGCGGTTGATTGCCCTCTAACCGCTCGACAGTTGCACTGAGTATACGGCAGAATAAATGATCAATTCTATTCTTTAACAGCGTCTCCACAATGAAAGCCGCCATCTTCTGTGCGGCCCTGGTCTGCCTCTTGCAAGTGGCGTTGATCGTTGCCCGACCCAGGTGTGGCCTGATAGTCTACTCGGGTTGTGATCCGGTCACGAATACCACCGAGGCACCGGCGGTCGTCGACAGCTCGGAGAGTAGTGATGGATCAAGCAACGATGACGACAGCTCCAGCGGGGGAGTGAGCTCGTCGGGGGAAAGTGGCAGCAAGTCAGTCGGGTGCGGACGTGGGAATAAATCGTCGTGTGGGAATGGGAGTGGGTCTGGGAAAAACAACTGTGGGAAATCGAATGGAGACAAGTCTGAAGAAGGCAAACCTGAAGGCGGCAGTTCGAACGAGGGCAACAGTTCAGCTGAGTGCGGAAGTGGGAATAAACCGTCGTGCGGGAATGGGTGTGGGTCTGGGAAAAACAACTGTGGAAAATCGAATGGAGGCAAGTCTAACCGAGGCAATTCTCCAGGAGGCAGTTCAAACGGAGGCAGAAGTTCACAAGAAGGCAGTTCGAATGGGGGCGGCAGTTCGCAAGGAGGACGTTCAAACGCGGGAAGAAGTTCGCAAGGAGGCAATTCGAACGGAGGCGGCAATGGATGCAACATTTTCAACCCGAACTGGTTTTTTGGTATGTATAATTATAATCTTATCCATTATCACTATCGCCAACACAATACTTATAGTTGTCATCATCCCATTACAATGATAGTTAGTGTCTCGGTCATTCTCGAAGCAAACATCCACCGTCGGTTGTTTCTTGTCACCGTTGCTACTTCATCCAGCATCACAACGACATCCAACGTATTATGGTTGACACACTGAAGTAAAGAAACACACTGACATACATAAACACTCCTACACTCACTTTCAAACACATTCATACACATATATTATATAGGATCTACTTAATATTGTCTACGTTAACGTATATTTCAGACGAAAACAAGTGTTTGGGCAACTGTGACGCCGCCTCGTCCTTCTGCAAAACCATGTGTGGCGGGTGTCAGTGTTGCTGTCGACCCGGCAACACGGGAAACAGAAACTGTTCACGTACGTACTTGGGAACTTACGTTATACGTCAACACTTCTTAAGCAGACACGCTACGACCCGATTCGCTATAACACTGCACCGTTGCTGGGCGTAGGTTTTATGTTGGGCTAAGAATGTTGTATTGTGATTTATCAAATGCTTTACTAACAGGGTTAAAAGTGTTCTGCGAGTTCATTCATTTATTCTCGAGAAACAGTTAGTTTCCATGTGTTAGGAAATGTTTTTCGATCTTATTTATTGCAATTTAGTTAGTCTTTGGCTGGTGTTAATTCTTGTTGGTATTGTTAGTGTGAATTAGTGTTGATATATTTGTTTATTGTACTCATCAATGATTCCGTAACTATTTTCTTGTATTTCAAATTTCGATCAGTGTTTATTCGTTACACGATAGTACTAGTGACTTACACGTTATTTTCATATAGTATGAACTATTATTATTAACGCTATAAATTTTAGTTAGTTGATGTAGTATAAGTAACTGTATATAACCATCATGTCGTTTGCACGACAGCGATCTTGGAGGTCTTAGTGTAGCCATGGAACAATCAAAAGTTTATTCACAATTAACATGTATTATTACTGTACGCTTACGTTCATGGTTTGATCTTAACAAATATCTTAACAAGTTGTTGTAAAACTGAGACATGTCGTCATATTTCATTGTAGCCTGTATCTGAGCGGCGCTGGTCGGAGAAACAACAGCCTGTGTTCAACAGGGACGACTCGACGCAGACAACTACGAGGGACGACGCGTCCGTGTCAACACGAGTCGTCATTCGTTGTAATCTCTCGTCAGTGTCACAATAAATTATGAGCAGTCCTGATGTTGTTGTTGTGTTGCTACTGCTGTTGTCGTGGCTGCTACTGCTGTCTTTCTTTTTTCGTTGGTGCCGTTTTTGTTGTTGTTGTTGTTGTTGTTGTTGTTGCTGTTGTTGTTTTTCGTCGTGTTTTGTTTCTGCTGCAGCAGCCGACTGCTGTTTGTATCGATGTTTCTGAATATGTGGTTGTTCTGCTAAATAGCTAATGAGAGCTGCGTTGATATGCTGTTAATAAAGTACTGCACGAATTGTGAAACACTTTAAATACACATTGGGAGATTCAATACGACAGGGCGCTAACAAACATTCCTACCCAGGAGTTTGTTTCTCCAAAGACCTCACCTGGAATACACATCCATCAGATTACAACCAGAGCAAACTTTTCTCTTGCATTCGTTAGACCAGCAACCTGTACTCGTGCACCAGACATGAAAAACAACTATCTACACAATCCTTGTTCGTCCTGTTTTGGAATACTTGTCGTCCAGGGGCGTTTTTCCTGGGAGGGGCAAGAAAGAAGGACGTATATATATATATATATATATATATATATATATATATATATATATATATATATATATATATATATATATATATATATATATATATATATATATATATATATATATGAAGATCCAGATTGGGGGCCCCCTGCGGACGCCAATGCCGTCGTCCGTATTGGATCCCTACACCCTAGGCTTCATTGACAAAATAGAGATAGTGCACAAAAGAGAGGCACACTTTTTGCTACAATGATTAAACATCCAGAGAAACGGTGTGTGTGTGTGTGTGCGCGCGCGCGCGTGTGAGTGTATGTGTGTTTGTTTGTGACAGAAATCATAAGGAATTTACACTGGGAACAACTAGCCACCAGAAGAACAAACATACGTCTCACCATATTCCACGAATCCATCAATGGTCATTTATCCTTGACAGTCGGAAACCTTCACCAGCCTAGGCAACGTCAATCACAGCATCTCCAAAGAAATGCCATTCACACCAGCAAGAACTCTTATAAATGGTCCAATTTTCCACAGGCAATAAATGATTGGAACTCACTACAGGACAAAGTAGCCAGCATCACAGAACCCAACAAGCTAAGCAAACTCTAGCCCACTCAGTTCACAACATACATGACTAAGCAGCAACCACTACATGCCCACACAACGCTGACCGTTTGACTCTTTAGGTTTGTTTGCCAGTATTCCACACAATACAAGACACGACACGTATATATCTGGTGCTAGACGAGTCGGCCAGTAGTACCCACTATTCACGAAACGGCTGGGAGGGCGGCTGGCATAGGGTTAGAAACCAGTCCCGAGCAACAAACCTATAGAAGCGACTAGAAATAACCCGTGGCGCCTCTTGTGGATAATGCAACACTACATTTGCGACACCAATTTCACATTCCCAACAGTGGCGCCACTCGCCATTTCACCACTGTAGTAGTGCAGAGACGCGATTGACTCGTCGCGCGGCAAAACAATTTCGTAACTTTTTTAGGTATCTCATTGTTTGTTTTATCCAAATTGTGTGAAGTAAGCTTTACTCGCTGCATCAAGTGATCAATAACTAGCGCCACCACGCGGGTGTATATGTCAAACAACATACACAGGAACTTATTCCGTCAGTTTTTGTCGCACCGGGAAAACAGACACTTCTTATGTGATTTGTTTTATCAATTGATTGCCTCAAATCGAATAAGCAATAGTACACGTATTTTTAATGCAATTATTATTTAGCTTCTGACCGGTTTGGTACTTTTATTGCCATCTGTAATGGTATTCAGGCACATATTCACTATGATGCACGAATGAAAAACGACATCTTCATAATATAATTACTGCATGTAGATCTACACAACTGGAGTATTCAGTGACACAATACAACTGTTTAACCAATTCGCCTGCTTCAACTAACCCCGTAAACTGGCGAGGGTTGTTTACTAATGTAGTCATATATACAAAAACATAGCTTAGTTGTTTTGTACAATATGATACAAATATGTGCACTAATGCCTGCATGTAATTTGTTGTTTTATGGAAAGTGTTTCAACTGGCTCAGGCCTCCATTACTAGGCACCGATGCAGTCAAACAAGTTAAGCGAACCAAAATAGTACAACCATAGAACTACATATTTTATTTATAATCTTGCATTGTTTTTATTTCATGTCAATTCAGTAATTTTTATTAATAGTTATTATGCTAGCCCAGACAATCTGTTCGTTGATTTCACAGTAGGTCCGCAATATGTTAGGATGTACCTACATTCATCTTATGTTGTTGCTTCTTGTAATTGTACCACATAAGACGTGCACCAACAAGTCGTTAAGTATCTTACGGGGCCTCTACACGAGGATTTGACGACACCCCTTCGATTTGTGTGATATTACTCAGAGTTATTCGATCTACTTTCCATAACTTTGAAAAAAATTATTTTCCTGCAATATAAACATGTCAACTCTCACGCACCTAGCATGACACTCACATATTCATGGATCGTCTCACGTTGTCATGACTTTCTACATATACACAAATCATGGGGCTTACCCCGTAGCTAGACTAAGGCGTATACGCTCGTCCCTATCGGCCTCCACGTAACAGTCTCATTCCTTCACAAACGTTGTCTTATCCCCTGACATAACCAGACAACTGTCTCTATGTCAGTCTACACCACAGCGGGTTTTGCGTAATCTGTTTAACATGCAGTTAATGCCATGCATTTAATGTTTGTTTTAATTATAATGTTTACACAGTCATTATACAAGAACACATGTAGTCATGTTTCTTAGAGAACCTAGTGCAACTTCAAAAGGGATGTAGTGCGTGCTGTGTATATTGCGTTAATCGTGCAATAATTGAATCAGTTGGTCTCCAAGCGTATCAGTGTGGTTGTCTACGTGGCGTGCTGGAAAAAGTGACGTGTTCGTATAAAGGCCCACTTACACGAGCGATTAGTTTCCCAATTGGACTAGCGACATTGTGTCGCCCGACGAATCGAACAACTGATCGCTTATATACGCAACAGACCGATTAGCGAGGCCAATGTGTGGCTACAATTGCTGGGTCCAATTCGGGCGTCTGCCGGGCGACAGTTTGAAGCAGTACCCGTCGTGACCGAGTGCAGGTGTACCCGGCGGGACCTTTACTCAGAACTCAAGTGGTGATTGACGCCAATTAAGTAATTACATATCATCGCTCGACAACATTTCCAATGGACTCTCTTTTTACGTCGTGACGTTTGTTGTATGAGAAGATAGAAAAATAAACAGATGTTACCCGAAA